>CM061158.1:26461976-27061976 GCA_030710495.1 Labroides dimidiatus
TCCGTCTACCCCCTCCAGCAGCCGGGGAGCTTCCCGGGCCTCCAGCACCAGTCTCTGGGATTTCCTCCGGGTAATCTCCCTGTAAATTAAGAAGGCGATTAATCCCAATCCGGCTGTGGCTCCCACGGCCAGCCCGATCAAACCGTTCCTCCCGAGTGGCGTGTTCATCCCTCCACAGTCCCTCCGCAGATGTGGTGTAATTAAATAATTTAGGATTGATGTCAGTCACTTTAAAACGCTACCTTCATATGTCACCGACCATGACTATGTGTGATGCCCGGTCACGCAACTCTAATGACGCTAATAATCTAAAATTATAATCTGGAATTAAATCGACCTGGGCACGCTCCCTGCTAGCGAGTTAGCCTCAATGTCATTAGCATTTTTAATGCTAACAACAGCGTGACGACTTTCTCTAATCTTAACGGAGATGTTTGATTTTTCCTCTGCTGCCTCAAGAATTAATCACACGACACGTTTTAAGGTTGTTTGGAGTCCGTTAAACCGAGCGTCAGTCCGTTAGCAGCAGTGATGCTGCTTAAATAACAACATCAGCACCATGAGCCAACTTCTGTCACACACACAGACTGCCGTCAAAGGAATACTAACTTCCTGTACAAATTTTCAAAGTAAAACGTGGCGATAACTAGACAGCCATGTTAAACATGATTTCCGCATGTATAATTTTATTTTATTCTATTTTTCTTATTTTATTTTTGCATGTTAGTGAAATTTATTTCTAAAAATATTCTATACACATTGTGAAGTTTGGTTGGATTTAATACGCGATATACAAGAAATAAGTAAACAAACAAACAAACAAACAAACAAATAAATAAATAAATAAATAAATAAATAAATAAATAAATAAATAAATAAATAAATAAAAATCAGACATCAGTTATTTTCTAAGCTTTTCAGTCAGCATAAAAAAATTTTGGTCTCGGTTATAAATTTATCAGTAAAGGTACTTGGATTGAACCTCAGCAGTACAACAAGAAAAAAAAACATTCATGTTTTCTCTATGTTATACTCTCTAACTCTAAATCATGTTATGGTTGTTTTTTTAAACAAATTCATCCACACAGAAAAATAACATTTCAACACATCATTGAGGTTGTTTCAGATCTTGACTCCTAAAATTAAAATGCATCCGTGTTTTTATGTTGGTTCTAGTTTTTATACGTATACTCTTTCAATTAAAATGCCTTTTTATCTCATAATGAACCCAATCATTACTAAACACCTTCATTTTTTTGTCCTCATTTAGTGATAACTTATATCAAACCCAGAACCAAACCAATGCAATCTGCATATGTAACAAATTTCAGTGTGTTCCTAATAACTTCCTAACCATTGTCTTAAAACACTTTTTACACCTTAGTATTCAAATTTCTATAAAAGCAAATTAAGGTCTGTTGTGTCAAATGCTTTGTGTAAGTCAACAAATAAAGCTACAGAGTGTTCTTTGATTTTCCAAACCCATATAGTCATTCATTCAGTATTTCATAATTATCAATAAAGTCATCAGGTCACTTTACAGTTAGTTTTTTCAGCTTCTGAAGATGTTGTGGAATATGATATAATATGTTTATCATTATTTTTATAAACTGGAACTACTTCTTGGATTTCTAACGTGTGTTACGTACACTTCCTTTACAGTCCAACTAGATCTGATCCGATAGGAGAAACACTTTCTGCTATATTAAGTATAATATTCAGAGAACCAGAGTGAGGCAGGCTGATACATGTGGTGACATGTTCTCTATGTTTGCACAGCACAGGGTGCATGGGCCTCTTGTCCAGTCAGATAACTTGGTTGGAACTAACTACAGCATAAAAGTCTCCATGTGTCTATTTCCTTCTCAACAGTGGGACGTGATGCTAATGCTGACTTGACTCGTGAGGCATTAGCTGTTTACGGTAATATTTCACTGAAAACACAAGATGGCGTCATTGTCTTTAAAGTTGGATTTCATTTAATACTCAACATTTAATTTCAGTTAAGCTGTTCAAGCTATTTTTGTACATAAACCTACTTACTTTTTTCTTCAAACTATGAAATCTTATTTGTATACTGTGAGTTAATGGAATACATTTACCCTTTTTAATTAATGTATTAACTTAAATTCTACATATTTCTCTTAAATTCCTTATTTTCAAGCTTTTTCTTTTTAAAGAATTTCTACGGCATTGATTATCACTACCATTCCAAATATTCAATTTTGGCCCAATTCCCCCAAATGTAAAGCTCTTTTGGAGAAACTGCTTATGACACAAACTGAAAGCAGTAGTCAGACTTCTTCATTGTCCTCATAAGTAAACAAACAAAAAAAAAGATTTAAAATTTCTAGATTCTAATTTTAGTTCCTTCAACTGCTGTTAGGGGAGGGGTGTCAGATGAAGCAATGCAAAGCATGTTGAGGAATCCCCACTCCCTCTTGTTTTACATTTTTTACACAGAAAAGGAGATGATGAGTGATACATTCAGTGGTTGATAAAAAGCTTAATGTGATTCAGTTAATGTCATTTATGTACTTTGACTTCTGTCTGGAGTCCAAATTTACAGCATTAATTAATTACTGATTAGAATGTTTAACTTGTTGTTTAATCCCCAATTTAGAAATATCTTTGTTCACTCAGAATGAGCCTTTTGTATCTAAATAGGAGTGAATCCTCTTTCACTGAGGCGGCTGTCTTAAACGATGAATAACAGCCATGTGTTTTGTATTTAGTGAGTTGCTGCACAAAATGCACCTGCTGGAAGACAGAAAAGAAGAAGAGAGTGGTTGTTTTGAGAAAATGAATCTATATGTGAGGCTTTTGAATACTAAAAAATTGGAATCATGCTTTTCATACATCAGATGAGCTTTTTGCCCTTTAAGGCCACCATCACTTCACCAAAAGGAAGGGTGAGCATGGAAACATTTAACAGAAATCTGACGACAAGCTATCACAAAATCTTCCAATTTTTTTATATTGTACAGCACGGTGCTGAAGAATCATGTATGTGGTGAACTTTTATTTCAATTCTTTTTTTACGTGTGTATTTTGTCATCACGAAAGTGACTTACTGGAAACAGCTCACTACATATGTGATTACAGCCTAAATAAAACGGTTGGTTTGAATGATTATGATGACGTGGATCTGTCGGTAAGGTTTGATATTCAGTCAGATCAAATGTGGGAGAGACATCAGTATGTAGCTTCAGGCTCTAATTCACCACTTCACTGTCTGTCACCAGTTTCCCGTCTTCCAAATGTTGGTGCACAAGATAAGATGAAATGTAAAAAAATAAAAAAAATAAAATCAAGGACAACATCCCAAAAAACAGACTACTTCCTCTGAATCAGCGAAACAACAAACTTTGAGGGCACACCAAAGCCACACACCTCGATAAAGAGGAAACCCTTTTGATGACTTTTTATCCTTCAGGTTTCCTGGAACAGTAAAAGTGATTTTTAGTACTCAACTTTTAAAAACTCCTAAAGGGCACAGGTGAGACCGCCTGTTTTTGACAACTATAGAATATAGAAATTTTCACCAGATCTCCATCCAAAGCAAAGTAATTTTTAAAGTAATTATAATTCAAAAAATATAATCTGTCCCCCGCACTGATTTGTTGTTTGAATGAAAATTTAGTCTTGAAAATGTAGTCTTCATCATATTAGCACTTATCTTATTTTATCCCCATAATGTCATGTAATCAAACATGATTTAAAGAAAATGTGCCTTGATATCAAGTGCAGTTAGTGGAAACATGCTGCAAGACTCCAAATGTCTGCTGAGGCATGTTTCCTGTGTGAACCTGACCTGGATATGTGAGAAAAGACACAATGAGTGAAACTATTTTTGTTTCTTTTAGCTGAAACTGAAGCCTGCCAAGAATCTGTCTGACAGAAAGAACTGTGTCACTCCTGAAGAGATGCAGAGATCATGTGACAGAAACTCTCAGGGAGGAAACATAGACAGTTCAAAGGAGAGCTTCCCAGAGCGTTTGTTGACAAGAAAACTACAGTTTACACAATCACTGAAACAATTTCTACAGTTTTAAAAATACAAAAAAATTAAATAACAGTTAAAGACAGATTGCATGGATTTGTTTTCAACATTTCTACTAAAGCCACCTTGCTTTGGTGTTGGATTAGGTGAATGGTTGCTTCGTGATTGCTTGGTAATGTGATGTCACAGGGTAAATAACCAGATACATTGTAGGGAAATGATCCTTTCTGACATTTGATACAGCCATGCTTTCAAACAGTTACATAAACCATTAGCTAACAGCTACATTAACAGCAGCTGTTGGTTTAATTCTAACTGTTGGTCATAAAATATGTTATGTAAATTTATCTTGGCAAATTAAAAGATTACTCTTATTTCTTTATCTTTTTTCTTTTTCTTTTTTTTTTTTTTTTGAAGCAACGTGTCTTTTTTTAAATCTGATTCCTATTGTCTGTGTATCTCTTAACTTGAAAAACAGCTGTTTAACATTTCATCAGAACTCCAGCTTCCCACCCTGAGTGCAACAATAAACTTAAATTACTGCTGTAAGTGTAGCACTGATTATGATGGTTATTTAATGCACAATAACGGAGGCATTACTCCCCGTTATCTAACACTGGATATAAAGAAACAATGCTGGATGTTCAGACTGAGCGTGTGCAGATTTTCAAACCTCTACGTGTTCATATGTTGTAGAAATCCCCGAATCTGTCTGTGAACTAATCAAAACACTTCGTTTTAAAAAATGCTCTGCCCCGACAGGCCTCCAGAGGGCTGACCAATCAGAGTGAAGGGGGTTCACGGAGCAGAAAGCCTTAAAGAGACAGCCACTAAAATGAAATGTTTCAGACAGAGGCTGACAAAAGGGTTTTCTAAAAGACCTGTGTGAGAAACATAGAGATTTTTATTGAGCTGTAAATCATGCAAAGATACTGCAGGGGCAACAAAGGGACAGAATTAGAAAAGCACAATACCCCCTCTTTAAATTGATAATTCACATATTTAGTTAATGATATACACGATTTATCTCATGATTTAAAGCACAGCTTTGTTTTTAAGTCTGTATATTTTTGATCTGATGTTATAATGCTGCTGCCAAACAAAACTTCATTATGTATTTTTATAAAATGTCAACACAGTGCCCAGCTCACTGTGGTGAATAAAACACAAACAAGTTTGAAATATTTTTGTAATAAAATTCTTTATTATTTTATCTGAAGAAATGTCCAGAGATGTTTTATAGAGAGCACTCATCAAGATCAACACATGTTTCAGTGTCAAACACAAACCTGCAACAGAAACATCCCGCAGCTTTTTGATTTTTCAGGTCGAGGTTAATGACTTCAGGGAAAGAAAGACCTGAATGACTTACCTCGGAGGTATGCAGTCAGACCAGTCCAGTTAATAACTCAAATGTAGGACTTGGCTGTTTAAACAGGAAGTGCCTGCAGGTGTGAATTACTTGACTCAGAGCTCCACAGCCACTCTCAGGCTCTGTTCTTATCAAACCTGTGTAATGTCTTAAAGTAAGGACAGTGATATATTCATTTAAACCTGAAATTCACTCAGATTCAGTAGATTTTTTTTTAACTATTCTACGTCCTTTCTCATGTTTCCTCCAAGTGTTCCTGATCTTTGAAACTTATAGGTGAAAAGGGACATTGAGCTTTTTAAATTAGCTTTACAGACATTATTAAACTACTGCAAAAAGACATAACGCTCACATGTAAGAAGCTTCATATTAAAGAGCTCCAAAGTTGTGAAAAACTTGATTAATTTGTTGCGTCTGAATATTTTTTCAGAGGGTCAGTATCTTATACATGCAAGATATGAACTCTACAAGAGTGACAGGTTGAGAAGATCGTAACTTAAGATTCTTCAGCTATCATTAGTCACATCTGGTGCCTACAAAAACAACAGATAAACTTCTCTGGCACTTGAGAGAGAATAGTCCTGGCTCAGGTTTGAGTTTGAGTCAGTGTGTTTTTATCTCATTCTTAAAATGTTACAAACTTTGTAACATGCAGCATCTGAAACAAACAACTGGAAAAACCTTGACGGTTCCCCTTTGGTTTATATGTTAATGCTTCTCTCTTTTATGTGTCACTTCTTGTTTGTGCCCTGGATGATACTGCTTTAAACACCTTATAGATTATGTATAATACATTTTACAGTCATTATTTGTCTATTTCTAATATATTTATTGTTTCCCACATGATATATCTTATTCATCTTGTAGTATGAGTTGTACTCCCTCTAATGTTACTACAGGTTGGTTGGGACTTCAGTCAGTCAGTATGTTTCATCATTGTGAGTTGTTGAGGTTGCCAAAACATTTATGAATCAACTTTGTTAAAATAAAATAAAATAAAATAAAATAAAATAAAATAAAATAAAATAAAATAAAATAAATAAAATAAAATAAAATAAAATAAAATAAAATAAAATAAAATAAAATAAAATAAAATAAAATAAAATAAAACAAAATAAATAAAACAAAATAAAATAAAACAGATCAAATAAAACAGATAAAATAAAATAAAATATAACCTGGATGAGAAGTTAATGCTTGTTCTCCTTTCTTTTTCTTAGCTTATTGATGGAAAATTAGAGTTTTTGATCATTGGAGATATTTCCTGACCACTTTGGGCTCCCAAACTTTCTCAGCCTGTGACCATGTAGTGATGACAGAGGCCAGCAACCCCTTTCTTGGGATATTTATTAATAAGCCAATCCGACAAAATTTTAAAAAAAGATATTTAATTGGGCTGATGTGTCCAATATCAAACTACCTATTCGCACTTATGGTGTTACCTACATAAATCTGTCCCCACTGACACTGTCCTTATCCTGGCTTTGTGATCTTGGGGTCATAAAGAAATGTGGAATGCAAATCAAACATTTTATGCTTGCATGTCTCTAAAGGCACTGTGAGGACTATCTGGAATCAGAAGTGTTTCTTTTGGGTAAAGACTTTGTTTCCCATGAGTACTTGCACCCACTATCATAAGAATGTGAATCTTACCAAGATGTATTTGTTTTAAAGCAAATGAATAGAGAGCAGAGCTTCATTTTAACTCTACTTTGTTCTACTTCTTTGATAGATAGACAACTTTTCCCAGGATGCAAAGCGATGAGGTGATGTATTTATTTGTAGCTAAGTAGAGCTGTTGGTTGAAACCATTGACTGTATATAGAATGGACAGAGTGGCTTCACCTTTTGCCATTGTACGGTTTTGAAACCAAATCCTGGTTACGTCCAACCAGAGTTCATCTACCAACTCCAACCTCACCAATCAGAGCTAACGTAACCTCACTTTTTATTTTAATGAGAGACTCTCAAGTTTGATCAGATCACTGCAGAATAATTGCTGCATGTGGGTTGGAATGAACATTATCAGTAACACTTTAGCCAGTGTTTTATCCTTTAGCACAAACTCTATCACTCCTGTTTAGCTTTCTTCAGCTCTGTCGTCCTTTTTCTTTCCTCCAGTGAGAAACAGTTTTTACAAATACCTGATTTTGGTGCTGATGATCTCATTTAAACTGGTGGAAAATGAACAGGCAAATATATATTTATTATATACTATTTCAAGATCACTTATGAAGTCCTTACATGGTTTTTTACTTTCAATTCAACTGCAATTTTTGTTTAAATCTTTACAACAATGGATGAAATATGCAACTGCAAATACATTTTCCAACCCTTCATATCAGTGTTCTGCAACCCTACTTTGGGAACCACTGAGTAACAGTGCATGACATTTGTAGGACAGGAGAATGTCAGTTGTCCACTTAGGGCTTCCGTAGACAACTCATAACTCAAATTTAAACGTGTTACTAGATTCTTGGTGCTGTGCATTTAACCAGATATAACACACAAGAAAAAGTGCACCTTTTTAATATTATGATAACTGGAGTGAAGACTTAAAGAGTCTTTGTTAAGCCCTAGTTTGTTGGCCCCAGCTGCAGGCCCTCCTCCTCCGTGATGTCTCCGCCCTCCTCTCTTTATAAACGCGGTGAGCTCCGGCCAGTCAGCGGGGTTTGTTTGGCTCGTGAGGTGCTGAATGGATGTAACATGGCGGAGAGCAGCAGCAGGCACCCCTGGCTCTCCTGGCTCTTCTCTCCAGCTCTGTAGAACCGGCTGCTAAATGCTGGACACGGTGTGGGGAGACCACACGGTTTGTTGGGACACTACAAGAGGAAAAGTTTGTGGAGAGGACATGAAAATGAGCCGATACGCAACAGGTAGGAGGGACAAGTGCACGCGAGCAGCCTCTGTGTCACTCTGAGTAACATGAGCGTGCAGGTGGGCTGTGTTCGAGCAGGTGGGCTGTGTTCGAGCAGGTACACTGTTGTTAATCTCATTTGTTGAATCAGGAGACACAGAGGCGACAGTTTGATGATTTTCTAGGCTGCAGCCTTCCAGCCAGCTCCTCTCTTGTCCTCTCTTAAGCAGGAATTTGTTGGACCGGCTCCTCCAGCGGGTCAGACACAGAGGAGGAAATTCTTGCCTGGTGTGTTTTCAATCAAAATAATCATTTTTCCCACAAACCTTTCAGACGTGCAGGAGTCTGCAGAGGAGTGTGCCCCCACCCCACCGCTGCCTGCGGATCATGTGCTCAACTCCGGAGCTGTGCTGTTCCCTGGTACATAACACTGCATCCTGCCATCCACATTTGCACCTATCATCGTAAATATACACTTATTAACATTTTCCATGTTCGTTTACAGTACTGCACATACTAACCCGAGGTGTCTCTGAGAATAAAGAGCAAAATGTCCTTGGAGAGTAATTCTTTCTCCTAATCTGAGACTAATTTCTGAATATTTTGTGAAGATGAATTAAGACATTCAGAAGAACTGTGTTCTTATATTTTGAAGTCAGTGTTAATTAGAGTTTGGCCTTTCAATAATTTATACTCTTCAACAGTCATTGGGAACGATTTGATGATTAATTGAATATTTACTGCCTCTTCTGTGGGGTACCTCGCTCTGTGTGCACACAGAGAACTTATGTTGTTTACTAATTTGGCCCATCAAAGTCTGACTAAAGTTTTGTTTATTATGATGAAAAAAGTTCTTCACAGAACCTTTCGACAGCCTACAGTCATTGCACACCAGTTTTACTAGAACCTGCATCAATGCTTTCTTCTTCTGTTTTTATTCAGCAGTTGGCAAACAGCTTCCAGAAACTGTCAGTTGTACTTCCAGACCCAGGTAGAAGTGTAGCAAATTAGTGACCCTTCTATGTTATTGTCCATGTCGAATAGCTTTCTGCATCACAACTGGGGATGAATTGTGATGTTTGGACTATTTAAATAAGTGTTGTTGTTGTTTTTTTTTTTAAATAATACCACATTTCACTTATTGCATCTTAAAAAAGCAATTCTTAAAGTGTTTTTTACCTGCCGCTGGTTATAATGTGATATGACCGCTAATGATGTTTGTAAGACATATGAAAGCTGTTTAATTTTTGCCATTTAATAACAAAAATCTTCCATTATAACAATAAAACATTAGAAAGCATAAGTGCCAGTTACCAGTAAGGAAGTCGCAGCACCATGAGAACTAGAGGAAAACAAAGAGACTTCTGTAGCACCAAACAATTCTGAGAGGATCAAAATATAAACAAAAAAATGAAAAACTAAAATACGCATAGATCGTAATCATACGTAACTAGCCAACAAAAACTTTGCACAGTCAAAAAATGGATCTTTTTCATTTGATGTCTGCATGGCAGATGGAGAACCATTTGAATAATCACCTGTAGTTAGTGGTGACTGTTATGTTTTTCTTGGATTGCCTCATAATAACCCCAAAATAACTAGCTGGAAAAGGAGAATGAAGCAGGCTTTGAATACGGTGATGAGACTGTCACCTCTGGTTCCAGAAACATCAGGCTCTTTGAAACAAAACAGCCTTATCAAAGGAGCCTTAACTTGTCAGTGGCCTAAACAAGAACTGTCTCAGAGGATGCAGTTGACCTGAAGGAGTCTACTGAATGGATTACCAGCAAGTCAGATCCTCATAGTTTACCACTGAGCTTAGCTTCAGATGTATCATGATGTGTGGTTTCTGTCTCTACAGGTGCTTTTGATCAACATGGCTGCCCTTTGATCGTGTTCCCCGTGAACGCTCAGGACAGACTCTCCTCAGATCTGAGCAAAGCAGAAATAGTGGACTTCATAAATTACTTTCTGTGTCTGCACAAGTATGTGGAGTCAGAAACTGTTACAGCATGTATGTTTGTGAGAGGAAGAAAGAACCTGCTCTGATGGTTGGATTATTCTGTTCCCACAGTAAGAAGCTGGAGAAGCAGAGTTTGGTTTCCGTGGTGGCTGATCTGAGGCAGGCCTCGCTCCCGACCACCAGGTTCATCGCTGAGACGCTGCTGCTTCTGGAGGTATGCTGGTGGTAGAGTTCACCCTGTACCCTGAGCTGGGTTTGTAGCAGTGATACACACACACACACACACACTCACTCACACACACACAGCAAATGGCACCAACATGTTCAGGGTTTTGGATCAAGTCTTTAAGTGAAATCCCTGACAGTGGAGGCTTTATTAAGACTGGGCTTTTTTTTGTTTATATTTTTTGAATACTGTGCAGACCTCCCCACACATCCTCAAGTTTAATCACAATACAAAGGGTAATTGTTGAAAGTTTTTGCCCATGGAAGGGTCCATTCAGTAATCTGATGTGAACACAAACAGTTGTGTAATTTGCAGACTGCAATGTTTACATCACCCAGCAAGAACTTGCATCTACTTGAAATTTCAATGACTTTTCTTTTCTTTTCCAAGTCTTTATTTTCCTGAGTTGAGGAGGGGATATTGTAAACATGGATATAAAATAACAATGCTGGATGTTCAAACTAAATGTGTCCAGATTTTCAAACCTGAACCATGTTCATATGTTGTAGAAATCTCGGAATTGGTCTGTAAACTGATCAAAGTTCTCTGTTCTGAAAATAAAATGTGCTAATTTCCTTGTCGGACATTGAAATTTAGTGAGTTTTAATTCATCAGTAAATGTGATTTAGGCTCATACCAGGTGATTCAAGCAGGTAGCAGATATCAGGGAATAAAACATCAGGCAATGTATTTATCCTTTTCAATTGCCTGTAATGAATCGGTGAATGAAATGTTAGCAGTTAGCATAAATATCTGATTTTAAAATCTGTGCACTTACAACGCTGCGGGTGAGGTGGAAAGGATTGTTTCCCATTTAAAATTTCCCGCCCCCAACTATAATGCAACTGTATTGCAATGCTTTATCTATAGCTCCACCCTTGACAGGCCTCCAGAAGGCTGGCCAATCAGAGGGAAGGGGAGTTGGCCTTAAAGTGACAGCAGCTAAAACGGTGTTTCAGACGGGGGCTGAAATAAGGGTTTTCTAAAATATCAGTGAGAGAAAAGTAGAGCATTGTTTTTAAACTGTCTTTATACTGTCCCTCTGGTATCCACTTATTAGTTTTAGAAGATATACAAAGATAAATCACAATACCATCTCTTTAAATTAAATTAAAGCCTCAGTTTGTCTCAAAGTTATTGAACAACATGAGGAAAAATTCTGGTGTTCAGTTGCTAATAATGGGCAAACTTGCACAAAAATATGCCTGGTGTCATTGTACTGGTACTGCACTGGCAAAAGATTGGAGGATGTGATGCACTGTTAAGTGGCAAAATGTATTGCAAGGAAAGGAATGGCAACCTTCATGCATCAGATGAAACCAAAATGAAATGCATCTGACTATCTTGTGGTCATCATGATGTGGGTTGGTAAAAGTTCAAGACTTGTCAGGTGTTCCCTCAAAAGGAGAAGAGAACCTCTTTTTGAAAAGTCTTTTTGTGTGTGTGTTTTTTTTTTAATGGAGTTGGATCCATGATTTCTAAGTCAGTAAATTTAAACACTGACACCCTGCAAATTTGTTGCACTAAAGAAAAAAAACTGACATAAAACCCATTTGTCTGCTGAAGTCCTGCTTTTGCTCTCGATACCGTCAGTTTGTTCTGCTGACACCTGATTGGTCGATACTACTCAGGTGTTCAAACAGTGTTCCGCTCCGCTGCACTATATGTATGTGTTCATTCTGCACATCAGGTGAATGAGGTCGCTTCAGTAGATTGTAGTCTCGGTGAAACGGCAGCTTTAGGTTGTTTCTTGTGAGTGAATTATGCAGGAGCAGGACTTTGAGTTGGTCCTCTGCACAGTGAACAGAGACGTCCTGAGCTTGTGATCACCCTCTTGACTAACAAATCTGTTTTCTGCGGGATGAAGTTACGCAACTTTTGTTTCATTGCTTCAGGGGGATGAAGACTGAACCCAGAGTGCGTCATCTCTGGTTATCTTGGAATTCCTGTGAGTGTGTGTGCATGTGTGTGAGGAGAGCAGAGGGGGCTCGAGGTCACATGCATAGCTGGTCACATGCTCGGTAAGATTTGATAGAGCAGCTCCAGTGAAAGTGTATGAGCACTGTAGTGCAGAGGATGATACATTCTTCCATTCAGATTAGTGTTTTTTTTTCAGTGTTTTGTGGTCTCAGTGGCTGGTCTGCATTCCTACATGTTTATGCATTTATTTAATTACAAACCGCTGTGAAAGGGAAAATCTAAGTGCTGCTTTATAACGATTTATGTGTGTGGTGGTCCGTTGAACCTTGAGATTACTTCTGGAATTTCATTATCCAACACCAATGGATTCATTTCTATGATTGTGGCTCACACGCAGACTGAAGCACATCAGTGGCTCAAACAGGGAGGCATGATGCTGTGAGGCTGTTAAACTTTTCCTAAATGTCAGTCAGTCTTGGTAATAATGATTTGCTTTGAGTTAAGTAAGAATAAACACCTCTTGATCCCAGTGTTAACAGTGCAGCGTCAGTTACTGGCTAACCTTGTTGGGCTGTCTTGTAGAAAGAGAGCCTGTGTGTACACGGGGGTGAAAAAAAACACACACAACACTGTTTAGATTCATTCAGAGAACAACAAGGAAGTAAAACACCGGTTGCATCCGTTTCCTTTCTAAGAAATGAAAGGAACTTCTCTGTAAACCATCTACAGATTTGTCTAATTTTTTTTAAATGGAGCATTTTCACCTGGAAACTAAAGTGTTCCCAAACCTCAGATCATAAAGATCTTTAAGATAGTGGGGTATCTTGTTTGTTGTAGCAGCTATGACTTGCTAGCACTGGACACGCACCAGATCCGTGTCTGTTCCATTTCCGCTCCATTGCGTGTTGACCGCATGCTTTCTCATTTGTCAACTGACAGCAGCTGCATATTCAGTCTGGCACATTGCAGGACTGCCAGGGAGCTGGAGTGTGCAGTTTCCCTCAATGGCAGGGAGTTCCCTTGATTTCCACTCCCATGATGATCCTCTCTTTGTTCATGTTGGGGTGTAAAGTCTTATGTCCAATTGACTCCTGGTCTGGCTCTGCTCATTTTGTTAATTTGTTGTTGCAGTCAACCTAAATTCAGTCTGGTGTCCACATTGTTTATTGTATTTTGATTATCACTGGATGTTTTAATGTTGTTAATGAGCTGTTACTCCTCAAGATCTCCAGGTCAGCATGGTCACTCGCAACTCCAAAACACTGGTTGCTCTGTGACGGTTTCGTCAGAATTCAGTAGAACTTGAGACCACTGTTGAGAATCATTTCTAATAACCAACCACAAAACAACCAGACATTTTTATGCTGCTTGCTTACAGTCTTACAGTTTAATTCAGAGTTTAAAGAACGCTAACTGGTCTGAATGAATGGAGTATAATGCTAGTTCTGTTGCTAAAATGCGTGCACATCTTTGGTTGATCAAGGGTCTACATTGGTGCTGTATATTTGATCAATCAGTGACATTTTTGCATCTTTTAACTATATGCATTTAGTTTCATCAAGTCGTTTGTGTGTTTTGTTGTTTTTGTTTTAGCCTAAAAATCCCTTAAAAATGTCCAGAGGTTCAGAGACAGTGCACTACTGTTTGCCACGGCCCTCCCTGACAGTCTTTGTGGCCACTACACCTCGACTGGATAAACCTGTTTGTTTTCAGGAAGTAGACGTGGCCAGTAACACGTCACTTAATTGTTCTTGGATGGCTGTGTTGAAACTAGGGCCGGGCAGATTTCTTCACTTGAAACTCTCATTGTCGCACTCATCTTTCATGTCACCAGGGAAGTTGGACACTTTGCACTTCGTTGATAAAATCAACACAAACTCATGTTGGCTGTGTGGTTGGTCTGGATAATAGGTCGGACCTCTGGTTCTCTGGTGATCTGCTCACTTTGGAGTTGTACAGATGAGGAAGGGTAACTCCAGCAAGTGCATGTGGCTGGGTTAGCTTATAGCGGGGGGTTGATCAGCACTGGGATGAACCCAGTCGCTTCAGATTTATAAACAGGGGTTTGTAGTGCTGTTGTTGGTAGTACCACAGCACACTTGTGACACGTGTACACAGTTCATGTGGATCCGATTGTGACAAGTTCTCATGATACTTGTCAAATCAAAACATGTTTAAATACTTTAACACCTACAGGACGTTTTTTTGACCAATTTTAGAGTCAAAATACGAAAAAAAGTCTGGCAGGTAGACATTTTAAGGCTCAGGGTTAAACAGTCAAAAAATGGTTCTGGAATGTTTTTATGGTTTGCTCCTGCAGCACTAAACGCATGTGTTAATATGAACACCTTATCATGGATAATGCATAGCGTGACCTCTTCAGTTTTGGCCTTCCACTGTGTGATTCTCCTGTCATACCTGAAGCCACTCGGCTTAAGTTAGCTGCTTTTTAGTGAGTGTTCATCAGCTGTAGCGGTCTTGGCCCTTTGTGCACATCTTTTATGGACCAGAAAATTTGCAAGTTGAGAAGAAGCTACAAATGATATTGGAGATTCGGAAATCAATTTCTGTCTTAAATTCTTGGGGAACCCATTGTAGGTGTTGTGATGTTTTGTTAGTTGGATGATGGTCAATGCTCGTATTTTAAAATGAGGTTTTCTGACATTTCCTTTCCTCCAGCTGCACAGGCGGACAGTCCACAGTGTGTACTTCATTCAGCCAAAAAAGAAAGATGTTCTCAAGCTCTTACTGAAACTTCTGTCTCCGTCAAAGTCGTACACAACATCTTTCAAGGTAAATAAAAGCAACACTGCTCTTTCTCTGGGTCTAATAGCTTCAGACGGAGGTTTGTCTTGTTTCGGTAACTCTACTGTCAACTCTTTACAGAAGGTCCTCCTCAAAGAAATCCCAGAGCTTTCAAACTACATCGACAGGAGTCAGCTAACAGCACAGCTGGGTGGCTATCTGGTGTACTGTCACCAGAGCTGGGTCACCTTCATCAAGGTAAGTTATCACAGAAATGTTCATCCCTTTTGTCTGCAGCTTGAAAACTCAACTGTCTTTAAGGAATGAGAAATATGGCAACTATTGGGGGAATCAGTCTGTGCAGTAACATCCTGGCTTGGCCAAAACACACTTAACTGGCACAGACCTTTTTTTCTTGTTTAGGTTAAGTGGATTATTTGAACCCGTTCTGAACATTTGGATGTGCAAAACCTGCCAAGAAAAGAATTAAACGCGTATGATAAGTTTTCAAAATGTTTGTTCATAAATCAGCTTAAAGGCCACACCAGGGAAATCTGCACTAATGTCCTCTTTGATTCAGCACAAACAGAATAATAAGACAAATAAACTTATCCAAGAGATGCATGAATGACTATACCTTTGTAAATCAACCACTGACACTATCTGTTCATGAAACTCTTATCTATTTTATGAAGCTGTCTTATGATCAGTCAGAGGGTTTAAACACAGGGTTTTACTGTCCCACACACGCTCACACACGCTCACACACTCACACTCAGAGACTCTGCTTACGTCCGTAGTAGCACACAGATGAACTCTCTTTATTTGGCATTCATTCCAGTGTTTACTCCCTCCACACTCAGCCTCAGTGTGTGACGGAGGGCGTGCTGCACCCACTCGGTCAGGAGATGTTCATTTGTGGATTCATTCATGAGTGGCCCCGTCTATTGTTTGTTACCTTGGTGAAGCTGGAGAGAAAGCCTGCTGTAATCAGCTGACCTTATTAGCAAGTGAAAGGAGCCCCTCTTTCCATCACATTATATATTCAGTCATGTTCAACACAAGCGTTCTGCAGTGATGACAGTGCTCATGAACCGTGGCTGCTCTCTTCCTATAGGAGGCCTGTTTAGGATGCTGCTACACAATCTCCACATGACCTACTTCTGTTGAGTCCAAACCAGTGAGGCCTGACAAATCCAAAGCTTTTTATTGACAGAACTCTAAAAAGAGAAATTAAATTAAAAGGCTCACTGCAGTTGAATTAAACCTGCAGATTTTTAACACATTTTTGTATCTCCTTAAAAAATGCTTCAATCTAAAACTTGTTGGTACATCAGCAGACTTTAAAGCAGAGAAGAGATGACTAATGAGTGCACAATGTTTAAATCCCTCCTATGGGTTGCTTCATTCAGGCTGTAGAAATCATCTGTTTCTGTCTTGATGCGTTTGTGGTTTTTGGTGCTTCTGCAGCCAGCCTCAAGTGGAGGCTTTATGAACTTCAGTTTTTAAAACTTCTGCCATGGCTTTAAATGTTAGGACCAGAGTTCGCTGCTTGGTTGGAAACAAAAAGTGGAATAGTCTGCACACTTTTTTGGTCCATTTCTTTCATCTGATGAAGGAAAAACTGCCTGAAAATGTAACTTGTGGTGTGATTATTATCATTGAATTCATATTGGAACAACTTCTAGTGTGCAAACTTTTCCACTTTTTTCATTTACTGTCTTGGTGTAGTTCTTTTTGGGGATTTGGATGTCCAGCTACCCCAACCCTTGCTTGCTTGTTTTTCCGTTTTTCAGCTGATGTAGAAGACCAGGGCTCATTAGCATGTCCAGCCATTATCGATGAAAACGGTTTGTTAAAAAACAAAATGAAACAATTGATTAGCGGTCTGCATGAGCCAGGTTAACATCCAAACAGAGTGTTAAATTTAATGGTGTTAGACCCCACCATTACAGGCGCTAGTGGCAGGATTACAGCACATGTTGGGATGTTTGAAAGATGGCAGACGTTGAACTCAAGAATTACCATTTAAGACAAATTATGCAAAGAGAACGGATATTAAGGGATTGAAAGGAATCCTTTGGACAAGTATGACGATGTGCAGATATACGGCAGATTTTGATTTTAAGGAGACAATATTTTTTACGTTTATCGCTGTTTACGCATTTGCAATCCGAATTCGGTTGAATAGGGGTTTTCCAGGAAATTCCCCGGACAAATGATGTTCTGCACCTGCCTCTCTTTCATGGTGCACTTCAGTTTATTCGCCAATTTTTGGTAGTTGTGTATCCAGCAAACACTATAGCCAGAAGGGCCATTCTATGATGACACACTATGACTGATGATCCCATTTGTGTAATGAGTGGATGTGCATACATGCCCAGCTTCTGAAAATTAAAACATAAAGGGGTTACACATCTTATTTACATTGAAAACATGATCAAAAGACGACAAAAAGTTTGTCTAAGTTGTGTGAATAAATCTTTAAAAGACAAACTGTCATCAAACTTCAAGTATTTTTGCCACAAAATTCCCTATGAGATTGTTTTTCACTGATCTTGAAGATTCATCGAACAGGACTTGTATTTGCATTAAGAACTAGTTACAGATAACTGATCTCGTACTAAATCAAATGTGAGCTTGAGCAGGTGTTGGAGCACAGTAATAAAAGTATCATCGGCATAGAAGTAACAGCAGCATTTGGGATATTCTTTCCAAACAGTTCATTAATTGTTTAGTTTAATAAACACTAGTGGGCCCAGAGCTGAACCTTGTGGTACCCCCGTCTGGATTTGTAGCACCAGATTGTCGGTTTGATTCAGACAACGTTTGTCTTACTTGCAATTACTCAAAAAGGTTTGTCATCATGACAGGAAATCATGTCTTCAGGTTTTAAAATTCCAGAATCATCTTACAGATACAGCGGATAAAAATGTGTGAACTTGCAGTGATGGTGTCATTCATAACACACTCCCTGTCTTTCCATCATCCATCTCGGGGAATCCGTTGTCCCCCATGCAGGAGATTGATGGGTTTGTACAGGAATTCCTCTCTGTGGTCCAGCGGCTGCCCTCATGTATCGCCACCCTTCAGGCCCTGTCCAGACTGCCTCTGCCCTCCACCCTCGGCGAGCTCCAACAATTCTGCTCCACTAACGGAGCCAAGTTCCAGCAGCTCAGGAGGTCAGCATTTCATATGTTGTTCTGCTCTTCTGGCAACATGCTGACGATGTTTCAGATCATGATGAACTAACAAAATTGAGCACATAACATCTTACTCTACCTGCAGTGAGTTCATGTCACACATTTGTAAGTATCAGAACATAGAGTTTGATCTAGACTGTCTCCTTTTTTAACCCTTTTCCACTAATCCAGTTTCAGTGCTGGTTTGGAACCAGTGCTTTGTGTTTCAATCATCATAGAAAAACTGGCTCCAGAGTAGAGAGATCTTTTTCTTTTTCCAGCAGGTGAAATTTAACCCTCAGATTGCCATCATTAGTCTGATGAAAATCTCCAACATGAAACACTAAATTGGTTCCCCAAACAACACAAAATCACCTTCAAAATCTTTTTATTAGTCCATAAAGCACTCGGTGATCCTGCTCAACAGAATAATCAGACATGCTCACACATTACAACTGTTTCAGAACTCTCAGGTTATCAGGTGAAGGTCTGATAGTCATCCCCAAAATCAAATCAAAGTCTGGAGAGGAGGCCCTTAGTTACTGTGGCCCCTCCCTCTGGAACAAACTACCTGCTGACCTGAGGTGATGTATTCTTCCTCCTGGTCTTACGCAGTGAGCTGATCTAAAAGAAGCAAAGCCGTAATGAAGTGCATAAAAAAACATCCACAAACGTCTTGGATCAGACTCTGTTGTCAGCCAACAAAAGTGCCGGCCTTGTTCTTCAGCAGAGCTTTGAGAGGCCGGACACACAATCAGCCGTCTTTGTCTTCAGCTCTGCAGCAACAGTTTTCTCAGGGTTTAAACACTTAAGGAGAACTTAAATAACCTGTGTGGAAACCAAAACAGGAGTTCATTCAAAGGCAGCAGAGCTTTACGTTACAGCGAGTTAGACGCCTCGGAATCCAAAGAGACTCACAATGAGTGCATTCAGCTGCTGGATGCTGTCTAAAAATGAATGAATAATGCCAGTTCATCAGCCTCATCACTCTGTTTTAAGGCTGTGTCTGTTGAATAATGTTAATCTGAAGGCAGAGAAAGACTGTTTTCTTCTCCTGAAGCTGCTGGGATGCACAACGTTATATCCCAAAAGCGTGTCCAGTTTTCTCTGTGGTTGAAAGGGTTCATTATCAGTGTGTGTATGTGTCTGTGTGTGTGTGTTATGTAACAATGAAACAAACTTTGAATTGTCCTGAGATATTTTCCTGTCACCTCTACTCTCCTGTGTGTGTGTGTGTGTGTGTGTGTGTGTGTGTGTGTGTGTGTGTGTGTGTGTGTGTTTCTGTGTGCAGAGAGCTGGGGCTGGACGAGCTGCTGACTCACTGTGAGAGAATCCTGGAGAAGCTGCGTTACCCTGAGAAGGAGGCGAGCTACCAGGCGATGGCCGGCACGGCGCTCTTTACTCACACGGCCTTCGACATGCTGCAGAACCACAGCAGGTATAGAGGACTCCGACACAGAACGAGACTTTGATCTTAATCCTCTGTAACAACACTGACCACGCATACCTTACATCAGAGCTGCAGTGCGCCTGTGTTGCACAACAGCAGCACAGAGTTTTACACAGTGTGCGGTTTGTTAAAGGATTTTATTGTAACCTATCAACACAATCAGAACTGACATTTTGTTGTTGTTGAACTCAGAAATCTCTTCCTTTCCCAGAAATTAGGATTTTGTTGACCTGAATCAGCGTGGTTTTCTCTACAGTGAGGGCTGGTTTCCTAAACGCTCATTCTCACAGTGTAAGATTTAACTTAACTAAAGGAGGAGCAAGTTTTGGACTTGCTTATGTATACTCCTTCATCTATCAGCCTAGAAACATACCATCATGGCTTGAACATGATGCTTTGGGGTCAGTTAGCAAGTTTTTTTGTTTTTTTTTAAGGATTTTTTGGGGATTTTTATGCCTTTGTTTTGAGAGGACAGGACAGTGGATAGAGGAGGAAACGGGGTGAGAGTGGGGAGTGACATGAGGGAAAGTAGCCACAGGTCAGACTTGAACCTGGGCCGCCTACTCAAGGGCTGTTTGCTCATATGGAGTGCGACCTTAACCACTAGGCCATCTGCACTCGAGTCAGTTAGCAAGTTTGACCGCTAAAACATTAGTTTCTGACAAGCTCAGATTGTTATTCAAGTGTCGGATGACTTAAGAGAAAAAGACCTTTTTGTTTTACCACCAAACAGATGTTACATCACTTCTTTCTAAGACGTCAAGACTGAATAAGGAAAACAAGAATTTAACCTTCAAAACAGAAGTGTTATAGTTCTTCTCCTGCCTTTTATTCGTTGTACAAAGAGGGTTTCTGTGAATGGAATCTGGTTTCAAACCCTATTACTAGGGGCTTTTCAACCAGAAGTTCCAGGAAGTTTTAGTTCCTGGATCTACTCCTCCAGGAAAGAAATAGTTCTTGTGGTCCAAGCCACAGTGAAAACACAGAAAACAATGAAGTCCTGAGAAGATTAGGCACATCAGGCCAGTGATGTCTGGAGAGAGTATAAAGGTTGTCACAACACACCACAGGATGGGATATGTCAGGACTTCTTGTATGGGCAGGCCTCAAACACCAAGGTCTGCCAATAGCTCTGCCCCTGACAGGCCTCCAGAGAGCTGGCCAATCAGGGGAAGGGGGTTTGTGGAGCAGCGAGCCTTAAAGAGACAGCAGCTAACAAAGTGTTTGAAGAAAAATGTTTTTTTTAGGGCCAGAGCCTGAGAATAGGGGCGAAGGCCCCCTGGAAACACCAAGGATTATTCTTTGTTTGTATCACTTTAAACCCAAATTGCCTGCCTGAAACGTGCTTAAAGTTGTAAAGAAACGTGCTGCAGCTCCTCGGGCTACTTTCAGCTACTGCCTGATTTCAGTATGCATAACCATCATGTTGAGACCTACGAAAAAGTCTCTTACGACCACGTCAAATTCCGAACCGGAAGTTTGTAAAAATCGGAGGTTTAACTCCAATCTTCAATTTATAGAGTACATATTTGATTGAACTTGTCCCAGTGTTTTTTTTTTTTTGGATCTTCTTTTTTTTGGCATGTGTGTGTACTAGACACGTTGACGAATAAAAGTGGATTTTTTGTAGCTCAATGGGTGTGGCCAGGGGAGGTCAACAAAGTTGACAATTTTTGGGGAAATGCGTGGTAGAATCTTTCACATATATTGTCTGATCCGTTTCAGATAGAACACAAACCATCACAGTCCCTTTGGAATCATGTACACATGTGCATGTGCAGATCTTGCTGCACATGTGGCAGACGTAAATGGTGCACGTGGGCAAGATTCTGCTTATCGCAGCATGCGGCTTGATTTTTGTATTATTTGTCTATCATGCACATCATATCAAGTGACTACAGGGGTACCAGAGAGATTTAGCTTTTTTAAGATGTTTTGAATGAGGTAATGAGGACCTAGTCTAAAGTGTCTTGTAGTTGATATAAAATGATGTCTGCAGAGGTTGAAGTGTCTTTAACTCATTTTTCAGGATAACAGCAGCTGTAGAAAAAGTGGAGTTGCTGTGGCAGCAGGCTTTTTCAAAGGCTCGCCTGCAGCTGCAGGTGTGTCAGCTGAAGGAGGATTCACTGCAGGTGAGTCAACTTTTCACACGCGCTCTGTAGGACAAACTATGGTGCACTGGCTCCACTGGGCTGCTGTGAAAGCTTCAAATCAAAATGGACTCAATGACAAACTTCTTTCTGGCTGTAAGCTGTCAAGGCAGAGATTTCAGATGACACCATAGGAGGAGTCTTTGTTAAATGTGACTGAATGTGTTTATTGTTCTGTTCCAGGTCACAGAGCAGATCAAAACTCTGTTTGAAGAGAAACTTCAGCTTTACAAAATAGAGATCGCTCAGGATGCAGCCAGAGCAGCGAGGCTGGTGTCTGAGTTTGAGACGTCCATTCACACTCCTGCTGTGGTACATGTTCACTTCATTTTGTTTGCTTTGTGAAACATATCCATTTAAACTGTGCTTTACTCTGACTGGATAGACCTCTTTGCAATGTGTCCTCATAGAGATGCACACATTTTGGCAACAGAAGCAGCTTTAAGCTCCATTCATTCAGCAATATTAGCGTTCTTTATATATAAATTAAAAACTCTAAGCAGTATAAAAGTGTGTGGTTGTTTTGTGGTTGGTTGTCAGAAACGATACTCTCCCGTGTACTCAAAAACTATTCATCCTGAATTCTGACAGGATCACCACAGTGCCAAGAGATCTTCAGCTGAACATGTCAGTTAACAGTTTACACTGAAACACCAGCCTCTGTCTGCAGCTGTGTTATTAAATGTGTCTTCTTTATCCAACCTCAGTGAACCAGGTTTGATTGTAAAACGGTAACATTAACAGATAAAATCCTAAATCCAGTTTTTACTTTCAGTGTTTGATGAAAAAGTTGGTTTGGAGCCGAGGTTCTGACCAAATATGGACTCACTATGGAGAGGAAATAAGAGGACGTTTCATGTTTACTGTAAAACTACAGTATATTATATAACTCTTTACTATGACAAACAATCCTAAAATAAAAGCATTAATATTCTGATAGATTTGGAGCAGTTCTCTGTCTGGACCTGGTTTTCTGGATCCTTTATTCTGACCCAGGTCTCAGACTCAGCTCTCTGTGAGCTCTTTTTGGTTTGGGAGGGTTTCTGTCTTTATATTTCACAGTCTGCTCAGAGTCCACAGATAATGTAGTCATAAACATCAAGTGACTTATGTGTTTTAGCTCCTCTCTGGTGAACACGCTGGATTTCTCCACTGAGTATTTGTTCTTTGTGTTGACCTTCTATCTCACTTGTTTCCTAAAGATGACTTGATGCCTTTCCTCCTGCTCCTCCTCCTCCTCCTCCTCCTCCTGCTGTCTCTAACAGGCTCTGGTCCGCCGTGCTGAGGACGTGATCCACACACTGTCAGAGGTGCTGCTGTGTGACGGGCAGCCAGCCGAGCGGTGGGCTCTGGATCTGGAGAGGCTGAAGGAGAAGCTTCACTCTGCTGTGCTCTTCATCTTCCAAACACTCAGAGCTGTTTCCAGGTTCCATCATTACTACAACAAGGTCATTACTCTGCTGTAGCCGTTGTTACGAAGGAGACTTTTTTTATTTTCAGATTCAGCAACTTTTTAGCCAAATCAAGTCTTAATGCTTGTCATGCATGTCACCCTCATTAAGAACCCTGTTAAACAGACCAATCACAGAATCATTTACATGAAAGATGCCATTCAGTATCATGCAAGCCCTCTGCAAAAAAAAATTCAGCTCTGATATTTTCCTCTTGATAATACAAAGTCAATCCATGTTTGGAGAGAATCTCATACATTCTGAGTGTTGCAGAAGAATCATAATCTAATTTAATCTAACTGATTTTCTATAGGTTAACCTAAGTTAAATCACCATCAGGTATGCATCTGTGTGCCCTGAACCAGTTTTCTCCTCTCACAGGCCAGCAGCTGGTACCGTCTGGTCCTCTGTGAGAACTTCCTGCAGGAGCTGCTGTCGGGGGTAAACGGAGGAGGAGATCCAGCTCAGAGGCAGAGGAGGAACTGGGGGACGGTTCCCGTGTGGAGACACAAAATGTCCTCGTTCCTGAAGAAGAATCCCCCTCCAGAACTGGAGGAGCTGGTTCACCTCACTCACCTGTCCTCAGTCATCCCGGATGAGGAGGTGCAGCAGGAGGGGAAGCAGATGTCTCAGAGGTGAGTGAAAGATCTATCTTTATCTTTGTCTTTTTACGGTAGTTTCTCTCTGATTTGACAAATACATAAGATGGCCAAAGCATTAGAAAAATTAAAAATCTACTCCTGGCTTTTTGAAATGTTTGAAGAAAGGTCACATTTTGTTTTTCTGTCCTTAGAAGTAGATATGTGTGCATGTCCCTTAAAATGTAGTTGTACCTTAAACCTGTTTCCCTGCATTCACAACCGTTTTCAGGTCAACTTCTTGTAGAAAATGGATTTAATTGTTTTTGTTTTATTTGTGTTTCCTCTGTCTGGACAAATTTTAGTTGTTTGTAAAGTTGTTTGAAGCACATTTCTTGGATTTTCTCTTTAGAAATTTGCTATATTTATTTTAAAATGCAGGGTTTAGGGCTCAATATTATCCTGTACCAACCAACATGTCTAATTATTTTTGTTTACATCAGGTAAAAATATAATCTTTGTAACTTTCCAAGAAGTTGATGTCAATTTCTAATCAAAGATTTACAATCAAAGTATCATAAGATACAATGAAGTCCATTAACCACTGCATAAAATAAAACAGAAAGGTCATCTGGCCACCACGAGTTAAGTATTTTCTTGTCATGTCTCAAACGATGGCGCTACGTAACTCTAAATTAATACATTACCTTGTTGCTTTGCATCCTGGGAAAAGTTGTCTTGAACAAAGAAAATTGGAGTTAAAAAGATTTGCTCTCCAAAACAAACATCTGCCATAGTAAGAGTCACATCCTCATGACAGTGGGTGCAAGTGCTCATGGGAAACGGAGTCTTTATCCTGGAAAAACACAAGCCTTTTCAGATAGTCCTCAAAGCAGCTTTAATTTGGCAGGAAATGTACTTTGTCACATGCAACAACAGTATGAGTTAAAATTTTTGTATACATGTGTTCCATCATTGTGTTGCAACGTTAGCAAGAACATGTTGATCAGAGTTTATCATATTGAACAGAACCCCTGCACTGTGATAAATTCAAAGGGGTATGTCAGTTTTTCAGCCCGCCCCCTTTACTGACAAACTACCAGCAGGAACAGCACGCAAGCCAGGCCACACTTACTCCAGACGAGGCTGAGACTGATGTGATTTAGCTACTTTAGAGAGACTGACCCAAGAACTCATCCCACTTCAAACCTACGCTCTGCCATAAAGTTTTCAGCACTTTGCCGCCAGAAAGTTTGTTTTTGCACCACTTGCAGTCGTAACCAAATGTGCTCCAGCCTGCTGTGCACCACTCAGCTTGCAGCAGATTCAATCCAATCTAATCCACTTTATTTATATAGCACATTTTAAAACACAATCAAGTTTACCAAAGTGCTGCACAGTAAAATGATAATAAAAAATCAATAAAACAATTAAAATGAAATAAAAACTCATAAAAACAAATAAGAGCCATAAAAACCCAGGGCTAAGGACTATAAAAACATCAAAAGACAGAGATCACACAACTATCATGTTGAATTAAAAGCCAAAGAATATAAACGAGTTTTAAAAGTCTGTATGGTGGGGAATGTTTTCCTTTCGAGTGGGAGTTTGTTCCACAACTCGGGAGCCACACAGAGAAAGCTCAGTCACCTTGGGTTTTCAGGCAGGTGTTTGGGATGACAAGTTGAAGACAATCAAAACCGTGAGGGAGCGTAGACCTTTAAAAGGTCAGAGATGTACTGGGTTGCTTAAAAACAATACATTTTTAAAATGGATTCTAGGATGAAGAGGAAGCCAGTGGGGGGACGCCAGGATCAGGATGATGTAGTCATATTTTTCTGTACCTGTTTAAAGACATGCAGCAGCATTTTGGATTAACTGTAAGCCTGTGAGGGAAGCCTGATTAACACCAATGTAGAGAGAATTACAGTAATCCAACCGTGTATAAATAAAAGCATGAAGTACTGGCTCAAAGTCCTTAACAGATGAAACAGATTTAATCAGGGTAAAAGCCTGAGATGATAAAAACTGGGTTTAACAACTGAGTTTATCTCTGCATAGCAATATGCCAGAGATGCCACGCTTTTTAAAAATCAGGCCAAGAGGAAGGAGGTAAAGGAAGAAAAGGATGTGACCAAGAATAGAACCTTGGGGAACTTAACAGGTTAGGGGGGCACAAGAGGAGACGGTCACCAATTTTTACTTTAAAACACGTCTAAGATAAGTAAGACTTGAACCAATTAAGTACTTTACCTGTAAAACCAACAGTGTTCCAGGTGAGCAATGAGAGTTGTGGGATCTACTATTTCAAACGCAGCCGTTAGATCTAAAAGCATGAAAAGAACGAGTGTGGAGAGCATGAGTCGCCATAGTCAGTAGTCGGTAAAAGATGATTAAAAACCCTTAAACGTGCAGACTCAGTGCTGTGAAATGCCTCGAAACCATCTCTTATCTAGGTAAGACTGGATTAGTGTCACTAATATATTATGAATTTTGCATTTTAGTTTTCCACCATGTTAAGCACCAAATGCCTAATATCACCTTGCAGACATTGAGCTGAAATAATCAAACTCTGCAGACATCTCTGTCGTCCCGTTCAGAGAACACTTAAACAGACTTTACATTTAAACAGAGATGAGTGCTTGGGTCAGAATGACGTGTCAGACTCAACTGGTCTGCAGTAACTGTAGCCTAGCTCGTGTGTTGTTTTCTCATGAAAGGGGTCGAGCTGACCAGCATTCATTGCTTCTAGAACATTTTCTTGTGACTCGTACAGCCCCACAGCAAAAACCTGAAACATTTCTCATCTCAGTCTTAGAGAGATGATGGTTCTTTGTTTCTTGATTCCAAGTTGATTTTTAAAACTTAAGGCATGAACAGCTGCAGATGAGTCAGTTTTACCGTGTAAACCCAAAACGCTGTGTGTGCTTTCACTCTCTTTTACCATCAGAAAGCTGTCCATTAAGGCACCATTTACAGGTGTGATCACTGATCTTATTAATACGTTGATGAAGGAGCTCAGCACGTGGTTTTTCTTTGCTTGCAGTTTAAAGTGATCCATGTTTCATCCCTCAGGTGTCAGACTCTGAGGAAGCTGCTCCTCTCCTCAGGCCCCGTGTCTGTGACTCACCTTCAGCTGGCCCTACAGTGGCAGTATGAGCTGTTACGGAGCGGCCATGTTGATCTCTCCTCTGCTGATGGTGCTAAAAACGGATCGGCTCAGGACGTTCCTCACCTGAGTAAATGTGAGGGAGTTGAAGAAGCTGTGGTTCTTCTCGCAGCGTCTCCTCCAGCTGTGGCTCCCAGGTCAGCTGAGGTTCCTGGGTCAGCTGAGGGTAAACCCGCCTCCCTCAGCTCCTTCGACTCAGGCTTCGATGGAGCAGGGAGCAGTCAGCTGGAGATCAGGGACTCTGTGGGTCTGAGACCTGCTCTGATCCAGCCTCAGACCCACAGAGAGAACCTCTGCAGCGTTTCAGACTCTGAGGAGTTTGACTTTGGCTCTGTGGGAAACTCCTCCAGGGCGAGCATCCAGATCACCCCCAAAGTCTCAGAGGAGTCTCTAAACTTTGAAATCAAAGTGAAGCGCTCTGCAGCTCCGCCCAGTAATCCCTGGCTCGGCCTGCCGGTGGATGATCTGCAGAACTCATACACAGTGACCATCACGCAGAACCCCACAAGAGACCTGCAGAGTCAGTCCAGCAGGTGTCGGGACCAGCCTACGCAGACAGAGGTGTTGAGCAGAACTCAGCCCAGTGGAACTCAAACCAGAGACTGGATTCTGCACTCACAGAGCAGTCTGGATGACTCTGAACTCAGTCCTATACGAAACATCCTCTCCAGCACCATCACAGACCTGAGGGACAAGTCTGCCTGCACCACTGACGGGGTCCCAACGCTGCTGTGGGACTCCTACGACCTCCATGAGCAGGAGCAGGACTCTGTGGATCGGTAAAGCATCACTCACTGCTACATTAAGATCAGTTAGAACAGTTAATGAGCAAACCCTGACCTCTTGATGCGTTAAGAAAGAAAACAGATGTAAAATGAGAAGTTGTCACGATGCAGAGACGACTCCGCCTACTCATCCGTCCTGATAAGTCCTATTAGCATGACTTAAAGTGAGTTTCTATTGGGTAAAATAAGTCACCTGTCGGTAATCTGCACGTTGTAAGACATGTTTCAGGGAGAAAGAGGAAAACTTCCAACAACTTAAAAACATCAAATCGAACATTATCAAGACCTTTATGAATTGTTTCAAAAGGGTGTATTGTGTCTTAATTAAGACCCCCCCCCCCCCCCATAGTAGCTTTGGGGATTTTTTTTTGAGCTTTAAATCATGCATTTTGTTTTTCACTCTGCTGTTTTAGGAAACACTGATTTCAGCCTCTGTCTTTAACGCTTTATTTTGGCTGCTGTCTCTTTAAGGCTCCCCACTTCATAAACCCCCTTCCCTCTGATTGGCCAACCCTCTGGGGGCCTGTCTGGAACAGAGACCCTCCGACGTGTCATGAATTAGTGAAGACATCCATACATGATGACCTCATCATTTAAGGAAGTCTCATGAGGATCTTGTGCTATTTTTAGATCAGAGCGTTCTGATCAGTTTACAGACAGATTCAGGAATTTCTACAACATATGAACATGTAGCTGTTTGAAAATCTGCTCACGTTTAGTCTGTGCTCCCTGCTTTAAACATGGATGTAAAGTAACAGTGCTGGATGTTCAGACCTCCTTTGTGATCACAGTTTATATCAGGGGTGTCAAACTCATTTTCACCGAGGGCCACATCAGCCTAATGGCTGTCCTCAAAGGGCCGGATGTAACTTATAAATGTAAGTAAATGTAATCGAATGTAATGTGAAATAAATGTAATACTCCTTATTTTGGGCTGTGGCTTTCGAAAACACGCTCTGCTGCAACCGCAGTTTGCCTTTTAATTCTTGGGCAATTTGTTGCTTTTCTTGAAGGCTAGCTTTGCGTACTTAGCTCCGTGTTTGGTGTCAAAATGCCGCCGCAGATTGTACTCTTTGACAACAGACAACGCCTCGTAACACAAAAGACATACCGGTCTTTCTCCTTGTATTCGCCTTCCCATCTTTCTTGAAACAGTCTTCCATCTTTATCAACTTTTCTCTTCTTGGACATTTTGGGATCATTATTTATTTCTCAATTCCACTCGTTGGCATTGATGTAGAAACACTGCTGTGTAGTGGCGGTGAGCCGTCAAATCGCGGGTATCATAGTCGACAGGCATTGTGGGAAATGTAGTTTTTGGTCAAAGCACACTTTTGACCTATTGATTTTTAAACACTCAAACCTTTTAAGCTCTCACGGGCCACATAAAATTACGTGGCGGGCCATATTTGGCCCGCGGGCCTTGAGTTTGACACATGTGGTTTAGATAGTAAAGAATCTGAGTAGATAAGAAAAAAGAACCTCAAACACCTGCTTCACCTGTAGGCAGGTGTACAAAGGTTTAAAAATCTAGAGAAGAAGCTGTCCCTGCGCCTGTTTGTTTGTGTTTTATGTGACCTGTAGCGTCAGTCAAAGAACAACAATTTGGTGCATTTTCTGTGAAGATTGTTTTGAAGAAATAAATCATACTTTTTCTTTTTAATTTCAGTCTGATTGACATGAAGGACTGGGATGTGAAGGAGCAGGAGGGTTTGATGGAGGTGCAGAGGATCCTGGACAGAGCTGATGGAATCCTGGAGGTAGGACCTGCATGTCCACAGCGGGCTGCATCAAATGATGATGATGAGTCTATAAAACAGAAAAAAATCCACCAGCAGGTCACAAAACATGATTCTGTGTTTGCATTGTTTCCGTTTCATCTCCACTGTTCAGGATGAGGAGAATGTTCTGGTCCAGGAGGCGGAGCTGGACGCTCTGCTGAGGTCAGAGGTCAGACACGATCAGTGGCCTCAGTGGGACAGCGAGTTCAGGCCCAGTGTGGTAGGTTAAATGTTTTTGATATACTGTTGAAGAAAAGAGGAATGTAAAGTAAAATGTTGAGGCTCATCAAGCATCATGGTGTTTCTGTTACAAGTTAGGGCTCATTCAAAGTGGAGCGGAGGGGTTGTTATATAGAAAAGAACCCTGACAGGGTGTGACAAGACCCTCCACTTTGCATCCTGGTCTTGTCATACCCTGTGCATGTTAACTAACCGCCAATCATACATTGTTCCACTTATTATCCGTCTACTACTTCAAGATAAAAAGTTGGTAAAACCCTTAAAATATTATTTTTTTGATTTAAAAACGTTTATGTTCACAGTTTTTAAAAATAGTCCCAGTGATTCAACAGCTGATACGCTCATCATGTCGACTTTATTGTTGTTGCCCAGTCAGAGGCTCACTAACAAAAACAAGTTCTCTTTTAATCCTCTGACTCTAGAATAAATTTCTACCTTCACTAAACTACAGTTTACAGACTCGGCTTAAACACTGACAATATGCCAGCCCAGTGCTGCTGCATCACAGAAACACAGGCACAGATGCAGAGACAGATACTGCTGGTACTCTCAGCACCTTTTCCCAGCGCTGGGACCAATCTGTTCTGCTTTTTTTCCCCCAGGTTAAAAGTTGTAAAGGACATTTAGTGTGCTGACTTTTTGTACCTCTTGAATAGCCTCTGTTCAGTTGTGTATCATAAATTTTTTTCAAGCTTACTTTAAATAAACTTTTCATCAAACATAATTTCTGTCATTATAGTTAGATTTTTCAAATTGATCCATGTATCCATTTTCATTTTTTTGCAGATTTAAGATTTAATAATCCTAAAATCTACAATATAAGTCAAACTGGTATTGACCGTTTTCTGTAATGCATATATAAATCTTAAAGTCAGGGTTGGTAACCAGATTTAGATAGACTTTTTGTTATCCTGGTTAAAATGATCTTTATGTCCTGATGTCAGTCAATGCATGATGTGTTCTTAAATCAGAGTGAAAAATATCTGCTGTCTACAGCAGGAGGAAACCTGGAAAAACACAAACCAATCCTAGTGCTTAGGATCCAATTTATTAAACCAATCAAATCCAGTGCACTAGCCCTGATTCAATGCTTGTAACCAAGAGGGATCCAAGTCCTCTGGAGAATGGCAGAAAAACTACTATACCCTGATTACTGCTAACATAGAGCAAACAAAAACAATGAGCTGAGGACCAGTTTGAGTCTGTGGTTTGGAATCAGTCACCATCATATTAGTGTGAATCAGTGGTGGTCATGAATGTAAGGGGGGGTGTCGTTTTGGAGGAAGTGTGGGGGGGCGGGGGCTTAAAGGAGTCCTGAGGAGATGCTTCATTCAAATTCATGCTAGTTTTCTGTGACTACCAACAGTGTAAATATTATTTCCAGTATCCATTTAAAGACAAAGAACCCATTTGGATGCTTATAATTGCATTTAAAAAAGTCCAGACAGGGACTTTAAAGCTGTGTTTTGGTGCTTTTAAAGTAATGGAAAGATCTGTTTTCATCTTCCAAAGGGACGAAGGTGTAAATTGTCTTCCTATGTGATGATTTCCATTGCATTCAGTATAATCCACATGTTTCTGCAGTTTCTGTGCAGCTGTCTTGCTCTTTCAGCATCTTTTTTCCCACCCTGCTGGCTATTGGTACAGTTTTTAAACTGTTCTCCTGGACTTGCTCAATCAACCTCCTCTGGTCACTTACTGTCTTAAATCCAATCTCCTTTTTAGTCGAACACTACAAAATTTATTAACTGATTCCCTCCGTTTGCTTGACAGATGTGAATTTTCAGCTGTGTAAGATTACAAGCAGGGAGCTTTGCTTTTGTTCCATGGATGGAGACTCTTCGTCCATCTTACAGATGTTTCTGTAACCTGTTTGTTTCTCTGTTGATGCTTCTTCCCAAAGATGACGTCCAGTGAGCTGGCTGAAGCTGGAGTTCTTGGCCTTGACGATGACCTTGAACCTGCAGAAACGGATGAGCTGAGTGAGCCCAGATCTGCATGGGAGGATGCTTCTGCTTCAGGGACAGATACAGCAGCATCCCTGAACAGGTCGGACCTCCTGTCAGAGTTAAGACAAGTCCAGGTCCTAGATGAGCTGATCATGGAAGAGAACCTCAAGATCCACCAGCTGAGACACTGTAAAGAGAGCCCCATTGAGGATCTAACAGAGAGCAAACCTTTGGACACAAATGGGCCTTTAAATGTGACCAAAGAGAGGGAGGCTTTTCGTTTACAGGTGGAAAAAGAGAAACAGGAAGTGGAGAAACTCAAGAAGAGTTTGAGCAAAGAGCGCAAATCCAAGAAACACAAACACAGGGCTACAAAGGTGATCAAGTGCTCCATAATGGAAAAGGCCAGACCTGACAGCAAAGAGGACCAAGCTCTGTGTGATGAGATTTTATCAGATAATAGATCACAGAGGGCGCTCTCTCTGGCTCAGGGTGACCATGAAACTGGCACAGGTCCTGATGTCACCAAAGATACTTCACAGGAGACAATTCTTCTTTCTGATTCCCAAAGTCAGGATTGTTCATCTGAAGCAGAGCCAAAAGAAACCAACAGGACTGCTTCAAAGAGAAACTCTGATTTCGAGGAATCTCCTAAAGATCTGGAGCTTAAACCTCAGGAAAGCATCACCAAAGAAGAGGCACCTGAGGAGGATGACACCATAAGCAAACCCGAAGCCTCTCTTACCCCAGGAACGAGACCAGATGACGGAGCATTTGACCCTGGTGGAAATGCTGTCCTCCCCCCTGTGCCCAAGCCAAGAAAGACTTCACTTCCTGTGAGCATCAAACTCACAGAACTGGATCCACCTGATTCCCTAGAGTTGCAGAGTCCAGCTCCAATCTCTGATCTTCAAGATCCTGCTTTGTTGAAGCTCGACGTCCAGGATGAAGAAGTTGATGGACTTCCAGGGAGTTCGCCTTCAGATGTCGATCCTGGCTTGGTTCTCAACCCTAATGTGAAGGAACACAGCAACAATAACAACAATAACTGTGTGAACCCAGAGGGTTCGTCTAAAGACTTACCTGGTTTCACCTCTGAAGATGAAGAGGACACACCTGTGGGACCTGCGTGTGAGCTGCAGACGGCTTTACTCCCAGCAGAGGAGCTCCAGACTTGGTCTCCTGCAGATGAGCGCTCACATCAGCTGCATCCTGACGGTCCTCTGTTTGAGTTTGACCCCAGAGGGAGAGACAAAACGGATGAAGACTTGCTCAGCTGTGTTCAGAAATCTGAGGTCATGAGGATATCTGGACCTGGCTCACCTGGGATCCAGGCCCAGCTGGACATCAGCATGAGAGAGGTAAACATCAGGCTGTTTTATGTAGAGTGGTTACTTTGTAAGAAGTGATGACCAAAAACCCATATAAATGAATCAGTGAAATTGCAAAAGCATTTAAAGCATCAAACAAGAACAAAATGCATAAAAAAGAAAGCTGGATCTATTTAACTCACCAAAAGAAGAGCGAAAAGGAAACTAGTTGTTAGCAGCCACCATGGCAACGCATAACTCGTAGACTCTTGAAGAACAAAGTCATCACACAAACCTTCAATGCCACCAGCAACCAAAGGACCTTGTTTCCGTTCCTTAGAAGGATGCTGTTCCTGGCCATAAGATGTGCTCTCCATTACGCTGTCTGAACCTGACTGGACGTACCTCAATTTTGTATCTCTTGTCCATGAAATGCAAACCCAGTCTTCAAAATGAGGGCCAAAACCAGTTCCAAAAATAGCTACCTAACAGTCTTATCATTAGTCATGTTTAAAGAAAAACGACATCTCCAATCCAAAAGTTAAGCAGTGATTTTTTTTTTAAAGGAAGGATGACAAATCAAAAATTCTGAGATTTAAACACTCCGATTATCGGAACTGATAACTACGTTTAAAGAGGGGGTGTTTTCCTTTTTTTAGGCTTTACTCTGTTCTTCTTTGTTTCCCACATTTTTTTTTCACGCCGCTGTTAGAAAACTCCTATTTCAACATCAATTGAAACAATTTGTGCTAGCTGCTCTCTATTTAAGGCTCTCTGCTCCACAAACCCCCTTCCCTCTGATTGGCCAGCCCTCTGGAGGCCTGTCAGGGGTGGAGGTTTGGGGAGACATTTTTAGAACAGAACATTTTGAGCAGTTTTCAGACAGATTCAAAGATTTCTACAAAATATGAATGTATAGGGGTTTAAAAAGTTGCAGACCTTTAGTTTGAACATCCAGCGTGGTTACTTTATATCCATGTTTTCAATATGGAATAGCAGATTACCCCTGCTTTAATAGTGAAGTCTGACTATGAATATGAATATGGAGTTTGAGGTGTTGATTCATGTGATTGAATATTGATTTATTTTTCTAAATATGTTTGCAGATGTCTGATTGTAAGACGCCTGTAGTTCTGGATACAGGGTCTGGTTTGATGAAGGCTGGATTTGCGGATCAAGACCTCCCAAATGTTACATTTCCAACAATTATTGGGAGACCAAAATATGAAGTAAGGACACTTTTTTATAAACATTAATAAAAACAATAAAAAAAAAACCTCTGTAATTGTTTTGTAGCCATGTTGTGACATGTTGTTGTCTGTCTGCAGGAAATAATGAACGGGAACCTCGAAAGAGAGACTTACATTGGACATGAAGCTCAGCACATGAGAGGAGTCTTGGCTCTGAAGCATCCCATAAAGAACGGGGTCATCCAGAACTGGGATGACATGGAAAAGGTGAGCAGGAACTGGTTTTCACTGTGGAGTACAATGAAACTGGGTGGTGCTGACAGTATCTGTTTGGGTGCCAAGACCAAACTTTGTCTGCAGTGACTCGTAAATCCGATGTTTCTCTTTCAGATTTGGCATCACACCTTCCAGCTGCTATGTGTGGACCCAGAGGATCACCCAGTCCTGCTGACGGAGTCCGCCATGAACCCCTTACAGAACCGGCAGCGCATGGTGGAGATCATGTTCGAGTGTTTCAGTGTTCCCTTCACTTATGTGGCCATGCAGGCGGTGCTGGCTCTCTACGCAGCTGGAAAATCCACCGGTACCGTTATCTGTCTGTGTCTGTGTTGAGTATATTTTGTCCATTCAGAGCCGAGCGTTAGACACAGCCGATTCGAGATGAGACAATGATTCCTCATTTCTGCTTGTTGCAACAGCTGAATCTAAACCATGTTTGAACTCTAAACTGAAAGGAAGTGTTTTTACTTTAACCTGTTGCCCTCTGCAGGTGTTGTGTTTGACTCTGGAGATGGAGTGAGCCACAGTGTGCCTGTGTTTGAAGGATACTGTCTACCTCACGCGGTCCAGCGCTTCCCTTTAGCAGGTGTTGATGTAACAATGCATCTTAAAAAGGTATAGACACCTCTATTTCTTTTTTATGATGATTGAAACACTCGACTCTGGCGTCCCACTTCGTCATGCTGTTTCTCTGTTCCCGTTTACAAAGCTCCTGCAGGAGCAAGGTGTGTGCATGCGCACCACAGCAGAGATGGAGATCGTTCGGGAGATGAAGGAGAAGTGCTGCTGTGTCGCTCTGAACTACGAGTCTGAGCTGAGTCAGGGGAGGTCGTCCTGCAGAGAGATGCATTACACCATGCCGGACGGACAGATTGTCACCCTGGGCACAGAGAGGTTCAGGTAACCGAACATCATGTCCTATGTTCGGACACTCAATCCACTCAATGGGGCTCCAACCGAAGTCATTGAAGAGGGGGAATTCTGCTTCCTCGTGTTTTAAACATGGACATGCAGATTTTCAAACCTCTATGTACTCGTATGTTGTAGAAATCCCCGAATCTGTCTAAAAATAGCACAGGATCTTCATGAGACAAGCTTATATGATGAGGATCTCTGGTTCAAACACCTTGTTTGAGGGCGGACCTCAAACACCAGGGTCTACCAAGAACTCTGTCCCTGAGAGGCCTTCAGAGGGCTGGCTATTCAGAGGAAAGAGGGTCTGTGGAGCAGGGAGCCTTAAAGAGACAGCAGCTCAAACAAGGCATTTCAGACAGAGGCTGAAATGAGTGTTTTCTAAAAACAGTGAAAGCAAAAATAATGTTTTTGTTTTTTTAGCTGTAAATCATATAAATCTACTACGGGGTACAAGGTGGACAGTATGAAGCCAAAAAAAGCAGAGTACCCCCCTTTTTATTGGTGCAACATCCAGGATCTTTAAAAAATATAACGTCCAGCAGGATTATTGCAGTTAAACAAATCAACCTTAAACCGTGATATAATGGGTTAACCAGGAGAGATGAAAAATCAACTGAAGTTTCTCCTTTTTTAACCCCCTTAGCTATTTAGACCTTTAAAAAAAAGTTGTTTTTTTTTAATCCTCCTCAAAGAACAGCTGCTTGTATTGCTGTTGACCTGAGTTTGGCAGGAAGTGTACTTTAAGATCTCTGGTTTGGTTTGTGATTTCCTCCACACAGCTTTTCTCAGCTCAAACATTAAGAGAGATTCTTACAGCTGGACTAAATAAATAGATAAACACAAACAAATAAAGACCCTCAATGCAGAAGCCAGAATGTTGATGAAAAGTTGCCTCTCAGAGAGAGAGGGGTATCTGGTATTTCTTGAGTCAATTAAAATGGATTCAAACCAGTTTGGGGCTATTATCAGGTTTAATTTCTACAAAGTTGGCCTGGGTGTTGTTGGATAAAGTCAAACGTCAACCTGAGATCCACAGGAGAACAGCATGTGTTCAGCACCTGTTGAGCCAGGCTACCTGCCTCTCTTTAGAACCAATTCCTCAGATACTGCAGCTGCATTTTTTACTTCTCTTTTTGTCTCATAACGTCTGTGTCCTGCCCCCCCCCCCCCCCCCCCCCCCTCTCTCCAGGGCCCCTGAGATTCTCTTTAAGCCTGAGCTCATTGGACGGGACCATTACGGGATACATGAGAGCATCTTCAAGTCAATCCTCAGCTCAGACATTGACCTGCGGCGCTGCTTCCTGGGAAACATTGTGCTGTCAGGTAACAGCTGATTGTCACGGTGTTACACAACAGTCTGAGGGCTCAGAGGTGCTCTCCTGCTGTGATCCGATTGGTGCTTTCTCTTAGATTTGTTTGGTCCTGTGCTTGAAGGGAAAAATTAGTTAGACTTTGAGCACTGGTTTTTGCCATAATTCAGCTTCTTCTTCTTCATTTCTCAGGAGGGAACACCCTGCTGGATGGCCTACCTGAGAGACTCCAGGCTGAAATCAGAGGCCTGGTTCCCCCCGACATGGGGAAGAGCGTTCACGTCACCAGCCCAAAGGACAGAGACTTTTCAGTGTGGAGTGGAGGGGCAGTGCTTGCCAACCTCCCCAACTTCAGCTCCTCGTGGATCAGTCAGGATGAATATGAAGAGTACGGACCACAGATCGTCTTCAGGAAGTGCTTCTGAGATGGTCTCCTGTGGAATATACCAATTATTTTTTTATTTCACAAGTGCAATACACATACAACTCAAAAACAGTGCCATGGACTGGTCCGTTTAATATTTGTCCGTCTTTTGCATGTTTATGTTTTTAAACTTCGGGGGCCATCGATTTAACTCCTGACTTGTGAGCTCTCTCAGCTCTTTGCTTGATGTTCTCTGTTCTCCGTTCTACGCTCTCGTTTCTGCTCTTTGCTCAGAACTTTTTTTCTGTTTTCTCTTTGTCCCACACTCTCTGCTTCATCTTCTAAGATCTTCAAACAAGGCAAGGATGAATCATATTTTTGTGCTCTTAAACTTCTGTCACTGTTACTGTTCCTAAGGGGTCTTAACCTCGCCACACTGGGTTAAATTTCTATGTCCCAGAAAATGGTTTAAGCGTTAATAATTGATTAATCATTAATTTTGAGTGTGAAATATAAAAAATATGTTTATGGTCAAGGGACAAGAATTGAAGCTGGCCTTTAATTGGTGTCTGCCAACCTTTTTTTCCCCTAAATAATGAATTGAAGAACATAACTCAATGTGCTGTGTATATAATCAAACATGGAATAGCAGATTATATTAAGACAAAAATTTAAGCACATCAGATTTTTTTTTATGTGTTTTGGTGAAATTTGCTTTAATTTGGAAAGATTGAAATCAGTGCAGCTGTGTTTACAAAATATGAGCAGCATTTAATGATCTTTATGATGGATTATCAGGGCCTCTGTGACGAAGAATATGGAGTATAACACTAAAAATTACAGCTTATTTTAAAACAATAAGGACTGTTTATAAATTTTATTTTATTCATATTTTTCCTCTTTGCATTGCCCCTTTAAAAGACACTCTGTAAACAGTGATTTTTCATCATATTAACGGATCATAGTGCAGGAGTTGTAGCTGTCATAATGGGAAGTGGAGAGGAGAGGTGTGGATTTATGGGTAATTGAGTTTGTATTCCTGTAAACGTGCAGCTGAGTCATTGGTTGTTGTTTTCCACCTGAGGAGTCTCTTGGTTAGCGTGTCCTGTTTTTAGCTCATGGTGTAAGATGTGAGGTGTGTTGTTTTGGTGTGGATGCCTCTCACTTGTCTGTAGAATAAACAGATGATGTTAGGACTGCTGCTGCTGCAGGTTCAGTGCATATTTGATGTTTGGTTTGAGTGCCATGTTTTCCTGCTTACCTGATGAGTTCAGTTTCTTGTTTATGCGGTGGCTGTTCATGGTTTTACACTTGCTCAGTAGTGCTCTTTATTTCTGTTGAAAGGTGTTCCGGTGATGCCAAACTGCTGCATTTATCTCTCCACCATGAAGCCTGAAAACTCCTGAAGCCTTGTTGTATATTTATTTTCAGTTTACTTTATGAATTTGTTTTTGTTTGTTTTTTTTCACATGGAAATGTTTGCTGCATGTTTTTGTTTATGCTTTTGCCTGCATGTTTTCATTATATTCTGCTTTGTTTCCCAAAGGCAGAGGGTTGTCATGTGACCTCTAGCTCGGCTCTTAATTGGGAATCACTTTTGAATGCGACTCCAGTCTCAGTCTGCTTTGTTTACTGGGTCTAGTTTGAAGAAAACCTCCTCCTCCTCCTCCTCCTCTAACTGTACTGTAACAGTCTGGGCTGAGTCCAGCATTTTTCACCCAAAACCATGCTCTGTTTGTTATGTCTGTTTTTATAATAAATATTTTAATCGTCACTTTTTCTGTTGTCTCCTATTTCTCGCAGACCAGTCAGGTTGATATCGACAGTCCCTGTGCAGAGTATTTCCAGCTGGTATCGCTCCACAGACTGCTGGAGCAGGAAATAAAGGGGAAATACTGCTGATGCACTGGAATTCTGACTGTCCCGTTACACGCTGACAGAATCTTTGAACACTGCACATGTTTCATCTAACACAGTTTATATTAAAAAAATGTGAAATGAAATACTTTTTCTTGATTAAATTTTGCTTTATAGATTTATTTGTTCATAAAACAGATTTGTTATAGAGAAAATGTCTGAATGTGTTCGGTAACACGTGAGTCGGACCAGGGTGACCTGAGGCAAAGTAAGTGTTACTATTTATAGAAGCTATACATCGACACATAGGCTTCTGCTCAGGGAGTGTTACCAAAGACCCTTTTCTTTTAAAATTTGAAAACTACACAAGGATAGATGCTTTTACTCTTTCAAAACGTTTACGATGCACAATGCACACGAATATTGTTCAAATTGCACATCAAAATTGACTGAGGAAATCCGATATGTTTCAATTCTATCATTGACTGATTCCCCACTTTGAGACGGCCAATAATCAATATGGTCAAAACAAAAGTCTAATATTCTGTTGTGGTTCAGTAATGACAATAATTGAGAAGGGGATGTTTGTTGTACATATGCGTTACTATATGTTGTTTACTACAAACAACAGTGATTATAGCTGTAATTTAAAAGGTCGACAGTTTATCTTATCTTTTGGCTCATCTTATCTTATTGCCTTTTACCCCATTTCTCTTATTTACTCTCAACTATTTCATTTACCGTATTGGCCCGAATATAAGACAGTGTTTTTTTTTGCATTGAAATAAGACTGAAAAAGTGGGGGTCGTCTCACATTTGGGGTATAGACTGTATAATTAATGGACGTAGTCTCCTCGACATCACCCATCTGGACTTTTGAAGCCAAACGGCCGGCGCGGCCATATTGGAAATGAGGCGTGCTGTGAGTCTCCACAGTAACAACCATAGGACGCTCCACAGTCACGTGATCTGAGCTGTGCCTCTGATTGGACGAACTGGCGAGCTTGATATTGTGGAAACTGCTGAAAAATTCTCTCCCCATACAGTGCGTGCTGTTAGTGAAATTAGCGATTCAGACGGGAGACATTCTTTGTACCAGGCTGTAAATGTGCTTATTTTGGCTTGGTGTGTTTGTGACTTCCGGTACTTCTGGAGCCAGCCTCAAGCGGACACTCGAGGAACAGCAGACTTTAGCACTTCAGCATTGCCTCATATTTTCAGACAGGAGGTTGCCACTTGGGTAGCATGAAGAAGAAAAATAAAAAAATAGCGGTAAGAAAGAAAAGAGAAGAAAATAAGAGAAGAGATAACAGAAAATGGAGAAACGTAGCGACAATCTGGAGAGATGTGGGTCGAAGATCGGCCAGGTTAACCGGCAGTTGAGGAGAAGTTATGATGCAAACTTCAAGTTGATGGTGATAAATGAGGCAGAGTCGTCAAACAATTGCAAAGAACAATTGCCATTCATTTACAAATGTGATTGCACTTTAGTTTACATATTTAAATGTTCAGATATTAAGATGTGATAGACAGTTTTTGCATGATTTTAATGAGGCAAAATAACATGCTTTTTCTCTCGAATATATTGTTATAATCATTTGTTTCAGATTTACTGTAATTATTTTCTGTATAAAAATTAAATTTGGCGTTCAAAAAGTCTTTTTTCAAACTTGAGTCTTGAAAAAGACAGGGTCGTCTTGTAATCAGGGGGCTAAACGGAGTCCTGAGGAGTTCAAATTGATGTTAGTTTTCTGTGACTACCAACCCTGGCTTTAAGTTGAAATAGTTTATATAGCTCAGCTGAGGAGAAGTGACAAACAGAAAATATGGGTGCTTCGTTTAACGCAGAATCGATTCTAATAAACCACTCTTGTGTGTTCAGTGTTTATCATTCCTGAGGTTGTTATGTCCATCAAACAAGCCAATAGGTTCAAGCTCTGCTCGTGATGTCATTGTACACTAGTCTCAAGTGTTCAAAGAGACAGGAACGTGTGTATCTGATCCAACTCAGACTGAAGCCACACTGCCTCTGTATACAGATAACTTAAAGGCCAAATGCAGGTTTGTAACTATTGGACACATAAGGAGGCAATTTACAGAAATAACTAAGGAGAGGCAGATAGAAACAGGAAAGTTCCCCCACGGGTAATATTTCCTCCTTACAGTCAGAACAACAGTCACAGTTTTTACTTCAGTCTTCGAACAGTTTTACACGACAAAATACAAAATGGCGAGTCCTAATATGAGGATTTACAAAAAGTTCTGCACATGGCTTAAAACAAACAGAAGACACTGAAACCGCAGAGGACACTGTAACGTCGTGGGTGGAGGTGTGTAGAGCTACAGGCTCATCTCCGGACAGCAGCTCAGCATCAGCACAAAAAGAGGATCGAGAAGGACTTTCCACATAGTGCATTTATTGAAAAAACTGAGCATAACACCTACACCACTTCGTTACTGATGGTGGATGTCCTACACTTGGTCTGGAAAGCATGCAGGAACGGAGTCACAACTCCATTGAGTCTCTGAACATATATAGATCATACGACAAATAAAGAGAGGTGGCACCACCTAGCGGTGTCACTCGGCACTGCCAGAGTATATCTGTATCAATACTGGCTGTTCCAACACCATAAGACATTGATTTGTTCCCACTTGAGCTCTAACTGGTTACCGGCAGCAAAGTACAAACCTGATCTTCACATTCCTAAATAAAATCTAAGCTATGATCATGTTGGGTCTGGTAAATTGATATCGTCCAGTAGGTGGCGGTAGTGTGACGATCACATATGACAACTATCCTAAAATACCACAGAAGAAGATGAACTTTTCCCTTTTTAAGAAGTCTCGGAGACGATCCCCAACAGGAAGCTCGGAGAATCACCTCAGAGAAAGACATCAACGTTTAGTTTATTGGTCTTCTTCGACTCTTGGATGTGAGGAGATGTCCAGATTTCAGGATCTTAAAGATTTATTCGAGCGGCGGCTGCTCGCTGCGGTCAGCAGAGACCTAGTTGAACAAAGAACAACATCTGGATACGAAGAGGAGCTCCAGAGACAAAGAGAACTACTGGATGTGATTTTAATCCCGGAGATAAAGCTGCACAGAGCAGGTTGGTTTCTGAAAATGTGTGTGATAATGTTTTCCGTTAAATCGAGCCAGCAGCTAAGGTTCATAGATGTAAGCTCTGACCTAATATGATTTCATCCATGTAATGAATGTGTGCATACATTTCACTGGTGTGCTCTAACCCTGATTCAACGCACATAACCAAGAGGGATCCAAGTCCTCTGGAGAATGGCAGAAAAACTACCTATACCCTTGCTGTGTCCCAATTCAGGGGCTGCGTCCTACGTGGGCCGCATTTGAAGGCCAGATACGTCACAACGCTGCGCGAAGGCCGTCCCAATTCGGAGCAGATTCGGAGGATCCTCCAAATGCGGCCTTCTTTGCCTCTTCTTGGAGGACGCACCGCTACTATCCTTCGCGTCCCCCCATATCCCAAGATCCTTTGCTCACCGCTGCGCAGTTCCGTAAAAGAACAGGGGAAATTATGGCAAGCCGTTTTAACATTTAAAAGCTGAGTTCGACTATCCGAAATTCGAATTACAGATATCTGAAATTCAATTTTGCCTTGGCGAAATGTGAATTACAGATATCCATAATTCAATTTCGCCTAGGCGAAATTACGTCACATTTGCCATAGGACATTGCACAATAGACCCCGTCGGAGCCTACGTCATCAACAAGCTGCGCGCGCATCATGGCAACGGAAGTACCGCTTCATATCATTGTTCGCACCACTCGGAGTAGCAAAACCAAAGGCTAACGCTAAACTGTCGGAATCATAATGTCAGGTTGTTGTGTTTTTGGTTATACGAACCGAAATACTCAAGAGGGACTTAAATTTTATCGCATACCAAGGGGTTCTCGGCCGTTTCAGAGCAACCGAAGCTTGCTTGTGGAAACTTCGGTAAAGTTAGAAAGATATTCACAGATTCGGATTTCCCTGATCAATAACTCATCAGCGGGACATTGCTTTTACAAATCCGACACCTCTCTGCAATCACAGCAAGGTGGACTACAAGCTACAACCGTATTTTCTTCAAAACGAGCCGTCCTCCGCGAAAGGGAACCTGCATTGGCCTCAATGCAGAGCCGGCTGGTGCGCGAATGTGCAGGGACCGTCTGCAAATTGCAACACCGAAAAAATGTGACAGAAAAATTCAATAACGTCACCCAGGGGAGTTGTAGTGTCATAGAAATCCTTTTACACATTTGTGATCTCACGTTTTTCATACTACATTTCTAAGATTGAAAAAAAAAAACTTTAAATAATTTTCTTTTATAGCCTGTAACTATCTCATTGTTCAATGAAACCCATTGTGTAAAGTGTTGGGTTAAAACAAAGAAGAATCCATAATGAATAGATGTCCTCCAGCTCCATAAAAGACACCAAATTACTCCGAATAAACAGCTTTCATTTAATTTCAGTAGCGTTTTGTTATCATTAAGAGGAGTAATAAAACCTGTAATAACTTGACTGTAATATGTTGTAGTGCCACCAAACTCACGGCTAACATAAACCATCTCCTCTAGATTATACTACTGCTATTAGTTTGGTAAAATGTGCTTTAATGTATTTTTAGGGATTTTTTAATCATTCATTTTGTAATAAAACCTGTAATAACTCTACTGTAATATGTTGTAGTGCCACCAAACTCACAGTAAACATAAACCATCTCCTCTAGATTATACTACAGCTAGCAAGTTTGCTGTGAGTTTGGTGGCACTACAACATTTTACAGTAGAGTTATTACAGGTTTTATTACAAAATGAATGATAAAAATCCCTAAAAATACATTAAAGTACATTTTACCAAACTAATGGCTGTAGTTTAATCTGGAGGGGAGGGTTTTTGTTTGCTGTGAGTTTGGTGGCACTACAACATTTTACAGTAGAGTTATTGCATGTTTTATTACTCCTCTTAATGATAACAAAACGCCACTGAAATTAAATGAAAGCTGTTTATTCGGAGTAATTTGATGTCTTTTATGGAGCAGGAGTACATCTATTCATTATGGATTCTTCTTTTTTTTTAACCCAACACTTTACACAATGGGTTTCATTGAACAATGAGATAGTTACAGGCTATAAAAGATCTTCAAAATTATTTAAAGTTTTTTTTTTTCAATCTTAGAAATGTAGTATGAAAACGTGAGATCAAAAATGTGTAAAAGGATTTCTATGACACTACAACTCCCCTGGGTGACGTTGTTGAATTTTTCTGTGTCACATTTTTTTCGGTGTTGCAATTTGCAGATGGTCCCTGCACATTCGAGCACCAGTCGGCTCTGCATTGAGGCCAATGCAAGTTCCCTTTCGCGGAGGACGGCTCGTTTTGAAGAAAATACGGTTGTAGCTTGTAGTCCACCTTGCTGTGATTGCAGAGAGGTGTCGGATTTGTAAAAGCAATGTCCCGCTGATGAGTTATTGATCAGGGAAATCCGAATCTGTGAATATCTTTCTAACTTTACCGAAGTCTTGTGGAAGCTTATGTCCCTCAGTGGAGCTGGCTTGACTTATTTTCTACTCTGTTTCCACATGCACACACCTGAAGTAACTGCCTTTCTGCGTCCTTTCCACTCTAACACAGAGCTCTATTTTGAAGAGTATCGCAGCTGCATGGCTACAGCAGGATCCAAGACTGTAATGTAAAAAGACATTTAATTAAAAAAAAAAAAAAAAACAGTCTCTCTGGTGCATATGACTTAATGTTAAAACCAGGGCTTGAGAAGCTAAGGGCAAAAATTGGGAAGATGCGCAAAATATACTTACCCAGCCATACAAGTGCAGTTTGCTATGTGTATATAGTCCTCCACTTTGTTGACGATCACCCACGCCTCATACATGGTAGTCTTCTGCCCTTGCCTTTGGCTGGGCAGCATTTCAAACACTTCAACATTTCAAAACACAGAACTCTTCGTCAATGTCCTTGTATTTCACCTCCTGTACATGTCCACAAATCGCATAATCATAGGCGTCCAAAGATTTGTATGCTCGTAGCTTCTCTCTCATATATATGCTCGGTTTTTCAATTAAATACAAGTAAATATCAGGCCACTGAATATTGGGCCACTTGGTAACATCATAGTCCCATTCGGTAAGTGTACAGGGACCAGGGAGCCTCTTTCCATTTGTTAAAGTGAGCTTTTTTAAGTATTCTTCGCGATCTTTTAGCAATAATGCACCCGCATAGGTTGACAAGCCACTGCTACCTGCCATACTTCCGTTGCCAGGATGCACGCGCCGCCCGCTTTGTTTACTAACAGTAAATGGGTCTATAGTGACATTAGGTGGTGTTAATTTTACTTTTAAATGTAAATATTGGGTTTATACCCAGTTTTTACTCATTTTAACATCCAATGCCAGATACGGGGAGTCAGACGTTGAGCTAGATGTTCTACTTATCGGTCATTTTGACAGATGGGGTCATAAAAATTCTGTCATAATGAATCATGATACCTCAATTAAAAACCGATAACGGGACATATTAATTATATATTTTAGCATGTCATCACAAAAGCAACTCAAATACAACTTTAACATTAACTATGCAGGGAAATGTATTGCTTATTGGGCAGAAAGAAAATACAAATTATAATACCGACCCTGCTGTCAGCAGCTTTGTAAAGAAAAAAAAACGAAAACTACTCTTTATAGCAAGTGAAACTTTTTTTTTTGGATCATCAGGCGAAAGAGTGGCAGAGATCACAGCATCAGGTTTTGCGTCTCTGCCTCAGTCAGCTGTCTTCAGGCGGCTGTTTTTTTGTTCTGGAGGCTGAAGCCTCGTTCTGCTACACTAGATACTGGAATGAGCAGCGCTGCTTCAGTCAGCATTTTAAAGTCTGGAAACATTTCACCCAGTGAAGCAATGAGCAGTCGGCAAAACTATTTGAGAAGACGGGTTTCCTGATCCTGCCAGAATCTGCCTCACCGTGAGGAAATCCTGGAGCATTTGGTCCTGATGTAAAAAGAGAGGCGGCTTCAGTCCCGTGTGAGTCGTGCCAATCGATGCCAACGTTTAAAATGATAAGACAAGCCAGCAGGTCAGAGAACGTAAGATCATAAACAGGACAACACCATACCTCATTAATTATGCACGCTCGCCACTAACTGTACAGGGGGTCTGCTGCAGGTGAGATATGTGATTAATGAATGACTGTGTGACAGTTGAAGTGGACTGAATCACTGAGGGGGTTACTAATCCCTCAAAACGACCTTCAGATATGTCCATCATTGATCAAAAAATTCTGTCAAAAGACGGAGAATAATCAGTTAATGCCACCTCTGAGGGGAATTGGAAATTTTAACTTTCAGTTAAAAAACATGAAGCTGGTAATTCATTAACATATGGCATAACTTAGCATTATGTTAAGTTAAACATTTTGATTGAATATAAAAAAAAAGTTTAGGATTATGAATTGGGTGGCAGAAATCGTGACCTAAGGATAAGGGTGGAGACATGACGCAACCAGGAAATAATCCGGAGGATAGGACTTTCCCATTTAACAATGATGTGACGGCCTACCTGTCCTCCGGAGGACTGCCCTTCGGAGGACGGGTCCTCCGGAGGATGCAGCCCCTGAATTGGGACACAGCAACTGATTACTGCTAACAGAGCAAACAAAAACAATGAGCTGAGGACCAGTTTGAGTCTGTGGTTTGGAATCAGTCACCATCATATGGTTGAGAATCAGTGGTGCTTGTGCATGTGAGCGGGGGTGTCGTTTTTTGAGGAGCTCTGAGTTTGAGTGTGTGTGTGTGCGTGTGTGTGTTTGTTTGTTTTTTTTTGGGGGGGGGGTCCTGAGGAGTTCAAATTGATAACTAAGCAGAGGCAGATAGAAACAGGGGAGAATCAGAATCAGGATCAGAAATACTTTATTAATCCCAGAGGGAAATTCAGTGTGACCGTTGCTCTTACATAGTACAGGAGGAGTAGGACAATAAAATAAGTGATAAGATAAACAATAAGATAAGCAATAAAATAAGTACCAGGAGTGATAGATAGGTAATAAGCACTAAACAAGGTAGCAGAAACTATTTACATTGTGGGTAAGGCAGTGTAGAACAGTGTAGAACAGGTATTGCACTTATGATCTGTGTTAAACCGATACTGCACTTAATGAACAGTAATAAACGGATATTCCACATAAATAAATGGATATTGCACATTAAAAAAAGCAGGTATTGCACATTAAACAGATATGTCAAAACAGCTATTCCAAGTGTTCACAGCTATTGCGAAGAGTAGCAGATATTTCAAGTGTATTAGTGAATTGGCGAGGTGTGATCCAGTGTTCGATTCAAAGGGACGCGTTATGAAGCCTGATGGCCACAGGCAGGAAGGATCTCCTGTGTCTATCTGCAGTGCTTTGTGGGGGGATCAGTCTTGAACTGAATGTGCTCCTGTGTCCGACCAGTACACTGTGGAGTGGATGTCGGACATTGTCTAGGATGCTGTGCAGCTTTGACAGCATCCTCCTCTCTGACACCACCGTCAGAGTCAAGCTCCACTCCGATAGTGTCACTGGCCTTGCAGATGAGTTTGTTGAGTCTGTTAGCATCAGACACCCACAGCCTGCTGCCCCAGCACGCCACAGCAAACAGGATAGCACTGGCCACCACAGACTCATAAAACATCCTCAGCATCGTCCTGCAGATGTTGAAGGACCTCAGCCTCCTCAGGAAGTAGAGGCGGCTCAGACCCTTCTTGTAGACGGCTTCAGAGTTTTTACTCCAGTCCAGTTTGTTGTCCAAGTACACCCCCAAGTACTTGTAACTGTCCACTCTGTCCACATGGACCCCCTGAATGGAGATAGGGATCAGTAACGTCTTTTTCCTCCTGAAATCCACCACCAGTTCCTTGGTCTCAGCCATGTTGAGCAGGAGGTGATTCTGCTTGCACCACTCAACAAAGTCACCCACCACAGCCCTGTACTCGGCCTCATCACCCTTGCTGATGGATCCAACCACAGCCAAGTCATCAGAAAACTTCTCAAGGTGGCAGGACTCGGTGTTGTAGATGAAGTCAGTGGTGTAGAGGGTGAAGTTGATGTAGTCGGTGATGCACTCTGTGAGCCCGTTGATGTCCTCTCCATGGGGGTCACAGATGCCCCGCCAGTCAGTAACCTCAAGGCAGTCCTGCAGTGTGTCATAGGCCTCCTCTGACCAGTTTCTCACTACCTTCTTAGTTGCAGGCATTCTTTTCACCAGTAGCACATAGCAGGGGATGAGGTGAATCATGTTGTGGTCTGATCTTCCCAGTGGGGGTAGACATGAAGAGCTGTATGCATCTTTAACATTAGCATACAGCAGGTCCAGGACCCTCTCCCCTCTGGTTGAGCAGCTCGCATATTGTCTGTAATTTGGTAATGTTTTAGCCATGGAGACGTGGTTGAAGTAGCCTGATATTATGATTAGGGCAGTCGGGTTAGCAGTCTGGAGTTTGGATCTAAATATCAGCCATAACCAGAATTCAACATTCATATTCATATTTAGTGCTTTCATTTGTTAAGAGCTCAGTCCGAGACTTTCTATTCAGACCCCTGAGGACAAAGAGGAGAAGGGTCAGATTAAGTGCCAAAGTGTTCCCTGAACAGGTGAGTCTTCAGACTTCTCTTAAAAATAGAAGAGGACTCTGCGGATCGTAATGAGTTGGGTAATTCATTCCACCATTTGGGTACAACAGAGGAGAAGAGTCTGGTAGAGATTTAGAGCCATGCTGGGCTGGGAGCACCAGGCGTCTCTCACAGGCAGAGCGTAGCGGGCGGGAAGGAGTGTAGACCTGGATGAGGGACTCAAGGTAGGAAGGAGCCGTTTTTGTCACTGTTTTATGAGCCAGAAGAAGAGCTTTGAATTTGATTGGAGCTGCCACTGGGAGCCAGTGAAGAGAGATTAACAGCTGGGTGACGTGTGCTGTTTTGGGCTGGTTAAAGACCAGACGTGCTGCTGCATTCTGGATCATCTGCAAAGGTTTGAAAGTAGACACAGGGAGACCTGCAAGCAGTGAATTGCAGTAGTCAATGCGTGAAATCAGAAGAGCCTGTACCAGGAGCTGTGTGGCAAGTTTTACAAAACAACGAACAAACATTAAAATGTTTGATCTGTTCCCACATTCCTAAATAAAATCTAAGCTATGATCATGTTGGGTCTGGTAAATTGATATCGTCCAGTAGTTGGCGGTAGTGTGACGATCACAGATGACAACTATCTTAAAATACCACAGAAGAAGATGAACTTTTCCCTTTTAAGAAGTCTCGGAGACGATCCCCAACAGGATCACTCATTCATCATTCTGACTTCTGACTGAAGAATCCGTACAGAGTGTGTCACCCTGCCTCCGAGCAAAAAGCGTTTAATCATTGACAGAGTCGAACCAACAGTCGCACACTCTCTCCCGACACCAGCACTTCTGCCCGACGTCCCCAGCTACGTCCTCAGAGACCGTCGTTCGTAGCCAGCTGCCTGTGTAGTCTCCAACCACGTCGCCAGAGAACAGCACCGCAGACTCAATTGGATAAGTACATGCTGCACCAAGGCACCTTTACACGTTAAAGCACTTTCTCTCCCCCTACCCCTTTTCCTCCCACTTATCTTCGCACCTCTCCCCCACCTACACACTCACACACCCACATACACAAAATCAGCAGCAGAATCTCCACAGAAACCAGAACAAATGGCGAACTCAAAGCACCCCTCCTCAGCACAAGAAAGAAAACAAATCTGGACATCCGCTTTTTTAAGTGATAAAACTACTGAACGAAAAAAAACCCACACTAGACGCAAGACCCCAGAAAAGCACAGCCAGAAACCACCCCCTTCAACCCCATCCCTAAACACCTTCATCAACAGCACCTTGCAAGACCTGAGCACTATGGCCCGTATTTCACCCCCCAAACCAGCCAGCAAAGACAGAACATTGCCCTCTCTAAAAATATCACACTTCAGCAAAACCGGAAAACTACCTCCTAATGCCCCATCCACTCCAGATCAGCCACCAACCCCTCCAATAATTCCCCCCACCAAAGAAAACATTGACAACTTGATTATAAAGAACATTTTTGATCAACTCACCCACCTCTTTTCTGATCATACAGAGTATCAGAAAACACACCAACTTCACTGTCTGACTCCACATACACCCAACCCACCCCCAACAAGTAGGATAAACATTAGCCTAATTCCCCTTCTACCTACAATGACACTCACAACTTTTTTACATATCAATATCCATGGAATCAGAGGTAACAAAGAAGAACTCATTCACCTACTCACCACCAGAAACGTCTCTGTGGCATCAATAAATGAAACCCTTCTCTCAACCACATCCCGCATCCGCATCCCAGGCTACAACATTATACGCAAAGAACGTCAGACAGGACATGGAGGAGGAGTTGCCATCTTAATCAAAAACCACCTACAGTACAGTCAAATAGACTTTGGCCTCTCTCCACAACAACTCAAAGACAATGAATATGTAGCAATAAAAATAAAACTCCACTCGCAGCCCTCCATTACAGTCACCAGCATCTACTGCCCCCCTGGAATTAAAGCCTCAGCCCCACTCCTTAAAGCCACAACTACCCCTAGCCTCTCCCTGATAATGGATGACCTGAACTCCAAACACACAGACGTCCATTGCACTAAAACTAATTCAAATGGAATAGCACTGAAGGACATCCTTCAGGATATCAAACTGTCAATAATCAATACAAATGAACCCACCTACATCTCCCCACAGACCGGCAACACAGACATCTTGGACCTCATCCTCTGCACCCCCGACCTCGCCACCAGACTCCACAGCTTCACCACCACTATCCACCTCTCGAGTGACCACCTTCCAGTCCTCACCACCTTCTCCTTCCAATTACAATCAACCACAACTAAACACTACAACTATAGGGAAGCTAATTGGGACACCTACAGACAAACCATAGACTATAAACTAAACAACATTAACCAAATACCCACACCTCCCACCCCCCAAAGCCTGGACCAACATGCCACCCTGCTAGGGAACTTACTCACTCAAGCCAGAGAAGAAACCATACCCCCTAAATCTGCAAAACCTCATACACAGTCCCTACCCCCCCACCTCCTCCACCTCATCAGACATAGAAGAAAACTCCGCAGGGAGTTTATTCGAACAAGATCACCACAAACCAAAACAAAAATAAACCATCTTCAAACAATCATAAAATCACAACTCAACCTCCACCGACAGAAAACCTGGAACACTTTCTACCGACAACTAGACAAAGATACAAACCCCCGGACATTCTGGCAAAAAATCAAATATCTGAACGGCAACACAGACAATAACAGCAACACACCACCCCTTAAATCATCAGGCGTCATCATCACTGACAACAAAGACAAAGCATTACTCTTCAGGAACCACCTGGAAGCCATTCACACCTGCCCAAACCACCCAAACTTTGATGACACTTGGAAAAATCATGTTGACATGGAAGTAACAAACCACAACAGGAAACAGTCCACCACAACCGAACCTTCACCAGAGCCCCATCCCCTCACAAACCCAGTTACAACCAAAGAAATATTACAACATGTCAAGAAAATGAAAAATAAAGCCCCTGGGGAAGATAACGTCCACACAATACTGATTAAACAAGCCCCAGTCACCTTCCTTCAGCACCTTGGTCAGCTCTTCACCACCTGCCTCACCACAGGACACTTCCCCTCACCCTGGAAATCAGCAATCATTACTATGATCCATAAAACTGGCAAAGACCCCCATAACCCCAACAGTTACCGCCCCATCAGCCTCCTCAGCCATATCGGCAAACTATTTGAGCGCATCCTCACCTTACGTCTCTCCAACCACATAGACTCCATAGGGCTGATTGGACTACACCAAGCTGGATTTAGAAAAAATAGAACTGCTACAGACAACATTCTCCGTTTATCAGAAGATATTTACAGAAATTTCAACAAAAAACTAGTAACACTGGCAATATTCTTTGACATTGAAAAAGCTTTTGATAAAGTATGGCACAACGGACTTATTTACAGACTTCTTGACAATAATCTCAAACTCCCCAAACCCACCCAATCCATCATCTCAAGCTTCCTCAACAACAGGCAAATAAAGGTCAAAATCTCCACCTCCATTTCAACCCCCTTCACACCACAAGCTGGTGTCCCTCAAGGCTCAGTCCTCAGTCCCCTCCTCTTCCTCATCTACATCTCCGACATCTATTACCCCCCACCCACCATAGCCAAAGTTTCACAGTTTGCTGATGATCTATGTTACTGGACCACCTCGAAATCCCCACAGCTAGCTGCCTCCAAACTACAACACTGCATCACTGAAGTAGAGGAATGGACCAATCTCTGGAGAATTTCACTAAACCCCATAAAAACACAATCAGTCATCTTTACCAGAAACCCGCACCTACAGTCCGCCCACATCAACCTCACACTCCATAACCAGCCAATAAATCTCAGCAAGGAAGCAACTTTCCTCGGCATCACATTTCAAAGCAATATGACCTGGTCCAAACACATCGATAACCTGGAACAGAAAGCAAACAACAGACTTAACCACCTCAAAGCCCTCTGTGGAAAGCGAGGTGCATCGTCCTCCACAGTCATAAAAGTCTACCTATCATACATCAGACCACTATTTGAATACTCTGTTCCTGCCTGGATTACAATCTCCAACCACCAACTCCACCGCCTGCAATTAATACAAAACAAAGCACTGAAACTAGCCCATAGACTCCCACCATATATCAACAACCACTACATACACTCCATATCTGGCATCAAAACAGTTAAACACCGACACCAAACAATAGCCCAGAAGTACCTGGCATCTGCCAAAAACAACCATGCCCTCAAGAAAACCATCAGGGAAGCCCATCAAACTGAAAACACCCCTCCGTCATACATCCTGCAACTTCACCAAGACCCCCAGCCACCCAACCCACCATGACCTCACAGACACCCAACCCTCCCACCACTGCTGCCTGATATCTAACTACTCACACACACATAGACACACACACACACACACATAGACACACACACACACACACGCACACAGGCGCATACAAGTTTTATCTTGCATCTCAAAATTTTTCTCTTCTCTTATTAAAACATAAAAAAGACAAAAAAAATTAAAATGCCAAAACACACATACAAAAAAAACCCATAAAAGAATAAAAATCAGATGTTAAAAATAAATAAATGAATAAAAACAAATAATTAAAAAATGGGAGATGAGTCCCCACCTCCAAATCTCCACTACCCTAACCAGGGTTTTCATCCTTCCTCCCTCCCCCGTTTCCAACTCCCACTACCCTAACCAGGGTTTTCATCCTTCCTCCCTCCCCCGTTTCCAACTCCCACTACCCTAACCAGGGTTTTCATCCTTCTTCCCTCCCCCGTTTCCAACCTCCACTACCCTAACCAGGGTTTTCATCCCATACCCCCCCAGACACACACACACACACACACACACACACACACTACAACTCCCACTACCCTAACCAGGGTTTTCATCCTTCCTCCCTCCCCCGTTTCCAACTCCCACTACCCTAACCAGGGTTTTCATCCTTCCTCCCTCCCCCATTTCCAACTCCCACTACCCTAACCAGGGTTTTCATCCCTTCCCCAGATCCCAAACCAACCCCAGATGGAGGTGGGGACCCCTCACAGTCCCACAAGTTTGATCAGGCATATTCTCTCTATTACTTACCCGCTTACATATGGTTTCTACTCTTTTCTTGGTGCCTTGGTTCACATGTTTTCTACAACCACCTGAGTCCCTTGCTTCCCTTTGCCTCTGCCCTCCCCCCAAAGATGGGCAGAAAAGGGCAAAAGCCCTGAGCTGTCCCCCCAGGAACATGTAGCTTCGTTCGTTTTTTATCCCCAACAGGAAGCTCGGAGAATCACCTCAGAGAAAGACATCAGCGTTTAGTTTTTTGGTCTTCTTCGACTCTTGGATGTGAGGAGATGTCCAGATTTCAGGATCTTAAAGATTTATTCGAGCGGCGGCTGCTCGCTGCGGTTGTCAGAGACCTGGTTGAACAAAGAACAAGATCTGGATACGAAGAGGAGCTCCAGAGACAAAGAGAACTACTGGATGTGATTTTAATCCCGGAGATAAAGCTGCACAGAGCAGGTTGGTCTCTGAAAATGTGTGTGATAATGTTTTCTGTGAATCGAGCCAGCAGCTAAGGTTCATAGATGTAAGCTCTGACCTAATATGATTTCATTCATGTAAAAAACACTATAAATTCATAAGGAAATGTGGAGTGTAATGTAGAGTTCTTTGTGGAAAATGCTTAAAGAAGTTTTATGTGTGGAAAAAACAGATTGTGTTACAAATATCAGCAAAACGAACAAAACAAATAGTGGATATAATTTTCCTTATCGACACTGAAGTGCTGGCTGCTGCTGAGGGGCCGTAGACAAAGACGGTAACCTGTTACGTTATGAGGCGTCGTATCATACTGCTTATTAAGTCACGTTATAATAACGCCACACAGTTTACAAACTGGAACGTTGGTTTTCAGGCACCGTTGTATTTTACATCTCGCCGTACCCGTTTCATTTTCTCCATCTGGAGTCTCTTTCTCATCCCGCGAGCTCTTCTCGATGAAAAAGTTACTAGGTTCGGCACCGTGGTCACGTTAGCACCATAGACTGTATGATTAACGGAGGACGTCACCCATCTGTTTCAAAACGGACTTTTGAAGCGAACGGCCGGCGCGGCCATTTTGGAAATGAGGCAGGCCGTGAGTCTCCACAGTAACAGCCATAGGACATTCCACGGTCACGTGATCTGAGCTGTGCCTCAGAGACTACGTCCATTAATTATACAGTCTATGGCGTCCACTTGAGGTGCAAGGTGTTTCCATCCCCGTGCAAGGTTAATCATTAATAAGAACTAAAATTAAAAAAAAAGTATTCTGTGCTTGTAATGCAACTGCGTTGATTTTATTTTGAAAAAGATGAGGTTTGCATTATCTTGCATCTTGCATCATCATCTTGTACTTGCAAGCATGAGCCCTGCATGTGAACAGCTCATGTTCGTGTGTGATGTCTGGTGATAAAGTTCAGCATATTCAAATACAGATCCTCCATCACTGATGATCACCTCTCATCCGTCCTTTACGTGGCCATGTCAGAAATTCAGTCGGATTTCAATGCACTTGTTCAAGCACAAAGCAGACTAGATTTTTCTCACTGAAGAGCTAAAATGAGGGGAAAACATTCTCTTTTTTTATATATAAAGTTGTTGAAATGGTTTTCAGTATTTGCGGAGACTTACAAGTTAAACATAAAATGAAACACCAATGCAATGATTGTTTTTGTTTTTACTTTAAATTACTTCTGTTGTAGTATTTCCCTATTTGATCTGCACCACAATTTCACATATTTACAGAATATCCGTATTCTTCTGGTTATTAGTAGCAGATATATGAGTAAGTGCATTTTACAATGGGAAAAGTTAATATTGAGCAGAATTAAGTTAGTGTTATTGTTGGTGCAGCCCTCTGCTACAATTTAGGTTTCTCATTCGGCCCCTCAAAAAATTGCCCATCATAAATAATTGCCCACCCCTGCATTAAACTGTATTTCCTTTCTTTTTCTAATTCTTGCCTTTTTGGAGCCATCTTGCTCTTCATGCTCTCCGTTTTACTTTTGTTTGTACTCGCTCTCAAACGCTGCACATGCACTTGAATGGATGTGTTGTCAAGGTAACAACCGGCTGCGTAAGATCTGCCACTACAGGAGGCCCAGGGACATCATTATCAGCTTCTGTGATATATTCTTCATCCCTGTGTTAAAACTGAACACCGGCCCCTGGGGCCCTAAATCCGACCGGCCCACCAGGAATTGTCCAGTTCCTCCAGACTGGCCACTATTTGCCTGCTCTTAACTGTGGTATGGAGCCGTTGGTATTTTTAGCTGCATTTGGATAGTCAGAATTGGGCCCTGAATTTAGTTCTAATTTTAGTTCTTAAATACATTTACCCCTGAAAATTGCTCTGCTGGGGGAGAAGGTGTCCAGGTGTCCAGGGCCTTTAGGAGATGAAACCTCCAAGCTGAACTGTGCTGTAAACTGGAGGCCTTCAGCTGGATGTGTCAGTGGATATCCAGTTTACAACAGCTGTTCAAAGACACAGGGAGTCCTCAGAAATGCATCCAAGTATAGTTTTATACAGGTGTGTGTGTCAAGATGTACTCATCTATGATCTGTGAATTTAATTAGTTAGATAAGTTTAATTCACTGTGAAGTTACAGCTAAAGATTACCAAGGATTGCCTGACCGCTTGACACCTTTGCCCCCTCTCTTCTGCAACCCCTCCCATACTAAGGATCTGTGAAGAGGGTGTGTGCCAGCAGTTTCAGCAAACAAAAGTAGATCAGATTGTCATTCCAGTTCAGCAGCAGAGATGAAAATAAAGATCCTGAGTTTCTTTCTTTCAGATTAGCTTTTCCATCAGGAAGATGATCTAATATCCTATTAATATTTGTTGACTGTGTCCTGCAGATGTTGAGCTACTAATGGTGAAGAAAGAGGAGCTTCCCCCTGAGCAGCAGGAGAGGAGCCCCTATCCAGACCAGGAGGAGAATGAGTCCCCACTCATTAAAGAGGAAGAGGAGGAACTGTGGATTGGTCAGGGGAGAGAGCAGCTTCAAGGACTGGAGGAGGCTGATACCAAGTTCCTGTTTACTTCAGTCCATATGAAGAGTGAAAATGATGAAGAGAAACCTGAGTCCTCACTGCTTCATCAGAGACTAACTGACCACATGGAAACAGAAGCTGGTGGAGAGGACTGTGGAAGACCAGAACCAGACAGGAGCTCAGATCCAGAAAGAAATGTACAACCAGAGAATGAGGTTCAGACAGCAATGTCTGTCCACACAAAAGAAAAACCTTTCAGCTGCTCTGAATGTGGGAAAGGACTTTCCCGAAAAAGAGATCTGAAAATACACATGATTGTCCACACAAATGAAAAACCTTTCAGCTGCTCTGAATGTGGGAAAGGGTTTAAACGTAAAAAAAGTTTGACTGCACATATGTCTGTCCACTCAAAAGAAAAACCTTTCAGCTGCTCTGAATGTGGGAAAGGGTTTAAACACAAAATAAGTTTGACTGCACATATGTTTGTTCACTCAAAGGAGAAACCTTTCAGATGTCCTGAATGTGGGAAAGGACTTTCCCTAAAAAGAGATCTGAAAAGACACATGTCTGTCCACACAAAAGAAAAACTTTTCAGCTGCTCTGAATGTGGGGAAGGATTTTCCCAAAAAAGAAATCTGAAAAGTCATATGTCTGTCCACACAAAAGAAAAACCTTACAGCTGTTCTGAATGTGGGAAAAATTTTTCCCAAAAAAGAAATCTGAAAAATCACATGTTTGTCCACACAAAAGAAAAACCTTACAGCTGTTCTGAATGTGGGAAAGGATTTTCCCAAAAAGTAAATCTGACTGTACATATGTCGGTTCACTCAGAAGAGAAACCTTATAGCTGTTCTGAATGTGGTAAAGGGTTTAAACGCAAAGGAAGTTTGACTTTACATATGTCTGTTCACACAAATGAAAAACCTTACAGCTGTTCTGAATGTGGCAAAGGGTTTAAATACAAAATGGGTTTGACTGCACATATGTCTGTTCACACAAATGTAAAACCTTACAGCTGTTCTGAATGTGGGAAAAGATTCTTTTTTAAAAGACATTTAGACAGTCACATGTTTGTTCACACAAATGAAAACCCTTACAGCTGTTCTGAATGTGGGAAAGGATTTAAATTCAAAGAACGTATGACAAGACATTTGATTGTTCACTCAGAAGAGAAACCTTACAGCTGTTCTGAATGTGGGAAAGGGTTTAAGAGCAAAGGAAATTTGACTGTACATATGTGTGTTCACACAAATGAAAACCCTTACAGCTGTTCTCAATGTGGGAAGGGATTCTTTTACAAAAGAGATTTAGACGGACACATGTTTGTTCACACAATAAAAAAGCGTTACAGCTGTTCTGAATGTGGGAAAGGATTTCACAAAAAAAACATTCTGACTGCACATTTGTCTGTTCACACAAAAGAAAACCCTTACAGCTGTTCTGAATGTGGCAAAGGGTTTAAAAGCAGAGCAAATTGGATTGCACATGTGTCTGTTCACACAAAAAGAAAACCTTACAGCTGTTCTGAATGTGGTAAAGGGTTTAAACACAAAATAAGTTTGACTGCACACATGTTTGTTCACACAAATGAAAACCCTTACAGCTGTTCTGAATGTGGTAAAGGGTTTAAACTTGAAAGACAAATGACAAGACATTTGGTTGTTCACTCAAAAGAGAGACCGTACAGCTGTTCTGAATGTGGGAAAGGGTTTAAGATCAAAGGAACTTTGACTGCACATATGTCTGTTCACACAAATGAAAAACCTTACAGCTGTTCTGAATGTGGAAAAGGGTTTAAATACAAAGGAAATTTGACTGCACATATGTCTGTTCACACATATGGAAACCCTTACAGCTGTTCTGAATGTGGTAAAGGGTTTAAACACAAAGGAAGTTTGACTGCACATATGTCTGTTCACTCCAAATGAAAAACAGTACAGCTGTTTTGAATGTGGGAAAAGATATACCCCAAAGAGAAGGCTGAAAGGACACATGCTACTTTACACCAAAGGAAGACCTTACAGATGGCCAGAATGTTACAATTGATTTTTACCACAGAGTTAGTTTGTCAACGATTGTTGTTCATAAATATGGGACATTATTCAGCTGAGTGTGTTGTTAAGTTCCCCTTCAGCAGACTTTGGAGCTTCACACGACAAACCACAGTAGGAGGGAAACCCTGGCTGCTCTGAGTGAAGAAGATTCTCTTGGTGTTCGAGTCATTTGTTGTATTATTGAAAGTCATTGAAAGTTTGTGAAAAGAATGACCCCAGTTCCAATGAAGTTGAGATATTGTGTAAAATGTAAATAAAAACAATGATTTGCAAATCTTTCTCAACCCTTGTTAAATTGAAAACACTACAAAGGCAAGATATTTATTGTGTTAAATGATAATCTACTCATTTTGAATTTGATGGCTGCAACACATTCCTAAAAAGCTGGGACAGGCTCATGTTTCCACTGTGTTCCATCACCTTTCCTTTTAACAACACTCAATAAGTGTTTGTGAACTGAGGACACTAATTGTTGAAGCTTTGGAGGTGGGATTCTTTACCATTCTCGATTGATGTACAACTTCAGTTGATCAACAGTCCGGGGTCTCCAGTGTCATATTTTGCATTCATACCTTGCCACTGATTTTCAATGGGAGACAAGTCTGGACTAGTCTAGCTAGGCTGATAAGAGGCTTCTTCCTGCTCCAAACAAAGCACTAAACTAGCCATTAATGACTTTAATAACTTGTTTTGAAAGGAGGATTGGAAACATCTGAAACACATAAAAAAGTTACAGTTATTAACCATGGATCTCTCTGGGAGTCTCTGAGTCTTTCTGTTAGGTTCCTTTGGATTGTTGCTGTGGACAGCCTGCTGCCATGGACATGACAGACTCCAGCTGCTACGGCTTCTTACAGTTTCTCTGTGATCATCACTACAACACAGAAATATGGACTCTGTGTTTATGTCTCCCTGTGTCTTTGTCTCTCTGCCCACCCCCTTCTCTCTCTCTCTAATCCCAACACAGTCTCCTCAGTTGTCTGTCTAACATGAGTCTGGTTCTGTTCGAGGTTTCTGCCCGTTAAAGGGAAATTTTTCCTTGCCATTGTAACTTGCTAAATATTGCAAAGTGCTGTACTCATGGTGGGTTAAGATGAGAAATAACGTCTTATCTTGTCTTGATGTTGGGTTTCTGTGAATAAAATTTTATTACCATTTACAGGTCTAGACCTGTTAACGCTTGGAAAGCGTCTTGAATTGGCACTATATAAATAAAGATTGATTGATTGATTGATTGATTGATAAAGAAGCTATTAGGTAGAATATAATTTTAGGAAATGAGAGCTTTCAATATGGGTGTGAAATTAGCTCTGTTGAACTGATGAAGCTATGAAGTTATCACTATTCCCAGATATGGTAAACCCTTCAATGACTAGTTGAATAAGCAAGAGAAGAGAGGGGAGAGCCTCTGACTTTGACAAATTTATTTCATAGCTCAAGGATTCTCTAAAGCAATTAATCAGATCTAACAGTGCTGGTATTGACACGTCTGTATTTGTGAGAAACAGCAACACATCATCAGCATACAAGATGACCTTATGAGTTTTACCGCCAGTGGAAACCCCTGTTTTATTAGGGCTGTGTCTAAAAGCCTCCCCTAAAGGCTTGATAGTGATTGCTCATGACCATTACACCCTGAGCACGCTCTATCTCATCCAATTCAAGATTTTTTGTATGTCAGCAGTCCATTCAAGTTAGAGTAGAGAGGAGCCTCTCTGAAAGTTTGATTGTTGAGAATGGTACACCTCAAGGAAGTGTGGTGAGTCCTGTGTTATTAGAAATGAGATATTTAGATTGAAGACATTTTTGTCCCAGTCTGTAAATGTTTATTTCTGCTGTAAAAAAAATGTCTTTTTTGGCTCTGTGTGAATTTAATTCCCAGTACTTAAGTAGCCTTAAGAGGACACTTTTTAGCTCCTCTGCATCAGCTTCATTTCTCTCAGTCAGAGGTTTCCGCTTGGTTTTGAATGAAGTAAAGAGGCAGGTCTTTAGCATCTTCACTGAACACTACAAAATGTCAGTCAGTCAGTCATGGTTATAATGGGTTATAATCCGCTGACAGCAGGAACATGATTTATCTAATGTCCATATTGTTCAGGTGGATAGGTGTGGTTTATATTAAAGAGTTAGACTCCAGTGAGAGTCTTCTAGGACTTTGAAATCTATAAATTTGTAAAAATAATTGTTGTGAGTCCTGAATTATTTCCATTTTGATAAATGAAGTCTTTTTGAATTTTGACAATGTAGTGATATTTTCACTTTCTGCTGATGATTGGGTCATTTGGAGACGAGGCAAGAAAAAAGAGTTTATCGTTTAAAAAATACAAGAAGATATTGCTATAATAGAAGAGTGGTTATTTAAATAGGGGTTTAAGTTCTCTGTTGGCTAAACAAAGACAATGTTCTAGATATATATAATTGGAAAAAAAACCCAACATAAACCAAAAAAAACAAATGGATCCGATGAGAGTCAAAGTGTTGACCCTCCTGTTGACTGTCAACCACCAGCAGACAGGATCTCTTCCAAAGAAATGGAAAGATAATATGGTCTTCCCTACTTCAACAGCAGGGTAGGCTTAGTGCTTCAGATATGATCAAAATGGTTCCAGGCCCCACCAGATATTCAATCAGCCATGTTGAAGACATCAAGTCATCATCTGAGCTCTTCATAAATAATGTACTTGAGATAAAAAACAAAAAATAGAGGGAAACTGTGTGTGTGTGTGTGTGTGTGTGTGTGTGTGTGAGAGAGAGAGAGAGAGAGAGAGAGAGAGAGAGAGAGAGCAAGAGAGAGTAGGCAGCTGGAAAAACTTGCAAATGGTTAGCTTGAAAGCCTGCAGTCAGTAGGTTTACATGCATGCTTCACCAAGCTTCATCTGGAATATTCAGGTTTACATGGGCAATTGTTCTGTTTGATATCGCTGAAGGACAGAATAGGCATAATATTACAGGTGACAATTTTTTCACATCTTCCACCCCGGAAGAGGAACTGATCAAATGGAAGATAACAATGTTGGGGACAGTGAGAATGAATTACCTAGAGCTTTCCTCTGAACTTCTTGTGGTCAAGAACAGGAAGGTAACATCTTCAGTGATTGCCTTTATTGACAAATCAGCTGTGGTCTCCTATTGCCCCAAGAGAGGGAAAAATCACCTGCTGCTCCGCTCCATGCACAAAGATGCTTCACTAAGCAGCAAAGAAGACAAAAAAAAAAAACAACCCACAAATGCTGGACTACAATGAAACAAAGGGAGGGGTGGACGACCTGGACAAGGACAGCCACATACAAATGTTGATGCATGACTGCCTGCTGGCCTTTGTCATCTTCTTCCACATCTTTGATGTCAGTGCATTTTGTCTCTGCATTCAAAAGAAAAACCTTTCAGCTGCTCTGAATGTGAGAATGGATTTAAGTACAAAGTCAGTCTGAAAACATGATTGTTCATAAATGAAGGACACTACTCAGCTGCTCTGAGTGTGGTGTTAGATTCCCCCTAACGTCCCCTGGGAACCTCGGCGTGGTGGGCTGCCTTTGGGTTGGTACTCTCTGCGGGTGGCCGTGGCGCCCCCTTGGTCATCTGGGCGTGCAGTCCCCGGCACTCCTCTTGGCCCCGACTCTTCTGGGGGCTGGGGCTTATCAACGTTCTCACCACAGCATACCCACATACCGCCCCACCTGGCCTCGCTGCGGCTGGACCACCTTCCTCTGGGGGGAGGGCCTGGTCCTGGCTGAAAGGGCTCCTGGGGGGCCGGGGGCCCCCTGCCTGCCGTGGGGGGGTGGGGGCGGCTGGGTGTGTGGGGTGGGGGTGGCTTGGGCCCGGGTGGACGGGTGGTTGGTGGGGGTGGGTGTTGTATGTGGGGGTCCCCTGCCCTGGGCCCCTGGTGATGCCCTTGGTGCCGTTGAGGGAGGGCGTGTCAGTGCCCCCTTGGGCCCTGGGGCTGTTCTTGGATCTGGTGGCTTCGGGGGTCCAGGTGCTGGGTCCTGGGTACTCTGGTGCTCTGGGGGTGCCCCTGGCCATGGTCTTCCTGGGCATGGGCAACTACCTGGGTATTCGGTGATCACCCCACTTGCATGCCTGTTCAAATACTCGAGCTCCTGACGAGACTTATTCTAAAGATGTGATCTGTTTCGCAGAACATGCTGAGTTGGGTATTCTTTCACACTTTTTCACCTCCTGTGAAGCATGCCTCCTCCCTCCCCTCATCCCTGTGAGCCCACAACCTACTATCAAGACCCCACATCTCTGGTGTCCCTGATTTCTTATGACCTCTCTCGCCTGCACAGACCTAGATTTGCATAGCACCTGGACTGCAACCTTAAGTGAATGTCCCTGCCTGTTTGTCCTGCTCCCTGTTTGTCTTGTCCTTTCTGTCACTATATTCCCCTTAACTCACACTATGGTGTAACACAGCCCTCCCCTTCAGCTCACATCGGGGTTTAAATAAAGTTTGATTTGATGGAGTAGCCTACAGGGAGGGCCGGTGATGGTCACTAGTAGCAGTGAATCATGTGCATGTATGTGCATGTGTGTGCATGTATGTGCATGTGTGTGCATGTATGTGCATGTGTGTGCATGTATGTGCATGTGTGTGCATGTATGTGCATGTATGTGCATGTGTGTGCATGTGTGTGCATGTATGTGCATGTGTGTGCATGTATGTGCATGTGTGTGCATGTATGTGCATGTGTGTGCATGTGTGTGCATGTATGTGCCCATGTGCGCATGTATGTGCATGTATGTGCATGTATGTGTGCGTATGTGCATGTATGTGCGCGTATGTGCGCGTATGTGCATGTATGTGCATGTATGTGCATGTATGTGTGCGTATGTGCGCGTATGTGCATGTATGTGCCCATGTGTGCATGTGTGTGCGTGTGTGTGCGTGTATGTGCGTGTATGTGCGTGTATGTGCATGTATGTGCATGTATGTGCATGTATGTGCATGTATGTGCGTCTTCACAGCTGTCACTGCTAGAATAAAAAAAAAAAAATCAATGCATATGTCTTTTAAACGCTGTCACCAGACACAGTGCTCAGCTAAAAAGATAATGCAGACAAGGGGAAAAAGAAAAAAAAAAAAAAAAGATTCCCCCTAAACTGACATGCACACAAACACACACACACACACACACACACACACACACACACACACACACACACACACACACATAATAATAATAATAATAATAATAATAATAATAATAATAACAATAATGATACTTTATTCATATAGCACTTTTCAATACAAGTAAAAAAGTGCAGTATGCAGCACAAGAAGCAATTAAAACAGGTACAAATGAACAGCAAAAAGTAAACAGATTTTAAAAAAACAAAACAAAAAAAAAAGCAAAACAAAGCACAACCAACAAAATCATGATAAAAATAAAATCAAATCACAAAATAAAGGCTTTCCTGTAAAAATAGGTTTTCAGGAATTAAATAAAACAGGGGACTGATTTTTCAAGTCTGATGTCCTCTGGCAGGCTGTTCCAAAGTCTAGGGGCTCTCACAGAGAAAGCTCTATTGCTCTTGGTCCTGAATCCAGACCTTGGATCAGCCAGAGCCCTGCCTGAGGTTCTCAAACTGCGTGCAGGTTCATACGGGGTTAAAACCTCAGAAATATAGTGGGGCAAGTCCATGTTGGGCCTTGAATGAGATTCAAAGAATCTTAACCCAATCCTAAAAGCAACCAGCAGCCAGTGTAGGTCAGTTAAAACTGGAGTGATGTGAGGACATTTCCTGGTGTTCGTTAAAAGACGAGCTGCTGCATCTTCTACTGTTTGTAGACGGTGGATTGGTTTTTGGCTGAGACGTGTGTAGGGGGAACTGCAGTAATCAAGACGGGAGGAGATGAAGGCATGGATACATTTTTCCAGATTTTGTGGTGACATGATGGACTTGACCATAGCTCTGCTTCTGAGCTGATAAAAACATGACTGAACAACCTTTTCTTTTCGTGCGGCTCAAAGCACAGGTCCTGGTCAAAAATGACACCGAGGTTTTTGGCTGAGGGTTTGACATATTTTGACAGGGTACCCAGATTATTAATGATAAACTCTCTTTGCTGGGGGGCCAAAAACAATTATTTTAGTTTCAGTTTGTTAAGTTTTAAAAAGTTGTCCGACATCCAAGATTTTATTTCGGCTAGACAGTTGGAGAGAGACCTGATGTTTGGGTGACGTCCTGATTTAATTGGAATATAGAATTGTGTGTCATCGGCATATCAGTGATAGTGGACATTATATTTGCAGATAATTTTACCAAGGGGGAGCATGTAAATAGAGAAGAGAACAGGGCCCAGAATGTACTTTCTGTGCTTTACTTCTAAAGATTAAAAATACAAAAACTGGATAAATTAACGATAGCAGGTTCATTTTAAGGAACTTTATTCTGACCCTTTCCAGCCTTAATCATCACATTCTGGATTCTCTGCTTGTGGATTTAAATATTGGGCACAGAAGGCAGAGGTACAGTTTGCAACATGGTGTGCAGCGTTCAACCGCAGGCTTTGAGCTTCATGAAGTGAAGGATTGATGGATCTAAGACAAAATAACTCTTAAAACAAGTGCTGTCCACTTGGAAAACAAAGTTTCAGTTAAACTTGATTTAACGACACAATGCAGCAAAGTCTTTCAATGGAGCTTTCAGAAGAAATTTAGGAAGCTTGGCTTAAAGTCAGTGTTGGTAATCAGTCAGTGTTGACTTTTTGTTATTCTGGTTAAAATGATATTTATGTCCTGATGTCAATAAATACATGATGTGTTCTTAAAATAGAGTGAAAAATATCTGCTGTCTACAGCAGGAATAAACCTGGAAAACAACAACCAATCCTAGCGATTAGGATCCAATTTGTTAAACCAGTCAAATTCCGTCCTGCTGTTCTGCCTCCTGTGCATACATTTCACTGGTGTGCTCTAACCCTGATTCAATGCACATAACCAAGAGGGATCCAAGTCCTCCGGAGAAGGACAGAGAAACTACCTATACCCTGATTACTGCTAACAGAGCAAACAAAAACAATGAGCTGAGGACCAGTTTGAGTCTGTGGTTTAGAATCAGTCACCATCATATGGTTGAGAATCAGTGGTGCTTGTGCATGTGAGCGGGGGTGTCGTTTTGGAGGAGCTCTGAGTGTGTGTGTGTGTGTGTGTGTGTGTGTGTGTGTGTGTGTGTGTGTGTGTGTGTGTGTGTGTGTGTGTGTGTTAAACGGAGTCCTGAGGAGTTCAAATTGATAACTAAGGAGAGGCAGATAGAAACAGGAAAGTTCCCCCACGGGTAATATTTCCTCCTTACAGTCGGAACAACAGTCACAGTTTTTACTTCAGTCTTCGAACAGTTTTACACGACAAAATACAAAATGGCGAGTCCTAATATTAGGATTTACAAAAAGTTCTGCACATGGCTTAAAACCATAGACTGTATAATTAATGGATGTAGTCTCCGCGACGTCACCCATCTGTTCCTGAAACGGACTTTTGAAGCCAAACGGTCGGCGCGGCCATATTGGAAATGAGGCGTGCTGTGGGTCTCCACAGTAACGACCATAGGACGCTCCACAGTCACGTGATCTGAGCTGTGCCTCTGATTGGACAAACTGGCGAGCTTGATATTGCGGACACTGCCGAATTAGAAAAAAATTCACCCCCCGTACAGTGCGTGCTGTTAGTGAAATTAGCGATTCAGACGGGAGACATTCTTTGTTCCAGGCTGTAAATGTGCTTATTTTGGCTGTGAAAACAGCTTTTTTTTGGCTTGGTGTGTAAGTGACTTCCGGTACTTCCGGAGCCAACCTCAAGTGGACACTCGAGGAACAGCAGACTTTAGCACTTCCGCATTGCCTCATATTTTCAGACCGGAGGTTGCCGCTTGCTTAAAACAAACAGAAGACACTGAAACCGCAGAGGACACTGTAACGTTGTGGGTGCAGGTGTGTAGAGCTACAGGCTCATCTCCGGACAGCAGGTCAGCATCAGCACAAAAAGAGGATCGAGAATGACTTTCCACATAGTGCATTTATTGAAAAAACTGAGCATAACACCTACACCACTTCGTTACTGATGGTGGATGTCCTACACTTGGTCTGGAAAGCATGCAGGAACGGAGTCACAACTCCATTGAGTCTCTGAACCTATATAGATCATACGACAAATAAAGAGAGGTGGCACCACCTAGCGGTGTCACTCGGCACTGGCACAGTATATCTGTATCAATACTGGCTGTTCCAACACCATAAGACATTGATTTGTTCCCACTTGAGCTCTGAGTGGTTACCGGCAGCAAAGTACAAACCTGATCTTCAAAGCCTCCTTCCAGAACTTTACTATACCCTCCATAAACAGAAAGCTCGGGGGAAACAAGGTCTCATCCTCAACAAAATGATCGCAGCTGATGGAGGACACTACAATCAACTGACTGTTTCCATCACTACTCCCCAAAGTGGGTTAACTTAAAGTTTTACAAAACAACGAACAAACATTAAAATGTTTGATCTGTTACCACATTCCTAAATAAAATCTAAGCTATGATCATGTTGGGTCTGGTAAATTGATATCGTCCAGTAGGTGGCGGTAGTGTGACGATCACATATGACAACTATCCTAAAATACCACAGAAGAAGATGAACTTTTCCCTTTTTAAGAAGTCTCGGAGACGATCCCCAACAGGAAGCTCGGAGAATCACCTCAGAGAAAGACATCAGCGTTTAGTTTTTTGGTCTTCTTCGACTCTTGGATGTGAGGAGATGTCCAGATTTCAGGATGTTAAAGATTTATTCGAGCGGCGGCTGCTCGCTGCGGTTGTCAGAGACCTGGTTGAACAAAGAACAACATCTGGATACGAAGAGGAGCTCCAGAGACAAAGAGAACTACTGGATGTGATTTTAATCCCGGAGATAAAGCTGCACAGAGCAGGTTGGTTTCTGAAACTGTGTGTGATAATGTTTTCTGTGAATCGAGCCAGAAGCTAAGGTTCATAGATGTAAGCTCTGACCTAATATGATTTCATTCATGTAAAAAACACTATAAATTCATAAGGAAATGTGGAGTGTAATGTAGAGTTCTATGTGGAAAAGGCTTAAAGAAGTTTTATGTGTGGAAAAAACAGATTGTGTTACAAATATCAGCACAACGAACAAAACAAATAGTGGATATAATTTTCCTTATCGACACTGAAGTGCTGGCTGCTGCTGAGGGGCCGTAGACAAAGACGGTAACGTTATGAGGCGTCGTATCATACTGCTTATTAAGTCACGTTATAATAACGCCACACAGTTTACAAACTGGAACGTTGGTTTTCAGGCACCGTTGTATTTTACATCTCGCCGTACCCGTTTCATTTTCTCCATCTGGAGTCTCTTTCTCATCCCGCGAGCTCTTCTCGATGAAAAAGTTACTAGGTTCGGCACCGTGGTCACGTTAGCACCGTAGACTGTATGATTAACGGAGGACGTCACCCATCTGTTTCAAAACGGACTTTTGAAGCGAACGGCCGGCGCGGTCATTTTGGAAATGAGGCAGGCCGTGAGTCTCCACAGTAACAGTCATAGGACATTCCACGGTCACGTGATCTGAGCTGTGCCTCAGAGATTACGTCCATTAATTATACAGTCTATGGCGGACACTTGAGGTGCAAGGTGTTTCCATCCCCGTGCAAGGTTAATCATTAATAAGAACTAAAATTAAAAAAAGTATTCTGTGCTTGTAATCAATCAATCAATCAATCAGTCTTTATTTATATAGCGCCAATTCATAACAAACGTTATCTCAAGACGCTTTCCAAGCGTTAACAGGTCTAGACCTGTAAATGGTAATAAAATTTTATTAACAGAAAGCCAACATCAAGACAAGATAAGAAGCCTTATCTCATATTAACCCACCATGAGTACAGCACTTTGCAATATTTAGCAAGTTACAATGGCAAGGAAAAACTTCCCTTTAACGGGCAGAAACCTCGGACAGAACCAGACTCATGTTAGACAGACATCAGAGGAGACTGTGTTGGGATTAGAGAGAGAGAAGGGGGGAGGGGGGAGGGGCAGAGAGACAAAGACACAGGGAGACATAAACACAGAGTCCATATTTCTGTGTTGTAGAGATGATCACGGAGAAACTGTAACTGTAGGTAGCCGTAGCAGCTGGAGTCTGTCAGGTCCATGGCAGCAGGCCGTCCACAGCAACAATCCGAAGGAACCTAACAGACAAACTCAGAGACTCCCAGAGAGATCCATGGTTAATAACTTTAATGGGACATTAAGGTTAGAAGTTAGACTGACAGATAGAGAAGAGAGGGAAGCAGGAGCCTGTGTGTCAGTTCCCCCCGGACAGTCTAAACCTATAGCAGCATAACTATAAGCTTTATCATAAAGGAAAGTTTTAAGTCTACTCCTAAAAGTAGAGAGGGTGTCTGCTCCCCGAACTTCAGCCGGTAGATGATTCCAGAGAAGAGGAGCCTGATAACTAAAGGCTCGACCTCCCAGACTCCTTTTAGAGACCCTGGGTACAACGAGCAGGCCTGCATGCTGGGAACGCAGCGATCTAGACGGATAATATGGCACGATAAGCTCTTTAAGATAGGATGGCCCAATGCCATTAAGAGCTTTAAAAGTCAGAAGAAGAATTTTATATTCTATTCTAAACTTTATGGGTAGCCAGTGCAGAGACGCTAACACCGGGGAGATATGCTCCCTCCTCCCTCCATGTGAGAGTTGAAGGACAGGTCCTGATCCAAAAGAACTCCTAGGTTCCTAACAGTGGAGCCAGGTGCCAGGCTGATGCCATCTAAGGGAGTTATCTGGTTAGAAAAAGCCTCTCTGAGGTGTTTTGGTCCAATAACAATGACTTCAGTCTTCTCTGAGTTCAGAAGTAGAAAATTTCTGCTCATCTAGGTCCTTACATCTTCGAGGCAAGCTTTAAGTGTCGATAATCGGCTAGTTTCCTCTGGCTTCAATGATAAGTATAGCTGCGTATCATCTGCATAGAAGTGAAAGTTTATGGTGTGTTTTCTAATTATGCTACCAAGAGGAAGCATATATAAGTTAAAAAGAATCGGACCAAGCACCGAGCCTTGAGGAACTCCATAACGCACCCTGGTATGCAGGGAAGATCTATTGTTTACATGAACAAACTGCGAACGACTCGACAGATATGAGCTAAACCAAGCTAAAGCAGTTCCTGTGATGCCAAGAAGCTAATGCAACTGCGTTGATTTTATTTTGAAAAAGATGAGGTTTGCATCATTTCTGTACTTGCAAGCATGAGACCTGCATGTGAACAGCTCATGTTCGTGTGTGATGTCTGGTGGTAAAGTTCAGCATATTCAAATACAGATCCTCCATCACTGATGATCACCTCTCATCCGTCCTTTACGTGGCCATGTCAGAAATTCAGTCGGATTTCAATGCACTTGTTCAAGCACAAAGCAGACTAGATTTTTCTCACTGAAGAGCTAAAATGAGGGGAAAACATTCTCTTTTTTTATATATAAAGTTGTTGAAATGGTTTTCAGTATTTGCGGAGACTTACAAGTTAAACATAAAATGAAACACCAATGCAATGATTGTTTTTGTTTTTACTTTAAATTACTTCTGTTGTAGTATTTCCCTATTTGATCTGCACCACAATTTCACATATTTACAGAATATTCATATTCTTCTGATTATTAGTAGCAGATATATGAGTAAGTGCATTTTACAATGGGAAAAGTTAATATTGAGCAGAATTAAGTTAGTGTTATTGTTGGTGCAGCCCTCTGCTACAATTTAGGTTTCTCATTCGGCCCCTCAAAAAATTGCCCATCATAAATAATTGCCCACCCCTGCATTAAACTGTATTTCCTTTCTTTTTCTAATTCTTGCCTTTTGGAGCCACCTTGCTCTTCATGCTCTCCATTTTACTTTTGTTTGTACTCGCTCTCAAACGCTGCACATGCACTTGAATGGATGTGTTGTCAAGGTAACAACCGGCTGCGTAAGATCTGCCACTACAGGAGGCCCAGGGACATCATTATCAGCTTCTGTGATATATTCTTCATCCCTGTGTTAAAACTGAACACCGGCCCCTGGGGCCCTAAATCCGACCGGCCCACCAGGAATTGTCCAGTTCCTCCAGACTGGCCACTATTTGCCTGCTCTTAACTGTGGTATGGAGCCGTTGGTATTTTTAGCTGCATTTGGATAGTCAGAATTGGGCCCTGAATTTAGTTCTAATTTTAGTTCTTAAATACATTTACCCCTGAAAATTGCTCTGCTGGGGGAGAAGGTGTCCAGGTGTCCAGGGCCTTTAGGAGATGAAACCTCCAAGCTGAACTGTGCTGTAAACTGGAGGCCTTCAGCTGGATGTGTCAGTGGATATCCAGTTTACAACAGCTGTTCAAAGACACAGGGAGTCCTCAGAAATGCATCCAAGTATAGTTTTATACAGGTGTGTGTGTCAAGATGTACACATCTATGATCTGTGAATTTAATTAGTTAGATAAGTTTAATTCACTGTGAAGTTACAGCTAAAGATTACCAAGGATTGCCTGACCGCTTGACACCTTTGCCCCCTCTCTTCTGCAACCCCTCCCATACTAAGGATCTGTGAAGAGGGTGTGTGCCAGCAGTTTCAGCAAACAAAAGTAGATCAGATTGTCATTCCAGTTCAGCAGCAGAGATGAAAATAAAGATCCTGAGTTTCTTTCTTTCAGATTTGCTTTTCCATCAGGAAGATGATCTAATATCCTATTAATATTTGTTGACTGTGTCCTGCAGATGTTCAGCTACTAATGGTGAAGAAAGAGGAGCTTCCCCCTGAGCAGCAGGAGAGGAGCCCCTATCCAGACCAGGAGGAGAATGAGTCCCCACTCATTAAAGAGGAAGAGGAGGAACTGTGGATTGGTCAGGGGAGAGAGCAGCTTCAAGGACTGGAGGAGGCTGATACCAAGTTCCTGTTTACTTCAGTCCATATGAAGAGTGAAAATGATGAAGAGAAACCTGAGTCCTCACTGCTTCATCAGAGACTAACTGACCACATGGAAACAGCAGCTGGTGGAGAGGACTGTGGAAGACCAGAACCAGACAGGAGCTCAGATCCAGAAAGAAATGTACAACCAGAGAATGAGGTTCAGACAGTAATGTCTGTCCACACAAAAGAAAAACCTTTTAGCTGCTCTGAATGTGGGAGAGGATTTTCCCAAAAAGGATATCTGAAAAGACACATGATTGTCCACACAAATGAAAAACCTTTCAGCTGTTCTGAATGTGGGAAAAGATTTAAACAGAAAATAAATTTGACTGTACATATGTCTGTTCACTCAGAAGAGAAACCTTATAGCTGCTCTGAATGTGGGAAAGGGTTTAAACACAAAGAAGGTTTGACTGCACATATGTTTGTTCACTCAATAGGGAAACCTTTCAGATGTCCTGAATGTGGGAAAGGGTTTTCCAAAAAAGGAGATCTGGCAAGACACATGTCTGTCCACACAAAAGAAAAACCTTACAGCTGTTCTGAATGTGGCAAAGGGTTTAAACAGAAAATAAATTTGACTTCACATATGTCTGTTCACTCAGAAGAGAAACCTCATAGCTGCTCTGAATGTGGTAAAGGGTTTAAGTGCAAAGCATATTTGACTGCACATATGTCTGTTCACACAAATGAAAAACCGTACAGCTGTTCTGAATGTGGTAAAGGGTTTAAGTGCAAAGCATATTTGACTGCACATATGTCTGTCCACACAAATGAAAAACCTTACAGCTGTTCTGAATGTGGCAAAGGGTTTAAATACAAAATAAGTTTGACTGCACATATGTCTGTTCACACAAATGAAAACCCTTACAGCTGTTCTGAATGTGGTAAAGGATTTAAGAGCAAAGCAAATTGGATTGCACATGTGTCTGTTCACACAAATGAAAAACCTTACAGCTGTTCTGAATGTGGCAAAGGGTTTAAACACAAAATAAGTTTGACTGCACATATGTCTGTTCACACAAATGAAAAACCTTACAGCTGTTCTGAATGTGGCAAAGGGTTTAAACGCAAAATAAGTTTGACTGCACATATGTCTGTTCACACAAATGAAAACCCTTACAGCTGTTCTGAATGTGGGAAAGGATTTAAACTTAAAGAACATATGACAAGACATTTGGTTGTTCACTCAGAAGAGAAACCTTACAGCTGTTCTGAATGTGGGAAAGGGTTTAAACACAAAAGAAATTTGACTGTACATATGTCTGTTCACACAAATGAAAAACCTTACAGCTGTTCTGAATGTGGTAAAGGGTTTAAACACAAAGGAAGTTTGACTGTACACGTCTGTTCACTCCAAATGAAAAACAGTACAGCTGTTTTGAATGTGGGAAAAGATATACCCCAAAGAGAAGGCTGAAAGGACACATGCTACTTTACACCAAAGGAAGACCTTACAGATGGCCAGAATGTTACAATTGATTTTTACCACAGAGTTAGTTTGTCAATGATGGTTGTTCATAAATATGGGACATTATTCAGCTGAGTGTGTTGTTAAGTTCCCCTTCAGCAGACTTTGGAGCTTCACACGACAAACCACAGTAGGAGGGAAACCCTGGCTGCTCTGAGTGAAGAAGATTCTCTTGGTGTTCGAGCCATTTGTTGTGTTATTGAAAGTCATTGAAAGTTTGTGAAAAGAATGACCCTAGTTCCAATGAAGTTGAGATATTGTGTAAAATGTAAATAAAAACAATGATTTGCAAATCTTTCTCAACCCTTGTTAAATTGAAAACACTACAAAGGCAAGATATTTATTGTGTTAAATGATAATCTACTCATTTTGAATTTGATGGCTGCAACTGTAATTGTAATTTCAATGCCTTGCATTGCCCTGTCTCCTGTTGTCCTCACACCTCTGCCACAAAAGCCCTGACCTGATGTGATTTCCTGCAGCAACCTTTGTATTTTAAACTGCGGCGTCTAGACCTCTCACACACCCCACCCGGATACACCCGGTGTGGATTCCTGCAGCAGATAGAGAGGTGTGAGGCTTACCTGTGGGGGGGTTTCTTCATGTATGTATTCTTGAGTCTCCCCTGTTTCGGGGTCTATGTTTCATTCCACCGCTCGTTTTGACCACTGACCTTTTCTTTGCAAAGGAAATAAAACCTTGTCGGCCGGCAGAAGTCTCTATTTCATTCTTCACCAGAACTTAGAAAATTTCGACAACAATTTGGTGTCAGAAGTGGGATCCCTCGAGCAATTGTCTGGGACGGAGCGCGGACAGGGACAGGCCATCCTGGAAGATTAGAGATTTCTAGCCTCCAACCTCAAATTCTTTTCTGAGAAGGGGGGACTGACCGCTGCCGCCCCAGATCGTTGCCGCTGGGATCTCAAAAGCGCAGTTGAACAAATTTCATCTGGTGAGCACTGAAATATTGGCATACGAATTCTTAAAATTTGGGTTTTAATTTGGCGTAACAATTCTGTTTCTTGTAATATCCACAATTGATTTTCTCACTTGTAGCTTATACGAAGTGTTTTGCTTTTAAACAAAGCAAGGGTTCACTTGTAGAAGTGAACGTGTTTTTATCACTTGAACCGTTAATCGAAGTGGTCCTTACAGAGACGTCTGTATTGTAATTGTCGTGCACGGCTGCCTCATTTGGAATGAGAGGTAAGAATTCCGTTGAGGTTGGACCTCCGGAGGGACCAATTGTGGATGTTATGAGAAGGAAATGCGGGGATAAAAGTCTAAAAAAAATTTAAATTGTCTGGACAACTGAGTTTGTATTCCCAATAGGGGGATCCCTCAGTTAAAAAATAAATTAGAGGGAAAATCAAAAAGGTAAAGAACAAAACATGAAAAGAAAAAAGGGAAGTTTCTGTTTAGAAAATGGGAGAGAGAGATATTATGGAAAGTCGAAAGAATGTTTAATTTGAAACCAATGAGAAGCAAAATTAACACATGCGAGGAACACCAGACTCGCAGGTCTCCTTTTCTTTGCTCCTACAGTTGGTGGCTTTGAAGCTGGATTCAGACCTCGACGACACCCCATCTTCGCATACAACCCTTTAATATGCAACAAGAGGAGAAGAACAAACTTCATCATGCCACAACAGAAAACAAATTTAGGAGCAGCTCATCCTGAAGGGCCTTATCTGCCGCAAGTGTACAACCACCTCACCTTCAGTTGCACATAGACTGCCTCAACCCAATCAAAATGGTTTTCCGCCCATGGGTTTCTGCTGACATTACAACATCTACCCAAGCTCACAACATCAGCCAGAGAACAGAGACAATCAGGCCATGAACACAGAGGAAAAGGATGCAACCGACACAGGAACTGGGAAAGCCAAACCCTAAATGACGTCTTTTTACCCCACGGACAACATGGACACTGGGGACGTGATTGTCACAGGCAAACCCATCAATGCCAGCAGACAAGACAGACTGAAAGTGGTTGGGGGTAGTCGGAGAGGAATGGACTCCTGCTGACAAGCCAAACCAACTGGTGAGGACAAAGGAAGGTACTGCACCACTCACACACACGCACACACATACATAATGGGAAAACTGATACAAAATTTAGCGCAAGCTAGGACAATAAACAGATAACAGCTCTAACATATGTTCAGTTCACATTCGATCATTTCAAGAAGTTTCCACAGTATTCCTGACCATCACAGAACAAAATGTTGTATTTTTAGTTGACTCAGAGGCCACACATTCTGTGATTACAGCTTAAGAGTTCACTAAAAAGCCTAAATTATGTGGAGATTTTACATACTCTGTTGGTTTATCAGGTCAAACAGTTAGAGAAAACATTACCATCCCACTCAAATGTGTGGATGGGCCAAACACAAGCTTTAAACACGCATTTCTGCTCTCTGAGGTCTGTCCCATTAACTTGATGGGCAGGGACTTGATGTGCAAATTAGGGTTTTGTCTGATCCCAACCCCAGAAGGTGTTAAAGTTCAAAGACCATCTGAACTGGAACCAAATTTTTCACACTCTTTTGTCTTTCACACCCCAGATTTACTTATGCATTTCAATGGAAATTGCAAGCTATAACAATCTCTTCTGAGCTTCTTACAGAAGCTAGGAAAGCAGTTTCAACAGCCGCCACAGACTTCAGAACACCAGAGGACCTTTTTGCACCTCTCATGTGTCACAAGGGCCTGATGAACCATATGAGGAAGACTGGTCGAAGGAGAGGTTTGATAAACTCACACTGACACACATTTATTGGACAAAACACAAATGTGCTTTATCGGTCCCTCTCACACCAGCCCACCATGACATGTACACCATGGACCATTCAGTCCCACATATCACACTTGCAAAACACACATTGGATATCCGGGAAGATTTGGGCCCATTTATAACATTATACAAGCGCACAGCCGATTGGCAAGAAACACCTGATCGATCTATTTTATTCACACCGAAACTGCAGTGCTATCCTAAAGCTTTAACATCTTTTGTGCACACTCAAAGAACAATCCAGCTGGTACCTAAAAGCACTTCTAATTCTTTTTTTCTTTCTGCTTCTTTTTTGTTGTTGTTTTGTTTTGTTTTGTTTTTTTTTGTTTTTCTTCTCTGTCTGAAGAACAGGCTTCAGCTATAACAGCCCTACAGGAGGTCCTTTAGATACTGTAGGCTGTCAGCAAGTATAATTGAGAACCTGTTGTCATCATTCCAAAATCAGACTTTAGACCAAGGCTCAATATCTACTTATACAAGTAGCCATCTATAGAATTACACCAGTCTTTGAATCTCTTAAAGCAGCAGGAGTAATTGTTCACTGTGACCTAATGCAAAATTTGTTTCAGTAGTTGACCTTTCTAATGCTGTCTTTAGTGTTCGGATTCATCCAGAAAGCCAATTCTGGTTTCCCTTCAACTTCAACAGATGGGGCTACACATTCACTCGTCTGTGCCAAGGGTGCTGTGAAATCCCACCATTCACAATCAAGCTTCCAGGCAAAGTCTTGAATCTCTTGTTCTCTCTCCAGGCACTGTTTGTTACAGTATGTTAATGACCTTATGATTTGCAGCCCGACAAAGGAGCAGTGCGAGGCTAACACAGTCAAGCTCTTGAAACATCTGGCTAATAGTGGTCACAAAGCCAGCCTGTCCAAACTTCAATTTGTCCAGGAAAAGGCTGAAGAAAAGACTCTTTCACCAAGAAGAGTAGGTACAAGCCACAATCTTCCAAAACCCATCACAAAGAAACAGATGATGTCGTTTCTTGGCATGTGCTCTTATTGTAGACAATTCATTTCTAACTATGCCATTCTTGAAGCTCCACTTGCCTCCCTCATTTACAGCAAAGGTCTACAATCACAGGACAAGATCACATGGACTCCTGAAGCAGAACAAGCTTTCCCTGAACTAAAACTTGCCTGCAGATGGCTCCAACTTTGGGTCTACCAGACCCAACCAGAACTTTCACTCAAATGGTAGATAAGAAGAATGGATGTATGACCTCTGTTTCATTGCAGGATCATGGAAATAAACTACACCCTGTAGCTTATTTTTCTTCAAAACTGGATCCAGTGGCTGCGGGCCTACCAAGATGTCTTAGAGCTGTGGCTGCTGCTGAGAAGGCAGTCATGGCCTCCAGAGACATTGTGGGATACTCTGATTTAACTCTTCTGGTTCCACATGCAGTGATCATGATTTTACTTGAACAAAAAACTTCTCATCTCTCCACAGCACGATGGCTAAGATATAACATTGTATTCTTATAAATGCCAAACATCATGGTCAAAAGGTGCAATGTTTTAAACCCTGCCACCCTTTTTCCCACACCAGATGATGGACAACAACATAACTGTGTTGCTGCCCTTCAACAGGTTTGCTCTCCAAGACCGGATCTACAAGAAACACCTTTGGTTAACCCTGATTTGGTTCTCTTTGTAAATGGATCGGCTTCACGTGACCCACAAACTGGTCGCAACAGGGTTGGATTTGCTGTTGTCACTAACCATGAAACTCTTGTCTCAGGTTCACTCCCCTCTGACTATTCTGCACAAGCAACAGAGCTGATTGCACTGACAGAGGCATGCAAACTGGCAAACAACAAAACAGTAACTATCTACACCAACTCCAGATATGCATTTGGGGTTGTACATGATTTTGACACTCTGTGGAAACACAGAAACTTCTTAAAATCTGACGGAATAAACATTCTCCATCATGACAAAGTTGCAGCTCTTCTAGATGACATTTTTGCTACCAAATTCAGCTGCTGTTTTGCAAATGCCTTGCTCACACTAACAACTCAGATTCTGTCTCTCTAGAAAACGCGAGAGCTGATGCTGCTGCAAAAAGGGCACAACTTCAACCCACTCTCTTTAATCCGTTGTTTGTTTCAGCTCCAGTCTGTATCCCTAACTCTCTTACAGCAATGCAGTCCTTTGCAACACCAAAAGACAAGACTTTGTGGAGGCACTGCGGTGCCACACAAAGGGATGGAGTGTGGTGGGGACCTGACAACAAACCTTGCCTGCCAAAACATTTATTTCCTCACTTCGCAAAATTGACACATGGGTTGGGTCACGCATCTGAAAGGGAAAAGTTGGATAACATCACCCAAAACTGGTTCACCAAGAAATTTTTCAGCTTATGCGCAGAAGTTTTGTCAATCTAGTATGGGTGTGCTACACAATGCAGGTAAAACCAAAACAATCACACACGCTGCTCACCCACCACCAGATAGACCATTTGAACATTTGATGATGGACTTCATAGAGCTGTCACCAGCAGAAGGAAAGAAATACTGTTTGGTAATGGTTGACATATGGTCAAAATGGGTTGAAGTTTTTTCCAGCAAAACACCAAAACAGCCAAGTGGTAGCAAAGGCCCTGCTAACAGCGATCATTCCTAGATAAGGAATACCAACAAAACTGAGTAGTGATAATGGCTCACATTTTGTCAATTCTGCAATAACACCAAATAGGTGAATTTCTTGCTATTGACCTTAGACAACATTGTGCATACCATCCAGCCAGTGGGGGTGCTGTTGAACGAGAAAATGGCACTCTTAAATCAAAACTGGCCAAATGTTGTGAAGAAACAGGACTGCCATGGACAAAAGTTCTACCCATTGTTTTAATGCGTATGAGAATGAGGAAAAGGTCCAGAGTAAACATGAGTCCCTTTGAAATTCTTTTTGGCAGATCTCCGTCCCTGGGAGTGGAGCCTGTGACAAGGCCACTTCCTTCCACTGGTTTATGTGAGGATGACATGTTGCAATATTGCAAAAACTTATCTTCCACTCTCTCTCAAATCTCTCAGCAGGTGAAGTCAGCCCCTCCACCACCAGCTTCCACACTGCTCCATCATCTCCAACCTGGCAACTGGGTGATCACAAAGGACCTAAGACGAAAACACTGGCACTCCAAATGCTGGCGAGGTCCATTCCAGGTGCTCTTGACGACGCATACTGCTGTCAAGGTTGCTGAGAGAGCTACGTGGATTCCTGGCGGTCACTGCAGAAGGGTTCCTGAGCCAACGGAGGACCTGACGAGAGGAGGACCTGACGAGAGGAGGACCTGACGAGAGGAGGACCTGAAGAGAGGAGGACCTGACGAGAGGAGGACCTGACGAGAGGAAGACCAGACGAGAGGAGGACCAGACGATGAGAGGACCACAGGAGGCGAGGACCAGATGAGGAGCAGGCCAGATGGGACGAGGACCAGATGAGCACCAGATGAGCAACTCGAAGACCAGACGAGACGAGGATCAAAAGCGCAAGGGGGACGGACAAGCACAAAAGATGACAGCACAAGGAATAATTGCAAACAGACACCAACTACTCGTGCAGAATCGCCAACAAAAAAACCTTTTTCGCACCAGACAACACCATGCGCCACCTGATCTTGACCCTATCAGTTTCAGCGATGCTGATAGAGGCCTACACCTACACATCTGCCAAGACTGTCACTCTGACAAAAGGACAAAATGCAACATTCACCTGTACTGTTTATCCAGAAATTTGGCAACCAGGTATGACAAATACCTATGTAGAGACCCCACCAACGGAACCAGATCACCATCTATGATGTCTAATCTACCGATACAGCCATGTATTGGTGTGAAATTGAATATCCAAACTCTTGATAGGTACAGACAACTCAGACTCATAGTCAATGGGCCACCAAACCCATATGACACCCCACTCAACATGCTTTTGGATGCTAAGACTGTCTCGCCAACTCCTGACACAGAAGACAACCACCTCGACGACTTTGACATTGTTGATCACAAAAGTGACACAGTGCAACAAGCACTGAGCCAATGCAATGACAACAGTGCATGTTTTGACATTTAATCTTCTGTTTCTTTCATTTCCAGTCCTTTTCTTTCTTTTTAACAACTGCCATGATGATACATTTTGAAATCATTGTGTGTTAATGTGTTGGACATTTAAAGTTGTAACCAGTGGCGGTTTGTCAATAGGGGGCGCTGGGGCGCTGCCCCCTCCTCAATTCATCAGAGAAAGTCTACTAAAACGCAACATAGTTTGTCAATAAATTATTAAAAAAAAAAAAAAAAAAAAAAACAACTAATAAAACTTCTATTTTTACTACACAGTTAAAGTCTGTCAGCAAGACCTGTCCCCATTCAATAAAGAGAGGTTTAAAATATATTACGTACGTTCTATAGTACTATACGTTGTGAATATAGAGGTTACGTTCAACGGGGCGCCGGCCAAATGGGTGTCTATGGATTTTCTCTTACGTTCGCTTTTCCCGTGACCTGAGACGTCTTTTTAATTGGCCGCCTCAACTTTTACTGCGGGGCGCAGAGAAGTGCGCCCTGCAGCGAATAAGCATTATTCTGGTGTTTATTTTCCTCATGTGACTGGACAACGAGCGCTGTCAATCATATCGACACGTCATCGCAGCAGATTTCTTCACGAGCATCCTCCTCTTATTTATTCTTTACCACCAGTTTTGGAAATGGCAGCTGCACATGGATCCGCGGAAAACTCGGTTATTTCATTACAGAATAACCCATTCTCAAGGCGTTCACTTGAAGAAAAAAGGGGGTAAAGGAGCTTGGACCTGACCAACCCGACATAAAAATACAGCAGCAAGCTAGCGATCGCGGCCGAGCGTTCACCCGGGGCTTCTCGCGCTCTTGCTACAAGCGGAGCTGGTTGACGGGCTGCTCCGTAAGTAATGCGCTTTACTGCTTCCCATGTTTACTCTTTGAAACTGTTGGCACCGATACGTTGTGGACAACGGAGGGAGTACGAGACCTGTTAAATTTCAGAGACTGTGTTAAATGTTGTGGAGCCTTTGAGATAGCTTAACTAGGCCATGATGAGAGGGAGACGTCCGACAATCCCGGTATTTTTCGTGGCTTGGTGGATTTTTGTTGCCTCTCTGGATGGGGTGTTGAAAGAGCACCTGGAGAACGCCACGGTGTTTAAGGGGACCTCAAAAACTGTGCAAAACGAGTTGTTGGACTGTATGCTCTCTGATGTTAAGGAGCACATCATTAAAGAAGTACAGAACAACGATTTTTTTTTTTATCAATCCAGGCTGATGAAACCATGGATATTGCCACTCAATCACAACTTGTGCTTGTACTGCACTACATTGACCCAAAAAACAACCTGCAGGAAAGATTTTTTGAGTTCATCCCCCACGCAGTCAGCTACAGCTGAGACCATCTCCACATCACTGAAAGAGCATCTTGCTGCCATTCTTCCTGAAGATCAGAAAAGTAAGCTGATTTGTCTGTTCTTAGAATGGTGACATAAATTACAGCTTTATTTTGTGGGGGCAGGTTAAGCTATGGCTGTTTGATTTCTTTTTTTCAATAAATACTGAAGTTAACTTGTGATATTAAAATGTGTTTAACACTGTACTTGTGTGCCTCTCTCTGTAGATCAGTGACACCATATTGGGACACACCAGGGATCGATTCTCCTTCACCATCTTGTCAGTGCCACTTTGCTGCAGGGTGACAGGTTTACACTGTACCACACAAGATTTCCTGAAGATGCCCTCAGCAGCACCTTGAAGGCCTATCCAATGCTGAGTGGAAGCAAGCTGAAGACAGAGCTAAGCCTCATCTACAGCAAGGATGAGTTCAAGGCCTGCTGTGGTGCTCTAGACCTTTTCCATTTGTTTATGGAAAATAACCTTGGAGAGGTATTTTCTGAGACTGTCACACTGCTCAAGATACTCATCACCACACCCATGACCACAGCAGAGACTGAAAGGTGCTTCTCCACCTCGAAAAGAATTAAAACGTTCCTCAGAAACACCATGAACCAGGACAGGTTTAATGCCATGCTGTCGATGGAAAAGAGACTGGTGACAGATATAACAGACTTTAATCAGAGGGTCATTGAAAAATTTGCAGCACAGAAGGAAAGAAGGGCAAAATTTCTGTTCAAATAGTGCTTCTGAATGGTATTGAGCAACAATAATAAAGGTTTTATTGCGAATTTGATTTGTCTTAAGTGTTTTTTTTTTTTTTAATTTTCACCCACTCCAAATCTGCGCCCCCCTTAAAATTTTTATCACCAGCCGCCACTGGTTGCAACTATTTCATTTATTTAGTTTTCTTATATTTTTTCTATTACTATTATTGTTTTTTTTCCTCTCTATTTTCTTGTGAAAATAATTTCAATGCCTTGTTTTAACCTATCTCCTGTTGTCCTCACACCTCTGCCACAAAAGCCCTGACCTGATGCGATTTCCTGCAGCAACCTTTGTATTTTAAACTGCGGCGTCTAGACCTCTCACACACCCCACCCGGATACACCCGGTGTGGATTCCTGCAGCAGATAGAGAGGTGTGAGGCTTACCTGAGGGGGCGTTTCTTCATGTATGTATTCTTGAGTCTCCCCTGTTTCGGGGTCTTTGTTTCATTCCACCGCTCGTTTTGACCACTGACCTTTTCTTTGCAAAGGAAATAAAACCTTGTCGGCCGGCAGAAGTCTCTATTTCATTCTTCACCAGAACTTAGAAAATTTCGACAACACAACACATTCCTAAAAAGCTGGGACAGGGTCATGTTTCCCACTGTGTTCCATCATCTTTCCTTTTAACAACACTCAATAAGTGTTTGTGAACTGAGGACACTAATTGTTGAAGCTTTGGAGGTGGAATTCTTTACCATTCTTGATTGATGTACAACTTCAGTTGTTCAACAGTCCGGGGTCTCCAGTGTCATATTTTGCATTCATACCTCGCCACTGATTTTCAATGGGAGACAGGTCTGGACTAGTCTAGCTAGGCTGATAAGAGGCCTCTTCCTGCTCCAAACAAAGCACTTAACTAGCCATTAATGACTTTAATAACTCGTTTTGAAAGGAGGATTGGAAACATCTGAAACACATAGAAAAGTTAAAGTTATTAACCATGGATCTCTCTGGGAGTCTCTGAGTCTTTCTGTTAGGTTCCTTTGGATTGTTGCTGTGGACGGCCTGCTGCCATGGACCTGACAGACTCCAGCTGCTACGGCTTCTTACAGTTACAGTTTCTCCGTGATCATCTCTACAACACAGAAATATGGACTCTGTGTTTATGTCTCCCTGTGTCTTTGTCTCTCTACCCATCCCCCCTCCCCCTTCTCTCTCTCTCTAATCCCAACACAGTCTCCTCAGATGTCTGTCTAACATGAGTCTGGTTCTGTTCAATGTTTCTGCTTGTTAAAGGGAAATTTTTCCTTGCCATTGTAACTTGCTAAATATTGCAAAGTGCTGTACTCATGGTGGGTTAAGATGAGATCAGACTTCTTATCTTGTCTTGATGTTGGGTTTCTGTGAATAAAATTTTATTACCATTTACAGGTCTAGATCTGTTAACACTTGGAAAGCGTCTTGAGATAACGCTTGTTATGAATTGGCGCTATATAAATAAAGATTGATTGATTGATTGATTGATTGATTGATAAAGAAGCTATTAGGTAGAATATAATTTTAGGTAATGAGATCTTTCAATATAGGTGTGAAATTAGCTCTGTTGAACTGATGAAGCTATGAAGTTATCACTATTCCCAGATATGGTAAACCCTTCAATGACTAGTTGAATAAGCAAGAGAAGAGAGGGGAGAGCCTCTGACTTTGACAAATTTATTTCATAGCTCAAGGATTCTCTAAAGCAATTAATCAGATCTAACAGTGCTGGTATTGACACGTCTGTATTTGTGAGAAACAGCAACACATCATCAGCATACAAGATGACCTTATGAGTTTTACCGCCAATGGAAACCCCTGTTTTATTAGGGCTGTGTCTAAAAGCCTCCCCTAAAGGCTTGATAGTGATTGCTAATGACCATACCACCCTGAGCACGCTCTATCTCATCCAATTCAAGATTTTTTGTATGTCAACAGTCCATTCAAGTTAGAGTAGAGAGGAGCCTCTCTGAAAGTTTGATTGTTGAGAATGGTACACCTCAAGGAAGTGTTGTGAGTCCTGTATTATTTCCATTTTGATAAATGAAGTCTTTCTGAGATCTACAATGTAGCACAGCTGATAGTGCTGTTGCTTCACAGCAGTTCAAATCCCGGGCACGCCGCACGGTGTGCCTTTCTGTGTGGAGTTTCCATGTTTTCCCCGTGCATGCGTGGGTTCTCTCTGGGTACTCCAGCTTCCTCCCACAGTCCAAAAACATGCTCATCAGGTTAATTGGTGATTCTAAATTGCCCGTAGGTCTGAGTGGGAGCTTGAAAGGTTGTCTGTCTCTATGTGTCAGCCCTGTGATTGACTGGCGACCAGTCCAGGGTGTACCCCGCCTCTCGTCCTAAGTCAGCTGGGATAAGCTCCAGCCACCCACGACCCTGCAAAAGGATAAGTGGTAGAAAATGGATGAATGTATGTGGCTGCCATAGTCTCAGTCGGGTTGCAGCAGGGCCCCTCCCGCTTCCTGAATTCACATGTGATCTGCTATATAAGCAGCCTCATTTCGGCTAATGGTAGGCTGCAGCTTTGGCTCTCTCCATTGCTGACATTTATTCCTGGGCAGAGGAAGGATTTTAATTTTTTTCTTTAGTTTATTTTCTATAAAACAAAGCAGCAGTGTGCACATTGAGGGACGTGCTGGGTGCAACTTCTTGGATCTTCACAGTTTAAAGACAACTGCTGCAAAGACTGTACTGCTGTGACCTCTCCTCCCTTCTTCAACATGGTCAGTGAACTACAGGAACTAAAAGACCTGGTCAAGCGCCTTCAGGCTGAGAAAGAACAGCAACTGCAGGAGCAAACAGCGGCTCGCTCCTCCCAGTCAGATCTGGACTGTGGCCCTACTACATCAGCTGGGTCTCGTTTCCCTATGTCTAATGGTTTTCCTTCTGAACATTTGCTTTATATTCCTAGAGAAAAAAAAGTGTCCTGTGTTTAGGGGGACATCAGGGATCCCAGTAAAAGACTGGATCGAGGAGGTGAGGGCTGTTTTGAGGGCAAGGTATTTGAAACCTGTTGATCAGGCTTATTTTATCTATGATAAAAATGAGAGGCCAAGGATGAGGTGAAGTACAGGCCTAAAGCAGAAAGGGAAGATCCTGAGAAAATTTTAACTATCCTTCATGTATGGCTGCTCAAAATCTTATGTCTCATTACAACAAAGTTTCTTTTCTAGAAAACAACAGGAGGGGGAGCCACTTCAAGAATTTTCCCATGCATTGTGCTGTTTTATGGACAAAATTAAACGTAGTGCTCCTCAGGGGATGCGCCATGCCGATACCCTCCTCAGAGACCAGTTTGTTGAACATGTGCTTGACTTCAATCTTCGCAGAGAGTTAAAGTGTCTGGTGCGACAATACCCTGACTTCACTCTGCTTGAAGTGCGAGCTGAGGCCATGCGCTGGGAGAGAGAGGGACGACCTGATGAGCATAGAGGTAGGAGTTACTCTGTTACTCTGTACTCATTTTTTGTCTTTTGTTTAATTTTATCCTGCAGTTCTATTAATTTTTGGGGGATTTTAATTGTCCATTAAATCCAAAATCTGTTATCCATTTATCTAACGCTTTTACTTTATCTGGGCAGCATTTCTCAACAAATGTCCAGTCATTACATTGCAGTTTATCTCTCGGTTTTAGCTTACTATTCCCTTTTCCCATTTTTAGCAAATTTCAGTCCAGTCTTTCAAGCACCTAGGGTGTCCTATAGACTGGGATGTGTTCAGTGGGGTGATAATCAATTTACCGTTGTGGTACGTCTCACTTCAACTCTTTCGAGTGTAGAGTCTTGCCTGTGCATCCACAAGGGTCTTATCACTTGCATCCCACCGTTTTTTGGTATGATTATCAACACCTAGTGGTATTAATAATCCTTTCACACTCTCATTCACACTTTTAGCTGGTTTGTCATGAATTTAATTTTAATACGCGTTTCTCTTTATCAGGGTCTCACTACCCTTCTTATTTATTTATTTACCTGCCATTGACTAGTATTCACAGGGTTTTTAACTCAAAACTGCGTCTTCTAACAACTCACGCCTTGTTTACGGCAATTTAAACAGATTCTAATATACGCGATTTTAGTTTCTCTAGTTAGCGTCTCTTTTAACAGAGGATCTACGACTTCTTCCCTACCTTTTTCTCTAATTCCAAGGATTTTAAGGACCCTTGCGTCCCACGCAACTCTCTTTTTTAATTTAAAATATGCTCACCACCGTTGTCTTGTCCCTTTGGAGTTCCGTCAACCGTGAGGCAAATGAGGCAAAGACAACGGTCTCAAGTTTTTACTTGCAAGGAGAACACAGAGATGTGCCCAGTTACAGATCTCAAACCGCTCTGGAGCACAGCCTACATTTCCTGCTATTTATTTACACTTAAGGAGGTCCCTAGTTACATAATCACAATCTAAAGGATGGGGTAATCACCAAAAATGTCACATAACACGTGCATGCTCGCTGCCTGTGTCCACAGCAAGTGCAACGCATCATAAACACGTTATCTATATGTTCAGTTTATTTTATCAGCATAAGATCTCCAAGTAGAGGCACTTTTCCATGACACGTAGAGGCCGAAGTCCTTGGTCCGGCAACACCTGCTTAGATGGGGAATTAAATGTTAACAAAGAAGCAGACACTCTATAAGTGAATGTGTGATCAAACTATGTACAATTATTCTATAAGCAGCCTAAGGCTTTGTGTAGACTATAGGCTGTTGAACGGGAAACCCCGCAAAGATTCATTCCCCCTTCCGAGGATCGAGGAGTCCTTAGATGCACTGTCAGGGGCTAAGTGGTTTTCCACCATCGACCTGGCTAGCGGTTACCATCAAGTGCCTGTCACTGAAAAAGATAAGATAAAGACTGCCTTCTGTACCCCTTTTGGTCTTTTTGAGTTCCAGCGGATGCCTTTTGGTTTATGCAACGCACCCAGCACCTTCCAGTGTTTGATGGAAAGAATGTTTGGAGACCAGCACTGTCATTCCCTCTTGCTCAATCTTGATGATGTTGTTGTCTTCTCCTCCTCAGTAGATGAGCATCTTGTGCCCTTGGATCTGGTCCTGAGCCGCCTACAGCATGAGGGCCTAAAAGTGAAACTGGAAAAGTGCCAATTTTCCAAGAAGGAGGTGCAGTACCTGGGGCATGTTATCTCGGAGGCAGGTGTCTCTACAGACCCAAAGAAAATCGACGCTGTGGCTGGTTGGCCAACCCCGGGTACAGTGTCTGAGTTGAGATCTTTTCACATCCCCCGAGACACAGGGCGAGGAGGGGGTGTGGCAGCAATCTTTAATTCTATTTTTAATATTTATACTAGACCTAAACTAGGCTTTAGCTCTTTCGAAAGTCTTTTTCTAAGTTTCACACATCCAGATGCTAAATCTGTGCAACCGGTATTGTTTATTATTGTGTACCGGCCTCCTGGCCCTTACTCTGAATTTTTATCAGATTTCTCAGAGTTTCTGTCCAGCATCGTCCTTCTTTCAGATAAAATCCTCATCGTCGGAGACTTTAACATTCATATAGATGTTCATAATGACAGTCTTTGTTCCGCTTTCATGTCAGTATTAGATTCTTTTGGTTTCACACAGGCTGTGAACCAACCCACTCACCGCTTTAATCACACCCTAGATCTTGTTCTGGCACATGGCCTGGAAGCTGTCAATTTAGCGGTTGTCCCACAAAATCCTCTTCTGTCCGATCACTTCTTAGTTACTTTTGAGTTCTCCTTATTGGACTTTACGCCAGTCAATAAAAATATCTTAACTAGGAGCTTGTCTGATTCAGCCATATGCACTTTCAAGGAAGCTATTCCAGCTGCCTTGGAGTCAGTATCTTACCCTACTGTAGCAGAGAGCTTCTATGCGCCTTCTCAGCTTGATCAGCTTGTTGCTGATACTACAGGCTCTCTTCAAGCGGTCCTCGACTCAGTCGCTCCGCTTAGACAGAGGACTCTTAGACGACAGAGTTCTGCTCCGTGGTATAATGCTCAAACTCGTGAGCTCAAACAAAAATCGCGGAAGCTTGAGAGAATTTGGCGCTCAACTAAAACAACAGAGTCCTGTTCTCGTTGGAGAAATAGCTTGAATGAATATAGAAAGGCCCTGCGACTTGCGCGTGCTGCTTATTATTCATCGCTTATTGAAGAGAATAAAAATAATCCAAGATTCCTTTTCAGCACTGTAGCCAGGCTGACAAACAGTCATAGCTCTACTGAGCCACGCATTCCTCCATCGCTTAGCAGTGAGGACTTCATGAGCTTCTTTAATGATAAGATATTAAAGATTAGAGATAAAATTAGTAACCTTGTGCTTTCAAACAGGGTAGAATCTCCAGCCGTCGGCGAAATCACGGAAACGGTTCCTAGACCAAAAATACTCTTAGACCGCTTTGTGCCTGTTGACTTGTCGGAGCTGGTCTCAACAGTTCTTTCGGCTAAACCATCAACTTGCCTCTTGGACCCTGTCCCAGCATGGCTGTTGAAGGAAGTCCTTCCCTCGGTCGGCACCCCTCTTCTAAAGATGATTAATGCGTCCTTACTGACAGGCTATGTGCCACAACTTTTTAAAATTGCAGTAATTAAGCCCCTCCTTAAAAAGCCAACTCTTGATTCAGGCTCCTTAGTTAACTACAGACCAATATCTAACCTCTCTTTTATTTCCAAAATCTTAGAGAAGGTTGTCTCCAGTCAGCTCTGTCAGTTTCTTCATAGTAACAGTCTCCTTGAGGACTTTCAGTCTGGGTTTAGGGCCAACCATAGTACTGAGACTGCACTGCTGAAAGTAACTAATGATCTGCTGTTGGCTTCAGATAGTGGTCACCTCTCTGTGCTCATATTACTTGATCTTAGTGCTGCTTTTGACACTATTGATCATCACATCCTCCTGCAGAGATTAGAGAAGCTTCTTGGCATCACAGGAACTGCTTTAGCTTGGTTTAGCTCATATCTGTCGAGTCGTTCGCAGTTTGTTCATGTAAACAATAGATCTTCCCTGCATACCAGGGTGCGTTATGGAGTTCCTCAAGGCTCGGTGCTTGGTCCGATTCTTTTTAACTTATATATGCTTCCTCTTGGTAGCATAATTAGAAAACACACCATAAACTTTCACTTCTATGCAGATGATACGCAGCTATACTTATCATTGAAGCCAGAGGAAACTAGCCGATTATCGACACTTAAAGCTTGCCTCGAAGATGTAAGGACCTGGATGAGCAAAAATTTTCTACTTCTGAACTCAGAGAAGACTGAAGTCATTGTTATTGGACCAAAACACCTCAGAGAGGCTTTTTCTAACCAGATAACTCCCTTAGATGGCATCAGCCTGGCACCTGGCTCCACTGTTAGGAACCTAGGAGTTCTTTTGGATCAGGACCTGTCCTTCAACTCTCACATCCAACAGGTCTCCAGGACAGCGTTCTTTCATCTCCGCAATATTAGAAAAATTAGACACATCTTGTGTCAGAGTGATGCAGAGAAACTGGTCCATGCTTTTGTTACCTCCAGGTTAGATTACTGTAACTCTCTTCTATCTGGTTGTCCTAACAAGTCTATTAGGACTCTTCAGTTAGTTCAGAATGCTGCAGCCCGGGTTCTGACTGGGACCAGGAGGAGGGAGCATATCTCCCCGGTGTTAGCGTCTCTGCACTGGCTACCCATAAAGTTTAGAATAGAATATAAAATTCTTCTTCTGACTTTCAAAGCTCTTAATGGCATTGGGCCATCCTATCTTAAAGAGCTTATCGTGCCATATTATCCGTCTAGATCGCTGCGTTCCCAGCATGCAGGCCTGCTCGTTGTACCCAGGGTCTCTAAAAGTAGTCTGGGAGGTCGAGCCTTTAGTTATCAGGCTCCTCTTCTCTGGAATCATCTACCGGCTGAAGTTCGGGGAGCAGACACCCTCTCTACTTTTAGGAGTAGACTTAAAACTTTCCTTTATGATAAAGCTTATAGTTAGAGCTGGTTCAGACCTGAACCAGCTCTTAGTTATGCTGCTATAGGTTTAGACTGTCCGGGGGGAACTGACACACAGGCTCCTGCTTCCCTCTCTTCTCTATCTGTCAGTCTAACTTCTAACCTTAATGTCCCATTAAAATTATTAACCATGGATCTCTCTGGGAGTCTCTGAGTTTGTCTGTTAGGTTCCTTCGAATTGTTGCTGTGGACGGCCTGCTGCCATGGACCTGACAGACTCCAGCTGCTACGGCTTCTTACAGTTACAGTTTCTCCGTGATCATCTCTACAACACAGAAATATGGACTCTGTGTTTATGTCTCCCTGTGTCTTTGTCTCTCTGCCCCTCCCCCCTCCCCCCCTTCTCTCTCTCTAATCCCAACACAGTTGAGGCGGATGTCTGTCTAACATGAGTCTGGTTCTGTCCGAGGTTTCTGCCCGTTAAAGGGAAGTTTTTCCTTGCCATTGTAACTTGCTAAATATTGCAAAGTGCTGTACTCATGGTGGGTTAAGATGAGATAAGGCTTCTTATCTTGTCTTGATGTTGGGTTTCTGTTAATAAAATTTTATTACCATTTACAGGTCTAGACCTGTTAACGCTTGGAAAGCGTCTTGAGATAACGTTTGTTATGAATTGGCGCTATATAAATAAAGACTGATTGATTGATTGATTGATTGATTCTTGGGTTTGCCAGTTATTATGGGGCTATGGGGCCCCTATGGGTCACCTGCTAGCTTCTAGACCTAATGAGATACTGGCCATTGATATCTCCCTCTTAGAGCCTGCAAGAGATGGGAGGGAGCAGGTGTTGGTCCTAACAGATGTCTTTTCAAAGTTTACACAGGTTATTCCAACTCATGACCAGTGAGCCGCCATAGTGGCAGATGTACTGATCAGTGAGTGGTTCCATAAGTATGGTGTCCCTGCTTGGCTGCACTCAGACCAGGGTCGCAGTTTTGAAAACACCATCATCCATCAGCTTTGTGAGTTTTATGGCTTCAAGAAGTCTCGAACAACGCCATACCACTCTCAAGGTAACGGGCAGTGTGAACATTTTAATAGGACCCTCCATGATCTGCTGCGCACCCTGTCAACAGAGCAGAAAAGCCGGTGGCCGCAGTATCTCCCACAAGTGTTATTTAGCTATAACACCACACCACACCAAACCACGGGTCAGTCTCCTTTCTTACTGATGTTTGGCCGTGAACCTCAGTTACCTGTCAATTTCCTGTTAGGTAGAGTGGAGGAGCCCTTACCAGGAGAAGTCTGTGACTGGATCATGGAGCATCAGCAGCGTCTGAGGGTTGCTGTGGACAGCGCCCGGGAGAGGATGAGACTGGCAGCTGTGTGGAGAAAGGAGAGGGCAGACCAGGAAGTAAAGGAGGACTGCCTACCTGCTGGAAAGCTGGTCTATCTGAGGGATCACTCTCACCGAGGGAGGAACAAAATCCAAGAGACCTGGGGAACGGAGATTTTTCAGGTCATCCGGCCCCCTGCACCCGGGAGTGGGGTGTACACGGTTGCTCCTCAACATAAGTCAGCTGAGGTACGTCATGTCCACCGTTCCATGCTCAAAATGGTCCCTGGTTGTACTGTCCAGCCTGTTTCCCCCATAGCTAGGCCAAGAGTGGGTGTAAGTGACATAGAAGTACAGGAGGAGCCGGACCTATGGGTGTTAGTCGGTCCTGCAGTTGGACAACCCCCCAGCGTTATGCCTCCCAGTCCGCTTGCAACGAGCCCTCCGCCTCCACTTCAACCTGAAGAGCCACTTGAGTCCATCCCCAGTGTAACCACCCAGCCTGTGGCCACTCCCCAGGTAGTAAGACGGTCCTCCCGGGAGACGGCAGGTAAACACCCAAACCCTCATCATCTGCCAGTGACGGTAGGGGGTAGGGCAAATGGGGCTACAGCTTCAGGGGTCGCGACCTCTAGCACTAGGTCAGTTTAGGCATTAGGTCCTTCCACTCTCAGTCCCAGTGTTTCTCTTCCAGTTTTCTTTAGACCATGGTTTTAGGTAAAATTGTCGGGTCAACAATTTAAGAACCCTGGGGCAAAATGTGACCGGCAGCCCTTTTGTCCCTACGCGGCTGCCATAGTCTCAGTTGGGTTGCAGCAGGGCCCCTCCCGCTTCCTGAATTCACAAGCAGGTGATCTGCTATATAAGCAGCCTCATTTCGGCTCATGGTAGGCTGCAGCTTTGGCTCTCTCCGTTGCTGACATTTATTCCTGGGTGGTGGCGTTTGTCTGGGGCTTGACTGAGACGTGCGGTAAGCTTCGTGTTTTATATGCAGCATGTGATGAGCCTTCATTGTCTCATGGTGTCCCATTTTTGTGTGCAGATTCTGGTCCTTGAGGTGCTGGAGCTGATCAAACATTTTAGGCTTCACTGCGAGGTATATGACTTGTATCCATCAGTACAGACGAGATCGTGATGCACGTGGCCTGTATGATAACTAGTTTTGTTTCTTTTATAGATCGCTTGCCACTGCTGTTTGTTTTATTTATTTTTTTTTGTTTAGTTTAGTTTGGTTAAGTTTCCATCTGTGTAGCTTCATGTCTGATTCATTTACAGTCAATCGAGAATCTGTGGAAAGAGCTGCAGACTGCTGTTCACAAATGCTCTCCATCCAACCTCACTGAGCTCCAGCTGTTTTGCAAGGAAGAATGGGCAAGAATTTCAGTCTCTCGATGTGCAAAACTGATAGAAACATACCCCAAGCGACTTGCAGCTGTAATTGGAGCAAAAGGTGGTGCTACAAAGTATTAATGCAAGGGGGCCGAATAATGTTGCACGCCCCACTTTTCAGTTTTTTATTTGTTAAAAAAGGTTAAATTATCCAATAAATTTCATTCCACTTCACGATTGTGTCCCACTTGTTGATTCTTGACAAAAAATTTAAATTTTATATCTTTATGTTTGAAGCCTGAAATGTGGCGAAAGGTTGCAAGGTTCAAGGGGGCCAAATACTTTCACAAGGCACTGTACATCCAGTCTTTAAAGTAGTTTTTTTTACTGTTATTGGTCAGGTTATTGGAATCTGCTGCTATGACCTAGATTAATTTGTTTCTTTCTGTTTCCCTTACATGATTTCGGGAGTGTTGCAGGCCGAGCGGTGACATCATCAGGAGCGTGTGGCGCTGTTGGCGGGTATAGGCTGCACCTGCACCTCACTTCCCCTTAATTGTGTGTGTGTGTGTGTGATTGGTAATTGCACCTTAATTTTCTGTTCTCAGTTGGCACATTTTCTTTGGTTTGCAGTGTGAGTGTGTGTGAGAGGTCACAGGGTGTGGGCACCAGCGTGTATGGTAAGTAGTCTGCACCCTCTTTCCCAGTCACAACCACTTATAAGCCCTTGGTCTGCAATCTCCCCTTTTATTAGTATTCCTAATTAACTTTGTTTTATTTTTCTCTATCAGGTGATTTATTGTTGCTGCTGCAAATGTTTTAAACTGTCTCAAATAAATTTTTATCTTGAACTAAATTATAACTAAAGTTTATTCAAAATAGATATATATTTTTGAATATCACTCCTGACTCAGGTTTCTTTACTTGCTGCCACTTTGCCGTGTCTCAGTAAAACTAGTCCTCTTAGGATTTAAATTTAAACTTGGTAATTTCCTCAAAGTTATATTTTGGGTTTAACCTAGAGCCCGGTCACACATTGACTTGAATGGAAACCTATCTGATCTGGGGGTGTGACAGAGTAGAGCTGCAACGCAGATGCAGCTGGTGTATTTCAGCCGTATTTTTGCCGGATGCAGGAGCTGTGACGCGTCAATTCAGAGTAGACAAGAGCGAGCGGGACAGGAAGTAATACACAGAAACTACCTAAAAAAAAAGCCTGAAACTTTCAAAATAAAACAGACTATCAAAAACTAGATCGTATTTAGCTTTACCAATGCACGAAAATGACACAAGCGAAGACATACCAGGAAACAACAAGGTTGAGGTTTAACAGCACAACATGAAAATTTTATGATTATGCTATTCATTGCAAAGGCTAACCATATCTGCTAAAGGTTCTATTTCATCCAAAAAAAAACTTGTATAATGTCACAGTCAGGAGGTATGAAAGAGTTAAGGAAGCAGATGACTGGAGTACAGTCGGAAGTTGAAGACTCACAGAGTGAGCTCCACGCAGCTACAGATGCATCTGACAGATGATGTTTAAAGGAAGCTATTGAGGCAAAACAACAAAGCTTGACTGACTTCCAGGGTCACCTTCAGAAAGAAGATGACCAGACTGAAGGCCTCCGACACTCAGAGCACACGAAACCCTACAGAGAAGATGCGTGAGTTTCAAGAGGACGAGGGCAAGAAAGAGAAGAAAAGGTTGCTGTCCATGTATGAGCAATGGAAGCTTCAGGTACGCAAAGCAAGAGATCAGTTGAAGACATACATGCCAGAAGATCAGCTCTGGTCCCTCATTGATGAACTTAAGAAAAGTTAGGGAGACATAATGAACATGTATAGTTAAATTTGAGATGTCATCACACCTTCAACTGACATAAGAAGACGAGTTGATACATGTGATTCAGTAACCACAGATATAATCAGCATCGCTTATGACAGAGCTGTAGACGACAGATGATTCATTGAAGAAAAGGAAAAACATCATCTTCATGAACTGCGCTACCATGACTATGCATCATCTGTCTATAGATCTGCAGCTTCCTTGAGAGATCACAGCATGTCAGAACTCCACTCTATGACTTCATTAATTGCAGTCAAGCGTGTAGATGCAGCAGCCGAACTAGCAGTGAAGGAAGCAAATTATATGATGATGCTGGAGGAGGAAAGACAAAGGGAATCAATACAGGAGTTGGAGGAACAACAATGGAAAACCATGGAAGCACTAAGACGGGAGTTGGAGAGATTGCAGGCACGGAGAGAAGTGCGGGCAGCTCAAGCGAAGCTACAGGTTTACAAAAAGGAGACAGAGCGAGAAGCTGCCAACTGTAGCAATAATAAAAGCAGCAAGGAGACAAAAAATGTGCCTATCGCTACAGTCCCTCTATCACATGTGGAAACACCATCTCATACAGACATTTCCTCTCTCGCTCAGGGACATCAAGACAGTATCACTTTAAATAGACTGCCCACTCCTGAGCCCTTTGTCTTCAATGGTGATCTTATACGATTTATTGAATGGAAATCATCATTCACCTCACTCATCGACCAATGGGCAATCACACCAGCTGAAAAACTCTTCTATCAGAGGAAATATGTTGGTGGCCCAGCACACCAGGCTTTAGATGGTACCTTCTACCAAACTGACAATGAAGCTTATTGGCCAACGATCCAAACTAAGGATGCAGAAGGGCTCAGAAGCTTCTCAGATTTTCTTAATGCCTGTCAAAATGCCATGTCTCACGTCAAGGGTCTCTACATTTTAAATGACTGTGAAGAAAATCAGAAGCTCGTCCACAAACTACCAGACTGGGCAGCTTCACGCTGGAATCGACAAGTCACAGAAAGCCTGATCAAGAACCAAGGATTCCCAAGTTTTAAGGATTTTGCTAGGTTCATGTCTACTGAAGCTGAGGTCCCATGCAACCCAATTATGTCCTTTCACGCCCTTCGTCCTTCAGACTCTAGCACTGAAAGTAGACATCGCAGAGACCCAATGCGAAACAAGGCCAGTGTTCTCACCACTCAAATAGCTGCAGACAATGAGCACCCAAAGTCAGATCAGAGAAAGGTTAAACCGCCATGTATACTTTGTCAGGATAATAGACACAGAGATGTCTTTGACTGAGAGACGAAACTATGTGAAGGAGAAGAAACTCTGCTATGGGTGTAATATTAACACAGAACATTAGTGTGGTTGCCTAGCAACATTGTTTGATAACGTGTGATCAAGATGGTTCCCTATTGGTTCTTGAATGAGAATGATCGTGATTGGTCTATGTTATGCGCAGCTGCAGTCCATGTTGATTCAGTGAGAAGTTCGCCCTCCTATACACACGTGCCTGTATATCGCAGCCGTAAATAAATATTCCAAGTTGGTTAATACGTCGTGGTCAGCATCCTTCATAAAAAGTACAAAAACAAGACAATGGGTGCCTAAAACATGGTCACAGCGCGAAAGACTGTCGTCATTGTCATGCTTGTGAAGCCTGCAAGGGGAAGCAGCTGACATCTCTCCATGACTACAACTTTAAAGGGGAAGGATCCTTATTAGAATCAAGGACAAATCAAGATGCCACAGCAACATCACTCAGTGTAGCAGGGGAAGGATCATCCAACACATCAATGGTGATGCCTTTGTGGGTGTTGTGTGAAAAATAATCCAACTGCTGAGAAACTTGTCTACGCTTTGCTTGATACTCAAAGCAATACTACGTTCATTGATCAAGAAGTGAGCGACCATCTTCATGCTAACACGTATCCAGTAAAGCTGAATTTAACTACAATGAGTGGAAAGGACACAGTTCTCATAAGTGAACCCTGATTCACACATACTCCGTGAGTGCCGCGGCCTGTGAGCGCCGCGGTCCGTGAGCGCTGCGATCCGTCAGTACGAGCCGATTCACTCTGGATCCGTCTCTGGAGCGGAGCACAGCTCAGCGTACCCCACAGCAGCTGGATATGCGAGATCACAGGAGAACCACATGTTCATGACAAGTACCTTCATGATATTTAGTATGTAAAACTCACCTGCCCTCCCAGAACTTCAGCAGTTTCAGTCCTTCCCTTTTATTTTCTGTTTGTGTACTTACAGAAAGGATGTGTCGTATTGTGTATAATTATAAGGTTTTCCGCTTCAAATATAAACTTTTCCTCGTCCATGGTGTTAGATTTCCTCTGGGTCTGACCCGCTGATGACTGCTGGCCCTGTGCCAATATTGTAGTTTTGATATACGAGGATAATTTTACGATCGATTGTCTGAACATGGTGCTTTATTTTGAAAAGATCAGAAACTCTGATTGTTTTTCGTGTCTGTTTTCCTGTTTGGTACGATCTGCTCTGCAGAGATTGACTTGCCTCTGCAGGGTACTCCGGCAAGAATAGACTCGCAGCAGAACAGCCGCAAGCAGCTTTTGGTAGCACGCGTTGGAGACGGACTGCGGCGTGGGCTGTGTGAATGCACTGATTGACTTGAATGGCAGCGAAATACAGCGCAGTGCGCGGCGCTGACGGACCGCGGCGCTCAGGCTGTATGTGTGAATTAGGGATGAGAGGGTTTCCAGCTTTTGTGTCAGGGGATACTGTTCATCCATTCAAATTGATCTTCCAGTTGCCTACACAAAAAACTCTATACCTGTGAACCGTGCTCACATCCCTACTTGTGAGACTGCAAAACAGTGGAGTCATCTTATTGAAATAGTAGATGAGATCCAATCACTGAAGGACTGCGAAGTAGGTCTTCTCATTGGTTATAATTGCTCCAGAGCAATGGCACCTAATCAAGTCATCTTGGGAGGAGATGAAGAACCCTATGCTGTACTGACAGATTTGGGTTGGACTATTTTGGGCAGCACATCACAAAGCCATGACTCACTGAACACAAGTTATCTGTGTCACAGAATCGCCACTAAAGAGCTGCCCCTGACTGCTCCCACAGATGTTATCTATATTCTAGAATCAAGACCTCAAAGATGGCAGTGAAGACAGCAAAAACAGTGTCACAGGATGACATCACATTCCTCAACAAGCTAAATGTTGGCATACAGCAAAATATACAGGGCCATTATGAAATGCCTCTGCCTTTCAAAAAGAGACCCAACTTACCTGACAATGAGGACTCAGCCCTGATACCCCTCAATCATCTCAAAAGGAAACTTCAACGGGATGAGAGATATAAGGAGCGTCAAGTTTATGGAAGATGTCATTGAAAAGGGAGATGCAGAGCAGGTCAAAGACCGTGGGAAAGAAGGAGAGAAATGGTACATCCCCCATCATGACGTCTATCAGGAAAAGAAGCCTGATAAACTTTGAGTAGTATTCGACTACTCATCCAGATATAAAGGAACAAGCCTGAATGATCACCTACTCACTGGGCCTGATCTGTTGAAAAACTTGAAAGGAGTCATGGAGACTTATTAACTGCACCCATAGACATGACACATTATTTGGCCATTTCATAATGAACATTCATTCCCACTATCATATAACTTCTAATGTAGATATTAGCCTGATCTCTTTATCTATGATCAATACATCTATAGTATCTATTTTTTATCAGCACATAGGCGTGAGGTTCCTCTGAAAATGGGATGTCACATCTCAAGAGGCCTTTAACACACCTTTACTTAACGGAGACAAATATGGTAGGGATGCACTTGTGGTCTGGGCGTCCATGAGTTCATCACTATCATAAATTCTTATTTTCAGTATGAACATCATTGATTATACTTCTATAAAATGATCACCACACCCATTCAGACATGAGGTCCCTCCTGAAAACGAGATGTAGCATCTCAAGAGGCTAACCTCTAATAAATCAGACGACAGGTCTATGGTTCATGGATCTGTCACTAACTTTAGTTCTTACTTTGGTCCACTTGTCTCCTCTTACCTCCCTTCCTTCGCCCACACACCCAACACAGCATCGTGTGGATTTGCTGTTCATCATGAGACTGGGGTCCACATTCGAGATTTCCTGCTGCTTAACAGAAGGTTTTTTCTTGCCGCCATGATGGAGGGATTCATGATTGGCTATTTGGATTCATGTTGGGTGTTGGATGTATATATTTGTATATATATGTATATGTGTATCTTTATATGTATATATGTATCTATGCATATATGTATATCCTTAAAATGAGGAGCTTTGTGCTCTATTGTAAAGTGTCTTGAGATAACACTTGTTATGAATTGGCGCTATACAAATAAAGATTGATTGATTGATTGATTGATTGATTGAGTTCTTGTCCGCTTTCGACTGCATCCTGTTGCACTGATGTGGGAAGTTGAAAAAATGTTTCACCAGTTCCATGTGGATGAAGCTGATCGTGTACCTGCGCTTCCGTTGGTGGAACCAAGGAGACCTGAACTCACAGCCTTGCAAGTTAGGAGAGGATAGGATAGGATTTTATTCAGTCACCATACACTGTACAATATTTGTCACAAGAAAGACATTTTAAACGATCTGAGAAGTTTTGCATGAAAGTGCATCTCTTCGGTGCAGCCTCCTCTCCTGGTTGCGGCAACTATGGGCTCAAACATCTAGCTAAGGAAAATGCTGACATCTACCCCCACGGATCCCAATTTATCATGCGCAACTTCTATGTAGATGATGGACTCACAAGCGGAAGATGCCATCCAACTCACCAGAGGAGCACTGTGACCTCTGTGCCATGGGAGGTCTCAGATTGCACAAGTTTGTGTCGAATGACAGAGATGCCCTAGAGAGCATACCACTTTCTGAAAGAGCCACAAATGTGAAAAATATGGACCTCATGTTTAATGATCTCCCTGTTGAGAGAGCTCTTGGGATTCAATGGGATGTGGAGTCTGACCATTTTCGGCTTAACGTCACTCTAAAAGAATAGCCTGTCACACGCCATGGCATTCTCTCTACAGTAGCATCTCTGTATGATGCACTCGGGTTTGTGGCACCTGTCCTGCTCAAAGCAAAGACCATCTTTCAAGGGGTGTGTAGATGTGGCACAGGCTGGGACGATCCTCTCACCGACAACTTTCGTTCAAGATGGGAACAGTGGAGAAAGGATTTAGTTCATTTGGATAATGTTACCATACCTCGCACCTACTCACCTTCTGATTTTGGAAGTGTTTCAAGGACCGAGCTGCATCATTTCTCAGACGCCAGCATAAGGGGCTATGGATAGTGCTCATACCTGAAGCTGCAAAACGAAGAGGGAGACAATCACTGCTCTCTAGTTGTAGGAAAATCACACGTCTCACCAACAAAACTCACAACTATTCCAAGACTGGAATTAACAGCTGCAGTTGTTTCCATAAAGATAAGCAACATGCTCAAGGAGGAACTGGAACCTGCTGACATTGATGAGTTCTTTTGGACGGACTCTAAAGTTGTCTTAGGGTATATGAAAAATGAAGCCCGATGATTCCACACCTTTGTAGCCAACCGCGTTCAGAAGATTCATCTCGGTTCAGCCCCGAAACAATGGAGATACGTCCCAACTGCTGAGAATCCTGCTGACTACACTTCTAGAGGCTTGACTCCCAGTGAGCTTCTGTCATCTACCTGGTTAACAGAACCCAAGTTTCTATGGAACAAGGACATGAAGCTTCCAGCAGATGAAATTCCAGAGTTATCAACTGGTGATCCAGAGGTCAGAAGTGCCCTATTACTTATCACAATCTCGATGGAAAAGGGAATACCTTGCCAACATTTCTCTCAGACAATGCTGGAATGTTCAAAGAAGAAATCTGCAAGTTGGAGATGTTGTGATGCTAAAGGAGGATCATGCACACAGAAATGAGTGGAAATTGGGCAGAGTTGAGCTGCCCTTCTGGGTGTGGTTGTCTCCTGCTGGTAAGTCGGGGATGTCCACTTTATTTTCCATTCTTTCTGCACTCCTGGCTGATAGTAATGTTCTGTGCTGCAGCCTCCCTCCATGCCTTCTGTGACACGCTGAAAAGACTCTGAGCTTCCCACTGCCACCAGCTTCATTAATTCAACCCAATCCTGGTGGTGTGTTTTCTCCACAGATCATCTGTGTGCATGTGCGTGTTGTGTCAGGGGTGTTTCAGTTTCCTCCTCCTCATGATTTTGAGTTTTGGGCCGCCATGTTAAGCCTCAGCCCTGTTCACTCTTTAGACCTTTTCTTATTCATCCAAGTGGCAGTATTGGTGAATCAGCTGATGTTGATTTATTGGTTTTATATTGTTTATTGAAAATAAAGACTTTGTACATTTTCTATAACCCGTCTCTTGCTCTGCGGTGATGTCGAACCTTGTGTGACCTCATTCAAAATCAGTTAACTATTTCCTGGGGCGAAACTCCCCAAGTGGAGTTGTTGTCATTAATTTTTTTTTTTTTTTCATCTTCCACTTGCTACATGGGGATTCTGGAAAAGATGAGGTTGTTTCTCATACTCTGTGATTGAATATCCAGGATGTTTTTGAATTTTGACAATGTAGTGATATTTTCACTTTCTGCTGATGATTGGGCCATATGGAGAAGAGGCAGGAATATAGAGTTTATCGTTAAAAAAAATACAAGAAGCTATTGCTATAATAGAAGAGTGGTCATTTATATGGGGGCTCAAGTTCTCTGTTGGCAAAACAAAGACAATGTTCTAGATATATATAATTGGAAAAAAAAACATAAACCAAAAAAAACAAATGGATCTGATGAGAGTCAAAGTGTTGACCCTCCTGTTGACTGTCAACCACCAGCAGACAGGATCTCTTCCAAAGAAATGGAAAGATAATATGGTCTTCCCTACTTCAACAGCAGGGTAGGCTTAGTGCTTCAGATATGATCAAAATGGTTCCAGGCCCCACCAGATATTCAATCAGCCATGTTGAAGACATCAAGTCATCATCTGAGCTCTTCATAATACCGTCTATTGAAAATAATGTACTTGAGATAAAAAAAAAAAATAGAGGGTAAGTGTTTGTGTGTGTGTAAACGGAGTTTGACTTGATTTTTGAACAGTCACATGTGAACCTTCACTAAGGATCTGTGTGTGTGTGTGTGTGTGTGTGTGTGTGTGTGTGTGTGTGTGTGTGTGTGTGTAGGCAGCTGGAAAAACTTGCATATGGTTAGCTTGAAAGCCTGCAGTCAGTAGGTTTACATGCATGCTTCACTAAGCTTCATCTGGAATATTCAGGTTTACATGGGCAATTGTTCTGTTTGATATCGCTGAAGGACAGAATGGGCATAATATTACAGGTGACATTTTTTTCACATCTTCCACCCATCTTCTTCCACATCTTTGATGTCAGTGCATGCAATGCATTGGTGATATGATGCAAAATAAACAGGGCTTGAATAGAGGAAAACTGAGCCAAAAGAGGATTTTCCTGGAGCAGCTTGGTAATGCACTGGTGAATCCTCAAACTGAGAGAAGACTGTGCCTTCCAAGAGCATTAACAGCTCAGAGACTGAGAAGAACAACCGCGCTCCTCCAATGGTACAAAATGCGGGCAAGAAACTCCAAACTGGAGTCTGACTCTACATATGTGTGTCCACATCAAATAAAAACCTTACAGCTGCTCTGAATGTGAGAAAGGATTTGTAGGAGCCTAAACAGGGAATTTATGTTAATAGTGTGTGTATAACCATAAAGGAGTGAATCTGTTATATTATTAGAGAGAGAGGTGTTTTATAACCGATTTTTATTTCTATATCCTGTTTTGTACTTGAATTTTGAACCTTGCAGAGTGGAGCGATACAGTTTTTTGACTTCTCTTGTGTACCTTTTGTTTACTTTCTTATTTTTCGTATCCTTTCTTGCTATTATCAAAGGTGGAATTTATATTTTTGTAATTCTTTTTTGCCTCAAGTAAACGGTCAAACTTACGGAACTCTCCTTTGGACTTATTTCTTTATGGATGTGGTGGTGGAAGCTTAAGGTATGAAGCGTCACACTGTTAGCTTCACAGTAAGGAATCTACAGGATTTAAGAAAACAAATGATTGTTCATAAATGAAGGACACTGCTCAGCTGCTCTGAGTGTGGTGTTAGATTTCCCCCTAAACTGACACACACACACACACACACACACACACACACACACACACACACACACACATACAAACACACACACACACAGAGCGAGAGAGAGAAGTCAAGTTTGTGTTTAAATAACCTCATTGTGTTTATTAGTAATAATAATAATAATAATAATAATAATAATAATAATAATAATAATAATAATAATAATAATAATGCTTTATTCATATAGCACTTTTCAATACAAGTAACAAAGTACAGTAAGCAGAACAATAAGCAGTTAAAACAGGTACAAATGAACAGCAAAAAGTAAAAACAGATAAAAAAAAACAACAACAACAACAAGAACAACAAAACAACAACACAAAGTGTGACTCAGTGTGTTATTGCAGGCCGTCCTCTCTAGAAATCATGCGCGGAGCCATTTATGAAAGCCTCACTGTCTTTTAATGCATGTTGGTCTGCAGCAGTTCCTCTGCAGCAGTTCCTCTGTGTGTACAAAGACAGATGCAGGGTAAAATGGTGACAGACACACTCTCCAGCCTGCAGCAGTTCCTCTATAGCAGTGAGTAAATACAATACAAAATAAAAATACAATATTTCTTTTAAACAAAATATATATTGATCGTATAGTGGATTCTTAAACTCATTTTAACTGTTTTTAACAATAATATGAATTCATAACATCTTTAACTTGAAATTACATCATGAATTAGTCATGGTGCAAAATAAATGAAATTAATATGTGTGACTTGAACCACAACAATTTAACACTCAGCCCAGAGTTACATACCTGTGTGTACAAAGACAGATGCAGGGTAAAATGGTGACACAGACAGTGCATTCACACACTCTCTCCAACCGTAGCCGCGGGAAAATTTTTACAGCAAGGGGTGCTAAGGGGCAGCAGCAGAATCACACATCTCCAAACGTGGACCTCCTCTCTGGATTTGTGCTGATGAAGCTCCTCATCAGGCTGCCAATGTCCAGACTGTCCAAAATATCTCCATGAACACGCATGAGAGCAAGGTGTGTCAGTCTTTTTTGAGAGGTGGCGCCTGACCGGGGGGCCCACCTGGAGCCCCACCTGGAGCCCCGCCTGGAGCCCTGCCAACTGGAGCCCCGCCTGGAGCCCCGCCTGGAGCCCCGCCTACCAGACTACCAGACATCCACCCCAACTTTTCCCCATGGCGTGCCCGCCGGCCAAGCACCCGTCTGGTGCCAGACCCTAGGTGGTTTGGCTGGAGCTCCTGACTACCTGACATCTATCCCACTTTTCCCGCCCGCTCTCCTTCTCCGGCCATCCATCAACTTGCGCACCTTCTGGTCCCTGCACCCACTACTAAGTACCCCCTCCGCAGAGTCTGACAAGCAGCCGCGCCCCCAGAAGCCTCGCGCCCTTCGTAGGAGGATGGCGGTGATGGCGGTGATGGCGGTGATGGCGGTGATGGCGGTGATGGCGGTGATGGCGGTGATGGCGGCGGCACTTGCGCACGCCTGCCTCGGACGTGCCTTGCGCATCTTCCGGCTTGACACCTGGGAGTGTCGAATGGCTGCAATCCTGGTCCCCTGGAAGCTAAGACCACGCGCCCCTGGTAGGATTGGGACGACTGCATGCCCAGCCAAAGAGGGGACCAGAGCCAAGGGAGTAGTGGCAGTGGATGGCAGCGGCGGTGCCCCTTCGGTTACGAGCGAAGCCCCAACTCAGAGCCAGGTCTTCTTGCGATGCATTTGTCCAAGCAGCGGCACCGCACACTACACCCAGTGGGGCTCGGGTAACCACGACCGAGCCCGTTTCCCTTGGCTGTTGGTTTCGGTTGGCAAGTTGGTAGGGACAGCGGGAACCTCAGTCAGCCATGTATGCGCACTGGTAAAGTAGATGACAAGGCATTTGACCACCCCACAAGAGGGGTCATAGGCTCCTTCCGCAGATTTGCACCATCAGGACCACCGTAGGCCTCCACCAGAGTTTCCTCTGGCTTCGGAGGGAGGGAGGAGGGAAATGCGCTCGGCAGGGGTGCTGGACCACGCTGGGGTGCTGGACCACACCGGGCAGGGACCCCTTGAGGGGATCCCCGACACACAGTGCGACCGGCTGGCCCTGACCTGCCTAGCTGATATCCCCCCACCCCCCTGGGAAGGTGGGGGGGGAGACTGTGCGCAAGCCGCACGGGCACGCCCCTGTTCCACCACCTCATGTGGCTTGAGCTCTGAGACGAGCACGTCTTACTCGCAGGATCGATCGAGTAGCCCCACGCCTGTCTGTTGAGCTCACCCAAGCAGACAGGGTAGAGGAGGCATGGGCCAAGGGTTGACGGCCCGTCAGTGGGTGGGGACAACCACCGACTGACCATTGACCGACCCCCGCGCCCCCAGCTCTATGACCTATTTCAGGATTATCCTCTGGATACTGACTGTTTTCAGCTCCGTCTTTTTGCCCTCTTTAAACTCTGGTGATCAGAAGTTTCAGAGTTTAAAGGCTGAGCCGTTGCAGCGTCCAATCAGTGTGTGATAGCCCATACGGGGGCGTGTCTGTCGGCGAAAAGACTTCCGCAAAGGCAGCTCTTGTGTCTCCTCGATTATCACTCCTCCGATCAACCTCCTCCCTCCTCTCTCCTCTCTCCTCTCTCCTCCGGCCACAAGAAACGCTTTGGGACACCCTTCAATATGGCGCCTCAGAAAGTACTTCCGGTGCCGCGGAGGAGGGAGGAGAGAGGAGAGAGGAGAGAGGAGACTGCATTTTGGCGTTTTGAGACGCACCCCTGGATAACTGTTGAAACAAATGGGTAGCTTTAGTACACATCCACATGAGTGGGACTGTGGGCTGTGGAAGAAATCTGTAGCTTCTATGAACCCAATCAGTATAGCCTTATGAAAGAGTTCAGATCCTGTATACAACCGCAGGAAAAGTTGAAGTTTGCTGCAATCAGTTTTCCCAATGTACCTTTTCAGGTAACAAGAGACTGTTGACTGGGCTGCTGTCATCTCCTCTGGAAAGTGTAGAAGCCCCTTCACTGTTTTGAGGTTTGTTTTTTGTGCCAAAACAGGGAGCAGTGTGCCCTTGGTGGGACTTGCTTGCTTTCCTATGCATCAAGTACAGCTGTTAGGTGATGGAGTGCAGCTCCAGGTGATTGGACTCACCTGTAGCTGCTTGACAATCAGGAGGACAAGTATAATATATGATTGTTTGAAGGTGAACAATGCTACACCTCGACGAGCTGATTCGCTGCCAGGTCACGTGAGTGTGCTGTATCATTTCCGGTTTGCCGTTGCTTTGTTTGTAGCACTGCTGTTGCTAAGCTGTCACTCTTTCGCGACAGTTTTTCATCTTAACTCACTCTTCTCTTAAACCTATAACGTTATCAATCTACAGTAGCCCACACTAAGCACTGTTCATTTCACTTTGGTTGGCTTTTGTTGTTTTTTGACCATTGTTGCTCCCGTTAGCCTCTAGCTCCTTCACACCAGTCATGGCTTCCCACCCGGTCTCTTCCTCTTCTTCCTCTCCTGCTCGTTGCTGCCTGGTGTGTCAGATGTTTAGCTATTCCTCGTCCTCCTTTACGGATAAAGATACATGCATTAAGTGTAGTCTATTTCTAGCTCTGGAGGCGAGGGTATCTGAATTAGAATCACGGCTCCGCACCGAAGCTAGCCCTCAGTTAGCAGCGGTAGTTAGCCATCCCCCTGTAGCTGGTGCGGGCCGCCCAAGCTTAGCCTCCCCCCCGGCGGATCCCGAGCAGCCGGGATGCAGCGGCTGGGTTACTGTGAGAGGGAAACATAGTCGCAAACTTAAGAATCTCACACCGGACGCCAAGAAAACTCACATTTCAAACCGATTTGCCCCACTTAGCAACGCACCTGCTAAGAAGTTAACCACTCTGGTTATTGGTGACTCCGTAGTGAGAAATGTGAATATAGTGACACCAGCGACCATAGTCCGATGCCTCCCGGGGGCGAGAGCGGGCGACATTGAAGGAAATTTAAAACTGCTGGCAAAAGATAAACGTAGATTTAAGAAAATTGTAATACATGTCGGCGTTAATGACTCCCGACGTCGCCAGTCGGAAGTCACTAAGATTAATGTGGAGTCGGTGTGTAAACTGGCCAAAACGATGTCGGACTCCGTAATTTTCTCTGGCCCCCTGCCAAATAGGGCAAATGATGAGATGTTTAGTCGCATCTCTTCATTCAATCGCTGGCTGTCGAGATGGTGTCCAGATAATGGTGTAGGGTTTATAGATAACTGGAGATCTTTCTGGGGCAAACCTGGTCTGATTAGCCGAGACGGCATCCATCCTACTTTGGATGGTGCAGCTCGTTTAACTAGGAATCTAGCTGATTTTATTAGTCTGCCAATTTGACAACTCAGAGTGGAGACCAGGAAGCAGAGCTGCAGTCCTACACGCCCCTCTGCGTTTCCCTTAGAGCTGTTACCCAGCCACTCCTGTAATATAGAGACTGTGTCTGTTCCCCGACCAAGACCCTTTACCCGTAACATTAAAAATAATAAAGGAGTAAACTATAAAAATCTTATTAAAATTAAAACTGCAGCTAAATCACATAACATTAAAGTTAAATGTGGTTTATTAAATGTTAGATCTTTATCTTCTAAAGCCATTTTAATTAATGAGCTAATATCAGATTATCATATTGATTTTCTGGCTCTGACGGAAACTTGGCTGTGTGAGGGTGATTATCTTAGTTTAAATGAGTCCACTCCTCCCAGTCACCTTAATACCCACATCCCTCGAGACACAGGGCGAGGAGGGGGTGTGGCAGCAATCTTTAATTCTATTTTTAATATTTATACTAGACCTAAACTAGGCTTTAGCTCTTTCGAAAGTCTTTTTCTAAGTTTCACACATCCAGATGCTAAATCTGTGCAACCGGTATTGTTTATTATTGTGTACCGGCCTCCTGGCCCTTACTCTGAATTTTTATCAGATTTCTCAGAGTTTCTGTCCAGCATCGTCCTTCTTTCAGATAAAATCCTCATCGTCGGAGACTTTAACATTCATATAGATGTTCATAATGACAGTCTTTGTTCCGCTTTCATGTCAGTATTAGATTCTTTTGGTTTCACACAGGCTGTGAACCAACCCACTCACCGCTTTAATCACACCCTAGATCTTGTTCTGGCACATGGCCTGGAAGCTGTCAATTTAGCGGTTGTCCCACAAAATCCTCTTCTGTCCGATCACTTCTTAGTTACTTTTGAGTTCTCCTTATTGGACTTTACGCCAGTCAATAAAAATATCTTAACTAGGAGCTTGTCTGATTCAGCCATATGCACTTTCAAGGAAGCTATTCCAGCTGCCTTGGAGTCAGTATCTTACCCTACTGTAGCAGAGAGCTTCTATGCGCCTTCTCAGCTTGATCAGCTTGTTGCTGATACTACAGGCTCTCTTCAAGCGGTCCTCGACTCAGTCGCTCCGCTTAGACAGAGGACTCTTAGACGACAGAGTTCTGCTCCGTGGTATAATGCTCAAACTCGTGAGCTCAAACAAAAATCGCGGAAGCTTGAGAGAATTTGGCGCTCAACTAAAACAACAGAGTCCTGTTCTCGTTGGAGAAATAGCTTGAATGAATATAGAAAGGCCCTGCGACTTGCGCGTGCTGCTTATTATTCATCGCTTATTGAAGAGAATAAAAATAATCCAAGATTCCTTTTCAGCACTGTAGCCAGGCTGACAAACAGTCATAGCTCTACTGAGCCACGCATTCCTCCATCGCTTAGCAGTGAGGACTTCATGAGCTTCTTTAATGATAAGATATTAAAGATTAGAGATAAAATTAGTAACCTTGTGCTTTCAAACAGGGTAGAATCTCCAGCCGTCGGCGAAATCACGGAAACGGTTCCTAGACCAAAAATACTCTTAGACCGCTTTGTGCCTGTTGACTTGTCGGAGCTGGTCTCAACAGTTCTTTCGGCTAAACCATCAACTTGCCTCTTGGACCCTGTCCCAGCATGGCTGTTGAAGGAAGTCCTTCCCTCGGTCGGCACCCCTCTTCTGAAGATGATTAATGCGTCCTTACTGACAGGCTATGTGCCACAACTTTTTAAAATTGCAGTAATTAAGCCCCTCCTTAAAAAGCCAACTCTTGATTCAGGCTCCTTAGTTAACTACAGACCAATATCTAACCTCTCTTTTATTTCCAAAATCTTAGAGAAGGTTGTCTCCAGTCAGCTCTGTGAGTTCCTTCATAGTAACAGTCTCCTTGAGGACTTTCAGTCTGGGTTTAGGGCCAACCATAGTACTGAGACTGCACTGCTGAAAGTAACTAATGATCTGCTGTTGGCTTCAGATAGTGGTCACCTCTCTGTGCTCATGTTACTTGATCTTAGTGCTGCTTTTGACACTATTGATCATCACATCCTCCTGCAGAGATTAGAGAAGCTTCTTGGCATCACAGGAACTGCTTTAGCTTGGTTTAGCTCATATCTGTCGAGTCGTTCGCAGTTTGTTCATGTAAACAATAGATCTTCCCTGCATACCAGGGTGCGTTATGGAGTTCCTCAAGGCTCGGTGCTTGGTCCGATTCTTTTTAACTTATATATGCTTCCTCTTGGTAGCATAATTAGAAAACACACCATAAACTTTCACTTCTATGCAGATGATACGCAGCTATACTTATCATTGAAGCCAGAGGAAACTAGCCGATTATCGACACTTAAAGCTTGCCTCGAAGATGTAAGGACCTGGATGAGCAAAAATTTTCTACTTCTGAACTCAGAGAAGACTGAAGTCATTGTTATTGGACCAAAACACCTCAGAGAGGCTTTTTCTAACCAGATAACTCCCTTAGATGGCATCAGCCTGGCACCTGGCTCCACTGTTAGGAACCTAGGAGTTCTTTTGGATCAGGACCTGTCCTTCAACTCTCACATCCAACAGGTCTCCAGGACAGCGTTCTTTCATCTCCGCAATATTAGAAAAATTAGACACATCTTGTGTCAGAGTGATGCAGAGAAATTGGTCCATGCTTTTGTTACCTCCAGGTTAGATTACTGTAACTCTCTTCTATCTGGTTGTCCTAACAAGTCTATTAGGACTCTTCAGTTAGTTCAGAATGCTGCAGCCCGGGTTCTGACTGGGACCAGGAGGAGGGAGCATATCTCCCCGGTGTTAGCGTCTCTGCACTGGCTACCCATAAAGTTTAGAATAGAATATAAAATTCTTCTTCTGACTTTCAAAGCTCTTAATGGCATTGGGCCATCCTATCTTAAAGAGCTTATCGTGCCATATTATCCATCTAGATCGCTGCGTTCCCAGCATGCAGGCCTGCTCGTTGTACCCAGGGTCTCTAAAAGTAGTCTGGGAGGTCGAGCCTTTAGTTATCAGGCTCCTCTTCTCTGGAATCATCTACCGGCTGAAGTTCGGGGAGCAGACACCCTCTCTACTTTTAGGAGTAGACTTAAAACTTTCCTTTATGATAAAGCTTATAGTTAGAGCTGGTTCAGACCTGAACCAGCTCTTAGTTATGCTGCTATAGGTTTAGACTGTCCGGGGGGAACTGACACACAGGCTCCTGCTTCCCTCTCTTCTCTATCTGTCAGTCTAACTTCTAACCTTAATGTCCCATTAAAATTATTAACCATGGATCTCTCTGGGAGTCTCTGAGTTTGTCTGTTAGGTTCCTTCGAATTGTTGCTGTGGACGGCCTGCTGCCATGGACCTGACAGACTCCAGCTGCTACGGCTACCTACAGTTACAGTTTCTCCGTGATCATCTCTACAACACAGAAATATGGACTCTGTGTTTATGTCTCCCTGTGTCTTTGTCTCTCTGCCCCTCCCCCCTCCCCCCCTTCTCTCTCTCTAATCCCAACACAGTCGAGGCGGATGTCTGTCTAACATGAGTCTGGTTCTGTCCGAGGTTTCTGCCCGTTAAAGGGAAGTTTTTCCTTGCCATTGTAACTTGCTAAATATTGCAAAGTGCTGTACTCATGGTGGGTTAAGATGAGATAAGGCTTCTTATCTTGTCTTGATGTTGGGTTTCTGTTAATAAAATTTTATTACCATTTACAGGTCTAGACCTGTTAACGCTTGGAAAGCGTCTTGAGATAACGTTTGTTATGAATTGGCGCTATATAAATAAAGACTGATTGATTGATTGATTGATAAGAGCAGGAGGGAGAAAGCAGTTGAGAGCCAGTGGGTCCTCAACTGTGCTGCCATTTGTGCTGCCATTTGTGCTGCCATTTGTGCTGCCATTTGTGCTGCCATTTGTGCTGCCACTTGTGCTGCCACTTGTGCTGCCACTTGTGCTGCCACTTGTGCCACAGAAAAGACAGAAAAGAGACCATTCAGCTTTTCAGAGTGCGGAAAAGGATTAAAACATAAACCGGATTTGGAAAAACACCCATTTGTCCAAACCAAAGAAAAACCTTTCAGCTGTTCCAAATGTGGTGAAAGATTTAACTGCAACTACAGTCTGAGTAAACATATGTTTATCCACACGAAAGAAAAACCTTACAGTTGTTCTGAATGCAGTAAAAGTTTTAACCAAAAATCAAATCTGACTGGACATATGATTGTCCACACCAGAGAGAAACCTTACATCTGTTCTGACTGTGGTAAAAGATTTAACCAAGAAAGACATCTAACTGCACATATGATTGTTCACACAAAAGAAAAACCTTTTGGTTGCTCTGAATGTGGTAAAAAATTTAACCACAACTCGGGTCTTAGTAAACATATGTTTATCCACACCAAAGAAAATCCTTTCAGCTGTTCTGAATGTGGAAAGGGATTCATCTACAAGTCAAGTCTGATTTCACATATTTGCCCACACCAAAGAAAAACCTCATAACTGCCCTGATTGTGGAAAGGCATTTTACCACAAAGTTAATCTGAGAAGACATGATTGTTCAAAAGTGAAGGACACTGTTCAGCTGCTGTGAGTCTGGTGTTAGATTTCCGCTTGAAGTTGACTTTGAAGCTTCACACTGCAACCCAGAGTTTGGGTGAAAACCTATCCAGCTGCCTTGAATAAAGCAGATTCTCTTTGTGTTCAGAGATAAAGTATGTGTTTTTGAAAGTCATCGAAAGTTTATGAAAGGTATATAAAATATTCCAATAAATGTGTGTGGCTTTGTTAGCATGACCCCTTTAGTGGCTGGATGACTGCAGTACCCATAGATGATATAGATGCCAGATGGTTGCTCGGGTGTACCAAGGACAAATATTGTATTTACACATTACAAAACAGGCAACAGTATCTTCTACTAAAAATAGGGCTCTAACCAGCCACAAAGACAGATGTTAAATGGCGCCTTAAATACTGTGAGGCTAATTGTCTTCCTCAGACTGATCCCTTTAAAAGTGTCTCTCACAAGACTTTCTCAGTACATGATCCATCAGCCTTTTGAAATGTGGCCGGTGCCCCCTGGACCCAATGGCATGACTTTGAAATGATGCATACCAAGTGTAGTCCTGAAAGCAGTCAGCTCTCAAGGCTAGCTTTCAACGGCCTCTGCTTAGGTCCAACGTGGTGATATACTGAGTTCTGTCAACCCCCTCTAACAGATCATCATTTCGAGGCATGGGGTATGGATTGAAGTTGGGAACTGCATTCAGGTATCTGAAATCAATGCAAAATCTGAGAGAGCCATCTTTCTTTGGCACCAGCAAAATAGGACTACACCACTCACCACAGGAGACCTTAATTATCTCCAGCTCCAACATCAGCATGATTTCTTTTTGCAGCACCCGAATTAGCTGTTCAGGAATCCTGTAGCTCTTTTGCCAGACTGGAGCATTTCTTGCCAGTCAGATCTTGTGTTGGACCAGAAAGGTGAACAGAGGTGTCCTCTGCTGGAGAAGGGTTAGTTGGAAAAAAACTTTTCCTAGTGTCCACCTCCTCAACAGCTCTCACCAAAAACAGCTGGTACACAGGCTCTGGTTAAACCTGGAACTCTTTAAGAAGATGAACATGAAAGGTCTGTTTCTTTTTCAGTCTGTCTGGCATGAACAGTTCATAGGTAACCTTACCCACTTGTTTGGTGACTTCATACAGTCCCTGCCATTGTGTTAAAAGCTTAGTGTCACTGGTAGAAAGCAATAAAAGTACCTTTTGGCCTGCATTGAAGACCTTCTCTCTGGCCTTCCTGTCATACCAGGCTTTTTGATTCTGTTGAGCAGACTTCATGTTCTCCTGTGCCAGTGCTGTCATCTCCTCCAGTATCTTCCTCATCTTTACCACATAAACAACCATGTTTTTTTCCTGGAGGTTTCAGACCTTTCCAGTTGTCTCTTAGAAGATCCAGTGGTCTTCTCACATGGCAGCCATACAAAATTTCAAATGGCAAGAACCCTGTGGACACTCGTGGAACCTCCTGGTAGGCAAACAAAAGGGATGGTAGCCACTGGTCCCAATCAGTGGCTACCATAGTAGTGTTCGGTTGTAATGCTCCACCAGCCTATCCGCCTGGGGGTGGTAAGGGGTGGTCTTGATGCCAAACCTGCTGCAACAACTTGGATAAAAAATTGTCCCAGTCTGTCAAGACCTCCTTTGGTATACCTACTCTGGAAAGAGCCGTAAGAGGCAGTTTGCTACCTGTCTGACCTAATCGACCTAAGGGGGAAAACTTTTGGATAACGGGTTGCATAGTGTCATATAACTACTATGCAGTGGTGGTCTGATGAGCTTCTCTCTAGTAGCCCAACCATATCCATGGCTATTCTTTCAAATGGGTCTCAATGATTGGCAAGGGCTGCAACTGAGCTCATACTACTCCCTTTGCTGAGATAAGTTGACAGGTTTCACATGAACTACAGAACTGAGAGACATGGGTATACATACCTGGCCAAACAAAACGACTGTCAATCCTGTTCAGAGTTTTCTGAAAAGCCATGTGACCGGCCCATGGAATAGAGTGACCCAGTTCCATGACTTTGATGTTCCATGATGGCAGTGCTGAGGACTCATTCTGTCCCTTCCGCTGATACAGACGTCAGTCTTTTACAATGTAAGTGGCATCACCTAACAACCTGGGGTTGTTCTGCTTAACTACCTCAACCTCTGTCACTTTCTCAAACCACTGTCTCAGTGTAGCACCCTGTTTCTGTAATGCACCAACATCTGGGGAAAGTCAAAATCTAACATGTGAGGTGGTTTGGGCAGTCCTTCTATCCTTTGTCCACAGGTAACACTTAGTTTTTCCCTCCTTCTCTGGGCTTTTGACTTCCAAGGTTTAACAGACCCTGTCTCCCAATCTACCCCAAAGAAAGACAACTCATTTAGCTCCTTTGTACTCTGTGCTCTGGTAGTGACATTACAGGGTACTACAAGGAGTGGAAGCATTCTAGGTGGATTCTTGGACTCTGGCTCTGAGTTCTGAACCTCGCAATTGGGCATGTCAGTCTCACAAACTGGCTGGTTCACAAGGTCATAAAGTGTGGGGACATCATTTCCTAGAATGCGCCACTTAAAACAAGAAATACACAATTTAAACCCATCCCTCCATGGAGAAATGAGGAGCTCAAAAAACTCAAAAGGCAGTGCAGAGTGGCAGAACGCAGATGGAGAAAAAACAGTACAACAATAAACCATCAATTATTCAGCAACCAGCAAAGAATATACAACAACGCCACACAAAATGAACAATCACTTTTCCAAAATAATCATCAACCACAAAAATAACCTGAAAGTTCTCTTTTCAACCATTGACAAAATTCTAAACCCTGATTTTAGTAAGTATCCTTTTACTCCCACTGACTCCCTCTGCGAACAATTTGCAGACCACTTCATGGGGAAGATAAACAAAATCAGATGTGATATTTTATCAAGTCGAGCTACAACTTTTAACACATCTGAGTGTTTGTCTTTACCTGAGGAAACACTGGATTGTTTTGTCCTGGTTAATGCTGAGATGCTTGACAAGGTTTTTCCTTGTTTATCCGACAACGCTTCCCAGAGTTTCACCCGAAAATGCAAAAAATGCAGAGAAAAATATCTGCGTTTATATGGAAACGCTGAGGGACTGAAAGTCTGCCACCGAAGAAGAGGCATTTCCTCGTCTGGTGGATATATTAAATACGTCTTATCTGAGTGAAGAAGTGGAGCAACAGATGAACGTTTTGTTGAAAGACAGTCAACAGATTCAGCAGCACAAGCACAACCCGTTAAGTCCGCCATTTAACCATTGTTGTTGTCCGGCTCGCAAAAGTTCCCACAATGAAAGTGGAATGCGCACGCGCAAAACAGAGCGTGACGTCAGCGTTTTCACTGAAAACGCCGGCTTGCCGTTTCTACGGCAACAGAGGCTGCAGCGTTTCAGAAAAATTCCACTCTGGAGGGCATTTTAAAAAAGTTGCATTTTAGGTCGGCTGAAACGGCATTTCCATATAAACGAGAGGCCAAAATGCAACAAAACTTTTGCGTTTCACCCTGATACCGTTGTCGTATAAACGGGGCCTCATTTTCTGATTTATCTGCATGACTTCATGCTGCATACTCGTCCATTGTTACATTTGATGACCAAACTCTTTTTCTATCTGCTGATTTTCACTGCTTGTGATCGAATGAGACTTTTCACCAGACCTCTGAGCTCCTCCTGCTTATCCTCTGTTTTCGTCTTTGTCTTGAGGCTTGGGTCAGAAGATGAGCAAGCCTTCTGGTCTCGATCCTCCTAGTCATTTTCCTTCCCACCTCTTGCCATAGTGTTCTGCAGCAAGGGCTCCAGCTTTCTGACACCAATTGTTAGCATGACCCCTTTAGTGGCTGGATGATTGCAGCACCCATAGATGCCAGAGATGCCAGATGGTTGCTCAGGTGTACCAAGGACAAAGATTTAATTTACTCATCACAAAACTGGCAACAGTATCTTCTACTAACAAACAAGGCTCTAACCAGCAACACAGACAGATGTTAAATCGCTGATTGTCTTCCCCGGACTGATCCATTTAAAGGTGTCTCTCACAAAACTAGATTTGTTCAAAATAAAAATAAACAGAAACACCAGCTGCCCAATTAACTATAAATCCCTCCTTGAATGCATCCCACGATTAACACCAAATGTTTTTTACAATAAATTCAAATTCAACCGAAATCTAAACTCCCTTCTAATGATTTTACCCAGTATTAAGATCGCCAGTTCGTCCAATCAGGTGCCTTGTGGTTGTTACTGTGAAGACTCAAAGCCTACCTCATTTCCAATATGGCCGCGCCGGCCGTTATGCTTCAAAAATCTGTTTCAGAAACAGACAGGTGACATTGTGGAGGCTACGTCCATTAATTATACAGTCTGTGGTTCGCTCTAATTCTTTTAATCGGAACACCCTGGATTGGACACAACACAGGACAGCACTGCAAAAAACTGAAATCTTAGGAAGTGCTTTTGTCTCATTTTTAGTAAAAATGTCTTTTTAGACTTAATATGAGCCTCATTCACCAGAACAGTCCAGAAACATGTCTCATTTAAAGATATTTAAAGACAAAAATCAGCTCTGAATTGTTTGTAACAAGTACAAAAATCTGCCATTGGAGTAAGTGAAAGTTTCTTGTATTTAGACATTATTCTAAATTTGACAAGTAAATTTTTCTTACCCCACTGGCAGATTTTTTTTACTTATTGCAGGTAATTCAGACCTTATTTTTAAATATCTTGAAATAAGACACGTTCCTGGACTTGTCTGTTGAATGTGGCTCATATCAAGTATAATAAGGCAATTCTTACTTTAAATAAGACAAAAACACACTTGCTTTGATATCAGTTCTTGCAGTGAGGTGAGTGATCACACAATTTAACCCTTAAATAGCACACCAGTACTCACGCACACTTTACTGCTGTCATGCACACATATTACCTTTACACATTTTGTTCCACAAGTTATGTTGCCTCAATAATTAATTAAATTAACAGTATCCCGGAGCTCTCTCACTCTCCTCTGTCTTACAGGTAGAGCAGCGCTTTTGAGCCTGCCCCCACTGGATAACCACTCGGCAATCATGGGTTACTGCTTATAGTTAGACCATCAATAATGAGGTTAAATTTAAATTGTGCAAATATGCAATGTCCAAATGTAATGTGCAAAGTTTGCTAATACAGGCTGTAAACATGATACATAAGAATGTCTTCATTTTTAGGACAGTTTTGTGAACCCTTGTAGAGAGGGTTTTAATGGTTAGGTTTTTAGAGTCCTGTCTTATTTCAGAAAAGAGTCCTTCATTTTACATTAAGGCGCAAAACCAACTGTTGAGAGAGAGACAGATGAAGGAGGGCAACACAAAGAGAGCAACAAAGGTTTCGGGAGGGATTTTTTAAATTGTGACCATCAATCTTCCTCTTGATCACATTCCAGAGGTTTCCAATGGGGTTCAGGTCCGGGGATTGGGTTGGTTCTTGATAGGATTGTCCTTTATGCACACCTTGATTGACTGAGCTGTTTGGCATGGAGCATAGTCCTGATGGAAAAAAAAACAATTCTTGGACTATGGGAACATTGTCAGAGCAGAAGGAGGCAGGGTTTCTGTTGGCAGCTTCATTCATACATCCTTCGCAAAGACCAATCTGTCCAATTCCAGCCTTGCTGAAGCCCCACCTGATCACCACCGATCCCCCACCAAATTTCACACTTATTACATTTACATGCATGCAGCAGTCTGGCTAAGGTCATAGCTCGATCAAATCAAATCAAATAATAAATTTTATTTATAAATCACTTTTTATACATTTAAAATGTAGCACAAAGTGCAACTGTAACTTCTAGCTAAGAACATCTCACTCTGCTTCGATAGGTGGCACTGTGTCATTTATTGATGAGTGAAGCTGCGTGTGTATCAAACTAGTTTCTGTTCACCTGAAGAGAAAACAACATTCTCATGATGGCTGAGATGGATGCAGCTGTAGCTCTTCATGTTTTTATCTATGTATGTGTCATGGTGTGTTTTTTGTGTTGGAGCCACAGACTGTATGAGCACAGTGACCCTATTCATCATGGTCAACTACTTCCTCTTCCAGCTGGACCCCGAGGCTTACCAAGACCTGCCAAGTCTTGCCGAGTCCAACTGCAGCCTGAAAGCAACTGCATCATCTAGATGTGTAAATCAAGCTATGCTCGGTCTGGCTAAGCTGTTTACATGCATTTTAATAGTCTAATCTCTGAAGCTGCATGTAATTGTACTGAGTGAGTGTGAGACACTGTGGCTTGTCAGCCTTGAGAGTCTGTATCTTTTTTGTACAATGTTTGCTTCTTTATTTTGTTCTTATGAACTACTGACTTAGAAGTTTTAAAGATGGAAGCAGCCTTACTTCAAAACAGAAGTTTAAACTGTTATAAAGGGTCACACATTGAAAAAAATATGGGAAGAATATTGGAATATATCAGACACAGGGGGATTTATACAACATCCAAAAACATGTCGGCAGGAATGCCACACAGAGCAGAAATACAAAGGAGGAGACAGTTTACCCGTTTAAGAATAGGGCATACAGGACTCAATCAGAATCTACACCTGATAAGAAAACATCCAACAGGACTCTGATAATTGTAAGACAACAGAAAGAGTGAAACATGTATCCACTGAAAGTACTAAACATATACAGGAAAGACAACAGGTCATAAACCAAATTGGCAAAGAAAACTTGGCTCTGATAAGATATACAAGTTGTTTATGAAGAACTTGAGAGAGACTGGTTAGACGTACAGAATTTAATTTTGTTTTATATTTATTTATTTATTTATTTATTTATTTATTTATTTATTTATTTATTTATTTATTTATTTATTTATTTTCTCTTTTTTATTTTCTGCTTACTTTCTTGCCACACTCCAATCCAATAGGTGGCGGTAACACACCTTAAGCTGGTTGCCAACCAGCAATAAGTATTACAGAAGAAGAAGAGGAACAAGGCCAGGGACACCCTCATCGTCTGCCAGCTCAGAAAATCATCCCGCAAACAGACATCAGGGTTTAGTTTTCTTTTTCTTCTTCGACTCTTGGATGTGAGGAGATGTCCAGATTTCAGGAACTTAAAGATTTATTCGAGCGGCGGCTGCTCGCTGCGGTTAGCAGAGACCTGGTTGAACAAAGAACAACATCTGGATACGAAGAGGAGCTCCAGAGACAAAGAGAACTACTGGATGTGATTTTAATCCCTGAGATAAAGCTGCACAGAGCAGGTTGGTTTCTTACATGTGTGTGATGATGTTTTGGGGAATCGAGCCAGAAGCTGAGGTTCATAGACGTGAGCTCTAACCTAATAGACCCATTTACACTCGACGTCATAATACAGATGTGCACGCACTTTGACATCGGCAGTGGCGTTTAGCGCTATTCATTCAGACCTGTTATCGTTCTTTAAACACTAAATCAAAACTGTAAACAACATAAAAATGTCTGGTTGTTCTGAGGTCAATTGTCAGATATTTTACCTAGGAGTCAACTTCTATCGAGTTCAGACCGTTGCACAGTAACCGGTGTTTTGGAGTAAAGAGTGACCGTGCTATCTGGAGACTCTCAGCCGACAGAAATTGTTTCCCCTGGCCGCGGGAGCGCGCATATATTAATCGAAAGTGGAGCAAAAGTAATGTACTTGATATCGTCACAGTAAATTAAAACTAACAAAATTACATTGTTTAATTCGGTGTTTTGGTGTTGTAATTATCTAAGAGGTTTTGCAACATGGCCCACCTTCAAAATAAATGCTTTGAATCTTTTGTATACTTTTCATACTAAGTACTGAACGGAAAAACCAAGGCCTTCCTCATGTGATTTGACATATAACAATTCAAGTCTATATATCCATATATATAAATAGTAATTACTTGACAAACTAAGTGGACTTTTAACATTGCAATACACAACACTGCTGATATTCTAAATCCAGTTTTTACTTTGAGTGTTTGATGAAAAAGTTGGTTTGGAGCCGAGGTTCTGACCAAATATGGACTCACTATGGAGAGGAAATAATAAGTGAAGCTATAAATGATGATGAACAGAAACAGATTTGAAGTTCAACGTTAAACTACGGTATATTATCAAACTATGAAGCAGTCTAATTAGTAATCTGAAAATATCAAAGCATTAATATTCTGATAGATTTGGAGCAGTTCTCTGTCTGGACCTGGTTTTCTGGATCCTTTATTATGACCCAGGTCTCAGACTCAGCTCTCTGTGAGCTGTTTTTTTGTTTGGGAGGCTTTATTGACACAGTTCATGTCGTTATTAGGGGTGTAACGATCCATCGATATGGATCCATCCATCGTTTGGTTAAGCAATGATCCAATCAAATCAATAGAAACTCAAAACATTAACATCGTCATCTTTAAGATACACCTTTATTTTGAAATTCCGACCGGTAGTAGTTGTTTGCCAACTGCCATAAAGCCGAAGTAGAAGAAATTCTGACCGGATATGTCTTTCATGGTTTCTGCCCACTGGCGCCTCCAAACAATGCAAGCGGAGTATAGCCTTTGAGTATGGCAAGCAGCCAGGAAACAGGAGATGATGAGGTTCGTTCCCCTTTTGGGAATAAGTCAGCTGTGTGGCAACATTTTGGATTTTGCTGGAATGACGGTTCAACAGACAAAGCATGTGATATGCAAAAAAAGCCATTATGAGATAAAATACTCAGGAACCACAACAAACTTGGCTGGACATCTTAAAAAGAAACACAATATTGACCCTCATGCTAGCGTTAGCCTTGCCGTTGATCCAGCTGCCTGCTCAATGAGTTGCGTTGACTACAGATGGATGGACATCATGCACAACAGTAGCACATGTAACGGGCAAATGAGGATTCATGTTCTTCAGACACAAATCTTGAACGATGCACATACAGGAGCAAATCGTTGTAAAGTTTTGGACAACGCATGTGAAGAGTGAATTACACATGACAAAAACACCCCTTTCTTAAAGGATAATGCTAGCAACATGTCTGTAGCGAGAGGCGAGGTGAATCTTTCTCCACACATCAAATGCTTCGGACATACTATCAACTTGGCAGCACAGAAGGGCCTGAAATGTGCTGGTGCAGCTGGTACTTTCTTCTAGAAAGAGTGAGGTGCGTTGTGGCATCTCAGTTGGCTCTACAGGGAGCACAGGGGGAAACTGCTGTCTTGAAAAAGAAGCAAAAGCTGCTTGGTTTCTGAAACAACAAGCTGCAGTGTATACTTCACTGCTTGACAAAAAGCTGAGAGAGGCTGCAAACGATGTGCATACACTGAACAAAAGTGACTCTAGTGTAGCTGAAGACTTAGTGAAGCTCTTGGACCAGTTCAGCATTTCAGAGGAGGACTCCCTTCTACTAAAAGAGATAAAGCCATAGACTGTATAATTAATGGACGCAGTCTCCACGAAGTCACCCGTCTGTTTCTGAAACAGATTTTTGAAGCAAAACAGCCAACGCAGCCTAATTGGAAATGAGGCGTGCTGTGAGTCTCTACAGTAACAACCATAGGATGCCTCACAGTCCGAGAACTGAGCTGTGCCTCTGATTGGACGAACTGGCGAGCTTAATATTGTGGAAACTGACGAATTAGAAAAAAATTCACCTCCCGTACAGTGCGTGCTGTTACTGAAATTAGTGAGACATGCTTTGTTCCAGGCTGTAAATGTGCTTATTTTGGCCGTGAAAACAGCTTTTTTTGGCTTGGTGTCTGTAACTTCTGGTACTTCCGGAGCCAGCCTCAAGCAGACACTCGAGAAACAGCAGACTTTAGCACTTCCGCATTGTCTCATATTTTCAGACTGGACGTTGCCGTTTGGATAAAGCAGACCATGGCTGGGGAGCTTAGACAGCAATATCTTGATCTGAAGCAAGTCCTGCATAATGCATCTGCTCTAGATACAAGGTTCAAGAAGCTGCCTTTCTTAAGTGAGGAGGAGAGAGATGTGACGTTTCAATGTCACTTTTCTGCATCTTTTGTGATGGTTGTGAGATTTTTTTTCTGGACTCTCTGTCCTAAACATTGTGTGCTTGTCTGTGTGTGTGTATGCACATGTGTGTGTGTGTGTGTGTGTGTGTATGCACATGTGTGTGTGTGTGTACGCGCTTGCTTGTTCGTGTCTGTGCATCTGGGCGGAATTGCCGTGTGCAACACAGAGAGCAGAGGAGAGTTGTGAAGGCTTTAACCAGCCCATCATATAAAGAAGATTAATTACATGAGGCTGTTTAGTCTGTTAAATGAAAGAACAGGGTATAGATCTGATCTATAAGAAAGGAATGACCCTCATCTCAGGTTCAGAGCGAAAAAGAGAGAAAAACTGAAACTTCAGTACATGTTGTCATGTTTGTTTCTCATTGTGAAAAAAGTGAAACTTCAAAGAGAACTAAATACAGATGTCTTGAAACACTGATGTCGGGTTGTTATACTTGTAATTTAGTTGTATATTGGAGGCTAAACACAGCAAGGTACGACAGATGCTTCACTCAGTTTAACTCCCACTTTATTAACCACCCCCCCCACCCCACCCCACCCCCCGCAACCCCTCATCATACAAAGGTTCCTACCCATGTATTTGCCTGATACTACATCTGATGTGACAGTTTGTACTCGATGGTCGTAATATTGTCATTTTTTATACCTCACATGCAACAACCTGTGATATATCGAGTGTTTTCAATATATCACCCACCTCGAGGCCAAATTACAACTTCAGCTGCCTGTAGCAGCATGATAATCCTCAAGGTGGTAGAAAACATGTTTCAGGTTATACAACAAGTTTTTAATAGGAATAGACTGATTATCGGTGCCAATATCCAGTATTTTGACTCATATCAACATCTGCCTTTTTTTTAAGCCAACGGCCGATAAGACAATTTAAAAGTGGGTTAATTTAAAACTGGGTTAATTTGCTCTGATGCAGCTTTGCCTCTTTCTGCAGCCATGCCTCTCTCTGTAGTCACTATTCTGCCTGCAGCATTGGCCCACCCACAGCACCATCTAATTGGTTACATGCAGAGCCATGGCTTGGGTAACAGCCATCACCATGTTATAAACATAAGAGGCAGCTCTGCTCACTCACAGTCCCTCCAGTCATGTCTTTCAATCACTTGAAACAAGGTTACTGATAATACCATTGTGAAAATCAAAGACATAATAAATAGTAGACTGCACATTGACCGCGACTACCTATTGGTGCTGATGAGCCATAGGGCCGCCATCTTGGTCTGGTTGCCCACTTCACTTAGCGTAATCTGTTTGACAGGCACAATAAAGCGTCAGCACATTTAATCAGTCATAACTCGCTGAATACTGAACTGATTTTCACGCCGTTTTATTTTCTGCAAACGTCGTAAATGTAGGTATGATACAGGATACATGGTTCAGCATCTTTTAATATTTATAGTGGGCTAAACAGTAATTGAATATATTCTAATGTGTGATGTATGATAGGTACTTTGTGTATATATATATAAATATAGTGAGATTGAGACGTTGAGATAACATGGGAGAAAAATCTATATTAACTATCTGTAGTAATTAAAGAAGTGGGTCCCAATGTTGGTCAATAGAGGTTACTAAATCTCCAAACATGAGGGGAACATTCTTCAATGAGCACCATGACTGAAATGCAATCAGCCAGAGATTATTAGACTGTCCACCTAAATTCACAGCCCCTGGTTTATTGTGTCTCTCCATGAATCGATAATCAAAACTTTGTATTCTCAAATTCAGCTCACTCGGTGTAACATGTTTTCCTTTAAAATAAGTAAACAGTAACTTCAGTCTGTACTGTGCCACTCCTTCCAAAATGTCATGCATCACATCAACTGTGTGGAAATATGGCAGTGAATTCAGTAAGCATGAACTCTTCACACCAAAAACGTAAGGAAGCGATAGATTACGAGACCTATCTTGACAGTGAGCACTGTGGATGTCTTTGGTTCGTAACACTATTTTTGGAGAATCTGCAGAGAATTCTGTTTGAAACTCATCTTTGTCAGTTAAACAAAACCAGCAACAGTATCTTGCACTGAAAGACTCCACCAGACCAAACACACTATGTAAGCCTAGATTGTCGCCAGTAACCTGTACCACAGTGTGAAAAACACAACTGCCATACAGTGGAATTTCAATATGAATGCTCTCTAATACGTTACTGTCTCCAACAATAGGAAAAAGAATTTCACTAAAACCATAACGCTTAAGGTCTTGTAAATGAAATAAGGCACAAAGGTGTATGTTGGCCAAGAAGAATTTCATTTAGGAGAGAAGTTTCTTAAGGTAAAATATATTGCAGTGTAAGTGAACGCTTGTCAGTCACAATGAAGAAGGAATGAATCCTGCTTCTTTTGGGTCCCCGGGCAAGAAGGTACAGATGATTGCTTTGGGTGATGTTGTCTAGATGCTGCTGTACACTGGTTCCAGCCTAAAACAGCAATACTAAATGACCAACCCTTGACAGTACATCAAATCACCTCACTGAGTGTGAAATGAAGGTGATGGAAAGTAAATTTTAAAACAACTTGCGATACCTTTATGAATTTGAAAGAAACATCTTTCCTGGTCTTTTTTGTCCTTGTGCTGATGGTGGTAGCAGATGTAACAGCAGCAGGATAGCAGACATCTCACTGTTCCAGCTTTCAGACCAACAAAAATCAGATTAACATAGTGCCATACATACATTAAATTGGCACAATTACCTATATAACCAACAATGGTGATTGAAAACAATCACAGACATACCATTCTCAGCTTCAGCGGCTGACTCAGCATTGTACATTAACTCCAAGAGCTCTGTGGTTGGTACCAGTCCATGGCTTTCCTTTATAACTTTTGACGGATGGGCCACCTCCCCAAGAATCTGTTGGCAGTGACCTCACCAAACAGGAGTCTGGAATCTTGTTCTATCTGTAATTCAAAAACACAGAACATAAAGGGAGTGATAAGTGACACTGCATGCTGCAAATATTTCAGTGACTCAAAGAAGGAAGACGTCTTGCCAGTCCATGTGTGTCCAGAAACCGTGGAAAGACTGAGAAGACATGCTTTCTGCTTTCTTTTCATCGTTGACCACTGAATGAGGATTATTGATGGTAGCCTTCATCTTCTCATGAAGCATATCTTTATCAGCAGAGTGTCTCAGAACAGCAATAGCCGCTTCCACATGCTCAGCTGATAACGCTGTATCTGCGGGGAAGGCTCTGGATCGACCAGAGCTAACCACCTTAAGAAAAACATTTTATGGACTCTTGTCTACAAATTGCACTAATATCCCATGTAACTGAAAAGTAAACTTACTTTTGGGAGATTTGCAAGCTAAGACACTTCTCTCCTCTGCCCATTTTCTTTGGATGGTCTTCAACCCCCATGCAAGGTATCCCGAAGCGCTTTCTGGATTGTAGTAATGTTCCTGTGTAATTATCTGCAAATCTGCTGATAATAAACCAAAGCTGCTGAAATTATGAGTGAACTTGTTTGCAAATATACTACAGTCAGATCTTCTGTGTTTATAAGTAAGTGGGGTGGGTATGAGACATCAGAGGTATCTCACTTTTGCTAGGGTAAAAGAATTACATGTGAATAATACAACCCTTTGTCACATTGTGCAAAATGTGCTGGTCAATGTTATACCAGCAACATTTGTTTTATTTCTACATTAGCATTCTTGTGTCAGTTGTAGTCTAAATCTGTTTTATGGAATATATGATTTATAAAGTCTCAGTTGGCCTGCAAGCAGGGTAAACACCGACTGTAAACAAAGCCTAGCTAATGTTAGCTGGTGGACATAAATACAGAACAATAACATTCTATTTACAAAATACAACCAATGATAATGCTCAATCTTACCTGTGAAAAGTAATTCCACAAGCCCTGTTCTCAACAGTCCACCGGTTGGAACAAGAAAATGACACACAGTGCTCTGGCATCTTGAATTAGCTGCTGTTTCTGGTTATGTTTACAGGCAGTATCAGCGTCAGATGACTGGCCCAAGATGGCAGCCGTATTTCTTGCACCCGACAAGCCAATGGGGCGTCTACTCTTTATTATGTCTATGGTGAAAATACCCTGTGATAGTAGAAGGATGTGTGTGTGAGAGAGAAAGTAAAAACCTAATGAACATACACAGCATACACAGCCTTACTAAGCAAAAGAAAGTTATTCTTAATTAGGTAGCTTTGTTTAGCAAAAGTCCGCTAGCTTAATGCTAACATCTTTGGTCAAATCCCATTGACGAGCTAATGCGGTTAGCATTGTGACTATCATATTGTCTATGAACTTATTAACCCTAACATAACCCTTTCGCAGTCACAGAACAAACGTTCTTCTTATCAGTGCTCCAAACGATACCTTTTCCTGGCTCTTGAAATGATAGGAAATTATTTAAACTGCATATATTTAAGAGCTGCTGCTTGCTGCTTGGTGCTGCTTCTCTGCACGGAGTTTCTCCCGTGTATACTGTGGAAGCCCAAGACGGCCAGAACACTCAAACCCAAATCTGAAAACTTAACAAAATATAATGCAACTGCTTTACATGCCTATAAAATGCAGCACAAACTCAATTTAATCCAGTTTTATTGCAGGGAAGCAAGTTGTGGTGGAAGCTGATTAGCTTTGCTTTGTTTACTTTATAAAACTTCGGGAAGCCATTTATTTAAATTTTCAGTTAAATTTATGCTGCTGACCCTTGGAACTCCATGCAGGGTTTTTTTGTTTTGGACTTAAAGATAAGTGAAAGATAAAATGAAATTTATATAGAAATTTTGGAAAACTTCATTTACTGTAGAAAACAATAGGGAGCTGTTTATTTGCTCGAAATATCAGTTATTGGTCCTCTTGACTACTAATAATCAGTCATGATATTGGCCCTGAAAAAAAATAAAATAGGATGAGATCAAGGTCTTTAAATCTCATGTATCAAATATGATACGTTCAGCAATAAAGGGTTAATATTTTTTCCCTGTGTCCTGCAGATGTTCAGCTAGTTATAGTGAAGAAAGAGGAGCTTCCCCCTGAGCAGCAGGAGAGGAGCCCCTATCCAGACCAGGAGGAGAATGAGTCCCCACTCATTAAAGAGGAAGAGGAGGAACTGTGGATTGGTCAGGGGAGAGAGCAGCTTCAAGGACTGGAGGAGGCTGATACCAAGTTCCTGTTTACTTCAGTCCATATGAAGAGTGAAAATGATGAAGAGAAACCTGAGTCCTCACTGCTTCATCAGAGACTAACTGACCACATGGAAACAGCAGCTGGTGGAGAGGACTGTGGAAGACCAGAACCAGACAGGAGCTCAGATCCAGAAAGAAATGTACAACCAGAGAATGAGGTTCAGACTGAAACCTCCTCAGGTACTGGATCAGGGACTGAAGATGAGGCAGATGACTGGACAGAGACCAGAGACCATCTTAAAGGATTCAAATCTGCCACAAACAAAACAGCAGAGACTGTAAAGTCACACAATTGTGCTGAGCCTGATGAAACCAATGATGTGGTTTCTCTGACAGAACACCGAAGTTTCAGCTGCTCGGTGTGTGGAAATAGATACAAACGTAAAGCAGTTTTGGGCAGACACATGTTTGTTCACACCAAAGAGAAACCTCACACCTGTTCTGAATGTGGTAAAAGATTTAACCGCAAGTATAGTCTGAGTAACCACATGTTTATCCACACCAAAGAGAAACCATTCAGCTGTTCTGAATGTGGAAAAAGATTTAACTACAAATCAAATCTGACTGCACATATGATTGTTCACACAAAAGTAAAACCTTTCAGCTGTTCTGAATGTGGTAAAAGATTTAACCGCAACTCAAGTATGAGTAACCATATGTTTATCCACACCAGAGAAAAACCTTATAGCTGTTCTGAATGTGGAAAAAGATTTAACTGCAAATCAAATCTGACCACACATATGTCTGTCCACTCAAAAGAAAAGCTTTTCAGCTGTTCTGAATGTGGAAAAGGATTTAACCGCAACTCAAGTCTGAGTAACCATATGTTCATCCACACCAAAGAAAAACCTTACAGCTGCTCTGAATGCGATAAAAGATTCAGCTGCAAGTCAAACCTGACAAGACATATGTCTGTTCACTCAAAAGAAAAACCTTACAGCTGTTCTGAATGTGGGAAAAGATTTAACCGTAAACAATATCTGTCTGATCATATATTTGTTCACACCAAAGAAAAACCGTACAGCTGTTCTGAATGCGGCAAAAGATTTAACCGCAATTCAAATCTGACTAAACATATGTCTGTTCACTCAGAAGAGAAACCCTTCAGCTGTTCTGAATGTGGGAAAAGATTTAAAGGAAAATTAAATCTGACTGCACACATGTTTGTCCACACAAAAGAGAAACCTTTCTGCTGTTCTAAATGTGGTAAAAGATTTTATCGCAACTCAAGTCTGAGCAAACATATGTTTATCCACACCAAAGAAGAACATTTCTGCTGTTCTGAATGTGGGAAAACATTTAACTGCAAATCAAATCTGACTGCACATTTAGCTGGACACTCAAAGGGAAAACCTTACAACTGTTCTTTATGTGGGAAAGGATTCATTTACAAAGTAAGTCTGACTTCACATGTTTGTTCACAACTAAGAAAACCTATTCAGCTGTTCTGAATGTGGAAAAGCATTTTACCAAAAAGTCAGTCTGACAAAACACACAATTGTTCATAACTGAAGGAAGCTACTCAGCTGCTCTGAGTGTGGTGTTAGATTTCCCCTTCAGCTGACATTGAAGCTTCACACAGCAACCCACAGTTTGGGGGAAACCTCCTCAGCTGCTCTGAATGAAGCAGATTCTCTTTGTGTTCAGAGTTATAAAGTATGTGTCATTGAAAGTCATTGAAAGTTTGTGAAAAGTTTATGAAATAATAAAATAAATTTGTGTGGCTGTAAACATGAACTTCTTCATTTATAAAGCAGTTTAGTGAACCCTTGCAGAGGTGGTTTAAGGGTTTAGGTTTTTAGAGTCCTATTTTATATCAGAAAAGAGTCCTTCATTTTACATTTTGTTGGGAGAGGGACAGAGAAAGTATGGCAATATAAAGGGAGCTGCAAAGAATTCAGGGGGTTGGTTTTTATTGTGACCATCCATCTTCCTCTCGATCACATTCCAGAGGTTTCCAATGGGGTTCAGGTCTGGAGATAGGGCTGGGTCTTGATTCATTCACACATAGATTGACTGAGCTGTTTGGCATGGAGCCTTGTCCTGATGGAAAAACCAATTCTTGGACTATGGAAACATTGTCAGAGTAAAAAGAAGCAGGTTTTCTTTCAGGATGGCCCTGTAGACAGCTTCCATCTGTCCAATTCCAGCTTTGCTGAAGCTCCACCTGATCACCACCGATCCTTCAACAAATTTCACAGTGAGTGGCTCCAGGTCTGTCTCCAACCATTAGACGACCAGGTGTTGGGAAAAGCTGAAAACTGAACTCATCAGAGAAGATCACCTGACTCCAGTCCTCCATGGTCCAATCTTTATTGTGTTTTGTAAACCTCAGCCTGGCTTTTCTTTGTTTCTCATTGATGAAGGACTTTTTTCTAGCTCGACTTGACTTCAGGCCTGTCTCGAGGGGCCTGTTATGAACAGGTTTGTGTTGTACTTCACCACAGCTGACATTAGCCATTTTTGGAGATCACATGATGTCATCCTATGGTTGTTGAGTGACATTCAGATGAGATGATGGTCGTCTTGCTCAGTTTTTTTGCTCCTTCACAGTCTGTAGCTTTTTTTGTCCCCAATGTTTGCTTCTTGATCTTGTTCTTATGAACCACAGACTTAGAAGTTTTAAAGATGGAACTTCAAAAAAAGGTTTTAACTGTTATAAAGGGGCATACTATAAAAAAAAGTTGGCAAGAATAGTGGAATATACCATTTAATATAAAACATTTATCTGTGGAATGGACCTTTCTGGGAAGAAGAACTGCTCGCCTAACAGGAGTTGAGTTTGAAAGTAAAAAAGAGATTGCTTTCTGAAACAGAGTTTGGCTCACTCTGCAACCAAACAACCTTGGAGATCAAGGCCCAGAAGAGTTGAAGAATCGATCCAGCCACTTCCCCTTTCATTTGCAGATACTAAAGTATAATTGAAGATTTGGATACCAAAGGTTTTCTCTGCTTACGCTGCGCTGCAGTAGGCTGGAGGACCTTTGAGTTTCTGCCCTGGGCTGTCTGGCTCTCTTGTGACCATCAAAAGAGGACTGCACAGCCAGGTGTTCCTCTTCTCACTCTTCCAAATTTCCAGGGCTGAATTATGACTAAATCAATTGAGTATACTTTTCTTTCTTTTTCATGATTTACATTACATTTTTGAATTATTAATTCATATTCTGCATGCTTATGCTCTTACTAAATTTGCAATAAATCAACTAAAATGTATTTAAAGTTTTTTAGTGGACAGGGAATTATTTATCTTTATCTTTGGTCCTGAGAAGTGGTGAGTAGAAAGCCTCCACACAAATCTGTCCCTCTACCTGCCAAGAGAGGAAAATTACAACTCCACCCTCATGTTCCCATTTCCTGGTGGGTGGAACTAGAAGGCTATAAAGTCTACCTCATCACCTGCAGTCTCCCTTTGTTCCCAGACTCAGATGATAATGGAATGTATGGCTGCCACAATCCTCTCCTTCATCAGTGTCTGACTGTTATATGAGAAGTGAGTTTCTTAGCTCATTGTTTTAACTATTCATCAGTGTATTGTGTTTGTTTAGTTAATACTGCCTTAGTTTGAAACACACTGAAGCCTTTAGAAAGAGAGGATTTGTCTAATTTAATAACCCTTTATTCTTTGTCATTTTTTTTTGTCAGAACAACAAATCAAACTTGGTGTGAATAAACCCCTTAAAAGTTGATTCCTGACTGATTCCTCTGTCCTAACCAACACCTCAGTGAGTTGCAAGCACTCCTCCAAACCAGCTAACTCAAACACTAAATAAATGTTCTTCATGGTCCTTCGAGCCAGAGAAGATCAATTCAATGGATGGGGCAACTCTGGGTCTCAATCCTGCCGAGGAGGCAGAACCGTCCCCCGGCAACAACACTGCAAGGGAGCCTAAGCCCCATGATTAGCCCGGGACACACCCAGGCTAGACCCAGACCCAAGCCCAGGCGCCTGCAGCGCCCCATCAAGAAGTAGAACCAGGCCCCAGGAGGTAGACCCCCCGGCCGGAAGAAGAAATGTCCAGTTTACCTTATCAAATGAACTTAACGAATGTCTTCCTTTAATAAATCCTGTTTGGTCTGGGTGAATTAGAGATGGGATCACTGATTCTATTCGAATTGTTACTGCTTTGCTGATTATTTTGATGTCTGTGTTAATGAGTGAGATGGGCCTGTAAGTTGAGCAGTGGCTTAGGTCTGTTTGTTTTAAGTAATAGTGAGATTAGTGCTGTATTCATGTTGTGTGGGATGGATTAATTGTTCTTAATTTTAACTGCCATTCTAAACAAAAGTGGGGATATTGTTTTCCAGAAATGTTTATAGAATTCAACTGGATGTCCATCATGTATCCACAAGCGTTTTCATGTCTGTATGGGTACCTGTCATTTCAGTAAACTTACTATTACTCATTAGACAGATGGAAGCAGAGCTGTAGATAACATTTATCATTGGGACAGTTCTGTTCAAGTCCATTGAAGCTTTTGGTTTGAAGTTCCAGCCTCTTCGCTTGTTCTGCTCCATCTGTGTTCAAAGGGTTTTATACAAGTAAGCTGTAGAATTGTGCTTTTTCTTTACTCACCCATTCACTGTGTTGAATGGGTGTCTTTGACTCAGGGAGCAGGGAGAGCCTGGTACCAGATAACAGTCTCTTAGAAGGAAGGATAAACATGTGAGATGTCTGTGTGTGCACTAAAACTTCTTTTTAGGGACACTCCGAAAGATGCTGACAGTGATGGAAAACATTCTGAGCCAGCCTGCACTGAGGAGGACACCGTCTCAGATCAGGAAATGAATGTCTAGGATAGGAGGAGATTCATCTATTTAAGGGTTCAAAGGGCAATGTAGAGAGGTGGGAAGTACCCAGACCTCTTGACTCTGTATTATAGAGGGAAAGGTAATTCTGAACCCAGAGACTCTGTTCGCACATTCTTGATCCATTGTAATCATTAAATTAGACTGAAAACTCTGCCGTCTCCTTCTCCTTCTTCAAGCCACTTCATGTGTTCATGCTGGAAATGGTAAAAGCAATTCGGAGTCAGATTCTTTATTTTAGACAAATTGATATTTTTTTTAGGATGGTGAAAAGGTAGCCATTTCCAACAATGTGCATACAGTTTTTTTTTTAAAGACATATTGACTCCTCCTTTAATTCCTTTTTTCCCCACAGGAAAATATGCAGCAAATTAGGAAGTGGTGGTGCCTTGTCCTACTGCAGAATTTTCCCATGCCATGTGTAATGTTAATATGAGAACACTTTCAATGATGTACTTTCAAATCACAGTTTTCACTGTAGAATGAACTAAATGAAGGTTTTTATGTCATATGTTTGCCATTATTTGTCCAGGTCCGAAGAAGACAGGTTGCAGGAACGGAAAAGGTGGAGGCAGCAAAAGAGACTAGAGGTGGTCATTGATTTGTGATAAATCAGTACTGTTAAACTACTTTGAAAAGATTCAAATCTGACTGTGACACTTTTTAAGAGACAGAAGAAATCCTGCCAAAAAGGTCCATGACACATCTGCATTCATCTCTGCGGAATCAGGTACTGTATAAACTGCACATAAGAACGCACAAGGCTATGTCAGTCATCCTGTTTTCATCTGTTCCTTATTTTGCACAAAATCCAAAATTTGTACATTGGCTACTCTGCTATTCAACTACAGCATTGCTGCATATGACATAATTCCTGTGTGTTTTCTTTCTAGCCCAAACTGAAAACATTTCAAGTGAGCTGAGCACTGTGAGCTGGGTATGTAGCCTGAGTTTTTTTCACGATCACAAATTATTGTGCAAATGATAATCTTTGCTTTTCCTTTGTATTCCAGGAGGAAGATGTTCTTCTGACAAACATATTAGATAACAAAGAGCAATAAAAACATAATTTTCAAACATTTGTTCGAAGATAGTCTTCTTGTAATCACAATCAATACCAATATTGTGCATTTATATAAAGTACGGTATATATATATATATATATATATATATATATATATATATATATATATATATATATATATATATATATATATATATATAACATGAAACTTCTCAAACATTCATGGAAGTGTTTACTTAAACCCTCAGTGCTTATTCCTGTTGTTCCCTTTGTTTTCTTTTTTGGCAGCAACAGGTGATAACAGAAAAAATAAGGTGAGAGGAAATCATACAAAGCAGGTGTTTTCTGAGGCGTTTTTTTTTTTTATAATCTTTAGCAGCCAATCTTCAAAACAGACAATTTATACAATTACACAATGAGCTACATCATTTAGTTTGCATTCCTTAAACTCCAAATGCTTCAAATTTAACATAAAACAGGAAAAACTTGGACAAAAACAAACTAAAGACAAACAAAGAAGAACAGACGTCTCTATAGAATTTTTTTTTTCTTTTTAGCATTTTGTTTTAAAACAGACCGTAAAAATGTATATAGAAATCTACATTACATGCTCAGCATTTCTGAAGTTCCAAATATTGCAAAAGAATCAATGTGGATATAATAACTTTTAAAATACCGCTAAGTCTCTCGCTCCTCATTGTGATCCATGAACTCTCCTTTCGTCTTGAAGGTTGTTATGAATCTGTTGCGCTAGCTCAGTCTCATGCACACCTCAGCCAATGGCATGCCGACGCACGCCTCAGCCAATGGCATGCCGACGCACGCCTCAGCCAATGGCATGCCGACGTTGAGCACCGCCCTCACTGCACACTGCAGCCAGGGGCTTCTTCCCAACTTAGAGACAGACAACAACGTTTAGTTTTTTGTTCTTCTTCGGTTCTTGGATGTGAGGAAATGTTCAGATTTCAGGATCTTAAAGATTTATTCGAGCGGCGGCTGCTCGCTGCGGTTGTCAGAGATCTGACTGAACAAAGAACAAGATCTGGATACGAAGAGGAGCTCCAGAGACAAAGAGAACTACTGGATGTGATTTTAATACCGGAGATAAAGCTGCACAGAGCAGGTTGGTTTCTGAAAATGCGTGTGATAATGTTTTCTGTTAAATTGAGCTAGAAGCTGAGGCCCCGTTTATACGACAACGCTTCACAGCGTTTCACCCGAAAACGCAACAAACGCGGAGAAAAAAAATCTGCATTTATACGGAAACGCTGAGGGACTGAAAACGCTGTAGTATGCAAACATGGCCAGTAGATGGCGATATAACTGTAGGGTCTTTTGAGGGTCTGCCGCCGAAGAAGAGGCGGGCTGACTGTCTGGTGGATATATTAAATACGTCTTATCTGAGTGCAGAAGTGGAGCAACAGATGAATCTTTTTTGGAAGGCAGTCAGCAGCAGAAGCACAAGCTGGTAAGTCCGCCATTTAACCATTGTTGTTGTCCGGTTCGCAGAAGATCCCAAAACGAAAGTGGAATGCGCAAAATGGAGCGTGACGTCAGCGTTTGCACTGCTTGCCGTTTATACGGCGACAGAGGCTGCAGCGTTTTAGAAAAATCCCTCTCTGGGGGGCGTTTTAAATAAGTTGCGTTTTAGGTCGGCTGAAACAGCGTTTCCGTATAAACGAGAGGCCAAAACACAACAAAACTTTTGCGTTTCACCCTGATACCATTGTCGTATAAACAGGGCCTATAACTCCTATTTTTTTCTCAGTCAGATTCTCTTCAGCTTGCTTTCCTCTCTGCAGTCTTTTTATTCAAGCATCTCATGACATACAATGGGCCTTTCTTTTAAAACATTCAAAGACAGGAAAATGGGTGCAACAGCTAATTGTGAGTGTGTATGTGTGAGTGTGGTCAGGACTGTATGTGTGTGTCAGAGAAGTTAGTTCCTCTTGATGTGTTTACGGGTGCATCTATGTTTAGTCACAGGCTGCACAGCTTCCTTTTATGACTTGTCTGTGTAATCAGCAGCGGTTGTGAAACACTCTGAATATTAATAAAAATACAGAAACACTCTTCATAAGAACAAACCTTCCAGTATGGATACATGAACAATTGATAAATTGTTTAACCTATTCACATAACTTTTTTCTAACACATAGAAACGCTATACTTTGTTAGAAAGCTGTGAGTCTCCACAGTTCACTCATTAAGTTTGTTTTACAGTTTAGGTAAAATGTAACCAGTGAAGGAATCTAGGATTTTCTACCTGTTTGGGGTCATTACGTCAAATTTGCAGCTAGTTCCACGATTCTTTCCACTCCGTTTGATCAGAGGAATCCAGAGTTCAAAAATATCAAAAGTATTGTTCCATAAAATTAATCCAAGGGGTGAAATTGCTCCTGTAACATTCAATTTGTCTGTCTGCAAAGTCCATTCTCAAAATCAACAGCAGCTTTGCATTATTGCATTTCCTCACCACCTTTTATCCAATGAAACTGGGTATTTTGTTATCTGTAGGCTTTTAGTTGCATAACAAAAGTAACCCCATCGATTTCTGTAGAGTTTTCATCCCAGGACAGCTTGTGATAGACAACAAGCGCTCTCTGCTTGACTGGCCAATGGTGCATGGTGCCCCTGCGTAATAGTTTTATAAGTTGCTTGTTTATTTGAAAACAGTCCTGTCAATCACTCAAAGTGTAGCCAATCACCTTACTATTCAAACTGTGTTGGATGCTACAATTCTACAATTCAAGGGATGCTGTCATATAAAGAATGAATTTGACCATTTTATTAACTGTTTTATGAACTGTGTGTTCTGTTCAGGCACATTTCATGTGTGCCACCACAGGAGAGGAACACCTGGTGACCGGTAAAAGATACAATTATATGATTTATGGCGAGCTTCTCCCAATCAAAGAAAGAGGACATAATATAAGACACCGGCAGCTGATGAAGCTGCTGTGGGGGTGTCTTCATATGAGTTAACTGTATGTACAGTTCTGCTGCAGAGGTGCTGTTTTGAGAGGGTCTGGGTGCTGTTGTCCTCTGGTTTTCTCTGGCCTGCAGCACATATGATGAGCCCCTGTGCTTGTTGCAAAACAAACTGTTTAAAGGATAGCAAAGGCATCGACTGTATAGAAAATGTACAGTCTCTTTGATGTCACTGTTTGTTTATAAAATGTAGTATCAGACAACATGGTTGGTCATTGTGGCCATTGGGCCCAATGTGAGCTGTTAGAGAGATAAGCCGTTCAGACTGGAGACATTTTTCGTACGAGGTTGTAATCCTGTTTATTTCTGCTTTGAAAAAAATTTTTTTTTTCTTGGTGTGCCTGGTTTCTTATAGTTTGTATAAAGTTTTACTTTTTGTGCAAATATAGTTTGTAAAACGTTTTATTGTAAAAAGTTTCAGTATTGTGGTTGTATAGTTTGTATCCAATGTTATTTTGTAGAACTTTAATTTGTAGGCCATTCTGCATTTGGTCACCTGAGATTTAAACCTCTACAACTCCCATAAGGTTTTATCTAGAAAGTTGAATTTTCACACAGATGTAGTTGACAAGATGCAGTAGTGATATGGTAAAGGGCTTATGCCTCACATAAAGCGTCACAAAGTTTTGTTTTTAAAAACAGCTCGGCTCATGTGATTGTCGGGCGCCCTAAGTCTGCGTCATATCCAGTATGGCCCTGTCCAATGATTGGTTTCATTTGACTGACTGTGGTTGACTGACAGACGGATGATGTCACCGAGACTACGTCCATATTTTATGCAGTCTACGGTCTTTTACATATATGGTGCCATTTTTGCGGAATGGCCTTCGTTGTTGGTTTACTACCCTCTGCTGGTCGGATGTTGTTTTGGAATTATCTTTTTTTTTATTTCTTCACACACCATTATCCTGTTTAACATGAGCTTCTCGGGTCTTCGGAACCACATTCAAGATGCAGACAAACAATGGGCCACATGCGCAGTTTAGTTTCTGGGGATGTTTTACCAGGGACTAAGCTATGTTTCAATGCGTGTCTCATATCCCTGGGTTACAGCTGTGCGGAAAGCATAATCCAGCCTTTAGGGAGTGTCTGATGCTGCAGGCACTTAAACATGTTATTGAGGTCTTACTAATGGGCTAACATGGTGCAAAATATCAAACAAACTAAAAAGAATAACTTGTAAAAGTTATTTGTGTTTGTTTGATAGCCCAGATTAGCAGTGGGTACAGTATAAAATCATCAAAAAAAAAAATTTTTCAGGACAATGTTCCAATCTGCCTTTTCAGGCGAGATGCAGACATTCAGTGTTTTTTAGCCTTGCCTTGCTGAGTCGCTGAATTTTTGGAAGATATTATGGACTGTAGATAATGAAATTCCTAAATTCCTTGCATGTTGAGAAATATTGTTCTTGAACTGTTAGACTATTTGCATGTAGTTGTTTTCAAAATGGGGAACCTTACCCCATCCTTGAACCGTTTACAATGAACCTGTTCACCTGTGGAATGTTCCAAAACAGGTGTTTTTTGGAGCATTCCTCAACTTTCCTAGTCTTTTGTTGCTCCTGTCCCAGCATTTTTGGAACATGTTGCAGGCATCAAATTCAAAATGAGAGAGTATTTTAGGTGACCATGGGTGAGGGTTGGAACATTGTTTGACCAGTAAATTGAGAGCCTTGCCTTCTGGCTCAACTCCCTCTTCACCACAACTGACTAGTATAGCGTCCGCATCACTGCTGACGCCGCTCCAATCCCTCTGTTAATTTCCCACTCCTTTTTCCCATCACTTGTGAACAATACCCCGAGATACTTAAACTCCTCCACTTCTCCTGATACTTAAACTCTCCTGATACTTTAACTCTCCATCTGAGAACCATGGCCTCAGACTTCGAGGTGCAGATCTTCATCCCAACTGCTTCACACTGGGCTGCAAACCGCCCCAGTGCAAACTGGAAGTCACTGTTCAATGAGGCCAATAAGACCATATAATCTTGTTACGTTCTAGTCAACCTAAAACATCATAAAAGACACACAAAGGAGAAGAGACAACGGTAAGTTAGATTTACTTAGAAGGAGAACAGACAGAGATGTGTTCAGTTACAATCTCCAACCTGCTCTGAAGCACACTCTGCCATTTCCTCTTTTTTTATTAAGCACTGGGTGATCCCTAGTTACACGTGGCTGCACCACCTAAAGGGGGTGAGTGAAACATGCTGCAGTCCAATGATATGAATCATTAACCACAAAAACAAGACATTCCAGCAACCGTAAGTACTTCTTTCTGTGTGTGTGTGTGTGTTTCGTCAGTTTAACTGAAAGCAGGCCTTTCAGTCGCTGGCAGTTCCTTATTCTCACTGCACCCTTCACCTATTTAAAAAAAAAAACATCTTATCAGCATAAGTAAATCATTCAAAAGGTCATTGTTCTCCCTCTTTCAGTCACATCCCAGCTGTCTCAGCACACATTCTGTTTCACTGTGGGAGGCAAAGTAAACCACAAGCACACAAACTGCAACATACGGTCTATAATTCTAGCATAAGTAAAAGTTGTATGTGAGTAAATATAAGATAATTTATGTACAATTATTCTAACTCATCTGCAAAAAGCAGACATGGAATCCTAAGACCCCGAACCTGTCTACCTCTGCCACTTGGCTGCACCTAGAAATCCATAAAAGTAATGAACAGGATCGGTGTTAAAAGGTGGCCCTAGCGTAGCCCAACCCTGACTTGGAACGAGTTTGAAGTACTGCTGACAATGCAAGCTAAACTCTCACTCTGGAAATACATTGATCAAACAGCCCATAACAACAGGCCATCGACTCCATATTCCTGGGGCAACCCCCACAAGATACTTCAGGGGACATGGTCAAAAGCAATCTGAGGTTCAGCCAACTGTGGGACTCTCCTCTCCAGAACCCTGGAGCAGACCTTACCAGGGAGGCTGAGGAGTGTGTGTTCGCCCTGTTGGAAAACACCCTCTGGTCCCCCTTCCTAAAAAGGGGAACCACCACTCTGCCCTGAAGGCCAGCATCCCGGAGTTGCCTCTTCACTGCAGATGTTGACATTGGCGTTTTGCGGGTACTATTTAATGAAGCTGCCAGTTGAGGACCTGTGAGGCGTCTATTTCTCAAACTAGACACTCTAATGTACTTATCTTCTTGCTCATTTGTACAGTAGGGCCTCCCACTTCTCTTTCTACTCTGGTTAAAGCCTGTTTGTGCTGTTCTCTGAAGGGAGTAGTACACACAGTTGTAGGAAATCTTCAGTTTCTTGGCAATTTCTCACATGGAATAGCCTTCGTTTCTAAGAACAAGAACGGACTGTCGAGTTTCACATGAAAATGCTCTTTTTCTGGCCATTTTGAGTGTTTTATCGACCCCACAAATGTGATGCTCCAGATACTCAACCTGCTCAAAGGAAGGTCAGTTTTATAGCTTCTCTAACCAGCTAAACTGTTTGCAGCTGTGCTAACATGATTACACAAGGTTTTTCTAATCATCCATTAGCCTTCTGATGCAATGAGCAAACACATTGTACCATGAGAACACTAGAGTGATAGTTGCTGGAAATTGCCCTCTATACACCTATCTAGATATTGCCCCAAAAACCAGACATTTGCAGCTAGAATATTCATTTCCCACATTAACAATATATAGAGTGTATTACTGATTAGTTTGAAGTTATCTTCATTGAAAAAAACAGTGCTTTTCTTTCAAAAATAAGGATATTTCTAAGTGACCCCAAACTTTGAATGGTAGTAAACAGATGCTTCATGGTGAAGTAGGCGGCCCATGCATGTGCCTAAAGTCTGGTTCATATTGGAGTAGTGTGACTGAGGGCCATGCTGGCCAGTGGAGGAATGGAATGGAACGGAATTAGGGGGGAGAATCGTGCTTTGGTACAGCATGCTTAGATGGCCATTGTGACCACATCCTAAGTGTGCGGCACAGCGGCATAGTTTCACAAACCGTCCCAGCATGTCAAACACATTACACACACACACACACACAGAAAGAGAGAGAGGGTCAGGATTCATTTGGAATCAAATAGCTTTATTTAAAAAATGTATTATCAATGAAAGTTTACTCACAGAAGTGTTCTCATCTTTGAAATGGCGCATGAGGGCACATATGTATATGTGTGTGTGTGCGAAGCGCGCATGTCTGTGTGAGTCTTTGTGAGTGAGGTAAATTAGATAAATTTGACCTCAGTTAAACCAGAAACCATGACATTTATTTTTGTGAAAGTATATATTTCACAGTGTGCATGCACAGCACGCATGTGTGTGAATAAGTTAAATTTGAGTTAACCCAGAAACCAGATGTGTGGCTCCTCCTGTTGACTGTGTGCAGAGGGTGACTGGCAATTCCCAAAATGGCCAGCAGTTGGGTATGACCTGCGATGAAACCATAGACTGTATAATAAATGGACATACTCTCTGCAACGCCACCCCTCTGTTTCTGAAACAGATTTTTGAAGTAAAACAGCTTGCGCGGCCGTATTGGAAATGAGGCGGGCTTTGGGTCTCCACGGTAACAGCCATAGGGCACCCAGCAATCACATGAGCTGAGCTGTGCCTCTGACTGGAGAACTGGCAGTCTTAGGCCCCGTTTATACGACAACGGTATCAGGGTGAAATGCAAAAGTTTTGTTGCGTTTCGGCCTCTCATTTATACGGAAACGCTGTTTCAGCCGACCTAAAACACAACTTTTTTAAAACGCCCTTCAGAGTGGAATTTTTCTGAAACGCTGCAGCCTCCGTTGCCGTATACGGCAAGCCGGCATTTTCAGTGAAAACGCTGACGTCACGCTCCGTTTTGTGCGTGCGCAGTCCATTTTCGTTTTGGGAACTTATGTGAGCTGGACAACAACAACGTTTAAATGGCGGAGTTACCAAGTTGTGCTTGTGCTGCTGAATCTGCTGACTGCCTTTCAACAAAATGTTCATCTGTTGCTCCACTTCTGCACTCAGATAAGACGCATGTAATATAAACACCTTACAATCAGCCCACCTCTTCTTCGGCGGCAGACGACCAAAAGACCCTACAGTTGTATCGCCATCTACTGGCCGTGTTTGCATACTACAGTGTTTTCAGTCCCTCAGCGTTTCCATATAAACGCAGATTTTTTTCTCCGCTTTTATTGCGTTTTCAGTTGAAACGCTGTGGAGCATTGTCATATAAACGGGGCCTTAGTATTAACCCCCCCCCCCAACACACATACACACACAGTGTGTACTGTTAGCAAAATTAGAAATTCAGATGGGAGACATTTTTTGTACTAGAATGTAAACATGTTTATTTTGGCTGTGAAAACGGCTATTTTTGGCTTGGTGTGTTTGTTACTTGGTGTGTTTGTGACTACCTAAAAAGCCAGCTTCAAGCAGACAGTTCAACTTAAAACATCAGTGGGCATTAGGGCCCAGCTGAGCTTGTCCTCCAATTGGGAAAATTTGTGATTGTATATCCTCTAAACTGCTTAGATAGAAAACTGTTAGAGTGCAGTTTGAGAAATGAGATATTCAGACAGAAGTCATTTTTGTACCAGTCTGTAAACATGTTTATTTCTGCAGTAAAAATGGACTTTTTTGGCTCTGTGTGAATGTGGTTTCCAGTACTTCCAGAGCCAGCCTCAAATAGACACTCAACAAACTAGTTTATAGCACTTCTGCATTGGCTCCTTCTCTCTCTCTCTTTTGGATGAAGTAAAGAGGCGGGCCTTTAGCATTGTCACCTAACACTACAATGACTGACTGACTGACATCTTGTTGTGACAAGATGTCAGTCAGTCAGTCATGGTTATAATGGGTTATAATCTATTGTCTAATGTCCATATTGTCCAGGAGGCTAGGTGGGGTTTATATTAAAAAGATAGACTCCAGTGAGAGAGTCCTCTGTGACTTTGAAATCTATTAATCATATCTTTGGTTACCAGGTGTGTGTAAACAGGTGAACTCCACCTTCAGTACTTCTTTGAGATCAGTGTCTCAACAAGCAGGAGGCTCCTGTAATCATTTGTCCAGTAGATCAGATTGTCATTCCAGTTCAGCAGCAGAGCTGAAAATAAAGATCCTGAGTTTCTTTCTTTCAGGTTTGCTTTTCCATCAGGAAGATGATCTAATATCTCATTAATATTTGTTGACTGTGTCCTGCAGATGTTCAGCTACTAATGGTGAAGAAAGAGGAGCTTCCCCCTGAGCAGCAAGAGAGGAGCCCCTATCCAGACCAGGAGGAGAATGAGTCCCCACTCATTAAAGAGGAAGAGGAGGAACTGTGGATTGGTCAGGGGACAGAGCAGCTTCAAGGACTGGAGGAGGCTGATACCAAGTTCCTGTTTACTTCAGTCCATATGAAGAGTGAAAATGATGAAGAGAAACCTGAGTCCTCACTGCTTCATCAGAGACTAACTGACCACATGGAAACAGCAGCTGGTGGAGAGGACTGTGGAAGACCAGAACCAGACAGGAGCTCAGATCCAGAAAGAAATGTACAACCAGAGAATGAGGTTCAGACTGAAACCTCCTCAGATAATGGATCAGGGACTGAAGACGAGGCAGATGACTGGAAGGAGACCAGAGACTGTCTGAAAAGATTAAAATCTGCCACAATCAAGAGAGCAAAGACTGTAAAGTCACACAATTGTCCTGAGCCTGGTGAAACCAATGATGTGGTTTCTCTGACAGAAAAGAGACCTTTCATCTGCTCAGAGTGTGGGAAAAGATTCACTCATAAAGCAGATTTTGAAAAACACATATCTATCCACACCAAAGAAAAACCTTTCAGCTGCGTTGAATGTGGGAAAGGATTTAACCATAAATCACTTCTGACTAAACATATGTTTATTCACACCGAAGACAAACTATTCAGCTGTTCTGAATGTGGTAAAAGATTTAACTGCAAATCAAATCTAACTGCACATATGTTTGTTCACACCAAAAAAAAACCTTTCAGCTGCTCTGAATGTGGTAAAAGGTTTAACCACATCTCCAGTCTAAGTAAACATCGGTTTGTCCACACCAAAGAAAAACCTTTCAGCTGTTCTGAATGTGGGAAAAGATTTAAACACAAAAGAAATCTGACTGCTCATATAATTGTTCACTCAAAAGAAAAACCTTACTTCTGCTCAGAATGTGGGAAAAGTTTTAACCAGAAAGGACATCTGACTGCTCATATGATTGTTCACTCAAAAGATAAACCTTTCAGTTGCTCTGAATGTGGTAAAAATTTTAAGCACAAAATAAGTCTGACTAGACATATGTTTATTCACAGCAAAGAAGAACCTTACAGCTGCTCTGAATGTGGGAAAATATTTCAGGGCAAAAGAAATCTGACTGCACATATGATTGTTCACTCAAAAGAAAAACCTTACAGCTGCTCTGAATGTGGGAAAAAATATAATTTTAAAGTTAATCTGATTGCACATATGGTTATTCATTCTAAAGATTAATAAACCTTACTGCTGCTTTGAATGTGGAAAAAGTTTTAACCAGAAAAACCATCTGACAGTGCATGTGTTTTCAGGATTTAAGTGCACATGATTGTTTACTCTAAAGAAAAACCTTTCAGCTGCTCTAAATGTGGTAAAAGTATTACTCAAAAAGGAAGTCTGACTGTACGTTTGTTCACTCAAAAGTGAAACCTTTCAGCTGTCCTGAATGTGGAAAAGGATTTAATAACAAAAGAAGTGTGACAACACATGTCTGAATCACATGGCTTATTGACAGAGGTACCCCAAGAGTCAGTGCTTGGTCCTCTCCTCTTCTCCGTACACACCACCGCATTTGGTGCAGTGATCTGCTCACATGGCTGCTCTTACCACTGCTGTGCTGACGACACTCAGCTGTTCATGTCTTTTCCACCAAATGACACATCTGTCTCTGCTTGGATATCAGCGTGTCTGGCTGATATCTCCACTCGGATGAAGGAACGGCACCTTCAACTAAATCTGTCCCAAACTGAGCTCATTGTCCTTCCAGCCTGTCCCTCTGTTCAACCACACATCAGTGTCAAGCTTGAAACAAATCTACTAGTGCCCACAAACTCTGCCAGAAATCTGGGTGTCATGATTGATGACCAGCTGACCTTTAAGGTTCATGTGGCCTCGATTGCTCGGTCCTGTCGATATGCCCTCTATAACATCAGGAGGATCAGACCCTACCTGACACAACAGGCCACACAGCTCCTGGTACAGACTCTTGTGATTTCACACATTGACTACTGCAGTTCACTGCTTGCTGGCCTCCCTGTGTCTACATTCAAACCTCTGCAGATGATCCAGAATGCAGCAGCACGTCTGGTCTTTAACCAGCCCAAAACAGCACACGACACCCAGCTGTTAATCTCTCTTCACTGGCTCCCAGTGGCAGCTCCAATCAAATTCAAAGCTCTTCTTCTGGCTCACAAAACTGACAAAAACGGCTGCTTCCTACCCGCCCGCTACGCTTTGCCTGTGAGAGACGCCTGGTGCTCCCAGCCCGGCATGGCTCTGAATCTCTACCAGACTCTTCTCCTCTGTTGTCCCGAAATGGTGGAATGAATTACCCAACTCGCTACGATCCGCAGAGTCCTCTTCTCCTTTTAAGAGAAGTCTGAAGACTCACCTGTTCAGGGAACACTTTGGCACTTAATCTGACCCTTCTCCTCTTTGTCCTCAGGGTCAGAATAGAAGGTCTCAGACTGAGCTCTTAACAAATGAAAGCACTGAATATTGAATGCTGCTGAATGTTGAATGATATTGTATGGATGATACTGAATTCTAGTTGTGGCTACTACTTAGATAGAATACTATTTTTTAAGGGGGCTGTCTGTGGGCACTTGATGGCAAAGTACTTGTGACCCAACTAACTTGAAGCATTTCTTTGCTCTTAATAAAGTTTCTCCTTCTTGTTTAAATTCTTGCTTGTGTTATACATCGCTTTGGAAAAAGCGTCTACTAAATGAAATTGTAGATTTTAGACAACACATAATTGTTCATAAATGAAGGACACTACTCAGCTGCTCTGAGTGTGGTGTTAGATTTCCCCTTCAGCTGACTTTGAAGCTTCACACAGCAACCCACAGTTTGGGGGAAACCTCCTCAGCTGCTCTGAATGAAGCAGATTCTCTTTGTGTTCAGAGCTATAAAGTATGTGTCATTGAAAGTCATTGAAAGTTTGTGAAAAGTTTATGAAATAATAAAATAAATGTGTGTTGCTGTAAACGTGATATATATGAACGTCATTTATAAGGCAGTTGACATGGGAAGTAGAGGTGTTGAGGGTGCTGCAGCACCCCCTACTTTTTCTCTGTGCAACTGCAACTTATAAAAATGAGACGAACAAATACAGGTTTGTCACACTAATAGACGTAAGGTGTGCCATTTAACAGAAAATCATTATAAGTATTATTTCATTCTTTTATTTAACTATTGCATTATCAGAACGTGATTTAATCAAGTAGGATCCATCTGCCGCTGCGCACAAACGCAATGACATGTCAGTAGCGGAAAATATGGTAATTTTGTCACACAAAAAAAGTCTGTATGTAGCTCATTGATCATGCTACAGAAAAGGATTTCAGACTTCTCTCCTAAAAACTCCTGAAGGAACAATACTGCTCAGGAACACTGCACATAATGCCATAACTTCCCAGAGACTTCACAAAAGCGGTTCCGCCGGCCTCTCTCACTCCCTTCCCTCGCTTTCCCTTCCTCTCTCTCTCTTCCTCCTCTTGCTCTGCCTCTCGCTCTCTGAGGTACACGCCGCCCTCCTTTGATGATTAGGCTAGAATTTCTAAAGAGCAACAGTTTTAAATCCTGTGTCTGATAAAAGGTTTAAGAAGACTGGCATTTTTTATATTTTCAGAGTCTATAGAGGCAAAGTCAGAGTTCTTGGAGTGCAAAATGCTTTTGGCTTTTCCTGTATGAGGTTTTTGGAAGTAATGCACCTTTATGCTGGTTGCCACCCGAAGAAGAAGAAGAAGAAGAAGAAGAAGAAGAAGAAGAAGAAGAAGAAGAAACCATAGGATTAACTAAACTACAGTACAGCCCTACAGTCCCAGTTTCTTCCATTCCTCCCTGGTTATTCCCTTTGCCAAATGTAGACCTCAATAAACAAAAAGAACTGAAGGAAAAGTCAGAACAACTCTCTGTATGGCTTCATAGTTCAGAACTATTTGACCAACATTTCTCAGATACAGTGTTTATTTTTACAGATGGATCTAAACATCCAGATACAGGGCAGCAGGTGCAGCAGTGTACAACCTGCTGAGTGACACATGTATTAAGACAAAGGTATCAGACCATCTGTCAGTTTACACCACAGAGATGTTGGCAATACCTTTGGAATTACACTGGATAGAAGAAAAGGAAAAACAAAATACAGTCATTGCATCTGACAGTTTTTCAGCACTCTCCAGCATAAGGTCGGGCAGATCATCCTTCAGAATGGATATAATCAATAAAATATCCCTATTGATGTACAGAATGCAAGTTAAGGGCATAACTACATGGTTTGTTTGTGTCCCTGCTCATGTCAGGGTGGAAGGCAATGAGCAGGTGGATATTTTGGCCAGGAAAACACTCCGAGCTACACAAGTAGACAGGCAAAGGTCCGCTAAGCAAAGATGAAGCTAAATCATTCATTGGGAAATATTCACAATCTACATGGCAAGAATATTGGGATATCAGTGAAACAGGAAGGCATCAGTATCAAATACAAAGGCCTGTGAGTAATAGGGAGAAGGTGGGCTTCAAATGTAGAGAAGAAACTGTTATAACATGTCTGAGAATAGGTCATACAGGTCTTAGTGACACATCACACAAAATAGACAAACACCCAACTGGAAACTGCACAGACTGTAACCAGAACAGTTCAACATGTCATACTTCACTGCAAGAAATTTAACAACCAGAGAAAGAATCTTGTTCAGTCACTTACTAAGTCAAAGCACAACTTTATATCAACAGGGCTTCTGGAGAAATCAGTAGGTAAAATAAAGCATGACATCATTACGTTTCTGAGAGAAACTTATTAGGATTTACTATTTATTTATTTGTTTGTTTGTTTATTCATACATACATACATACATACATACATACATACATACTGTAACGTCGCGGGTGCAGGTGTATAGAGCTACAGGCTCATCTCCGGACAGCAGCTCAGCATGAGCACGAAAAAAAAGGAAGATCGAGCAGGACTTTCCACATAACTTCATTTATTTTATAAAACAGGGCAGAACACCTACACCACTTCGTCACTGATGGATGTCCTACACTCGACAGGGAAAAATATATCTGAACGGAGTCGCAACTCGACTTACTCTCTGAACATATGTAGATCCTTCAACACAAAAAGAGAGGTGGCACCACCTAGTGGTACCACTCGGCACTGCCACATACATCTGCATTGATACTGGCTGTTACATATTCCCCCCAGCAATAATAAGGCTGTCCCCAGCCGTACACAGCTAGAGAAGAAACCAACTATTACTTTAACACACTGCAATACATCGCATTTGTGAAAAGTCAGCAGTTATGCACAGGGAAAATGACAGCATTATGCATGCCAATACACATATTAGCAGACAAAATACAAAAGAGAAACCAAACAGATGTCCAGTGCGGAACACAAATCAGAAGCGACCTCTTTAACTTGACATATATGATCACAAAATCCTGGACTCAGATTGATCGACAGGTTGAAGAAATGCAAATCAACAGAAAAGGTATATCTATACTCATTGTCAACAATTCACATAGGCAAACAGGATTCACTTAAGCAAGACACATCATGTGAACAAAAACAGAAAAAGTTTTTTTTTTTTTTTTTTGAAGACAGAACTGGTAACTACTGTCTAACACTCCAAACCAACTGTTCATTTCAGGTCAAGTCTGTCAGTGTGATAGTCGTTTGTCCATCTGCTGTCAGACCAACCAGAAGTGATTCTGGGACAGCGACGTGGTCGTAAGTCATATCGTCCAACAATATCAGGGACTGGGCTAGACAAAGTCTCTGGGCAATCATCAGAGAAATCACTGTCTAAGATAGGTACAGAGTCTTCATCACCTGGAACACCAAAAGGCCTGTCCGAACTAGAAGGGTCAGTGTGGTCAGTCTGTGTGATGGCTACACTATCACTTGGGGCATCAGTGTCATTTCTCTCAGCCGTCTGAGAAACATTGGATCTGCTGTGAAAAGATGAGTCCCAAGTGTGGAAAGGTTGCATGTTCACAACATGAAAAATCCCAGCATCCGCACCAGAGTCAAGTCTCGTCAGTCTGTAGTTGACCTCCCCTAGCTTTTGACTGACACGCAGTGGTCCCACAAACAGGGGTGCAAGTTTAGCAGCAAAGCCGGCTGATGCATCAGACCTGGGGTGGGACTTAACTCTAACAAGGTCACCCACAGCAAAGGAAGCTTGACGACGTCTCAAGTCATAATAATGTTTTTGTCTTTTGTGATTGAAATCAAGTGCAGCTCTGGCATGTTCATGAGCTTCCTGGAGGGATGCCCTGAGAGTCTCGGGGTATGGAACTCCGGGTTCATCCACGCCGTCATAGGGAGGCTGAGTCAGATGATCCAGTGGAGTCTCCAGCTCCCGACCATAAAGCATCATTGAAGGGCTGAGTCCAGTGCTTTCATGTGGAGCAGTGCGTAGTGCAAAGCAGATCTGGGGCAGAAACTTATCCCACAAAGTGTGCTTGTCACCAATGTAAGCTCGGATGGCAGTTTTGAGAGTCCTGTTCACACGCTCTGTTGCATTTGTTTGAGGGTGATAAGCTGTGGTGAGTCTGTGTGTCGTACCAAGGGTTGAGATGACATGCTCAAATAACTCACTCACAAAAGGTGTTCCTCTGTCAGAGATAAGATATGTCGGGGCACCATGTCTAGCAAACACCTCACTGACAAATTTACTGGCTGCAACTTGCGCTGTAGCTTCTCTGACTGCACATACTTCAATCCACTTGGAGAAATAGTCAACGAAGACCAGCAAGTAAGCATGTCCAGATGGAGAGCGAGGTAGGGGGCCAACAAAATCCACTCCAGTGTATTCCCAGGGTCTCTGAGGTAAAATAGGAACCATGAGTCCTGCTGGTTTCCTCTGGCTTGGCTTGACGAGCTGACAGACCGAGCAGGAAGTGACATACCGCTTGACATCTGCTGCCATTTTGGGCCAAAAGAATCTGAGTCGTAGCCTGGCTAGACTCTTGGAAATGCCAAGATGACCTGCGGTAGGGTGGTCATGATAATAATTAAGCAAAGTGCCACGCATTGATGCAGGGGCATAAAGTTTCAGTTCTTTTAGTGGGTGTAAACCACACCTGGTCCTGGGGTCTCTGTAGTAAAGCAGGCTGTCATACACAACATACTCTCTGTAAGTGTTCACATCTGTGACAACCTGACTTCCTGACTCAAGGTCTTGGAGAAGCTGACCTGTGACCGGGTCATCCAGCTGTAGTTGTCTGACATGTGAACGATCCGCCAACAACACAGGGGGCAGGGTGCGGAGATCCAGACTGCCTATGACAGAGTACTCTGGAAGCAGGTCAGTAGGAGTGTCACTGCAAGGAGGCAAGGGGTTTCGAGAAAGTGCATCTGGTACATTGTTGTGTTTTCCAGGCTTGTGCACTATAGTGAAGTCAAAATCTTGAAGTCGTAGGGACCAACGAGCAAGACGGCCTGAGGGGTTTGGGCGGGACATCAGCCACCTGAGGCTACTGTGGTCTGTGTAGATGGTCACATGGAGTCCCTCGACATAAGGTCTGAAATGTTCGAGGGCCCAAATCACAGCCAAGCACTCTTTTTCAGGGGTAGAGTACACCTTTTCAGCTTTGTGTAGAGAACGGCTAGCGTAAGACACAGCGACATCTCGTCCTTCTTCATCTTTCTGCATCAGTGCAGCACCTAAGCCAAGGTCGCAAGCATCAGCATGAATGAAAAAGGGGCTTTTGAAGTCAGGAAATCTCAAGACAGGTGCTGAAGTCACACAATTTTTCAAAACATCCATAGATTCCTGGCAGTTGTCATTCCAGTGGAAATCTGCATCCTTTCTGGTGAGCGCGTGGAGGGGCTCAGCAATGCGTGCATAGTTTTGGACAAAACGACGATAATATCCAGTCAGTCCAAGGAACTGTCTGACATGCTTCACTGTAGATGGGGTATTAAACTCCATAACTGCCTTGATTTTGTCCATATCTGGCTTTATGCCTGAAGGTGTGACATGGTAGCCCAGGAAGGTAAGTTCACTCAAACAAAACTGACATTTCTTGAGTTTCAGGGTCAGACCAGCAGCTTGGAGTCTTTTAAGCACTTCCTCCAGGTCTGCCATGTGCTGTTCAAAGGTGGGAGATGCAACAACAATGTCATCTAAATAGACGGCACATGTTTTGTAGATGAGGCCAGCAAGAACACTATTCATTAGTCTCTGAAAGGTGGCTGGAGCGTTGCAAAGTCCAAAGGGGAGCACACGAAACTGGAAGAGACCACAGTGTGATATGAAGGCTGTTTTCATTTTTGATTCCTCCTCAACCGACACCTGCCAATATCCACGAGCCAAGTCCAGTGTTGTGACAAACTGTCCTCTTGCCAAAAAGTCAAGTGACTCATCAACACGAGGAAGGGGGTATGAGTCTTTTTGTGTGACCTGATTCAAACCTCTAAAGTCCACACAGAACCTTGGTTCAGTTTCTGGTCTGTTAACAATCACAACAGGGGCAGCCCACGGGCTCGTGGAAGGCTCGATGATGTTGTCTCGTAACATTTGTTGTATTTGTTCCTCAATGACACGTTTCTTTGCAGGAGAAGTGCGATATGGAGGGAGATTTATAGGTTTTGCATCACCTGTGTCAATCACATGTTCAGCGAGGGAGGTACGTCCAAGATGACCATCCAGCATGTCATCAAACTGTTTGAGCAGGCTGAACATGGCTTCTTTTTGGTTCGCCTCAAGGTTAGCATCTGAGAGCTTTTCCATTAGGCTGGACTGTAAATTGTCAAGGGACATGATGCTTTCCTTTCCAATAGGTGGTTCAATTGCACATTCCTCCACTTCATCCACCACAGAGCAGGGGACATCATCCAACAACACAGTCCTTGAAGGGATGTGGATGGTTACTGAGGCTCTGATCATAAAATCCATTCCTAGGATGAAGGGGGTAGACAGGTTATGGATTATGGCAAAACGTTGGTAGAAGCGTTTGTTCATGAAGCCAATCGATAGCCAAGTTACACCTTCAGGGGTGCAGGGGGCGTTGTCTGCGAGGCTCACAGGTGGACCTTCCCACTGTTGTGTCTTGCTGGGGTAACTGCCATCAACACGTATGATATCTGCTCTCACAGCAGAAAGAGAGGCTCCCGTGTCTAAGGTAGCTTCCACTGAAACTGAGTTAAAGTTAACTTTGGTTCTTAAAGGTGTGTTCCAGGGGACCCGAGAGTCACTGTCCTCAACATGACCTAAGACATGCCGTTCTTGTGGGGTTGTGTCATTCTGGCGAGGCTCAGTTAGCGTCTGGAGGGAGGATTGCCTCGACGAAATGTCCTCCCTCCCCTGAAGTTTCCCGCCTGGTTGTGGTAAGGTGGTGTGTTGGCTGAGCGAAAGTCTGATTCAGTGTTTGGCTCACCTCTGTCAGGAGTCACAGGTATCGGGGAGATGGGAGCTGGCCAAGCTTGTGGTTGGGTGTTGGGTGGAGGCACATGAGGTTTAGGGTTGCAGTTTGGGCAGGTGCGGGAGGTAAACCCAGGCAGGGAACATTTGAAACAATGAGGCTCAGTCGACTGGTTTCCCCTCACACGTGCGTGTGTAGTTTGGTGGCCACTAGGTCCAAGGACAGAATGGAGCTCATGAGCTCGTAACAGCAAATCAATCACTGAAGGTATATGAGTGCCAAACAATGCAACTCTGTATTTTTCCAGAGAATGTTTACATATCAGATCAATCTGTTCTTGTTCAGGAGGTGGGTTTTGCAACTTTTTAAACTCACTTAACATATGAGCGAAAAAGGTGGGAAGGGGCTCCTCATGACCCTGAACACGGTCAAGAATGCCTCTTAAGACGCGTTCTTGGTTGTCAGATGGCAGAAAAACAGTTCTAAAGAGTTGACAGAATTGCTTCCACGTAACAACATGAGAACTGAGAGCTTTAAACCATGTGCTTGGTTCTTTCGCAAGGAAATGTGGCAGTTCATTCAATATTTGATTGTCAGTCAGGTTCAGTGAGGCTCTGTATGTGTTGACAGCCTGTAACCATTCCTCTGGGTTGATTTTACCATCACCAGAATACACAGGGGGTTCTAGCTTAGCGTGATGTAAAGCAGCAGCAATCATTCTTGATGTATTGACAAGGTCAAGTGTCTGAGTTTGTGGGAAAGAGTCTGAGTGCCCTGCCTGAGCTTCCACATGAGATGATGAATCAATCAACGACAGTCCGACTCTGGTCACAGCAGGATTATATGGAGTTGAGGTTGCAATGGGGTGTGGGTTTGGTGCTTTGGATGCAGGAACATCACAGTCTTTCTTGTTTGTCAGGTCAAATCTTTCTAGCATGTTCCGTTGCAGGTCTAAGGAGTCATGTAGACATTTGCGTAGTCTCTCAACTTCAGTCTGCAAGTCGTGAACTTTCTGGTCAATGTCTGAATTTGTACAGTAGGGGACTGTATACCTAGCAAGGGATTCAATCTCTAAATCAGAGTCATGGTCAAACACATCAGTGTCTAAGTCTGGGTGGGATGCCATTGCTTACTTATCGATTAAAGCGGAAAAACAAACCTCAAATAGCATCAACTCTATGCAAAAGACGAGGTGAAGGCAGCATTCACATTGACCTTAGCTGACAAAAATTAGCTTCTTCAAATACTCTGGCTTTCTTTCTTCTTCGTATATATAATTTTAACATGCAGCTTCAGCTGAAAACACCACCATAAAGCCTTAAGCCAAATAAGCAATGAGAAGTCTATTCAAAATTACTGCGTGAAGAGAAAAAACAACGTGTGTAACAGGTACAAACACACTTTTTTTTTTTTTTTTTTTTTTTTACAATCGCGGTCTTCTACTTACTCAATCAATTAAACTTCTTCATCAGAGACATCTAGTCCACACTCTGGGAAGCTCGAAATCACAGAGTCCCACGGGGGAAAGCATCCAGAACGATCCCAGAAAGAGGACTCCCACATCCAGACCGAAGCGCTCCACGGAGGTTCTCCAGTTCGTTGAAAGGCAGGGTGAACACACAAATCCAAGACGGAACACGTGGCGTACTCCTTCAATGCTAGCTTACACAGTCACTGTTGACGTAGCTTCAGGAGATGTTAGCTTCGAATGTAGCACGAGCCAGGGCCAGGGAAACTGCTAAATATCCACTCACAAGGACTCCCGTGGCGTTGAGATGCTGATGTCGTCCGATCCGGTCCGTTCTGGTCCGATCTCGAGGTGAGGGTGATAGATGAAGGTCCAGGAAAAAAAAAAATGTTCGGGCGCCAGTTGTAACGTCGCGGGTGCAGGTGTATAGAGCTACAGGCTCATCTCCGGACAGCAGCTCAGCATGAGCACGAAAAAAAAGGAAGATCGAGCAGGACTTTCCACATAACTTCATTTATTTTATAAAACAGGGCAGAACACCTACACCACTTCGTCACTGATGGATGTCCTACACTCGACAGGGAAAAATATATCTGAACGGAGTCGCAACTCGACTTACTCTCTGAACATATGTAGATCCTTCAACACAAAAAGAGAGGTGGCACCACCTAGTGGTACCACTCGGCACTGCCACATACATCTGCATTGATACTGGCTGTTACAATACATACATACATACATACATACATTCTAATGTCTTGTTCCACACTCCAGTTGGTGGTGGTAATGCACCGATACGTTGGTTTGCCAACCGCCAATAAACCAAGAAGAAGAAGAAGAAGAAGAAGAAGAAGAAGAAGAAGAAGAAGAAGAAGAAGAAGAAGAAGAAGAAGAAGAAGAAGTCGTCGCGGGGACGATCTCAACAGAAAAAAAAGCAGCGTTTAGTTTTCTGTTTTTTCGTCGGTTCTTTGATGTGAGGAGATGTCCAGATTTCAGGATCTTAAAGATTTATTCGAGCGGCGGCTGCTCGCTGCGGTTAGCAGAGACCTGAACGAACAAAGAACAACATCTGGATACGAAGAGGAGCTCCAGAGACAAAGAGAACTATTGGATGTGATTTTAATCCCGGAGATAAAGCTGCACAGAACAGGTTGGTTTCTGAAAATGTGTGTGATAATGTTTCAGGGAATCGAGCCAGTAGCTAAGGTTCATAGATGTAAGCTCTGGGCTTCTATGATTTAATCCAGTCACTAGAAATTCTTCTGGAAATGTGGAGTCTTATGTGGATTTTCTTTGTGGAAAAAGGTTTAAAGTCGATTTCCGTGTGGAAAAAAAACACAGACTGTGGAACAAATATCAGCACAATGAACAAAACAAATAGCTGCTTTGTCCGCTTTGCGTCGGCCATAAACTCAAAATACAAACCGTTGGCATAATATTGACGAGGATATTTTCTTTATTTAATGATTTGTTTTGTTGAAACAAGGAAGGAGACTTAGATAATTTATCCTAGTTTAGTTTTTATATATGTGTGTTTAAAAAGTCGTCAATCAAAGGGCTCATTTTCATTCTTTAGCTGAAACTCGGGTCGATCTCTGCCGTCTTCATGCTTTAGTCGGCACAGTGGTCCAGAGCTTCACCGATGGAAGCTGTTTCAGGCTTTTTCAAACGGCTTCGACCGGTGAAGGCTTTGCCACCCTCACCTGTCCTCTTATCAGTGTCAACAAATCCATCTGCAGAGCAACAAATCAGGATCAAAACCAGCACAGGCCGAATATCATCCATGCTAACAGGCTAACTGTGATGCTACAAATAAAGATGGCGGCTCGTCTGTTTAGACCGTATTTTGCCAGTTTTGGCCTTCGTTGTTGTCTTACTGCACTCTGCTGGTCGGATGTTGGTTTTGAATTACCTACATTTATTTCTTCACGTCCGTGTCCTGTTTTACATGATCTTCTCGGGTCTTCGGCCCCACAGTCAAAACACAGACAAACAATGGGCCACATGCGCAGTTTAGATTCTAAGGATGTTTGACCAGGGAGTAAGCTGTGTTTTGACGCATGTCTTATTCATGTGGGTCACGCTTGTGTGGAGAGCATAATCCAGCCCGGATATTTCTTATTTGAATTGTGACGTCATTCTCATGGCATCACTGTCTTGTTATATTGTTGGTTTAGCTCATCATTTTATTTAGTCATATAGTGTGTTCTCGTACAATCTCAGGAACAATAGAGCTCCCATCTCCTGCTCATGTCTGCAGGCCTTACTGACACTGAATGACCTTCTACACAGTCTCCATTAACACCAAGCTCAAACAACACACACACACACACTTGAAAAGCACATCTCTCTGAAACCTGACGCTAGCTGTGGGTTGAGACAGCTGTGTCAATCATAATGATGGCCACTTACTCTCGGTTGTTTAGTTAAGCTCAGCCTCTGTATAGGTGTAGCCAATGAACGTGTTAAAAGTGTACTGCACCCGGATATCGGGGCTCATTCTGTTGAGACCAGCGCTGTGAACTTAACCTGTGACTAGAATAGATGCTGAACTGAGAAATAGCTCTTCTTCCAGTGATTCTTGGGAGGTGTTTGTCCAAAGAACCAGGAGATCATAACAAATGGTGCCATGACCTTGGGGACACAACCTCTCAAAGTCTGAGCATTGGGACTGTGAAGAGAAGGATTGTAGAGTGATTTCCTCAGACAACTCAAACCTCAAAGGAAAAAGTGAGCAGGAGAGATTACAAGATCTAAAATTTCTGTGCATTGCTTTTATCCAAATTTATAGAATTGTCTGATATGATCCTCTTTGATTGTTTTATTTAATACATTGAATAAATGCTGAAGTCAAATTGCATTCTTTGGTCACAAGTAAGGTTTGAAACCACACACACACACACACACACACACACACACACACACACACACACACACAGAGAGTCAGAAAATAAGTACATAGAGAAGTTTCGGTACTTTGATCCAGTCAGAGTTAAAAAAATTGATCAGGCAGCTGTTTATGACCCTTGGAACTGTACGCTCCAGCATGAGCCTGTCAGAGACTAATTAAAGTGTGAGCTCCAAGAAAAGATGAAAATTAGATTAAAGCTGTTCGAGACCCTTTTAACTGTGGGCTCCAGCATGAGGCTGTCAAAGACTGTATAAAGTGTGGGTTCAAGTGAAAAGCTAATGTAGAAGCTGGGGATGCCCGTAGAGTAATAAAGAGACTCCCAGGAAGCGGTTGAGTATTGTCTCTGGTTTAACTGTAGTGATAAATAAATTAATATGGACACAGGGAATGGTATCTTATTGTTTGTGTGGTGTGGTTTTGATGGTGTTGGTGTTTGTGACTGTGGTTTTCCCATGTTTCCTTGTTTTCATGTTTTGTTATTCAGTGATATAATTACAACAGTCTGGGGGTGCGCATCGGCTGCTGAGACACCCCCCCCCCCCCCAATATTCGGTGGGTCCTGAAAGTTTCCATTGAGATCTGGGAGGTATAAAAATGAAAGTTAAATGGGATGTCATTTGTAGAGCATTGTCCTCAGTGAGAGTTGAGTAAAACTGGACTGGGGTAACTCCCAGTAACTGAGCGCACAGAGGCAGTCTCTGTGTAGAAAGTTCTTTGTTAAGTCCAGCATTCATGGTCCTGAACCACTCACTTTAACTGGGAATGCTACCTCAATACCTGATTTAAAATGTGTCTTGAAGTGACTGAGCAATGGAAAAAGTGTAAACCCGGATCTGTCTGGTCGGTGGGTTATTTGGTTAATTGTAATTGGACGGGGAAAATCCAGAAAGAACAAGTGAGCCATGAACAGGAAAGATTTGTGGCATGGTTTAAAAAGTTGCAATCAAGGGGTATGGTTGTAGACTGTGACAGTCTTTCACTGTCATCTAATGGGCTCAGTTAGATATTAAAGATGGCAGAGAGAGCCCTGAAAATATGCCAAGGCCGAGGAAAATTGTAATATGTTGCAGAGATGGGTAGCTAGAAAGGTGACTGAAAGAGCTGAAGAGAACCATCGGGACTGTGTTTACACAGAGAATCAAAATTTGTAATGATGACAACCACAACCCCATCATGTGCTCCAAAACAAAATAAAATGTCTGTTGATTAAAATGATGCAGTGCCTCCACCCAAGTTGAGCCAAAAACATGAAGAGCCTGATGTGTTTAAGCCTGAGCCAGATGAGGCCTCTGAAACCTCCAGAGTGTGCTCCTCTGTCTTAAAGTAATCCATATGGAGGGACTAATGCCCTGTTAAAATAAGGGAACAAAAGGGCTTCAAGAATCTGCGTTGCCTCTGAGATTATCAGATCTAATTATGGTACCCATTTTACAAATGAGGAGCTCAGAGGAGTTTAAAAAGTGTTATTAATCAATCAAAAGTTTGGTGCTGTGTACCGCCTCTTGAGGTCTGGTAGAGAGGGCTATTAGAACTATTAGGGATGGATTGGCTAAAAGTCTGCACAAAAAAGTCGGTCCTCAAGAGGTTTTGACAGGATGGAAAATATCCTGTCCATTCACAGCAGCACCTGGTGACACTACTTTAGTGCTGTGATTGATCAAAATATGTGTGAATATGTGAATAAGCAGAGTAACAGGTCACACATACTCATTATCAGATAGTCATAGCGGTCAGTGACCCTGAAAAAGCAAAAGAGATAAAAAAGAAATAAAAATAAGTATGTGTCCTTACATTGGGTCAGTTTTTAAATTTTTCTTGATTTGGTATTTTTCTTCTGTTTTGTTATTTTTCCTGTTTTGTATGTTTTTTTTTATTTAGGTGTAATTTTTGAGGTTGAAGCAAAAGACAGAGGGGAGCGAAGGAAAGAATGATAAAGTTTGTACGTGCGAAATTCTTTACCATTCTTGCTTGATGTACATCTTCTGTTGCTCAACAGTCTGGGGTCTCTGTTGTCCTATTTTGTGTTTCATAATGATCCACTCAATTTCATGGTGGCAAACGCTATGGTCACTGTCTTACCCGCAGACTGGGACATCAGCTTAAAAGAGCTCAAAAGAGGATTGCCAGTTTGGGGGACATTGGATGGCTGTCAGTCCGTCCCGGATGAGCTTGGACCCAGATAAGCCGACGGTGTCTCTGGTTGTTGTTGATATATGTCTTTGGCTTTGCATGGTACAGTTTATATAAATATATAAATATATAAATATAAATATATATATATATATATATATATGTGTATATATATATATATATATATATATATATATATATATATATATATATATATATATATATGTGTATATGTATGTATGTATGCATGTATATATATATATATATATATATATATATATATATATATATATATATATATATATATATATATATATATATGACTTTGAAATCTATTAATCATATCTTTGGTTGACAGGTGTGTGTAACCAGGTGAACTCCACCTTCAGTTCTTCTTTGAGATCAGTGTCTCAACAAGCAGGAGGCTCCTGTAATCATTTGTCCAGTAGATCAGATTGTCATTCCAGTTCAGCAGCAGAGCTGAAAATAAAGATCCTGAGTTTCTTTCTTTCAGATTAGCTTTTCCATCAGGAAGATGATCTAATATCTCATTAATATTTGTTGACTGTGTCCTGCAGATGTTCAGCTACTAATGGTGAAGAAAGAGGAGCTTCCCCCTGAGCAGCAGGAGAGGAGCCCCTATCCAGACCAGGAGGAGAATGAGTCCCCACTCATTAAAGAGGAAGAGGAGGAACTGTGGATTGGTCAGGGGAGAGAGCAGCTTCAAGGACTGGAGGAGGCTGATACCAAGTTCCTGTTTACTTCAGTCCATATGAAGAGTGAAAATGATGAAGAGAAACCTGAGTCCTCACTGCTTCATCAGAGACTAACTGACCACATGGAAACAGCAGCTGGTGGAGAGGACTGTGGAAGACCAGAACCAGACAGGAGCTCAGATCCAGAAAGAAATGTACAACCAGAGAATGAGGTTCAGACTGAAACCTCCTCAGATACTGGATCAGGGACTGAAGATGAGGCAGATGACTGGAAGGAGACCAGAGACTGTCTGAAAAGATTAAAATCTGCCACAAACAAAAGAGCAGAGGCTGTAAAGTTACACAATTGTCCTGAGCCTGATGAAACCAATGATGTGGTTTCTCTGACAGAAAAGAGACCTTTCATCTGCTCAGAGTGTGGAAAAGGATTTACTCATGAAGCAGATTTTGAAAAACACATATTTATCCACACCAAAGTAAAACCTTTCAGCTGTTCTGAATGTGGGAAAACATTTAATCACAACTCAAGTCTAAGTAGACATCGGTTTGTTCACTCAAAAGAAAAACCATTCAGCTGCTCTGAATGTGATAAAAGATTTAACCAAAAACAAAATCTGATTGCGCATATGTTTGTTCACACCAAAGAAAAACCTTTCAGCTGTTCTGAATGTGGTAAAAGATTTAATTTTAAAGAAAATCTGACAAGACATATGATTGTTCACTCAAAAGAAAAACCTTACTGCTGCTCTCAGTGTGGGAAAAGTTTTAAGCACAAAATAAGTTTAACAAAACACATGTTTGTTCACACCAAAGAAAAACCTTTCAGCTGCTCTGAATGTGGGAAAAGATTTAAGTGCCAAATAAATCTAACTGCTCATACGATTATTCACTCAAAAGAAAAACCGTTTTGCTGCTCTGAATGTGGGAAAAGGTTTAATTTTAAAGAAAATCTGACAAGACACATGATCGTTCACTCAAAAGAAAAACCTTACAGCTGCCCTAAATGTGGTAAAAATTTTAAGCGCAAAATAAGTTTGACAAAACATATGTTTGTTCACACAAAAGAAGAACCTTACACCTGCTCTGAATGTGGGAGAAGTTTTAATGAAAAAGGACATTTGTCAAGACACATGATTGTTCACTCAAAAGAAAAACCTTACAGCTGCCCTGAATGTGGGAGAAGTTTTACACAAAAAGGAAGCCTGACTGTGCATATGTTTGTGCACTCAAAAGCAAAACCTTTCAGCTGTTCTGAATTTGAGACAGGATTTAACAATAAAAGATGTGTGACAATACATGACTGTTCATAAATGAAGGGCACTACTCAGCTGCTTGGTGTTAGATTTCCCCTCAAGCTGACTTTGGAGCTTCAAATACTAACCCACAGTTTGAAAGAAACTTTCTTAGCTGCTCTGAATGGCTCTGAATGGTAGATTCTCTTTGTGTTCAGAGTTATAAAGTATGTGTTCTTGAAAGTTTGTGAAAAGTTTAAAAAATATTCAAATAAATGTGTGTTTTTATAAACATGATACGTATGAACGTCTTTATTTATAAGGCAGTTTAGGAAACCCTTGCAGAGGTGGTTTTAGGGGTTAGGTTTTTAGAGTTCCATCTAAGTTATCTTCATAAAAAAATTTCCTTCAATTACAATAAATGTAGTAGGAAAGAGACAGAAAGCAAGGGGAGGAACTATAGGATAGTGGCACAAGAGGAGATATTGCCTATAAACAGACTTTTTTTTATAGACACACATCTGCAGCTTTGATTTTACAAGACAATATACATGTATAGAAGTCAATTATATCTGTAACTATTAGGGATGAGCCGGATATTCGTTTCAAACGAGTGCTCCTTACGGATAATGCATCTTTGCCGAGTCCGAGGACGACAAGTTTTTTTTAGGATTATTCGTATCCGTGCTAAAAGAATCCTCATTGGGTAGCAACAACTACTGTCTTCACTCTTCATGCTCTGTGATTGGCCAGTCACACACAGCACCACCCCCCCCCCCTGCACCCACATGCTGCAGCGAGGAGGTGCCTGCTCTCTAGTGATGTTCGATACCACCAATTTAATTTCCGATCCGATACTGAGTAAAATTCATGCTGGTATCGGCGATACCGATTCGATACCGATACTTTGTGCAATTACACCTAATGTATCTGGTAAATCCGAAAAAAGAGTAGTGTATTTCAAATCATAGCCTCAAAAAAATACAAGAAACCCAAGTCATTTCTTATATATATTTTAAACTTGCGGCAGCAGCCTTCTTCTTATACAAGCCAACAGAAAAACGAAAAAACAGAGGACACAGCCATATCTATATGAAAATAGTCTCAAGTTCAAGAAGAAAAGAAAATCTGTACAATAATAAACCCAGGGGATACAAACACTTGCTGATTTATAATACTGGGTGAGAGATTATCTCAGTGATAGACAGCCTATTATTAATCCAAGATGAACTCATGCAGCTATTTTTTGAAGTGTGTATTAATTTTGTTACTTTTCATAACCATATTAATTTGAACAACTTCAACAGCAACAGTGCTTAGCACTGCTTAAGTTCCATATTTGTAATTATTACCTGAGTAGAGCCTGCCTGCAGTACAGAAGGACTGGGCCAGAGACGTCTGTCTTGCCCTACCAGCAGCAGCACCTGCAGCTGTGCTCTCCTTTTCTACTGTTTTACCACATATATCGTTCATTGCCTCTTGGCTGTTCGTGGAGCTCAAGTAGCTCCAAACAGCACTCCACTTACGCTCCGCCATTGCGAGTGAGTGTGAGTAACTGAGCGCGAGAGAGCAGCGATTGAGCGCTGCTGTGCTTCCGCATTACGCTCTTACCCCGGCGGAAGAAAAAGTAGTTCCCACCAATTTTGTCATTTATCCAAGATCTCGATAGTTTAAATATTTTCCACTTTGTTCTTGTTAATGATATACATAATCTCAAACGAATGAAGTATCAAAAGTATCGATATTTTGATTTGAGAATCGATTTTAGAACCTAGAGACCTAGTATTGGAAGTATCGATACTTCAGTATCGATCCGCACATCACTACTGCTCTCCTCTTTCACACACACACACACAGGCAGTGAGTGACAGCGACTACTTCTCTTGCTTGCTTGAGTTGACTGTAGTTTACGTTGCTCTAATCTCTACTACTCACTCAGTTTTCTTCTGCTCGTCTCTATTGAGGTTTGTTTGGTATTTAAAGTTACTTCTTGAACTTATTTCCTGTCATACGCGATGCATGTGACAAGACGGGGCTGAAAACGGCTCGTGTCGTGTTGGTCAATGCCTCTTTTCTCTTTTGACCGTTTTTTTAAGGTTTTCGTTGTCTCGCATCTCTGTAGTTCTTTTTTATATACATATTTACAGTTACTTGATTAACTGTTTTGCAACGTCCACGCAACACATTTGAAGGCTTAAAGCTGTAAACTCCTTGTGTCGCGTACCCCCCTAGCCGGTCTTTTTTCTTTTCTTTTTTTTTTTTTTACTGGCTGCGTGATTTTAGTTTGGCTGGTGAGAAAGTTAGTTGGAAAGCTTTGCCCATTCTGAGAACAGTGTTTTTGAAAATACAGTGAACAACAAGGCATATTTTTTTCGAGCTCTTAGAAGCGGCCGCTCTGAGGACCACGGAAAGCTTTTCTCTGACTGTGAGCATTTTTTAGGCGATCTTTTTTGAGCTCTCCATCTCCGTACATTTCATTCTGTGACACCATATTTCACAGCCGCTTTGCAATTGTTTGAAGACTCTGCCTCATTTATCACCATCATCTTGAAGTCTGCATCATAACTTCTCCTCAGCTGCCGGTTAACCTGGCCGATTTTCGACCCACTTTTCTCCAGATTGTCGCTACGTTTCTCCATTTTCTGTTATCTCTTCTCTTATTTTCTTCTCTTTTCTTTCTTGCCGCTATTTTTTATTTTTCTTCTTCATGACAGGGGTTCGCTTTGGCCTGGGGAGTTAAGTTCAGCATTCGCTTTAAAGATATCTGGCGCCATCTAGCGTTGTGAATGGGTATAATATCTAGACCCCGAATATAAGACGACCCCCACTTTTTCAGTCTTATTTCAATGCAAAAAAAACCATCTTATATTCGGGCCAATATGGTAATTATTGCTGTGTTTTACAGATGACTTGTCTGACATTTGTTGGGCTTGTGGGGAGGAGAGCTCAGGGCCGAGATAGACCAGTGGGTAAGATTGTTCCACTTTTGTCAAACTGAGATGATTAATGGGCTCCACCATGTGCTATGTCACTTTACTGACACTGAGTAAATTCTCACCAGCACAACTTTTGAAATACATTACTTTATGTCACTTATCTTGCATATATTTTCACTTTTTAAGACACTAGTACATCTGAACAAGCACTAACTGCTTTGCAGATATAATTGCAAATTGGTAAAAAGTGTGGAGATTTTATTTTGTGTTTCTAACACTTTGAATGTAATATTTCTGACAAAATATAACCTACGTTATTTGACTTTTTCCTCCCTTTTCCTTTATATTGAATGCACAACTTGCCAAAAATGGTATCAAAAGAGTGTGAACAACCCATCTGTTGACGGAAATTATTTCTGCAAAGCTTGTATGTCCTGAACAATAAAACATGGTATCAAATGTTAAAATTGTCTTTTTTTCAATCAGATCCAAAGCTGCCTTGTGGACAATGCTAAATACTTTATAGGCATGAAGGTGAAATGTATTAAATTAAAATATTGTCACACGAAAGAATGCTATCATAGGATGAAGTAATCATACAATTTGAAACTATATAATTATTTATGTAGTCTTTAAAAGAACACAAGGTTACTATGCATTAAAATAATAATGATTTTGAAGCCTTTATTTGATCGTCAAATTCATTTTTGCATCAATTACATGTAAAACAAACATGACGTAAAATATGATTTACTTCACAAAAGTTCCATAAACAACACCAAATGACCGTGACAAAATAAATCAGTCGTGTGTATAACAGAATAGGTACAGAGTTAAAAATATCAGTACATTCAGTAGATGTATCATAACAGCGACCTAAGCCTGCTCCTTGAAACAGTCCATTAAAAAATAAGAGTCCCGCACGACTCACCGCTGTTCACATTTTAAACAGGCATCTTCACAGACACCCTTTTACCTTTTCTACTATTCGTCATTTCTTACTTGGTTCTGCACAGCACTCCCATGCGCACTCCTCTCATTATGTCTCTGCCACCTTTAGATCCTGTTTAAAGTCAGACTTGAACTGCGTATTTTGCAAAGATATTTTGGTATGATAGGTTATTTTAACAACGAACAAGGGGTCCTGCAAAGTCACACCTCCAAAACATCTGTCTGCCTGTCACCAGTTAATCTATCGCCAGTTGATCCGGAAAGGTTTAACTGGTGCTAGATTAACTGGTGACAGTCCAGACAGATGTTTAGGAGGTGCGGCCTTGAAGGACCCCTTGTCAGAAAATATAAACAGAAATACATCCTTGATCATGGACAGGATAAACAGTAGAAGGTGAATGAATTAATGACTGAATGAAAATGTTGTGTTAATGTTTATGCTATCAAATATAACATGAATAATATTCATTTCTTATCGTATTTTACTAACGTAGTGAATATAGGTGGTAATATCGAAGCCTGTGAAAAACACTTCAAACGTCAATAAAGAGTGAAAATCTGCGTGCGGCTTCATTCATTTATTTATTATGGGGATCTTTAGCCAATGTTCTTATCTAAAGAAGTCTATAAGTGTAACATAAAGTCTGTATGAGGTCAGGTTTCTGCTGAAGCTCAGCTCAAAGTCAGCACTCATCCGTGGTAGAGCAACTGGCCAGTTTAACTTGTGATACAGCATGAAACATCCACCACGATTCTCTGGCCAGTTTAACTTGTGATACAGCATGAAACATCCACCACGATTCTCATTTAAGTCTAATGACATATCTTTGGCAAAATACATGGCAGCATAGGCTGAGTTTGATCAAGACTTACATTTCTTCTGGGTTACATTAGATTAAATAATCGATTAACAGATTGTCACTGTGAATAAGATGAAGCATTTGTGCATTTTTTTACTCTCTTAACATTGATGTTTGGCAAAATGTCACATGTTTGCTCCTAACCCTACCTGTAAAAAAATAAGTGAAGTATCAATACTGTGGTATATTGATCCATATATCAAGACAAACAAACATGTTTTGGGGTTGTTTTTTTAAGAGTATTTTTAAACATGAGCTCCACTTTACAATTTGGTGGTCAAAATGAGTCATAGGAACACAAACTTTTGGTATCGATCCAGTAGATGGCCTTAACTTTAACTGCGAAAAGGCTACAACACAATCCCCTGGGATAATCTGCCTGATCAAACCTGCCTGATCACTGACAGAGCAGGTCAAGATCTTGTTGTTTCTATTGTGGCAGTTTTACAGCTATGGTGGAAGCCATTTACTGGACTGATCCAAAATGATCCTCACATTTGAATAATAGGGCCCTGGTTTGAAAAAAAGAACTGATCTTCTCCTTTTAAAAAATGGATCATAAACAACAATGTTTTGAGTTGAAAAACAGACAAAATACTTATAAGAGAACTTGATGTCTGTTGTCCTCTCTTTTCCTTCTCTCCTTACCGCCACCCCCATCTTGACCTCTCATGACTCTATGGCAGCCTCCCAAACGCTTCACTGCTTCTATGTAATAACCTCTGATCAGTGTTGGGTCAGTGTTTGTTGCGTAGGCATGGCGCCAGATTATTTTCCTCGAAAAGCCATCAACACTTCCATTTACACAAATACCATATGGTTTCAGTTTATCATATGAGTCCTGGTGCCAGATGAAGTTTGGTCCGCTTTAGAAGTAGTTCCATTGTCTTAGACGTCTTGCTTGCCTCAATGACACCCCCCTGGGATCCAGCTCCTTCAGCACCAAGCGCACATCCTCTTTTTTACATGTAGTCCATGCTGTCTGCATTTCGCAAACATCCACCTGTACCCTTGAAGCTGCCTAGAATACTGCAATCTGTTGTTAATGTATTTTGTTTATTTTGTTTCATGGTTGATGAAACAGAATGGGGCTTTTATTTTGAAGGCCAGGTTCGGTGTGGGTAATGCGGGAAATGTGATTAAAACATTGCTGTGTTAGGTACGTCCAGCCAGGTGTGACACAGGTTATGTCTGAAGTGAATCATTCTCCATGATAGTGTTTTGCTAAGTTGGGAACAAAATATTTATACTATCGGGTTTTGTGGTTTTATGTTCATTTATGCCGCTGCAGAGTAGCTTTTGCAAGCTCCTTGTTACTTTGGTCACCCCATCTGTGCTTCAGGTAAATGCAGTTACATCATCTAGGCTTAAATTCTGCTGTGCACATAGAACCAATGTTACGGGGCTATGTCTGTGAAGTACGACAGAGGATTAGGGCCAATAGGGCAACAGGTGAACAGGTTCATTGGAAACAGGTGTCATGATTGGGTATAAAAGCAGCTTCCCTGAAAGGCTCAGTCATAAGCAAGAATGGGGTGAGGCTCACCACTTTGTGAACAACTGCGTGAGAAAATAGTCCAACAGTTTAAGAACAATGTTTCTTAATGTACAATTGCATTGCAGTCCATAACATCATCAAAAGATTAGGAGAATCTGGAGAAATCTCTGCACGTAAGCAGCAAGGCTGAAAACCAACACTGAATGACCGTGACCTTTGACCCCTCAGGCAGCACTGCATTAAAAACCAACATCATTGTGTAAAGGATATTACCACGTGGGCTCAGGAAGACTTCAGAAAACCATTGTCAGTTAACACAGTTCATCACTACATCTACAAGTGCAAGTTCAAACTCTACCATGCAAAGACAAAGACATATCAACAACACCCAGAAACACCGCCGGCTTCTCTGGACCCGAGCTCATCTGAGATGGACTGACACAAAGTGGAAAAGTCTGCTGTGGTCTGACGAGTCCACATTTCAAATTGTTTCTGGAACTCATGGACGTGGTGTCCTCCAGGCCAAAGAGGAAAAGGACAATCTGGATTGTTCTCAGGTCAAAGTCTCAAAGCCAGCATCTGTGATGGTATGGGGGTGTGTTAGTGCCCATGGCATGGCTAACTGGACCATCTGTGAAGGCTCCATTAATGCTGAAAGGTACATACAGGTTTTGGAGCAACATATGCTGCCATCCAAGCCACGTCTTTTTCAGGGACGTCCCTGCTTATTTCAGCAAGACAATGACAAGACACATTCTGCACCTGTTACAACAGCGTGGCTTTATAGTAAAAGACTGCGGGTACTAGACTGACCTGCCTGTAGTCCAGATCTGTCTCCCATTGAAAATGTGTGGCACATTATGAAGCACAATTTACAACAATGGAGACCCCGGACTGTTGATCAACTGAAGTTGTTCATCGATCAAGAATGGTAAAGAATTCCACCTCCAAAGCTTCAACAATTAGTGTCCTCAGTTCACAAACACTTATTGAGAGTTGATCAAAGGAAAGATGATGGAACGCAATGGGGAACATCACCCTGTCCCAGCTTTGTAGGAATTATTATATTCTGTTTTTATTTATGTTTTACACAATGATCCAACTTTAATGGAATTGAGGTTGTATAGCATCCCATAAGCCACTTTTCGATCTCATCCCTGATGCTGCTTTCTTCGTCTCTCTCTTAACACTTGTTTTTGCACCAAAATGAAGGACTATTTTGTAACGTAAGATGGGACTCTATAAACCTATCCCCTAAAGCCACCTCTACAAGGGTTCAACTTAAACTGTCTTATAAATGAAGATGTTCATGTGTATCATGTTTACATAAACTCACATTTATTTGAATAATTTATAAACTTTTCACAAACTTTCAATGACTTTCAATGACACATACTTTATAACTCTGAAAACAAAGAGAATCTGCTTCATTCAGAGCAGCTAAGGAGGTTTCCCCCAAACTGTGGGTTGCTGTGTGAAGCTTCAAAGTCAGCTGAAGGGGAAATCTAACACCACAGCAGCCTAGTATCCTTCATTTATGAACAATCATGTGTTGTCAGACTGACTTTATGATAAAATCCTTTTCCACATTCAGAACAGCTGTATGGTTTTTCTTTTGAGTGAACAATCATATGTGAAGTAAGATTTTTTTGGCACTTAAATCCTTTCCCACATTCAGTGCAGTGAAAGGGTTTTACTTTTGAGTGAACAGACACATGTGAAGTCAGGTGTTCTATACGGTTAAACCCTTTCCCACACTGAGAACAGCGAAAAAGTTTGTCTTTTGAGTGAACAAACAAATGTCTTGTTAAATGGCCCTTTTGGTTAAAACTTTGACCACATTCAGAACAGCTATAAGGTTTTTCTTTGGTGTGAACAAACATATGAACAGTCAGATTTCCTTTGAAGTTAAACCTTTTCCCACATTCAGAACAGCTGTAAGGGTTTTCTTCTGAGTGAACAAACATATGTGCAGTAAGACTTCCTTTTTGGCTAAATCTTTTACCACAAACCGAGCAGCTGAAAAGTTTTTCTTTGGAGTGGACAAACATATGTCTTAACAGTTTTCCTTTAAAATAAAATCCTTTCCCACATTCAGCACAGCTGTACTGTTTGTCTCTGGTGTGAACATACATATGTGCATTTAAACTTCCTTTTTGGTTAAATCTTTTACCACATTCAGAACAGTTGAACGGTCTTTCTTTGGTGTGAATTAACATGTGTCTGCCCAAATCTACTTTACGAATAAATCCTTTCCCACACTCAGAGCAGCTGAATGGTCTCTTTTCTGTCAGAGAAACCACATCATTGGTTTCACCAGGCTCAGGACAATTGTGTGACTTTACAGGCTCTGCTCTTTTGTTTGTGGCAGATTTTAATCTTTTCAGACAGTCTCTGGTCTCCTTCCAGTCATCTGCCTCATCTTCAGTCCCTGATCCAGTACCTGAGGAGGTTTCAGTCTGAACCTCATTCTCTGGTTGTACATTTCTTTCTGGATCTGAGCTCCTGTCTGGTTCTGGTCTTCCACAGTCCTCTCCACCAGCTGCTGTTTCCATGTGGTCAGTTAGTCTCTGATGAAGCAGTGAGGACTCAGGTTTCTCTTCATCATTTTCACTCTTCATATGGACTGAAGTAAACAGGAACTTGGTATCAGCCTCCTCCAGTCCTTGAAGCTGCTCTCTCCCCTGACCAATCCACAGTTCCTCCTCTTCCTCTTTAATGAGTGGGGACTCATTCTCCTCCTGGTCTGGATAGGGGCTCCTCTCCTGCTGCTCAGGGGGAAGCTCCTCTTTCTTCACCATTAGTAGCTGAACATCTGCAGGACACAGTCAACAAATATTAATGAGATATTAGATCATCTTCCTATGCAGCCCCACTCAACATGGTCAAAATAAAATAATTTGTGGCCATGAAATAAGTATAATGTGCACCAAAAATACTATTATTAGCGATATCATTCTTGGACAGCTGGGTAAGCAAATTACTCACACCTCTTTCAAAAACTGCAATAGCCTAAGTGACGTATGGTGATTGTTTTTTTCTGTTCTGTTCTAATCATTTACTTATCCTGCATGTTAGCTGTTATTTAATAAGTTCTGTTTGATACTTTGTTACAATGGTTAGCCCGTCTGCCTGAGTGTAACCCAATTTAGAAACTTTTATGCTCATCGTGTTACTAAGGCTTTGCGTTGTTTTGTTATGTGAATGTGAAGCTGTAAACTCATTAGGAGCTGCAGCCCTGAACACACATCAGGTAGACATCGCTCCAAGTAGAACTGAGGGGTGTGCTACTAAGCGAAGTATGTTGAGCATAAAGTCAGTTGTCCATAACAAAAGCATCTGGGTTTTAACTAGCTGGATTACCACACCAACTTGTGCTGCAGACCTGGTCCAGACCTGATTATATTCAGAGTTTCCGCTTGAAATTTGAACATTATATACTGAAGAACTGACTTTAGCTCTAACACTGTCCCATTAAATTACTTTAGCCTTTTTGATCAAACAGGCTTTTTATCTGTAGCAATAATAGATTGAGCAATTATCTAATCAGTGTTCCATTAGCTGTAATATTTCTTCTAGTCACTATTAATGCAGTACTGCTGTATGTATGTATGTATGTATGTATGTATGTATGTATGTATGTATGTATGTATGTATGTATGTATGTATGTTTCACTTTTTGTAACTGGTTATTATTTATTTAGTTCATTATTTTCATTGCTAAAGTACATAATCACTGCTCTAACACGTGACCTACTGCTGCTTCACCACTGCCTGCTGGCCCTCATCATTAGCTGAATTTTACTGTACCATTTGCACTGCACGTGTATACTAAAGACCAAAGCCTGTGCAAACAAAATTTCGTTCTGTATACACCTGCTGCATGCAGAATGACAATTAACTCTAAGTCAAAAAGACACCAAAGAGGGAAAAGACAAGCCGCTATCTTTACTTGTAGCACCACATTTAGCCTGTTAGCATGGAGGATATTCGGGGCTGGGCTAATTTTGATTGTGATTTATTGCTCTGCAGATGGATTTGTTGACACTTAGAGGGAAACAAATGAGAGTGGCAAAACCCGACTGGTCTCAGTCGTTTGAAAAAAGCCTGAAACAGCTTTGTCTGGAGAAACTCTGGACATCTGTGCCGATAAAGCTTAAAGACGGTAGAGATCGACCCGAGTTTCTGCTTAAAAATGAGAATTAGCTCTTTGATTGGCGACTTTTCAAACACACACACACACACACACACACACACACACACACACACACACATATATATATATATATATATATATATATATATATATATATATACACACACACACACACACACACATATATATATATATATATATATATATATATATATATATATATATATGTGTGTGTGTGTATATATATATATAATTTCGGATACATCTCGAGGACTTCTGTGTTTCAAAGAAAAAATAATAATTCCATAAAGAAAACAATATTTTCATCGATAATTTCTGCCAATTGTTTGTAGCCGATGCAAAGCGGACAAATCAGCTATTAGATTTGTTCATTGTGCTGATATTTGTAATAGAATCTGTTTTTCCGACAGAAAACTTCTACAAACCTTTTTCACACCGCTGATCCACATTAGACTTCATATTTCCAGATGAATTTACAGTGGTTTTTACATGAAATACTGTATTAGGTCCGAGCTTATGAACCCCAGCTGCTGGCTCGATTCACAGAAAACATTATCACACACATGTTCAGAAACCAACCTGCTCTGTGCAGCTTTATCTCCGGGATTAAAATCACATCCAGTAGTTCTCTTTGTCTCTGGAGCTCCTCTTCGTATCCAGATGTTGTTCTTTGTTCAGTCAGGTCCCTGCTAACCGCAGCGAGCAGCCGCCGCTCGAATAAATCTTTAAGATCCTGAAATCTAGACATCTCCTCACATCCAAGAGTCAAAAAACAAAAAGAAAACTGCACTCTGATGTCTTTCTCTTAGGTGATTTTCTGGGCTTGCTGACGGAGGACGACTCCGAGACTCTTTGTAAAGGTAAACATCATCTTCTCCTGTGGTGTTTTAAGGTAGTTGTCATCCGTGATCGGCATATTACCGCCACCTACTGGATGATATTAGTGTACCTGCACCAAGATATTTAGTGCTCCTATTCGTAACATCATGTGGAAGTCTACCCATTGCTGAGAGTTTATTGAAGGACAACAAGGAAATGTGGAAGCAGATCAAAGATTTTCTTGTTCACTTTTTTTTTTTTTTGAAAAAAAAAAAAAAGTTAACAAGAAAATGTTTTTTTGAAAACAAAATAATAATAATAATAATGACAATAATAATTACCCACTTTGGGGAGCACTGATGTAAACAGTCAGTCCAATCTAGTGTCCTCCTTCAGTCCTCAGGTTTAATTTGGTTTCTCTGTCGTCTCGATTTGATGCATCAGTGGGTTATTAGGGCAGGAAGATCAGAACTTATTTAATGAACTATTTCCAGATCCACACTCCGTACCGGTTGGTGGCGATAATGCACCAAAATGTTGTTCGCAAACCCCCAAAAAACTGAACAGAAGGACACCTCCCCGTCAGGAAGCCCGGAAAATCACCACAGACAAAAACAACGTTTAGTTTTCCTTTTCTTCTTCGACTCTTGGATGTGAGGAGATGTCCAGATTTCAGGATCTTAAAGATTTATTCGAGCGGCGGCTGCTCACTGTAGTTAACAGAGACATGGACGATCAAAGAACAACATCTGGATACGAAGAGGAGCTCCAGAGACAAAGAGAACTACTGGATGTGATTTTAATCCCGGAGATAAAGCTGCACAGAGCAGGTTGGTTTCTTTCGACTTAATTCATGCTAAGACCACTTTAATATTTCCTCTGGAAATGTGGAATTTAATGTGGATCTGTATCTAAAAAGAAGGTTCATGTGAGTTTTCGTCTAAGTTCATTTTTATGTGCGTTTATGTGTGTGAGTGAGAGAGAGAGAGAGAGAGAGGATACCATAATCAGTCAAGTATTTATTGATTATCTAAAACTGTTTGAAAAGGATTCATCCATCAATCAAAGGGCTCATTTTCATTCTTTAGCTGAAACTCGGGTCGATCTCTGCCGTCTTCATGCTTTAGTCGGCACATTGGTCCAGAGCTTCACCGATGGAAGCTGTTTCAGGCTTTTTCAAACGGCTTCGACCGGTGAAGGCTTTGCCACCCTCACCTGTCCTCTTATCAGTGTCAACAAATCCATCTGCAGAGCAACAAATCAGGATCAAAACCAGCACAGGCCGAATATCATCCATGCTAACAGGCTAACTGTTGTGCTACAAATAAAGATGGCGGCCTGTCATTTTTTTAATTTCAAATTTTTATGAACAATTTCAGAATAAAAGACAACAGTCTACATTAAAATGTAACAACAAAAGTGACATTAAAAAAGAATAAAAGTCATATGTAAGGGTGAGAGATAGGGAAAGAAATGTTACATTCGATTTATTATAATACTTAAAGGAAGCAGTGGCGTTTCTGTGAGTAAAAAATTGGGGACACCCTCCTGTTTAATATTATATAACGGTAGAACCCAAGTACTCTAACTACTGCTTTATTTTACTGCATTACAAAGAATTAGAGTGGTTTTCTGTTACATATCTCACACATAATTCAGAGAGAGAGAGAGAGAGAAGTACTCGTTAGAATTGAAAGGGAAGAGTGGAGTGTTACTGTAAGTACCTTCACAAGTCTTAAGTAATAATGCAATATTCATCTCTGATGGACCGACACAAATGAGCTGAGAACAAACAAACACACTGGACCATAAGTCATCCTGGATTTATGTTACACAACCAAGAAGATCCAAACCTTATTTATCCTTGCTGTTCACTCACAACAACCTGTGCAGTACTTCTACTGTTCCTTCAAAATAAAAGCACCATGCCCCTGAAGCCTTGAATCCCCCTTGTGTCAAACACACACTGGAATATTCTGAGGTTAAGCAATTCAGCTGACTCGTTGTGGCCCCCTCAGCACAGTATCACACCTTCCACACAGTTTAATGCATGTAATGAACCGTCTGAGGACATACCTTTCCCATCCATCTGACGATTATGCTGCTCAATAGAGCGTCTGTATGGACCATCAATTTGTGCAGCCACATTCACTGGTCACAGTAACCCCAGTTTAACAGCATTATCAAGGTGACTCACCCTGCTCTCGTGTTTTGCTATCCTCTCAGAAAGATGTTTTAAATCCTTAAAACCCGTCCTGGACCAAGTCTGGCTGGTGGGGTCCAAGGCGCTTTATTTCCAGGTTCTTTTGTAGTGTAAAACCTGTGCTCCAATAAAAAAAAAATCCACCTCATTCATCTTTAAAGTTAGCCTACATTACAAAAAGTATCTGCACCTCGTCAAGAAATGGTTTGCTAACTTCTAACAGTTTAGCGGCTTGATTGGCAGCAGCCAATCAGCAAAACCTCTTTGAATTATCAATCAAGTCTAAAGGTTAACATGAAGTTTTAGTGGGGCCGCAGGCTACGAGCCCCACGTCTCATTTTTTCGTGGATATACATTAAACCAGGGGTCCCCAAACTTTTTCCTGTGAGGGCCACATAACTTTTCCCTTCTCTGATGGGGGGCGGGGTCAGTTTGTGACAGAAAAAGTGTGACGGTCGCAGGGGTGCCTAAAGGTAAACATTTATTGTTTTCCAGAAAGCCACACATAAACAAATATTAATAACCCTCTCTGGGATCTTCACAGAAAAAAGTCAGGAAATAAATAAAAACACTAATGAAATAAAATTACACTGACAGGGGCACAGACTGCAGAACGGTGAAATGGGGGGGGGGGGCTCAGCGGCCGCTGCTCGTTGAGAAGCAGCGGCCGAAGATCAAACTTTCACTCTGTCCCCAAACCACAGAAAAGTCTTTGGATTTGTCGTTTTTATAGAAAAAAAAGCCGCTAGAGGGGTCTGAAAGTCACTAAAATATAGCGACGGAGACGCTAATTTGGGAACACCTTCCTGCATACCACAACCACGTGTAACGTTACTGTGAATCACCGGCGGCATTATAAACCCTATGGGTGCCGAAACTTGGCACTGAAAAAAAAAAACATAATGCGTCTCTGGTATATATATATATATATATATATATATATATATATATATATATATATATATATATATATATATATATATATATATATATATGTATTTTATTTGACAATTGCTGATAAAAAAATCATTTTGTTTTTCATGACAATAGGTGGGGCTATGCCCCAACCTGCCCCTAATGTACAGTCGCCTCTGACAGGGAGTAACTTCTTCAAAGTGAGATAGGTTGAATGAATGAATATTAGGTATGTATGTTTTGTAGTACTCTGGCCTTGTGGATATGATATTTGCCAAGGATACAATAGAGTTTAACAGAATCGTTAAAGCTCTTTAAGGCTTCTATGTTCATGTTCATTTTTACCATACCATCAGCAAGTTGACTGATTATTAAGTTGTTTTCTTCTGTTCTAATACCATTCACATGAGTACAATGTACTGTATATGTTGATAAGTTCAGCAGCCATTAAGAACAGACATGGGGAAACAGGGCATCCTTGTCTGATTCCTCGTTTTACATTCAGGTGAGGTGAGGCGCCATTAATCAATGAGACACTTATATTGATATTTTTATAAAGTGTGTTAAAAACTCTTTTAAAATGTTCTCCAAAACCAAAATGTGATAAAGCTTCGCTCATAAATTGAATCATAAATTCAGAATAATCCAGTAAATCTAAAATCAGACAAGTATTTTTACTGATGTCTGTCCTTCATGAAACCAGACTGAGCTGGAGAATTTATTTTATTTAGACATGGTTTTAGCCGTTTAGCAAAGAGAGAAGCAAACAGTTTATAATCTGAATTTAACAATGATAATGGGCACCAGTTGTCTAAGTATTCATTTTTGTTTGATTTAGGAATTGAAGCAGTAAGACCCTGTGTCATCGACTCAGTTGACTCTTTATTCTCAGTGCAGTCATTTAAGACAGCTTGAAGTAAATCTTTAATGTCCTCCCAGAAAGATCTGTACATTTCAAAAGGCAATCCATCAGGCCCAGAGCTCTTGTTATTTTGCATCTTCTGAATAATAGTATCTAATTCTTCAGTGGCTAAAGGACTTTAACAATGTTCAAGATTTTCTTGACTTATTTTGGGAAGTCAAGATAAATGAGCATACCTTATAGATACAAAGATCAGTAATACCTGGATTTCTGTTATTCTGTCTATGAGCTCTATCAATACAGGGCTCAAGACTACAACCAAAATGGTCACATATGCAACCTTTTTTCAGCATGTGCAAGTCAGAATTTCATCCGGTCACTTTCGTGCAAGTGTTTTAATGCTCCCTCTTACACACACTGTATCCTCCATCTTCACTTTCTCCTGTTCTGAAGAGAGTGCTGTCATGTTCACCGGCATGACAGATGAAGCGCTCCATCGCTGATTATTTCAAAAAACAAAATGAGGAGTGATGAAAGAAGGAGGCTGGTGGTGAGGGAGAGCCAGCCAAAGATGCCAGATCAGATGGTACTGATGATGAAAAGGACAGAGATACGGGCCAAGCAGAATTATGATCTTTTTTTTTTTTTCAGACGTTTCAGACGTATTGTTTGAATGGATCCATATAAACATAAAGTCTATATGCTGTATGTACCGATGAAATGTGACACTGCCCTGCAATTAACTTAATTTTCAAAAACAATCACTGGAGTCTCTACCTCTTTCAGGCTCTACTGTTGCTCGCTGAAAGTGGCAGCTATGAGGCAACAGTGCAGAGTAAAGGGAAAGAGAAAAGGGTGAGAGAAAGGTACCTAAGCAAGGTTAACTTTAACAAATATTTAACTCAAGCTTAATGTTAACATAAGTATTGATGATGCAATTTAGCAATAGTAACTTTTAACCTTTATGGAGCGATGTCTGCAAGCTAGTTCAGGCAGACAACTCGAGCTGCGCTACTACACATGCCTACACACGTCCCACTTTTCATAACCATCCTCCAATCATGTCTGCTGCCTAGGGCTGTTTGATATGACCTAAAACCACTATCTCAATTTTTTTAAAGTGTTCCACAAAAAAAAGGGCTTCAACTATTCAAAAAAAACAAAAAACAGTACATCAGAACATGAACGGTTCTTCAGAACATTTGTCTTGAGGGAGGAAGCAGTTGAGACCCTCAGTATGACTTTAAGATGCTCATCTTTAAGTTTGGACCTGAACTTTGACTTATTAAAGTTCATTGTGGAGAAGAGCTTTTCACACAGATAGGTGCTGCAAAAAAGGCACATGATCCAAAAACAGACAAACACCATACAGCACGAGGTGACAGGATATATTTTCCCTCCACTCGGCAACACAAACATGTTACAAGTGACCAATTGCTAATTTGCGTTGTTGTCATGAGTCTGAGCTATGATAGTGTTAAAAAATATAAAACACCCAGATGCATGTGAGATAAAACGTGCGGGCTGCACAAACACAAAGCTTTGATTTCAGGCCCCCCCCCCCCAAAACAGTATTGTTTTAAAGTAACTGTCAAGAGGAGCGGTCACAGTGATCGTGTCAGCATGCTCATGCATGAAGTGTACAGAGTTATTTTTGTGTTACGTTTTGTTTTAGTGTTTTACATATCAGCACAGTGTTAATGTTCAAGCTGTATTTCTATTGTTTGAAATAATTAAAATGCTTATTGAGAATAAAACCCCCACCTCGTTACTGAACTGTGCAAAGATTTAGCTACTCATGCCGACTGCATTACTTGATTTACATCAGTCATCATGGTGGTTCTTGGAGAGTCAAGGTGGTACTTGGTGTAAAAAGCATGAGAACCACTGGTCTAATTTCTTGGCTGTTTCGTGTCACCTCGCTCTCTTTGAATAGGGTACTTATCCTCTGCTCCATTACTGTTACGTTAGTGGTGAGACCACTCACATGCTCCTTCGCACCACCCCCTGTAGTTGACAGAGTGTGAATGGCGTCTGTATTCTCGTTAACAAATCTTTTGATGTGCTGAAGTTTCTAAAGGAAAGAAGCTTAGTTTTCACCAATTTTGTTGATAGCCACGAGGAGGGTGGCATGGTTGTACTGTCTGATTTGTTTTCAGGTATTTTTCTTCACTTGACTATCAGAAGGCGAGTGTTCCAGCAACAGGAAATCTGCTGCATTGCTGTCATTTTTGAATCGTAGTGTACATGTTTGAGTCTTTCCATGACCAACTCTAGTTCCAACTCTTCAGTAATGTTTCTTACTGTGGTCATCTTTCACTGCTGCCTATTTAGTGTCAGAGATTCAGATCAATGGCCTACTATCGATCTCCTGATTCAGGAGTTTGGCAGTCAGCAGATTCAGCAGCAAAAGCACAAAGTAGAGCATGACGTCGATGTTTCCATTGAAAATTCCGGCTTGCTGTTTACACGACAACGGCGGCTGCAGCATTTCAGAAAAATTCCATGGCGTTTAAAAACTTGTGTTTTGGGTTTTCTAAAACACCATTTGTGTGTAAATGAGAGGCCACGCAACAATACTTTTGCGTTTCACACTAAAACCGTTGTTGTGTAAATGGAGCATCAAAGCAGTCGTGCAGTGCCTCAGGCCCTGTTTATACCACGACAGTATCAGGGTGAAACGCAAGAGGTTTTTGTTGCGTTTTGGCCTCTTGTTTATACACAAACGCCATTTCAGCCAACCTAAAATGCAACTTTTTTAAAACGCCCTCCAAAATGGAATTTTTCTGAAATACTGCAGCCTCCGTTGCCGTATAACAATAACGGAGCAACATTACTCTCTGATTTGCACGTACGCATTCAACTTTCGTTGTGGGAACTTTTGCGAACCGGACAACAAAAATAGTTTAATGTGAGTGTGCTGCTGAATCTGCTGACTGCCTTCAACAAAATGTTCATCTGTTGCTCCACTTCTGCTCTCAGATAAGACGCATTTAATATATACACCAGATAATCAGCCTGCCTCTTCTTCAGCAGAGGGCTCCCAAAAGACTTTACAGTTATATCGCCACCTACAGGCCTGTTATACATACTACAGCATTTTCAGTCAGTCTCTCAGTGTTTCTGTGTGAACGCAGATTCTCTCTGCGTTTTTTTGAGTGTCGAGTGAAACGCTGTGACATAACATACCTAATGATAACATATCATTCCTCATCATAGGAATGTAAATTGGCTGCGGTCTCACCAGGTTGTGATCCAAGGGGCAGGGGGGGGGGGGGGGTATGCATCCTTGCTATTTGCATACAGTGAGACCAAAGTTTTAGTGTCTCTTGTTGGACAGTTCACAAACTGGTTTAAAGTAGGGAGAGCAATGTGATCAGAGGCTGAGGGTGTGATGTTTGCAGCTTGGACACTTCACTGTGGAGGAGTTCACGGGCTGCAGCAGCATCAGCTGAAGAGGGAATGTACACAGTGGTGTGCCCAGCATTACACCATGTCTCATTTACATACATTGCGAGCCCCCCTCCTTTCGTCTAACCGCTCTCCCTTGTGCACCGTTCTGCTCTGACGAGATGAAATCCGTCCAAAGTTACGAGCAGGTCCAGAGTGAGTTAGTTCAGCCATGACTCTGTGAACATCATGAGGCGGCACTCACTGTACTCCCACTGCAGCAGAGTCGGCAATGTGAGCACTTCCATCTAGTTAAAGAGAGACCTCACTGTAAGTGGCCACAGGGCTGTTTAAACTGTGATTCGTTCATGTGCCCTGGTTACCTGTCTGCCCAAAATATTGCAAAAAGTCGAGAGGTGTGCCTCACACACCAGGTTTGCCTCAGCGCAATCAGGCTTGCCTCGCTTTTGATTGAGTGTTTTAGGAAGTGTGTGTGTGTTTGCTAAATGTTTGTGAATTTTTCTGTTGAAACATTGTATCCGAGTACATTTTTTGCCTGTGTGTGTTTTTCTAGTTTCACGGTGCTTGCTTAAAGATGAAACAAAGATTTTGCACCGGTCGAACTCTACGCGTGATCTTTGATACCAGGGGCTGCTACACTCAGGTTTTCTTTGATGATGGCCGGCTTGTAGCATCTCCTCTTCTACCGATGCTGCACTCCAGCCCTGCATCCCCCTTCTTGTCCTGTGGAGCTTGCGGGGATGTCCGGTCTCTCCCACAGAGGTGGCCTGAACTGGCACAGCGCCAACAGCTGTCCACGGCTTTAAACAATGGAGCCTCTGATGGTTCAGCAGACACAAACTTAATACTCCAAAAGAAGAGTAAAAAGCAAAAAAAAATAGTGTCATGAAATGCACATCCATGATTGAGTTGTGCAAGAACCACACAACTGTGAAAAAAGACCTAGTGCCAAAACAACAATAAAACATACAAAGTTGTGAAGAGCTGCCACTCTCGGGGCACTCAGTCACGATATACAACTGCTTGAACATTCACAGTCTAGTTTCTTTATCGCAGTCTGCAGAAATGCCGGGGAAGCAGCGATAGCAGGAGTTAACATTAGCTACAAAGCTACATGATTGTAAGGCTGTACCCACACAAAAATGGACAAAGTCATATAATATCAAGATACACAAACTCAGAGACTAACCATTCAGAAACGTCTTGCTGCAGCCGTAGAGTCTGAGCTCCTGCAGGCGCCTCACCTACTGGATCATATGTTGGATTCAAACTGTGGACTCAAAGCGATTCTGAGAGCAACCATAGCTGTGCATCATGGAAATGTGAGGCAAAGCCACATCCACGTCCTGATTGGGGTGTGGCCACAGCGCGTCAGCTTTTCAAAGCTACACTCTCTGAAAACCACATCTGAGCAGAGGAGGATTTTTAGGCATGCCAAAACCTAAAATCTGATCCTTTTATTCAGAATTGATCTTCATACACATGATCGGGGGAGTTATGAGACTAACATAAACCAAGTGAAATCTTTAATTACAAGTATAATATTTCACCTTTAATATTTTTTCCCTGTGTCCTGCAGATGTTCAGCTAGTTATAGTGAAGAAAGAGGAGCTTCCCCCTGAGCAGCAGGAGAGGAGCCCCTATCCAGACCAGGAGGAGAATGAGTCCCCACTCATTAAAGAGGAAGAGGAGGAACTGTGGATTGGTCAGGGGAGAGAGCAGCTTCAAGGACTGGAGGAGGCTGATACCAAGTTCCTGTTTACTTCAGTCCATATGAAGAGTGAAAATGATGAAGAGAAACCTGAGTCCTCACTGCTTCATCAGAGACTAACTGACCACATGGAAACAGCAGCTGGTGGAGAGGACTGTGGAAGACCAGAACCAGACAGGAGCTCAGATCCAGAAAGAAATGTACAACCAGAGAATGAGGTTCAGACTGAAACCTCCTCAGATACTGGATCAGGGACTGAAGATGAGGCAGATGACTGGAAGGAGACCAGAGACCGTCTGAAAAGATTAAAATCTGCCACAAACAAAAGAGCAAAAACTGTAAAGTCACACAATTGTCCTGAGCCTGGTGGCACCAATGATGTGGTTTCTATGACAGAAAAGAGACCTTTCAGCTGCTCTGAGTGTGGGAAAGGATTTAGTCTTAAAGTATATTTGGGCAGACACATGTTTGTTCACACTAAGCAAAAACCTTACAGCTGCTCTGATTGTGGTAAATGTTTTACTCGGAGAGGAAACCTAAAAAGACATTTGTTTGTTCACACTGAAGAAAAACCTTTCAGTTGCGCAGAGTGTGGAAAAGCATTTACTCAAAAAGCTGATTTGGGTAGACACATGATTGTTCACACCAAAGAAAAAGGTTTCAGCTGCTCTGAATGTGGGAAAGAATTTAACCACAAAGGAAATCTGACCAGACATGTGTTTATCCACTCAAAAGAAAAACTCTTCAGCTGTTTTGAATGTGGTAAAAGATTTAATCACAAATCAAGTCTGACAAAACATATGTTTATTCACACTAACCAAAAACCTTTCAGCTGCTCTGAGTGTGGTAGATGTTTTCGCCAGAGAGGAAGCCTGAAAAGACATTTGTTTGTTCACTCTAAAGAAAAACCTTTCAGTTGTGCAGAGTGTGGAAAACTGTTTGCTCAAAAAGCTGATTTGCGCAGACACATGTTTGTTCACACCAAAGAAAAAGGTTTCAGATGTTCCAGATGTGGAAAAAGATTTTACCACAAAGTCAGGCTAATAACACACGATTGTATGAAACTGAAGGACACTACTTGGCTACTCTGAGTGTGGTGTTAGATTTCCCCTTAAGCTGACTTCAAAGCTTCACACAGCAACCCACAGTTTAGGGGAAACCTCCTCAGCTGCTCTGAATGAAGCAGATTCTCTTTGTGTTCAGAGTTATAAAGTATGTAAATGGACCAAATGGACCAGTACTTATATAGCGCTTTTCTAGTCTTTCTGACCAATCAAAGCGCTTTACACTGCTGGTGTCATTCACCCATCCACACCACATTCACACACTGATGGGAGGAGGAAGCTGAAACCATCAGTTTTTAGCTAATCATTCATACCCATTCACACACCACTGAACAACACTGGGAGCAATTTCAGTTCAGTGTCTTGCTCAAGGACACTTCAACATGTGACTGCAGGAGCTGGGAATCAAACCCTCGACCTTCTGATTAAGAGACGACAGCTCTACCACTGATCCACAGTCATTGTGTCATTGAAAGTTTGTGAAAAGTTTTATAAAATATTCAAATAAATTTGTGAGGATCCCTGCTTAGAGTGTGTGTCTGGGTCACTAATGTGCTTGTATTGTCATTGAGGTGCTGATGATGTCCTGCCTGATCTGGGGCTCCTGGGTCCATTGGTCCACCCAGGATAAAAGGACCAGCTTCCTGTTCCTCTGACTCTTTCTATTCTGCGGGGGCCTGAGCTGACACTGTCTGTCCTGTAGTTTGTTTTTGTTAGTGCACTCTTTAACACCACACACACCATAATGTTTTACACACACTCAGCACTGATTATACTGATTCAACACACGTCATATGTCTTGTTATGAGTTGGTTTAAGCTCAAGTTTCCAAAAGCCCCAGCATCGAAGCCTGGCCAGCCTCAACGGCGTCTCGCTAGGGCAAAGATCAGCAGATTTATGGCTTTGTTTTTCACTCTGGGAGACAACTGCACAAAGTTCAATTTACACAGCAAGTACAATGCATCATAAACAAGTTATCTGTATGTTCAGATTATCTTATCAGCATAGCTTTCCACGTAGAGGTACTTTTCCATCATCACACATGAGGTCAAAGTCCATGGTCAGGCAGCACCTGCTTAGATGAGGAACAGAGGTTAACAAACACATTAAAAGAAAAGCAGACACATTAAGGCGAATGAGTGATCAAAGTATGTACAATTATACTATCAGAAAGGTTTGTGTGTTTTAATCAAATCACTGCCATCTCTTCCTCCCATGAGACAAAACCACAGCGGTTGTAATCCATCGTTTGCGTTAGAAATGGCTCTCTCGGCCACCGTAGCGAGAATGGGCGTGTTTTATAAGGGATGTGGTTTGTATTGTACCCGCGACTGCAGTTGGGTCTTATTGGAGACATCAGCGTATAGTTTTCATTTCCTTCTTCGACTCTTGGATGTGAGGAGATGTCCAGATTTCAGGATCTTAAAGATTTATTCGAGCGGCGGCTGCTCGCTGCGGTTGTCAGAGACCTGGTTGAACAAAGAACAAGATCTGGATACGAAGAGGAGCTCCAGAGACAAAGAGAACTACTGGATGTGATTTTAATCCCGGAGATAAAGCTGCACAGAGCAGGTTGGTTTCTGAAAATGCGTGTGTTGATGTTTTGGGGAATCGAGCCAGAAGCTGAGTTTCATTGACGTGAGCTGCTAATCTGTATCTGATATACAGAGAATTTACTAGTTTTATTGAGGATATTATTAAGTTGATTCCAGAACTCTCAAGGGTTGTGAAAAATCCGGGACATGCTTTTCTTACAGTAGTTGTCTTTTACTGCGGTCAAGCCATCCGCCACTTCGAATAAGATAGTCAAGCCAGCCGCCACTTGACATTCAGTGCGTATTTATCCTAGACATTACGGTAACACGGTGACCCTGACTGAATTTCAAAGTAAAAGCCCCGTACGAGAATGGCAAGATTTGTCAGTCATACACTAAAACAGGAATAAAGATGTAGCATTAAAAAAAAAAAAGCTGTTCACAATCCAAAATACTGAGGTTATCTGCTCTAAATCCTGGCTTATTGTAACCCACGCCAGGATAACAAAATAATACCCTTTTCAAATCTTGGAACTGATAAGGTTTCTCATGAAGTTCAGTTTAGAATAGAGGCTAAAACAAATTATCAATCAATGATTCAGACTCATGCTGATAGTACATCACCTCAGGATGTCACCCAATCAATATCAGCTGATTCTGATGTAGCATTCCAAAATAAAAGCCCTTTAAATTCCAGAAACTGAGCTACAGTTGTCTGATTTCAGATTAGCATTTAAAGGCTAGTATCAATAATCAATCAATGATTCCAACTCAGGCTGTAAGTGCACCACCTCAGGATGTCACTCAGTTAATTTCAACCAATTCTGATGTAGCATTTCAAAATAAAAGCCCTTTAAATTCCAGAAATTGAGCTCTTGTCTTGCTTGATTTCAGATTAGCATAAAAAGGCTAAAACCAATAATCAATCAATGATTCCACTTCAGGCTGATAGTATACCTCTGAATATATGGTTTTCGGTACTTCCAGAGCCAGACTTAACAGAACACTTTGAGAATTAAACACATGTTAAAGCCTGACTACTTTGTAGTATAACAAAGGGGGCAGTAAGACAGATGGGGGATAGTTTTGCCATTTCACTGGCCAGCAAGGAGATTAGGGGCAATTGGACAGCAGGGGGTCAGTTTGTGAAGTTTGTGAACCCCCATTGAAGTTAGGGCATGTTTTTACAGTTGAAACTGAGCAAATGGTTTTCACTGATAAGGGTGCAGGGCAGGTGTTTGTGGAACTTTTATTACCTCAGCTCAAAATATATATAAGGCAAGACAACTTCACTGTTGAGAGAGAACACCTAGCAAAGGTCTTCTCTCATTGCTGCATGTGATTAAAGGAACTGATTCATCACACTGTGATATTTTGTAATTTCTAAAATTCTTTTGAGAGCAACAGGATAAATTTCCCTGACAACACTCAACAAATTGTATTTAGCACCTCCTTTCTCACAGCCAGGCTTTTCCACTTGGTTTTGTATGAAGTAACGAGGCGGGCTTTTAGCATCCTCGCTTACCGCTACAAGGTGTCAGTCAGTCATGGTTATGATGGGTTATAATCCACTGATAACAGGAACATGATTTATCTAATGTCCATATTGTTCAGGTGGCTAGGTGGGGTTTATATTAAAGAGTTAGACTCCAGTGAGAGAGTCCTCTGTGACTTTGAAATCTATTAATCATATCTTTGGTTGACAGGTGTGTGTAAACAGATGAACTCCACCTTCAGTTCTTCTTTGAGATCAGTGTCTCAACAAGCAGGAGGCTCCTGTAATCATTTGTCCAGTAGATCAGATTGTCATTCCAGTTCAGCAGCAGTGCTGAAAATAAAGATCCTGAGTTTCTTTCTTTCAGATTTGCTTTTCCATCAGGAAGATGATCTAATATCTCATTAAGTTGAAATGCTGAGTCAGCATTTCAACTTATAGATCTTCGACTTTATATTCACTTCATCTTCTTCTTCTTCTTCTTCTTCTTTTTCTTCCGTACGTTTTTTGGGACCTATCTCCTTCCACAATTTTTCACCGATTTTCACCGTTCAACTTTTAAACTATTCAGCTACTTTAGGACATGTGTGCTACGACTTTTCTAATCTCTAACTCTTAAAATTTTTGAATTATTTCACTTTATGTCAAAAAAAATTCCCATTTGAAATGACTGTGGAACTTTGACTTTTGCTCCTAAAACTCCCTCAACTTTGAGCTCCTCAAACTTCATCATACTTCCACTTATAGACTCCATTCTTGCTTTAAAATCTTCACTCATCTTTCCACTTTTCACTCATCTTTCAACTTTTTAACTATCTTTCACTGTTTTTGAGATTTCACTCCTTAAACAACACAAACTTTTCAGATTTTCCATTAAAAACTCAGCTCTCAGAGTGCGTGACATCACAAGTCAGAGTGGAGCAGCAGCTGATGACACACTAGGATCTCCCAAACAACCTGCTCGTGAAACCACAAACTTCACTCCACACACATAAAAAACACATCAAAACGTAGGTATTTTCGTTGTGCTTCTGTCAAAGTGGCTTTTGACGTCAAAGGATGAAGCACTAAGTCAGAAAAGGACCAACTGTCGGGACACCCCCTCTCCTCCTCTCATTTACCTCCACTGTTAACTCTTGATCTCTTCTCAGAGATCAGCAAAAGATCACTCATTTTCAACTCAGATTTTCTGTGCTTTCTACTGGCCCTACAGAAAAAAAATGCACATTGACAGATTCCTCTGAGTCTTGTGATTCTCACAGTGTGCTTGTTTTTCTCATATCTATCACGGTTTTGGCACAGCATGCGATGTTCAGACTGAGTTTCAGCAGCAATCCCAAAGCCTTCAGCTGCTGGAGCAGTGTTCTAACTGCAGTTACTCTGTTATGATTTGAGCTGTGGTCGCCATGGTAACAGCTGAGCTCAGCTTGGAGTCAAATAACATGCAAACACAGTCCAACACACACACATACATAGGAGACACATGTTCACATTGTTTGGGCATTTTAAAGGCTGCAGCACCATTTTCCAAGTCCTCCATCTATCTTCTAACACCTTTATGGATCCACAGATCCTTCAAACACATCTTCTTCTACTTAGATGTCATTACACTCATTTTACTTTCAGCTTAAGGCTGCTTGTTAGCTACACATCTCTACCCCCTGTACTTTAAGATGAAAAAAAACAACCCTTTATTTTAAATGTTTTTACAGTGTAAATAGAGACTGGAAATATCTGTTCATCCACTCAAACTCATTAAACTTCATCTGCTTCTACCTTCTGCATATTTTGACTAACAGACTCCATTAACACATTAATCTGATCACATGACTAAATGCTATTCACACATTACTTTTCTACTTCTTTTTCATTGTTTTTCAATCCATCTCCTTCAGTCTGTCTTCTTTAGGTCATTCTTTTTATACTGCTTTCTCATTTCTTTTTCTTTTCTTCTTCTTTGCTTCACATGACTTTATGCTATTTACACATAACTCATAGATTTTGCTGTTATTTACATTTTTTTCAACATTTTATTGTTTACACAGTCTAAAGACTTCTTCAGTTCTTCTTTGCTCCTCCTTTTTTATGCAGCTTTCTCATTTCTTAACTCCTTTATTCTCACTTCTTCTTCTTTACATCCTGGCTTCTTTTTCACTTCTTCTTCACTACTTCTTTTTCTTCATCACCCTTTCTCCCTCACTCCTTTCTTCATCACTTTGTTGGCTTCTTTTTCCTAAACTTCTCCTTCACTCTTTCTTCCTCACTGCTTCTTCACTTTCTTTTTTCCCCACTATTTCTTTCTCACTTCTTTACTCTCCATCTTTCTCTTTACTTTTTCACTCACTCCATCTTTTTCAATCCATCTACCTCTCTTCCTGGTCTTCTTCACAACTACTTCTTCACCCTTTCGTCTTCACATTTTTCCACATTTTCAGCTTTGTTTCACTATTTCAAGTCTTCAGCTTCAGCATTTCAACGCATTTTCTGCAAGGAAATGCAACTTCTCTAGTTAATATTTGTTGACTGTGTCCTGCAGATGTTCAGCTACTAATGGTGAAGAAAGAGGAGCTTCCCCCTGAGCAGCAGGAGAGGAGCCCCTATCCAGACCAGGAGGAGAATGAGTCCCCACTCATTAAAGAGGAAGAGGAGGAACTGTGGATTGGTCAGGGGAGAGAGCAGCTTCAAGGACTGGAGGAGGCTGATACCAAGTTCCTGTTTACTTCAGTCCATATGAAGAGTGAAAATGATGAAGAGAAACCTGAGTCCTCACTGCTTCATCAGAGACTAACTGACCACATGGAAACAGCAGCTGGTGGAGAGGACTGTGGAAGACCAGAACCAGACAGGAGCTCAGATCCAGAAAGAAATGTACAACCAGAGAATGAGGTTCAGACTGAAACCTCCTCAGATACTGGATCAGGGACTGAAGATGAGGAAGATGACTGGACAGAGACCAGAGACTGTCTGAAAAGATTAAAATCTGCCACAGACAAAAGAGCAAAAACTGTAAAGTCACACAATTGTCCTGAGCCTGGTGAAACCAATGATGTGGTTTCTCTGACAGAAAGGAAACCTTTCATCTGCTCAGAGTGTGGAAAAGGATTTATTCGTAAAGTAGATTTGGGCAGACACATGTTTGTTCACACCAAAGAAAAACCTTTCAGCTGCTCTGAATGTGAGAAAAAATTTAGCCTAAAACAATATCTGACCTCACATATGTTTGTTCACACCAAAGAAAAACCTTTCAGCTGCTCTGAGTGTGGGAAAGGATTTATTTGTAAAGTTCATTTGGACACACATATGTTTGTTCACACCAAAGAAAAACCTTTCAGCTGCTCTGAATGTGATAAAAGATTTAGTAAAAAAGGAAATTTATCTTCACATATGGTTGTTCACACCAAAGAAAAACCTTTCAGCTGCTCTGAATGTGATAAAAGATTTAGTCACAAAGTAAACTTAACTTCACATATGGTTGTTCACACCAAAGAAAAACCTTTCAGCTGCTGTGAATGTGATAAAAGATTTAGCCAAAAAGGAAATTTAACTTCACATATGTTTGTTCACACTAAAGAAAAACCTTTCAGCTGCTCTGAATGTGGGAAACAATTTAGCCGAAAACAAAGTCTGACTTCACATATGTTTGTTCACACCAAAGAAAAACCTTTCAGCTGCTCTGAATGTGGGAAAAGATTTAGTCACAAAGGGAATCTGACTAAACATATGTGTGTTCACACCAAAGAAAAACCTTTCAGCTGTTCAGAATGTGGGAAAGGATTTATTTGTAAAGTACATTTGGGCAGACACATGTTTGTTCACACCAAAGAAAAACCTTTCAGCTGCTCTGAATGTGGGAAAAGATTTAGTCAAAAAGTAAATTTAACTTCTCATATGTTTGTTCACACCAAAGAAAAACCTTTCAGCTGTTCAGAATGTGGGAAAGGATTTATTTGTAAAGTACATTTGGGCAGACACATGTTTGTTCACACCAAAGAAAAACCTTTCAGCTGCTCTGAATGTGGGAAAAGATTTAGCCGAAAAGATGGTCTGACCTCACATATGTTTGTTCACACCAAAGAAAAACCTTTCAGCTGCTCTCTATGTGGGAAAACATTTAGTCATAAAGTAAATTTAACTTCACATATGTTTGTTCACACCAAAGAAAAACCTTTCAGCTGCTCAGAATGTGATAAAAGATTCAGCCAAAAAGGAAATCTGACTTCTCACATGTTTGTTCACACCAAAGAAAAACCTTTCAACCGCTCCTAATGTAATAAAGAGTTGGCCAAAAAGGAAGTCTGACTCCAAATGTTTGTTCACTCCAGTGAAAAACCTTTCAGCTGCTCTGAATGTGGGAATGGATGGAGTGCTTTCTTCTTTATAAAATGTTAATGTTTGCATCGCTGTAACTGGCAAGCCAGGAACTCATGCCTGACAAACATTCTGTGTTTTTATGATGCATTCCAGCCCTACTAAAAACATAATTGTTCATAAATGAAGGACACTACTTGGCTACTCTGAGTGTGGTGTTAGATTTCCCCTCAAGATGACTTCAAAGCTTCACACAGCAACCCACAGTTTAGGGGAAACCTCCTCAGCTGCTCTGAATGAAGCAGATTCTCTTTGTGTTCAGAGTTATAAAGTATGTGTCATTGAAAGTTTGTGAAAGTTTGTGAAAGTTTGTGAAAAGTTTTATAAAATATTCAAATAAATTTGTGAGGATCCCTGCTTAGAGTGTGTGTCTGGGTCACTAATGTGCTTGTATTGTCATGGAGGTGCTGATGATGTCCTGCCTGATCTGGGGCTCCTGGGTCCATTGGTCCACCCAGGATTAAAGGACCAGCTTCCTGTTCCTCTGACTCTTTCTATTCTGCGGGGGCCTGAGCTGACACTGTCTGTCCTGTAGTTTGTTTTTGTTAGTGCACTCTTTGACACCACACACACCATGATGTTTTACACACACTCAGCACTGATTATACTGATTCAACACACTTCACATGTCTTGTTATGAGTTGGTTTAATATGTTTTTGGAAGGAATTAATCTTTTCTTCAGTAAATCCAGACGCATGCAATATATTCTGCATGTTGTGAAATGTTTGGTATCATTTGAAGGTTTGGGTTTTTGTTAGTTTGGGGAGTTCTTTTAGCTTGGTTAAATGGTTAAGTTTAACTTGAATCTTTATGGGGGGGATCTTCTCTGTCTGACTGTTTTCATTCATTAACTTGAATTTTTTTTTAATTTATTTATTTATTTATTTATTTATTTTTTTTTGGGGGGGGGGTCTTCTTTGTCTGACTGTTTTCATTCATTAACTTGAATTTTTTTTTTTTTTTTTTTTTTTTTTTGGGGGGGGGGGGTCTTCTTTGTCTGACTGTTTTCATTCAAGTCAGGGCTGGGGGAGGGGGCACAGTTCAGCTTAACAAGATCATGTGAAGCCAGCAAGAGAACAGCCGAGGTCCAAAAAATCAAAGTCACCCGAGGAATCACCCAAGCTGAAGGGATAAAGAAAATGTCTGAAAAGTCAGTCAGAGAAATCAAAAAAAAAATAAAATAAATGAAACACAACAAAACAAGATCAAGTGAAGGATGTGAGGACATAAAGAAAGATACAATGATTGTAAAAACACAGAACAAACTGACAAGAAGAAGATCCAGATAATTGTAAGGTCAGCAGAAAAATACCTCAGAGTTCAGGGGCTTGCACGGGAAATTGCCAAAGAGATGTTCAGTGGGGCAGAACCAAGTTCACAAGCAGGGGCTGTGGATCTTCTTGGTCTTAATCATTTTTCACCTTGATGACTTTATTAGCTGTTCTAAATGCTGTTTAGACTAATGAAAGAACTTTATATGTGGATCAGTCACATGAGACTTCATTTGTTTATTTATTGTGCATTAATGTGGACAACTTGACATTAAATATGATGAAATCTACCTTTATGTATCAGTAAGCAAAGGTACCATATCAGAAAAACACAGTTTAACAACAATGTCAGTGACCCAGTACAGATACAGTCCTCTGCTGACCTCTCTTTGGGTGTAAAGCTTTTAGCACCATTATTACAACACAGGGCTTCATATTATTTCTGACCACGAACAAAGAAAACAGCTTTCTTTGTGTCATAAAGGAAAAATCAAAACAGATTGTAAAGCTGATGTAGAAAGGTTTGTGTGTTTTAATCAAATCACTGCCACCTCTTCCTCCCATGAGACAAAAACACAGCGGTTGTAATCCATCGTTTGCGTTAGAAGTGGCTCTCTCGGCCACCGTAGCGAGAATGGGCGTGTTTTATAAGGGACGTGGTTTGTATTGTACCCGCGACTGCAGTTGGATCTTATTGGAGGCATCAGCGTATAGTTTTCATTTCCTTCTTCGACTCTTGGATGTGAGGAGATGTCCAGATTTCAGGAACTTAAAGATTTATTCGAGCGGCGGCTGCTCGCTGCGGTTGTCAGAGACCTGGTTGAACAAAGAACAAGATCTGGATACGAAGAGGAGCTCCAGAGACAAAGAGAACTACTGGATGTGATTTTAATCCCGGAGATAAAGCTGCACAGAGCAGGTTGGTCTATGAAAATGCGTGTGTTGATGTTTTGGGGAATCGAGCCAGAAGCTGAGTTTCATTGACGTGAGCTGCTAATCTGTATCTGATATACAGAGAATTTACTAGTTTTATTGAGGATATGATTAAGTTGATTCCAGAACTCTCGAGGGTTGTGAAAAATCCGGGACAAGCTTTTCATACAGTAGTTGTCTTTTTTTGCATTTGTTGGGATATTTCCGACGTGATTTGTGACATCGTTCTCATGGTTATCACTGTTTTGTTATGTCGTTGGTTTAGCTCAGCATTTTATCTCGTCTTACGTTGTGTTCTCGTACAGTCTCAGGGACAATATGTGTATAGCTGGCTGATAGACAGATAGCTCCTGTCTCCAGCTAACGTCTGCAGGTCTTACTGACTCTGAATGACCTTCTACACAGTCTCCATTAACACCAAGCTCAAACAACACACACACACACCTGAAAAGCACATCTCTCTGAAACCTGAAGTCAGCTGTGGGTTGAGACAGCTGTGTCAATCATAATGATGGCCACTTACTTTCGGTTGTTTAGTTAAGCTCAGCCTCTGTGGGTGATTCTTGGGAGGTGTCTGTCCAAAGAACCGGGAGATCTCAACACCTTCATTGTTTTTAATTTGCTTAAAAACCTGAGCAGTCTTTATTTTTCCCAGTCATCAGGGTGTTTAGTAGACCGGTATTTGGATGAAGCAGTGTCCCTTTGTTTGAAAAGGCTTGTAAGACCAGAAGTGATCCAGGGAAGATGTGTCCCTTTTAATCGCATTGTTTTCCTGGGAGCATGTTTCTCTATTACCTTCGAAACCTCTGAATCAAATAAGTCCCAAGCATCATTCACATAAGGAATTCGCTGAAAGCGGTCCCACTTAATGTCAATCAAATCCTGGATAAAATGATATTAAGTGAACTTTTTTTTTTTTGGTCTAAAGTAAATGGGAAGGCTGGACGTTTTAATTTTCCAGACACTAAAAAAACAACACAGTGATCATGAACTAAGACAGTCAGACAATTCAGGATTTGTGACAAGTGTCCAGTCCAGTAGTGTGACAGAGTACTGACCAACTCTTGTGAGTTCTTTTATTAACTGAGTAAGATTGATGCTGTTAAATAGGCGCTTTACATTGGTGGATGATTGACTAAGCCAGTTAATATTGAAATCCCCCCAAATAATCAATTCATTATGCCTCTCAAGAGAAATAGTAGTTATGGTAAGATGAGGTAGTTGACATCATTCTGTTTCTAATACAGAGTTTTGAAGCCAATCATCAGTGGGGGCCATATTGGGAATGGGACGGGCTTTATGCTTCCTGAGTTATTTGTAATGAAGTCATTTTTTGTCCCAGTCTGTTAACATATTTTTTCTGCTATAAAAATTGTCTGTTTTTTTTGGCTCGGTGTATGTGGTTTTCGATACTTCCAGAGCCAGACTTATCAGAACACTCAACAAATTGTATTTAGCACCTCCTTTCTCACAGCCAGGCTTTTCCACTTGGTTTTGTATAAAGTAACGAGGCGGGCTTTTAGCATCCTCGCTTACCGCTACAAGGTGTCAGTCAGTCATGGTTATAATGGGTTATAATCCACTGATAACAGGAACATGATTTATCTAATGTCCTTATTGTTCAGTCTCTGACTCCAGTGAGAGAGTCCTCTGTGACTTTGAAATCTATTAATCATATCTTTGGTTGACAGGTGTGTGTAAACAGGTGAACTCCACCTTCAGTTCTTCTTTGAGATCAGTGTCTCAACAAGCAGGAGGCTCCTGTAATCATTTGTCCAGTAGATCAGATTGTCATTCCAGTTCAGCAGCAGTGCTGAAAATAAAGATCCTGAGTTTCTTTCTTTCAGATTTGCTTTTCCATCAGGAAGATGATCTAATATCTCATTAATATTTGTTGACTGTGTCCTGCAGATGTTCAGCTATTAATGGTGAAGAAAGAGGAGCTTCCCCCTGAGCAGCAGGAGAGGAGCCCCTATCCAGACCAGGAGGAGAATGAGTCCCCACTCATTAAAGAGGAAGAGGAGGAACTGTGGATTGGTCAGGGGAGAGAGCAGCTTCAAGGACTGGAGGAGGCTGATACCAAGTTCCTGTTTACTTCAGTCCATATGAAGAGTGAAAATGATGAAGAGAAACCTGAGTCCTCACTGCTTCATCAGAGACTAACTGACCACATGGAAACAGCAGCTGGTGGAGAGGACTGTGGAAGACCAGAACCAGACAGGAGCTCAGATCCAGAAAGAAATGTACAACCAGAGAATGAGGTTCAGACTGAAACCTCCTCAGATACTGGATCAGGGACTGAAGATGAGGCAGATGACTGGAAGGAGACCAGAGACCGTCTGAAAAGATTAAAATCTGCCACAATCAAGACAGCAAAGACTGTAAAGTCACACAATTGTCCAGAGCCTGATGAAACCAATGGTGTGGTTTCTCTGACAGAAAAGAGACCTTTCAGCTGCTCAGAGTGTGGAAACGGATTTATTCGTAAAGTACATTTGGGCAGACACATGTTAGTTCACACCAAAGAAAAACCTTTCAGTTGCTCTGAATGTGGGAAAAGATTTAGTCAAAAAGGAAGTCTTACTTCACACATGTTTGTTCACACCAAAGAAAAACCTTTCAGCTGCTCTGAGTGTGGGAAAGGATTTAGTCAAAAAGGAAGTCTTACTTCACACATGTTTGTTCACACCAAAGAAAAACCTTTCAGCTGCTCCGAATGTGGGAAAAGATTTAGCCAAAAAGGAAATTTTACTTCACATATGTTTGTTCACACCAAAGAAAAACCTTTCAGCTGCTCTGAGTGTGGGAAAGGATTTATTCGTAAAGAACATTTGGACACACATATGTTTGTTCACACCAAAGAAAAACATTTCAGCTGTTCAGAGTGTGGGAAAAGATTTAGCCAAAAAGGAAATTTAACTTCACATATGTTTGTTCACACCAAAGAAAAACCTTTCAGCTGCTCTGAATGTGGGAAAAGATTTAGTCAAAAAGGAAGTCTTACTTCACACATGTTTGTTCACACCAAAGAAAAACCTTTCAGCTGCTCCGAATGTGGGAAAAGATTTAGTCACAAAGGAAATTTAACTTCACATATGTTTGTTCACACCAAAGAAAAACCTTTCAGCTGCTCTGAATGTGGGAAAGGATTTATTTGTAAAGTACATTTGGACAGACACATGTTTGGTCACACCAAAGAAAAACCTTTCAACCGCTCCTAATGTAATAAAAATTTGGCCAAAAAGGAGTCTGACTTCAAATGTTTGTTCACACAAATGAAAAACATTTCAGCTGTTCAGAATGTGATAAAAGATTCAGCCTAAAAGGAAGTCTGACTAAACATATTTTTCCTCAAACCAAAGAAAAACCTTTCAGCTGCTCTGAATGTGGGAATGGATGGAGTGCTTTCTACTTTATAAAATGTAAATGTTTGCATCGCTGTAACTGGCAAGCCAGGAACTCATGCCTGACAAACATTCTGTGTTTTTATGATGCATTCCAGCCCTACTAAAAACATAATTGTTCATAAATGAAGGACACTACTTGGCTACTCTGAGTGTGGTGTTAGATTTCCCCTCAAGATGACTTCAAAGCTTCACACAGCAACCCACAGTTTAGGGGAAACCTCCTCAGCTGCTCTGAATGAAGCAGAGTCTCTTTGTGTTCAGAGTTATAAAGTATGTGTCATTGAAAGTCATTGAAAGTTTGTGAAAAGTTTTATAAAATATTCAAATAAATTTGTGAGGATCCCTGCTTAGAGTGTGTGTCTGGGTCACTAATGTGCTTGTATTGTCATGGAGGTGCTGATGATGTCCTGCCTGATCTGGGGCTCCTGGGTCCATTGGTCCACCCAGGATAAAAGGACCAGCTTCCTGTTCCTCTGACTCTTTCTATTCTGCGGGGGCCTGAGCTGACACTGTCTGTCCTGTAGTTTGTTTTTGTTAGTGCACTCTTTGACACCACACACACCATGATGTTTTACACACACTCAGCACTGATTATACTGATTCAACACACTTCACATGTCTTGTTATGAGTTGGTTTAATATGTTTTTGGAAGGAATTAATCTTCTTCTTCAGTAAATCCAGACACATGCAATATATTCTGCATGTTGTGAAATGTTGGTACCATTTGTAGGTTTAAATGGTTAAGTTTCACTTGAATTTTTTTGGGGGATATATATATATATATATATATATATATATATATATATATATATATATATATACATATATATATATATATGTGTGTGTGTGTGTGTGTGTGTGTGTGTGTATCAGACGTTGCGCTCGACCTATTGTCCATTATTTTGAAGGACAGGGTTATAAAAATTCCGTCATAAGGAATAATGATCCTTCATTAAAATAATCGATAATGAGGGGCCTATTGGTTATTAATTATATTTTTTAGCATGTTTTTGCAAAAGCGACTCAAATACAACATGTTAAATTAATGATGCAGGGCAATTTTATTGCTTATGATGCAGAAAGACAAAGTAATAGATAAATAACAGACAATAAAAAATAATAATACCCACCCTGCTAGCTTTTAAAAGATAAAAATCGCTCTCACCGCAAACGGAACTCAGAACTGCTTTAGTTAAAACAGATCATGTGTTTTTTTTCCTCTCTTTTTTTTCCGGTGAGAAATCTCTTGTTAGGATATTTCTGATTTGGTTATCACTGTCTTGTTATGTCGTTGGTTTAGCTCAGCATTTTATCTCGTCTTACGTTGTGTTCTCGTACAATCTCAGGGACAGTGTGTATAGCTGGCTGATAGATAGATAGCTCCTGTCTCCAGCTAACGTCTGCAGGCCTTACTGACTCTGAATGACCTTCTACACAGTCTCCATTAACACCAAGCTCAAACAACACACACACTTGAATAGCACATCTCTCTGAAACCTGACGACAGCTGTGGGTTGAGACAGCTGTGTCAATCATAATGATGGCCACTTACTCTCGGTTGTTTAGTTAAGCTCAGCCTCTGTATAGGTGTAGCCAATGAACGTGTTAAAAGTGTACTGCACCCGGATATCGGGGCTCATTCTGTTGAGACCAGCGCTGTGAACCTTGCCTGTGACCAGAATAAATGCTGAACTGAGAAATAGCTCTTCTTCGGGTGATTCTTGGGGGGTGTCTGTCTGTCTGTCCAAAGAACCGTGAATTCTAACACTCTGCCACTCATTCCCGGCAGCAGAGATCAGCCAGCCAACTTCTCGTGGCTGTTTTGATTTTGTTCTGGAGGCTGAAGCTCCGTTCTGCTACACTACATACTGGACTGACCAGGGCTGCCTCAGCAAGCGTTTTAAAGTTCCCCAATCCTGCCAGAACCTGCTTCACCAGGAGGAACATCCTGGCACATGTGGTCCCGATGTAAGAGAGAGGTCACAGTCCCATGTGAGTCATAGCGGTGCGAGTCGTTATCAACTATTAATGGGATAAGGCAAGCCAGCACGTCAGAGAACATGAGATATTAAACAGGAGACACAAAACCTCATTGATTATGCATGCAATCCACGGGCTCTGCGGCAGGAGCGATATGTGATTATTAAATGGCTGTGTGACAATTAAAGTGGACTGGGTCACTGTCTGGGTTTCTGATCTGTCAAAATGATGGGCAAACTTTAGTTTTTTCCGTCATCACTCAAAAAATTCTGTCAAAGACGGGGAATAATCGGTTAACGTGACCTCTGATACATACATATATACACACATGTATGTATGGAATGGCGTTCCTATGATTGGGGTTCACACCAGAAGTACACCGCTCTAGAGTTCACTTGTTAGCAGTCCAAGACCACCCCTTCCAGAGTCTGAGGCCAGCATTCACACAAACCAAAACAAACTGCACCAAGGAGGTAAATGCTCCAGGGTTCAGTTCAACTGGACTAAACAAGGCTGGTGTGAACGCACCTTTAGAGCGAGAGGCGGGGTACACCCTGGACTGGTTGCTAGTCAATCACAGGGCTGACACACAGAGACAGACAACCTTTCACACTCACACCTACGGGCACTTTACTATCACCATTTAACCTGATGAGCATGTTTTTGGGCTGTTGGAGGAAGCTGGAGTACCCGGAGAGAACACACACATGCACGGGGAGAACATACATACTCCACACAGAAAGACAGCACTAACAGCTCCGCCATTGTGCAGCCCATGATTTAACTCATGTGGAGTCTAATGTGGATTTGCTGCATGGAAAAAAAGTTTATAGAAGTTTCCTGAGTGAAAAACACAGATTGTGTTACAAATATCTGCACAGTGCACAAAATGAATAGCCGATTTGACTGCTTTGCACCAGCTACAAACTCCAGATACAAACCGTCAGTGGCGATTTTAGGGAGTGGCCAGGGGTGGCCGGTGCCACCCCTGAAATTTCATTGGCCACCCCTGTTGCCACCCCAGATCTGATAGGTAGTTGGCCAAGTTCGGGGGCCATTGCCCCTAGTAGGGTCTCCAAAGGCAAACTGGTCCTAGGTGAGAGGCCAGACAAAGCATGGTCATAGATCCCTAATGATGAGCAATAGCAAGAACCAGTTCACCCTGGCCGGAGGGTCACCGGAGCCCCACCCTGGAGCCAGGCCTGGGGTTGGGGCCCGCAGGTGAGCGCCTGGTGGCCGGGCCTCCACCCATGGGGCCCGGTCGGGCTCAGCCCCGAATGGATGACATGGGTTCATCCTCTTGTGGACCCACCACCTGCAAGAGGAACCATAGGGGTCCGGTGCTGTGTGGATTGGGCAGCAGTCAAAGGCGGAGGCCTTGGCGGCCTGATCCTTATCCTGAAACTGGCTTTTGGGACATGGAACGTCACCTCTCTGGTGGGGAAGGAACCTGAGCTGGTGCAAGAGGTCGAGAGATACCGGCTAGATATAGTCGGGCTCACCTCAACGCACAGCTTGGGTTCTGGAACCAACCTTCTCGAGAGGGGTTGGACCCTCTTCTTTGATGGAGTTGCTCCGGGTGAGAGGCGGAGGGGAGGCGTGGGCTTACTAATAGCTCCGCAGCTCTCTGCCGGTGTGTTGCAGTTTTCTCCGGTGGACGAAAGGGTTGCTTCTCTGCACCTCCGGGTCGGAGAACGGGTCCTGACTGTTGTTTGTGCTTATGCACCAAACAACAGCTCAGAGTACCCATCCTTTTTGGGGTCCCTGGGAGGGGTGCTGGAAAGTGCCCCAACTGGGGACTCCATTGTCTTGCTGGTGGACTTCAATGCTCATGTGGGCAATGACAGCGTGACCTGGAGAGGCGTGATTGGGAGGAACGGCCTGCCTGATCTGAACCCGAGTGGTGCTCAGTTGTTGGACTTCTGTGCTAGTCACAGTTTGTCAATAACTAACACCATGTTCGAGCATAAGGGTGTCCATAAGTGCACTTGGCACCAGGACACCCTAGGTCGCAGATCTATGATAGACTTTGTGGTCGTATCGGCTGATCTGCGGCCGTATGTTCTGGACACTCGGGTGAAGAGAGGAGCTGAGCTGTCAGCTGATCACCACCTGGTGGTGAGTTGGATCAGATGGCGGGGAAGGATGCTGGACAAGCCTGGCAGACCTAAACGATCAGTGAGGGTTTGCTGGGAACGTCTGGCTGAGGACCCTGTCAGGATGGTCTTCAACTCCCACCTCCGGAAGAGCTTTGACTGTGTTCCGGGGATGGCCGGGGACATGGAATCTGAATGGACCATGTTCAGCGGTGCCATTGCTGAAGCGGCTGCCAGGAGTTGTGGGCGCAAGGTGGCTGGTGCCTGTCGTGGCGGTAATCCCCGAACCTGCTGGTGGACACCAGAGGTGAAGGGTGCCGTCAAGCTGAAGAAGGAGTCCTACAGGGCATGGTTGGCCTGTGGGACTTCGGGAGCGGCTGACAAGTACCGGCAGGCCAAACGTTCTGCGGCTCTGGCGGTCACTGAGGCAAAAACTCGGGCATGGGAGAAGTTCGGTGAGGCCATGGAACTAGACTACCAGTCGGCCTCGAAGAAATTCTGGCAAACCATCCGACGACTCAGAAGGGGAAAGCGGCCCTTTGTCCGCAGTGTTTACAGTGCAGATGGGGAGCTGTTGACCTCAACTGAGAGTGTAGTCAGGCGGTGGAAGGAATACTTCGAGGATCTCCTTATTTCCACCAACATGCATTGCGTGGAGGAAGCAGAGCCAGAGGACTTGGAGCGGGGCCCGCCCATCACTGGGGCTGAGGTCGCTGAGGCAGTCAAACAACTCCGCAGCGGCAAGGCCCTGGGGGTGGATGAGATCCGTCCTGAGTTCCTCAAGGCCCTGGATGTTGTGGGGCTGTCCTGGCTGACACGTCTCTGCAACATTGCATGGACATCGGGGACAGTGCCTCTGGATTGGCAGACTGGGGTGGTGGTCCCCCTTTTAAGAAGGGGGACCAGAGGGTGTGCTCCAACTACAGGGGGATCACACTTCTCAGCCTCCCTGGTAAGGTCTATTCCAGGGTGCTGGAGAGGAGAGTCCGGCGGTTAGTCAAACCTCAGATTCAGGAGTAACAATGGGGGTTTCGTCCTGGTCGTGGAACACTGGACCAGCTCTATACCCTTGCGAGGGTGCTAGAGGGGGCATGGGAGTTTGCCCAACCAGTCCACATGTGCTTTGTGGATCTGGAGAAGGCTTTTGACCGTGTCCCCCGAGGTATCCTGTGGGGGGTGCTTTGGGAATATGGAGTCGATGGCCCTTTGCTACGGGCTGTTCGATCTCTGTATTTCCGGAGTGAGAGTTTGGTTCGTATTGCCAGCAGTAAGTCAAGCTCGTTCTCTGTGAGGGTTGGGCTTCGCCAGGGCTGCCCTTTGTCACCGATCCTGTTCATTACTTTTATGGACAGGATTTCTAGGCGCAGCCAAGTGGCGGAGGGTGTCAGGTTCGGGGGCCTTAAGATCCCATCTCTGCTTTTTGCAGATGATGTGGTCCTATTGGCCTCATTGAACACTGACCTCCAGCTCGCACTGGGGCGGTTTGCAGCCGAGTGTGAAGCAGCCGGGATGAAGGTCAGCACCTCTAAGTCTGAGGCCATGGTTCACAGCCGGAAAAGGGTGGTCTGCTCACTCCGGGTCGGGAGAGAGTCTCTGCCCCAAGTGGAGGAGTTTAAGTATCTCGGGGTCCTGTTCACGAGTGAGGGGAAAATGGAGCGAGAGTTTGACAGACAGATTGGGGCAGTGTCGGCAGTGATGCGGACGCTGTACCGGTCTGTTGTGGTGAAGAGAGAGCTGAGCCAGAAGGCAAGGCTCTCAATTTACCGGTCAATCTACGTTCCAACCCTCACCTATGGTCATGAGCTGTGGGTCGTGACCGAAAGGACACGATCGCGAATACAAGCGGCTGAAATGAGCTTCCTCCGCAGGGTGTCCAGGCTCAGCCTTAGAGATAGGGTTCGGAGCACGGACATCCGGGAGAGGCTCGGCATAGAGCCGCTGCTCCTTCACATCGAGAGGAGTCAGATGAGGTGGTTCGGGCACCTGGTGAGGATGCCTCCTGGACGCCTCCCTGGGGGGGTATTCCGGGCATGTCCAGCTGAGGGGAGACCCCGGGGTAGACCCAGGACACAATGGAGAGATTACATCCCTCGGCTGGCCTGGGAATGCCTTGGTATCCTCCCAGAAGAGCTGGTGGAAGTGGCCGGGGATAGGGGCCTCTGGTCTTCACTGATGACATTGCTGCCCCCGCGACCCAGAACCGGTTAAGCGGTAGAAGATGGATGGATGGATGGATGGAGGGATGGATATATATATATATATATATATATATATATATATATATATATATATATATATATATATATATATATATATAAGGGATGTGCGCAACTAGTCGTTTAATCATTTAACCGCCTACTCATTTATTAAACGTTTAGTATTTTAGTAGTCGGTTAAACGCTGCATTATGCATCTTGTTCTTCACGCCTCTGCCTCAGCTTCGTTGTAAGGCTGAGCAGCCAGGGAGAGAATTGCTCCTTCTCCCCTCCCCCCACACGCACACGTCACTTAGGGGAAGGGCCACTGTTGTATCTTTAATAATAACTCAGGGTCCACACAGTTGGCTTTGTTCGTTTTCTGTTTTTCTGAACCAGTCTGCCACATAACACTTCAAGAGACGGGAGCTTCATTCATGACTTCTTCTATTTGTTTTTCCTGAACAACGCTTCTAATAGTCTCAGTGAGCCCTCTGCTGGACGAAAGGAGGTAATGTCACAACCTATACATTGCTATCCTTTCAGTATAAACAAACAAGCATTTAACTGATATAATTGCAGCAACTAGTATTAAGAGTAACAAATGTAAATATGCAAACAGTAAATAATTTGCTGCGATATCACAGCCACAAAGTTTGGAAAAGTGAAAGTAAACTGGGAAGATTGCGACGCTACCGCGAAAGAAAATCAGAACTGTTTGGCAGTATTTTGACGCCACAGATGACAACAAGGTCGTCTGTGTAAGCAGAAACTCGCTTATAACTAGGGATGAGCCGGATATTCGTTTCAAACGAGTACTCGTTACAGATAATGCATTTTTGCAGAGTCCGAGCACAACACAAGTTTTTTTTAGGATTATTCGTATCCGTGCTAAAAGAATCCTCATTGGTCACACACAGCACACCCCCCTCCCTGCACCCACATGCTGCAGCGAGGAGGTACCTGCTCTCCTCTGTCACACACACACATACACAACTCCTGGGGTTGGCACACCATCCCTGCATCCTAACTCCACAACATCCTACTTCAACTTCATCAAGCTCTCCAGATGAATGACCCTTGGGGGTTTTGCAGTAAGTTACTCTGCCATTCCATGTCTATCACCTGCTCTTACTGGTCTCCTCTTCAGCTCATCAAATCTGTGCTGCACCATGCCCCCCTGAAAAATGACCTCTGGGTAAATATTTCTGGGTGAAGCTTGTCCAGAACTGATCTGCCAAAAACTGACAATGTTTCCATCTCTTCCTGGTCAGACCCTTGTCCTTAGGATACACCACCTGTGGTAGAGCCCCATCAGGACGCCCCATCAGGAGAATATTTGGGGTTACAGGATCCTCATCGGCTATGCTGGATGAAACATAACCTAATGGCTTTGAATTCAGGATGGCTTCAACCTCCAGCAAGACTGTGCGAAGTATCTCCTCTGACACTGACTGATCCCTGATGATGGTGTACAACGCAGTCTTAGCAGAACGGACCTCCCGTTCCCAAATTCCACCGAAGTGTCGAGCTGCAGGAGGGTTGAAGTGGTAGGTTATTTTCTGCTTAGCAAGGCGCTGTTGGAGTTCTGGGCTCATGCTGCTGAAGGCTTTCTGTTGCTCCCTGTCACCAGCTTTGAAATTGGTACCTTGATCTGAGAAGATTTCTGCTGGTGTACCTCTGCGGGCGATGAATCTCCGGAGTGCCATCAGATAGGAGTCAACATCCAAGCTGTGCAAGAGGTCTAAGTGCACTGCACGGGTGGTGAGACACTTAAAGAGGATGCCCCACCTCTTCTCTGAACGGCGGCCTAGCCTCACTTGGAATGGCCCAAAGCAGTCGACTCCAGTCGAATGGAAGGGGGGCTTGAAAAGCCGCAGACGTGCTGCAGGTAGATCTGCCATTTTAGTAGGGATGAGCCGGATATTCGTTTCAAACGTTTAATGCATTTTTGCCGAATCCAAATACAACACGAGTTTTTTTTTAGGATTATTCGTATCCGTACTAAAAGAATCCTCATTGGGTATCAACAACTACTGTCTTCACTCTTCATGCTCTGTGATCGGCCAGTCACACACAGCACTACCCCCCCCCCTGCACCCACACGCTGCAGCGAGGAGGTGCCTGCTCTCCTCTTCCACACACACACATACAGGCAGCGAGTGACAGCGACTACTTCTCTTGCTTGCTTGAATTGACTGTAGTTTACGTTGCTCCAATCTCTGTACTACTCACTCAGTTTTCTTCTGCTCGTCTCTATTGAGGTTTGTTTGTTATTTAAAGTTAATTCTTGAACTTATTTCGTGTCATACGCGATGCATGTGACAAGACGGGGCTGAAAACGGCTCGTGTCACGCTGGTCAGTGCCTCTTGCTTCAATTCAGGACCGTTTTTTTTTTATGGTTTTCATTGTCTCGCATCTCTTTAGTTCTTTTTTTTATATATTTAAAGTTACTTGATTAACTGTTTTGCAACGTCCACGCAACGCATTTGAAGGCTTAAAGCTGTAAACTCCTGGTGTCGCGTTTTTTTTTTTTTTTTTTTAACTGGCTGCGTGATTTTAGTTTGGCTGGTGAGAAAGAAACAGAAACACTGTGCTCAGAATGAGCACAGTGTTTTTGAAGATAAAGTGAACAACAAGGCATATTTTTTAGTTTTTTGCCACTAAATGTTTGCACAAATCACCTATTAAATTTACACAGATCATAAATAAAGAGACAGTCTTTCACACCATACACATTTTACCAGTTGTACATAATACATAGCTGATCACACAAAAGCCTTTAAAAAAAAAAAAAAAAAAAAAAAAAAAAGTTTCAGACTTAAAATAAAGTTCGTGTTTAAGCCCGCCCATTTTGGGGCAAAACACGCCCACTTTCGGTTTAGGCCCCGCCCATACGAATACGGATTACGGATACGGATAATATGGATGGGTAAACAGATACAGATACAGATACAGATAATGGTGTACTCGCTCATCCCTACATTTTAGGAACTGAGGGTTTGGCTTTCCATCTTCAACACTCCTTGCAAAGGTGTTGTATCCGCCGGATGGCCTCTCTCCCTCGAAGAAGCCAGAACGTGCGGCGCATCTCAGCATACAAACGTTCAGGCCCAGGATGGCAAAGACGATGATCATAATCCTGTATTAGAAGTTTTATGAATGGATGGGCAGGATCCAGAACAATCGGGTGTATAGTGCTGGTCTCCAGCTCTGCTGCTCTGCGAAGTCTCCCTCCAACTCTTACGATTCCGTCTTCAGAGTCTAGCTCCGGTGCCAGGGTGAGTAACCTGCTACTTCTTTGGACAGGTTCTCCAGCTTGTAGGAGTAGCAGCTCTTCAGGGAAGCAGTCCTTTTGCACCTTGGTGAAGATGAGCCGCTCTGCTTGCTGATAGCCTGTTGCAGTAGAGGGACCACTCCGCTGAGAGGCCGCCCCATGAAGCTCCTGCACCATAACCTCAACTAGATCCTTCCAGGACTCATACTGTCCCACTGGAGGCAGTTTAGGGCACCCAGCTGATATCATTCCACAGATGGTAACCTTTCGATCCTCTGATGTGTCAGGCTCTAGCATCCTAGCTGGCTTCACTGGCCAAGCTTCTGGCCCCTTGAGAAGGAAAGGAGGACCTTGGCTCCAGCGGTTGGGCACTGCGAGATCTTGAAGTGTCTTTCCACGGGTAATGTCATCAGCTGGGTTTTGGGAGGAGTCAACGTAGTGCCAGCTGCTAGGGTCTGTTAGCTCCTGAATCTCTGACACCCGTGTACCAACAAATACTTTAAAACGACATGATTCAGACTGAATCCAGGACCTTAATCCAGGACCAAGGACCTTATAGATATTCCGCATGGTCAGTGTTCCATACTCGAAGGGCCGATGTTTATATCCCAGAGTATCAGATCCCCAATGCCAGCTGAGGCCAAGTGCAGATTCTGGGCGGTTGGGGTCACCATGTGTAAGCCAGTGCTCTAGGCTATCTGACCTGGCATCTTGGGGAGATGGCTGATGACACTGGGAATGTTACTAGCCCATTGGCGGAGGTCAAACCCACCAGTGGCTAGAAGCTTGGGAAGCTTGTCAACCAGTGCCTTGGCTTCTTCAGATGTTTCCACGCTCTGCAAACAATTGTCAACGTAGAAACACTGCTCCACAGACTGTCTTACATCTTCATCAGCCAAACTGTGCTCTCTTACATGGTTCTGAAGTGCAAATGTGGCGCAGCATGGGGAGCATGTTGTGCCAAATGGTAATACTTGCCACTCGTACACATCAGGAGGGTCCTCTGGTCTCATGTCTCTCCACAAAAATCTCAGAAGGGGCCTGTCTTCGGGTAGAAGCCTGACCTGATGAAACATACCCCGAATATCCCCACTGATGGCAACTGCGTGCTGTCTGAAGCGGAGGAGGACTCCGAGGAGCGAAGCACCAAGAGTTGGACCTGGCAAGAGAGCGTTGTTGAGGTTGAGGCCACGAAACTGGAAAGAACAGTTGAGACAATCCGGTTTTTCCCATTGTGGCAGACTAGATGGTGAGGGATGAACCATGATTCCACTTCATCATGATGGTCTGGGCTAAGCTTCTTAACCGATCCTGCTTTGACCAGTTTCTCTATCTCCTCACAGTATGCTTCTGCGAGCTGTGGGTTCTTTGCCAACCTCCTTTCTGTACTCCGTAGACTCAACATGACGGCTTCCATTGTTGCCTGGAATAGTGGAGTCTGACGTTTACGCAGCAAGGGAGTGGCATACCGTAAGAGTCCCTCGACCTCCACACAAGTGGTTTTGGCCTCAAGTAGCTCAATCGCCTGCTGGTCCTCTCTAGAGCGAACAACCAACTTGTCGCTTCTGAAAGGGAGCACGTCCATTTGCCAGAGTCTTTTCACATCACTCATCAGTTCAGAGGTTTGTGGAGACAAAGACATAAAGAGACACTGCTGAGGGGTCAACTCCTGCTGTACCAGGCTGGTGGGACCCTGCAGGGTCCATCCAAGTCTAGTGCGGATGGCTGCTGGACCACCTGGTGGGCCTAACCTGACAGGTTCCACTGGTGCGAGTAGGTGTGGGTGATCAGCTCCAATGAGTATAAGAGGCTTGACTCGGTCAAACTGCTGAAGAGGGAGACCTGCTAGATGAGGATACTTTCTCTGCAGTGAAGGAATGGGGTAGGAGTATTCAGCCAGGTCAAGCTGCTTTGCCGTAAAGGCATGCTTAATGTTGAAACTCCTCTTCGGATGAGCTGCTGGGGATATTTGGAATGACACGCACGCACCTTTGGTTCTATGAACATCCTGCCTGATGGTGCGAAGGTTAAGATCCTCAGGGGTTCCTTGTAGCCGTAGATGTTTGGCAGCCTTTGGGAGGAGCATGGTTCGTTCAGAACCGTCATCCAAAACAGCATAAGTTTCCACTGTGTGATGTTGGTGACTAAGCAGAACTTTAACAACCTTCAACAGTACTTTGGTGGAAGCTGATGGGCGATCCACGTAGAGGACCTCTGCATTCGTACTTGACTAAGCAGCTTTCCTCTTTGGGAGTCTCAGATGTTCCTTTACTGTTTACTTCGTGGAGGACCCTAAGATGTTTACCTTGGCATACTTCACATAGTTTCTTCAGATCGAACTAAGCAGCTTGGTGGGCTCTAGCGCAGCGCCAGCAGCGTTTATTCAGTTTGATCCAATCCACGACCTGCTCTCGTGACAGTTTCTGTATGGCTGGGCACTTGTTGAGAAAGTGCTCTGGGTTATCACAATATGGGCAATATGGTCTGGCCTTACCCCACTTCTGTGACTGCCCGGGGGGATGACTTGTTTGGTTGGTTGGCTTAGGATCTTGAACACCGTGTAGTACAGTAGCTACCTGTCTGCTCTGTCGTTTGACGCCTTTGAAGTCTTGTGATTGTCCTTTTCTTACTGATTGGACCTCATAACCCTGGCACCAGGACTCGTATCTGAGCCACTCTGCCAGGTCTAGAAGGGTGTACGTAGCTCCTGACCTCTGAAGCATTGTTCGGCGAAAGTCAGCCCTTAGCTCAGCTGGGAGCTTGGTAAGAAGGCGGGCGACATGGGACCCACACTTGAGTTCCACGTCTCCATCCGGTCCGAGTGTCTGGAGCATTCCAACCAGTGACTGTACCTGCAAAGCAAACTTTTCAAAGCCTGCTACGTCTCCCCGCTTTACCTCTGGGGCTTCCATGACAGTGGCTATTCTCTTCAGAGCCACATGGTGAGGCTGTCCAAACTTCTCATTAAGAGCTGCCATGGTGTCAGAATAAGGGGTAGGGGAGTGGAGGTATTCGTCCGCCACTAAACAGGCCTCTTCAAGTCTTAAATTATCTGTCAGGACTTGATACTTGAAGAGCTCAGAGCTGTCAGCTGGCAGTAAGTTTTCCAAAGCAATCTTCAGTTTGGCAAACTCCATAGGGTCCCTATGACTGAAGAAGGGAATCTTTGGCTTTGGGCCCCGGTACACCTTCTCTTCTAGAGTAGAGTTCGTTATGGAATGGTGGCTGCCAGGGGTGGAGAACCTATGACTAGTTTGAGGACTCTGTGAGTACCTAGAATGAGACACAGGCACATAATGGGTCCTGTAGCTAGAGGGGTTGAAGACAGGAGATTTAGTGAATGGTGGTAGAGGTCTTGGTGGGTAGCCTGCCCTGGGAAGGGGGGACGGTTTGCTATTGGTTGTTGAGCTGGAAGAAGCTCTCTACTTTAGCAACACAAGTTCACTCATCATCTTATCAATGGTGGAAGATAGCTCCTCCTTCTCACTCGGTATAGCTGGTGGCCATGGCGGGGGAGGTGGCCAATCACTGTTGTCACTCTCTCGAATGTTAGCAGACAGACTTACAGCTGGTGGAGGAGGAGGCGGCAGCCAACCTGAGTCCTTGGACTGTGCTTGGGCATTACTGAGTGCTCTTACTGTGTCTGTTGGTGATCTCATGTCTTCGTGGATATCTCTCATTTGGCTGATATTATCCACCATGGACTCATAGGACTCCCGGAGCTTCTTATTTTCAAGACGGATCTCCTGTAGCTCAGCCTGGTAGGCAGCAGCTATATCTTCTCTATAGCTGGCCTGAGGGGAAGGTGGAAAGATGTCTCTTGTTACATCATGTCTTCTGTCATAACCTGCAGCATACGGAGGGGAATGCTTGTCCTCTTGTTCATCGAGGGCTGGATCCCACTGCACTTGGCGCTGAGAATATGAGTCACATGAGTGAATATGAGTCGGGCGCACTAAAGCGTAAGGAGCAAGAGCAGAGGAAGAATCTTGTTGCCTCCTGTGTTCCACTGATGAACTTCTTCTCAGCAACTCAACCCTTCGTGTCCGACAAGTGTCTTGCTGCTGCTAGCTCCCGCCAAGCAAGGCGAAGTGTTAGCGAAGAACGTGAAGCTAGCTCTGTTCAGGAAAGCAACCATGAGGAAGAGGGAGAAGATGATGATGAAAGTGGTGAGGATGAGATTAATGAAGACACACTTTTAGTTGGTGATGGACGTGGAAATGATAATTTTCATGATTATCATGATGATGATGACACTCAGCATACTGTCGCTGCTGAACTGAGGGCACAAACAACCCCCCCGTTTGCCACTTTTCCCACCGAATCTGATCAATGTGCCTCGGTCTCAGGTGACACTACAGAGGGGCTCCCAACCTCTGTTGATTTCAAAATTAATACTGAAGAGCAGTACCCAACGGATCCCTACTTTTTCAAGGAGAAACCTCTCACACCTGAGCTGATCAGAGCACTGATAGAGCACGGCCCATGTCAGCCAGGGCTGAAAGACAGCTATGCCTTCCCATATGATGAGGATAAAAGACGCTTCAGTCCTGCGTGGTATAAGCGCACTATAGGTCAGTCATGCACAATGGACAGACAATGGTTGATATATTCTCCTAAATGTAATCGCCTCTTTTGCTTTTGTTGTTGGATGTTTGGAGCAAAAAATGAAAGCTCAGGGCGGCAGTGGGCGGACCCTAAACTCGGTGTCTCAAAGTTTAAAAAGGGGATAGGAAAAATCGAGCAGCACGAGAGGTCTGTTGCGCATCGACAGGCAGAGAAAATGTTTTTGATGACCAAGTTTCGGGTCAGCCAGGACAGCACAGTGGTCGCGGAGCTAATCAGAGCCGAGAGGGAGCAGATTGAGAGAAACAGGAAGATTTTACATAGACTAATTGACAGCACCCTGTTTTTGGCACGTCAGGGTTTGGCATTTCGGGGGCACAGGGAACATGCGGGATTGGGTGCTCCTTCTTCAAATGAGGTGAACTTCTTGGAGCTATTGAAGCTGCTGGCCCAGTATGATGCTCTTCTAGAAGAACACATGAGAAACCCGGTGGGGTGTATTACCTACCTGAGCCACCAGTCTCAGAATGAGTTGATTTCAGCCCTTGCCAGCGAGACACTGAACTACATCACAACAGAAGTTAAAGCAGCAAAGTTTTACTCTGTCATTGTTGACTCCACTATTGACGTTACCAGAATAGATCAGTTTTCTCTGTCCCTCAGGTACGTTACTGAAACTGGAAACAGTATCGAGCGCTTTATTCAGTTTGAGGAGCTTTCTAACAGCAACACTGACACGTTTTATGATGTACTCATAAATACACTCAATGCACTGGGTCTGGATGTTAAACTTATCCGGGGTCAGGCATATGATGGAGCAAGAACAATGTCTGGTCATTTATCAGGGCTGCAGGCAAGGGTCAAATGACAGTGCTCCCACAAAGCATTTTATGTGCACTGCTGAGCGCACAATCTAAAATTCGTTCTCTTGGATGCAGCATGCTCCTTGAGTAGCGCAAAACTGTTTTTTGGCACACTGGAAGCGCTATACTGTTTCCTTACTTCCAGCCTTTCACGATTTAAGATACTGGAGGAGGAGCAGGCCAACATGCAGCTGAAGGAAGCAATACTAACATTAAAGAGTCTGTCAGATACCAGGTGGGCATCGAGGAAGAGGGCCACTGAAGCGGTTATGCAAAGTTTACCTGCTATACTAGCAGCCTTAGAGAGGATAAAAGAACACAACTTCACTTCCCCGAAAACAGCCTCTGAAGCAGATGGTCTACTTCACAAGCTAAGCACATTTGAATTCAAATTTATGCTGTGCTTTCGGAATTCTATACTGCAGAAGACATACATATTATCTAACTACCTCCAAAAAGAATCTCTAGATGTCAGCACCGCTGTCCAGCTGATTGACGGCTGTATTGCACAGCTCAAGGAAATGCGCACAGATGTGTCATTTGAGGAAATGCTCGAAACAGGAAAAGACATGACTAGAAGGTGCAACTCTTCCACCGAGTTCACTGAGGGGAGAGGCCGGGGACGAAAACGCTTTCATGATGAGATGGCAGAAGACGAAGTGATCCAGGAGCCCAAAACGTGTTTCAAAGTGGAGTTTTACTTGTATATCATAGACATTCTTCTGCAACAGTTTGAGAAATGCTTTGCAGATTTTCGCCAAATGGCAGAACTTTTCTCTATTCTGAACCCCAAAAACTTTTCCACAGATGATGCAGCCGAAAGAATCCAGGATTTAGCCAACTTCTATGCTGGAGACGTGTCCACAGCTGAGCAGGTCTTGGATGAATTTCTTTCTTTCCATGTCATGTGTAGTGAACTAGAAATAAAGCTCAACACCACGGAAGCTGTTCTGCCATTCATCATCTGCAACGATATGGAAAGGGCATTTCCCAACATCGGTGTTTTATACCGTATTTACCTGACATTACCAGTCACTAGTGCACATGCAGAATGCAGTTTCAGCCGCCTGAAATTAATTAAAAACTATCTACAGGCATGCATGAACGAGGCCAGACTCTCAAACCTCACTTTTCTATCCATAGAGAGGGACATTGTCATTGATAAGAACAAGGTGGCTGAAAGATTTGCGAGGATGAAGGAGAGGAAGATGGTGCTATAATGTAGGAGGCCACATTACTGTATATAGTTCGGAAATACGTTCGAAATTGGCATGTTCAAACTGTTGGAGTTATTTTGTACATTTTGGACTCTGGACATTTCAATGTTGGCTACAGTGGATTTTTTTTTTTTTTTTGCTGGATTGGATACATTTTTGTCAGCATTTTTTTCTGGATCGGATTCAGACTCCCCACGCTGGATTAAAACATCGGTAAGTTGTTCCATATTCAATATTTGTGATGACATAGGCTGATATTGTCATAGATGCTGGCTGTCTGGCCTTTTTCTTAAGTAGCGTTGTTTTTATTGCTATCTATGTTGTGGACTGCCGTGTCTGCTTGGTTATTGCATTAACGACAGGCCACACGTGTTGCTTGTACACTTGTTTGTTGTCCTGTCTGGGTTGATCACATGTGACTCGATTATGCAGGCTATAGGATTGTGTTGCATCCATCATCGCTGAATGTCATTGACCTTCTATTCTTCGTTCCCCACCCTGTTGGTTTAGTATGCATTACTTTTTAACCTTTATCTGACCCAGGTTTGAGCAAATTATTGGTTAAATCCATGACGCTGACCATGGTGCTGAAATAGCCTATCGGCAGTTGTGGTGCTAGATTATCAGCAGATCGCTGTTTAATGATAAATCTGTGGCGATGTCCATGGTGCTGAAATAGCGCACATTGTGCTGCACAGCTCATCGTAATCCACTCTCTCTCCATTTCCCATTATTAAAGCTACTAACTGATCAGCTGTGTGTTTTTAGATGCTGTCACTGCGCAGCGTCTAATGTTGGATTTACTTTGTTTTACAGAATATCGGGCCGTTTACGAAGCGAATTGAGTCTCTTTGTTGAGCTGTGATTTTCTTTCATATTTTGATGGTTCAAAGTGTGAGCCTTTTTTAAATTTACGAAGCTAAAGCCGTTCATTCAGTCCCTTTTTGGCAGCGGTAAATACAGCTCAAATCCACATTGGATCCATAATGTGAATTGTTAACAAGTAAAATAGCCAATATGCTATAAGGGCCCACTACAAGTCCCCGCCCCCTCTGCAATGTGACACTGGCTCCGCGCCTGCCTGTGGTCCATCCCTCATGGGGCTCCACTCCTGGGTCTGTCACCAACTCTGACAGTAGTTCTGTGTCTTGCTGCAAGTCTGCTGATGACACTTTGAGACTCATCAAGTTCAGGATCGACATCTTACTGCCTGCTACCAACCTGAAGGCGAGCAATGGCCAGGTGGTGCTGTCCGTCCATTAAGTGACGTGGTGTGTTCATGGCTGCTTGAATGATGAACTAAGAATGACTTACTGACAATACCAGCTTTATATACCCCCAGAATGTTGAAACTGATGCCAAATTGAAAAGGGTTGTCTTTTTGAATTTTTTTGTATTGGCCCCAATATGTAAGGCTCACTGTACACAGTGAGACCATTACATGGAAAACACTAAATGAGGTGTGTCTATCACCCTGATACAATCACCTCCCTATCCCAAAAATCACTGAAGTGAAACAAACACCTTATTTATGAAATCCACTGAGGACCTCACAATATCCCTAACTTATTGTGAGCAGTGTGTCACGTTGGTAATGTTCTTTTCCTTTACATCATTTTAGAATTCATCCTTGTCTCTTGTCTTGTGCTTCCTGTTTTATTTTGTAACTTACCTTATGTCTTGTTTCAGATTGCCTCCCTGCCTGTCTCCCGCGTCTGTGATTGCCTCATGTGTTTCACCTGTGTGTAGTTGTCTCCCTTCCCCCCAGAGTATTTAGCCTTCCCCAGTCCTTCCCTTCCCTAACTAACTTTCCCTCGTGTCTTCCAGTGCGGTTATTACCCTGTTAAGGAATGTTAACCTAGCTCTTGCCTGAACCTTTGGATACCTTTGCCTGATGCTTTGGATCTCTGTGTACCAACCTTTTTCTGATTAAACAGACTTGAATATCGTATCTGTCTTTATTTTAGATATTGTTTAGATCAAGCCCATACTTGGGGGGGGGGGGGGGGGGGGGTGTTGTCAATATCTAAATTTCTTTAGGAGCCTCTTCAGGCCTGTGTCAGACATTTGCCCAATCCCCCCCCCCTTTTTTTTTTTTTTTTTTTTGGGGGGGGTACGTACTAGGACAAATAAAATGCGCATTTGACTTTTATCCGCAAGAGACTGGGAAAATAGCAGATGATATAGACAGTCATCATATTAGACCCTACAGCAGGCCTGGAAAAAAAAGTTCTAAGCTTTAATTTTTGATAGGCATTTAAGCACTAGCCTAAAATAATATTATTTTGGGGCTAATGCTAATTGGCCACATATTGTCTTGCCACAGTGGGCCAGTTTTAACTGTGTAACCTTTTGAGAACTCTCTTATTCATCCAACAAAGTTACCTTTAAACAAAACCTTCCTTGTAGCATCTCTGTCCGGAGTCCTCTTCTGTCTTCTGGTCAGGTGTCACATTCTGTGATAAATTGTGTTCAAGAAAAATGTTCACCAACTTATCCCTACCCCCAGCTAACTGCCAGAGGTCTTGGTTCCTCCGCACATGGCCTTTCTTAAAACGACCCATGGTACCATACTTTGTGCCATTAGTAAAATTAACGATTTAGACAGGAGACATTCTTTGTACCAGGCTGTAAATCTGTATATTTCTGCTGTGAAAAGGGCTTTTTTTGGCTTGGTGTGTATGTGACTTCCGGTACTTCCGGAGCCAGCCTCAAGCAGACACTCGAGGAACAGCAGACTTTAGCACTTCCGCATTGTCTCATATTTTCAGACTGGAGGTTGCTGCTTGGTTCCACTTCATGACTGTGTCATTGATGTTGATTCTTCCCAAAAATTCAAATTTTATATCATTATGTTTGAAGCCTGAAATGTGGAAAAGGGTCAACTTTGGACTCTGTATCTCAGTCTTTGTCTCTCTGTCTCTGTCTCTCTCTCTCTTGCTCTCTCTTGCCCCCCACCCCACCCCAGTAGACAGAATTCAGACACTACAGCACATGAGAATTGATCAAGAAATATCCATATCCAGTCTCTTAAGCTGTTTCCTGTCCTGCTTCTCATGTCTCTGATTGAAAATGCTGCAGAGACCCGCTGAGCTTTAGCGGTAGCACCTGACTCTGCTGCACACAGCCATTGTAAACTTCCGGATATGTAGAATCAATTTAATTCTTAAAACTTAAAAGTTGCCACGCAAAAGATCAGTCTTTATTGAGTCCTGCTCCGATATTCAACGATCATAAATATTGATTTCTTTGACGTGCATCTGTGAGTTTGTGAAGCAACAACAACTAAAGCACTGTTAAAGTAACCCAAATTAGCTTAATTCTAAAGTCTTCAAACATGAAATATAGTTCATCTTGTGTTTTGCTGCTGACATTACCATAATGTGCACACTCTGCTAGATCTTTAAAGGCAATGAACTCGTTATTTACCGCAGCCTGCAGCAAAGCTTTTCATCTTCCTATCCACATGAGGTTCAGCCTTGGATTTCTGTCCATACAGAACAACTGTTGGACAAAAAGCTCTGACTCCATACATGCCTGATAATCAACCAACACTTTCTTTCAATAATTTAATTCAAATTTTATTATTATCATGATCATGCGCTCTGAGGCAGCGCAACAGTGCCAACCTGCTGCGCACAAATCATGTGTTTTTAGACCTCTTGGGTTATGGAGCTGTCCATTTTTGTATAGAATGACCAACTCTGCCTTAATAATTTTTGTAAAGAAGATGATCAGAAAAACCGGCAGAGACTGTCCTAAAAAATGTTACCACTCCAAATTACAGAGATGCCGATTCAGACTGGATTAGAATTATCAGAGGACCTCTATGTGTCTGAAATATGGTTGGTGATTTGCCCTGGCATTTTTACTTTTTAAATTACAGACACGGTCGATTCACACAGGATTAAAAACACAGACGTCCTCCATAATTATTAAAAATTGCCAGAGGTCCCCAGGTGAAACTGATCCTGTGCAAACAAGGCTTCAGTTTATCTAGGTTATCACAATGTAACCAATACTGTACACTGTGCATAAAATAAAAATTCCAAAGTGAAACCGCTTGAATAGCAGAGGGCTATAATATGTGATGCATCTTATATAATGCACATGCCCACTGAATGTAACGTTTGTTGTGGGAACGATATTAACCGGTTCAAGAACAAATTTTTTTGGTTCTAACCGGTTCGAGAATGTAAATTTTGGGGTCGAACCCAAAACCAAAAATGTTAAAATACCATTTCTGTTCAGAACAGACCTACTGGGGGGAAAAATTATTTCAAAGCCCTGGTTAAGATGAGATAAGACTTCTTATTTTCTGTCTTGATGTTGGGTCTCTGTTAATAAAATGTATTATTATTTACAGGTCTAGACCTGTTGACACTTTGGAAAGCGTCTTGAGATAACGTTTATTATGACTGAGGCTATCTAAATACAGATTGATATTTGTAAAGCAGTTATTACAGCATATATAGAAATTTTAGCTCAGGGTAATGCAACCTTTAGTCTCGTTGCCAGCAGGGCAAGATAATAATGTACAGGTCATGTGACCTATTGACCCTAAATCAGTGCTGGCTGATTGCTGGCTGTTCGACATACACCCCTTTTTTAACATTTCAACACATCACATATTTTTAATTATTTTATTACAGTAAATATTGGCATTTTAACTCAGTAGCTCTCAGGTCATGTGACCCATTACATAATATTTGTTCCAGATTATACTGATGTGATACCTGTAGATTACCCAGCTTTTATTTTGAAAACCGGATATTGTCATAGCTCTTGCTCATTCCGTTGCTGTTTTTTCCGTAATGCTTGGAAAACAGGCGCCCTTGAAATGCAGGAGCGGCTGGCCTGACCGCATTCAGGAACTTCTGGAAATCCTCTCAGAAAAACAGACGTTTTGTTTTCTTTTTCTTCTTCGACTCTTGGATGTGAGGAGATGTCCAGATTTCAGGATCTTAAAGATTTATTCGAGCGGCGGCTGCTCGCTGCGGTTAGCAGAGACATGGACGAACAAAGTACAACAAATGGATACGAAGAGGAGCTCCAGCGACAAAGAAAACTACTGGATGTGATTTTAATCCCGGAGATAAAGCTGCACAGAGCAGGTTGGTTTCTGAAAATGTGTGTGGTGATGTTTCAGGGAATCGAGCCAGTATCTACGGTTCATAGACGTGGAACCTAGTGTGGATTTGCTGTTATGCAAGTTTCCTGTGTGAAAAACACAAATTGTATGACGAATATCAGCACACTGAACAAAACTAATAGCTAGAGCGGTATTATTTTATTAATGAATAATTTGTTTACGGCTTTTCATTTCTGTGTGTTTCCACATGTAATCTTTCCAGCTCGGTGGTTCTGAACTGTGTTATGGAGCTGCTGGTTTTATAGCTATAGACCAATCCTAGGCTCATTTGTGGGCGCCGCCATTACTGTGGTGGAACAGCGGCGTCTACTGCCAGCTGCTGGCTTTGACAGCGGAGGAGTCTTGTAATAAAGATTTAAAAAAAAACCCACAAGAGTACCTTAAACAGAGGGCAAAGACTTCAGCTGTATTTTACAGATTAATTTTACCCATGTCAGATGTCTATTTAAAAATAGCGTAAAAAATGTAAAATCAGGTCCAGAGTTCATGCTAGACTCTCCTAGCTGACCAAGAATTCACTCATATACCACTATCAGGCATAACCAGAATTTAACAGCAACATAACAGACAAAAACACATCCACTCTTCAGTACAAAATTCCAGTTGAGTTCAAGACAATAATAAACTTGGCCCAACCTCAGCCACAGATTGCACATGAGCGGAACTTAAAAATGACTGGAAAAAAATCATAAATCCATCTTACTCCTGTTTTATTTTCTTGCAAGTTGCTTAGAAAATGTCATTAAGTATGGCAAACTGCTTCTGATTTACCTTTTGTTGCATTTCACATGCTTCAGCCTCGCTGTGGAAAGTCAGACAGCTCCTCTGGTTCAGTAATTGTTCAGTGTTGTCCTCCATTTGTTGATAGTTTTGTGCAGTCCTTTTGTTGTTTATTCCTTCATCAGCTGAAATTATGTCTTCACAGCTGTGAGCCTGGATTGTCTTGATCATGCTAACCTATGGTTCTAACCAGCTCCTACTTCCTGTTTGTCTCATGAATATTCAATTAGCCATGTGCTGCTTACCTAGTTCAATAAACACAGCTCCTGCAGTCACATGTCAAAGTGTCCTTGAGCAAGACACTGAACCCCAAATTGCTCCCACTGTTGTTCAGTGGTGTATGAATGGGTATGAATGAGTTAGAAGAACTGATGGTTTCTAGCTTCCTCCTCCCATCAGTGTGTGAATGTGGTGTGGATGGGTGAATGACACTAGCAGTGTAAAGCGCTTTGAGTGGTCAGAAAGACTAGAAAAGCGCTATATAAGTACTGGTCCATTTACCATTTTACCTTCGTGACGCCACAACCACAGCTACGGCGGCCTGTTATCCCGTTTCCTTTCATCGCCCCCCTTAAATTGACAGACCAACATTTTTAAACACAGATGTAACTCTTATAGCCTAAACTTAAATATGGATAGCATATTAGATAATTAATTATAAATATATAATAAAAATAAATAATTATAAATATTACTATTTTTAATCTAGGACGTTGGGGTAGACTGTCCTCAGTCTGCAGCATCATAGGAGTTATTCTGGCCTCGATGGATGCTGTTCATATTAATGTAACGATATGAAAAGTCCTTCATGAGCTCAGCAGTCACAGGATGTGACCTTAGAGAATTATGATCTCTTTTGTGAACTGATTCAAAAATCACATTTCTTTAGAAATAATAACCAACGACCTCTAACATACTGTATAGCCAACTTTAACTTACAGTGTTATATTATTTTAACTGTCAAATTAAACTGTGCTCATTACCCTGTACTCAACTCACCTAACACCTTAACAACAGGTTAAAGCTCCGACAGCTTTGAATAAGACGGTAAAACATATAACTGATACTCAAGCCGAACAGCCCGTCTTCATTTATGTTATTATTTGACAGAAACACAAATCTATCAACTTGATCAGGATCAAGTGTGACTCTCTTTTTGTTTACAGTATTACCTGCACGATACACTTCATGCACGGGCACGTGGACATGATCGCTGTGACCGCTCCTCTCGACAGTTATCTAAACAATAACGGGGTGTTAGAGGGCTGTGTGGGACCAAAACAACTTAACATGAGCCAAAAAGTCTCTAAAGTTATAATCCTGTTCTCTGTCTCACTCTACTGACTCTGATCAGACCGCGTTGCATGTAAACGGAGGCTTCATGGTGACGTAGGCGAGCCGTGCGTGTATCCAAAGTCTGCTTTATATTGGAGCAGTGTCCGTGGACAGACCAGCGGAGGAGCGGCGTTTGGTTTGGACATGAAGCAGCGGGTTGTTGTCTGCAGATGGAGTTTTCCTTCACATAGGCTGACATCTCAAGGATGCAGCAGACATTCGAATGGATAATTAGAATTTGAATATGAAATTTTCACCTCATATTCGAACAAATATTCAAAGCTCGAAGCCCTAGTCTCTAAACCTGAGAGGAACTCTAACAACCTGACCTCTGGATGTCACCTCCACAGGTTAGTGTGGAGTTGAGGGCTGTGATGTACTCTCAGCAGCTGGGTCGGGATGTCTCTTGGCAAGAATTTTGTCTGTGGCCTGTGATGACCACAGGTATAGGGCTGCAGCACAAAAGATGACCAGTTCCAGATGACTGCAGTCTCAGAAGGAGAACAACACACGTGTGAGCGCTGGATGAAGAAAACAACTTCAGCCATGCTAAGATTTGATTTGTTGTGTTGTTGTTGACATCTTTAAAAATGGCCTCAGCAGAAGAACCGAGAGAGGACACAGAAGAAGAGACTTTGGTGTCAAAGAGGAATAGCATGTTGGTTGTCTGGAGCTGTTTTAAATTTAGGAAAGAAGAAGATGTGACACAGTGTAAGGTACTGTGTGAAACATGCCTCGTTACCATAGCTACAACAAGGGGCAACACTACAAACCTGTTCCAGCATTTAAGAAAGAACCACAATATCATGTATGATGACTGCATGGTTTAAACCCGACCACCAAGGAAAGAGTGCTTCTACAGTGGGGCAAAAAAGTATTGGGACGCCCACCGATTGTGCAAGTTGTCTCACTCAAAAAGATGACGGCTGTAATTTTCATCATAGGTACACTTCAACTGTGAGAGACAGAATGTGGGGGAAAAAATCCAGTAAATTAAATTGGATGATTTTTAAACAATTTTTAAACAATCAGAGCTGTGATGTGTCAGTTCAGAGTAGAGAAGATCAAGGGGGACAGGGAGTAGTGCACGGGAGCTACCTAAAAAGAGCCTGAGACTTTCAAAATAAAAAAAACTGTGTCGAAACCAGATCGTATTTAGCTTTACCAAAGCATGAAAATGTCACAATGAGCAAAGACACGACTGGAATCAACAGGTTTGAGGTTTAACAGCACAACATGAATGAAGAGAGGTTTATTAATGGAGAGGAAAGCGCGGGAATTCCGCAGTCTCGCAACTCCAGCTGTCTATCAGTCCTGCGGCTTGTCGGACTGAACAGGCAACCAGTGACCCTTCTCTCTCCATCAGGAAGATCTAATCTAATATCTAATATCTCATTAATATTTGTTGACTGTGTCCTGCAGATGTTCAGCTACTAATGGTGAAGAAAGAGGAGATTCCCCCTGAGCAGCAGGAGAGGAGCCCCTATCCAGACCAGGAGGAGAATGAGTCCCCACTCATTAAAGAGGAAGAGGAGGAACTGTGGATTGGTCAGGGGAGAGAGCAGCTTCAAGGACTGGAGGAGGCTGATACCAAGTTCCTGTTTACTTCAGTCCATATGAAGAGTGAAAATGATGAAGAGAAACCTGAGTCCTCACTGCTTCATCAGAGACTAACTGACCACATGGAAACAGCAGCTGGTGGAGAGGACTGTGGAAGACCAGAACCAGACAGGAGCTCAGATCCAGAAAGAAATGTACAACCAGAGAATGAGGTTCAGACTGAAACCTCCTCAGGTACTGGATCAGGGACTGAAGATGAGGCAGATGACTGGAAAGAGACCAGAGACCATCTGAAAAGATTAAAATCTGCCACAGACAAACGAGCAAAAACTGTAAAGTCACACAATTGTCCTGAGCCTGGTGAAACCAATGATGTGGTTTCTCTCACAGAAAAGAGACCATTCAGCTGCTCAGACGATGGAAAGGGATTTACTCATAAAGCAGATTTTGAAAAACACACATTTATCCACACCAAAGTAAAACCTTTCAGCTGTTCTGACTGTGGGAAAAGATTTAATCACAACTCAAGTCAGAGTAGACATCGGTTTGTTCACTCAAAAGAAAAAACATTCAGCTGTTCTGAATGTGATAAAAGATTTAACCAAAAACAAAACCTGATTGCACATGTGTTTGTTCACACCAAAGAAAAATCTTACAACTGCTCTGAATGTGGTAAAGGATTTAATTATAAAGGAAATCTGACAAGACATATGGCTGTTCACTTAAAAGAAAAACCTTTCAGTTGTGTTGAATGTGGTAAAAGATTTAATTATAAAGAAAATCTGACAAAACATATGTTTGTTCACACCAAAGAAAAACCTTACAACTGCTCTGAATGTGGAAAAATGTATATATCCAAAGGAAGTCTGACTGCACATATGGTTGTTCACTCAAAAGAAAAACCTTTTAGCTGCTCTGAATGTGGGAAAAGATTCAGCCAAAAGGGGAGTCTGAATTCACATATGTTTTTTCACACCAAAGAAAAACCTTTCAGCTGCTCTGAATGTGGGAAAAAATTTAGCCACAGTGGAAATCTGATAAGACATATGTTTGTCCACACTCAAGAAAAACCATACCACTGTTCTGAATGTGGTAGAACATTTAAGAACAATGCAAATCTGAGGAAACATAAGTTTGTTCACTTAAAAGAAAAAGGTTTTTGGTGCTCCGAATGTGGAAAGAGATTTTACCACAAGAAAAGACTTACTACACATGATTGTTCATACATAGAGGACACTGCTCAGCTGCTCTGAGTGTGGTGTTAGATTTCCCCTTCAGCTGACTTTGAAGCTTCACACAGCAACCCACAGTTTGGGGGAAACCTCCTCAGCTGCTCTGAATGAAGCAGATTCTCCTTGTATTTAGCATTTTTAAATATGTGTTGTTGAAAGTTTGTGAAAAGTTTATAAAATATTCAAATAAATTTTAGTTGCTGTAAACATGATACACATGAATGTCTTCATTTAAAAGGCAGCTTAGTGAACCTTGCAGAGATGGCTTTAGGGGTAAAGAAAATGCACAAATTTACATTTTGCACTTTTGAATCTTAAATAAGGTTCTAATTAGAGCTTTAAAATTACATAACGAAGAAATAAAAGAAAAGACTGTACTGCAAACAACTATTAAAGTGAAATAAGCTGTTCATTAGCAGATGGGAAGTTTAAGAGCCTTTTAAATCTTCACAGATATTGAAACGTCTGCATTTTTTAGCTCAATTGACACAATCATTAGACTGATTAAAATGAATTTTATTATTCACAAATATTTTCTGAAATAACCCTTATGCTAATGAATGTTCATAGCAAATGAGACATCTGTCCTGTATGTACTCATAACATGAATATAAAAATACAGTACAAACTGCAACAAGGATATCCTTCAGTTGAAACTCACAATCAAAAGCTTTTCAATCAGGTCAATTGTTGATTCTAAGTTGCCCACAGGTGTGAGTGTGAAAGGTTGTCTGTCTCTGAGTGTCAGCCCTGTGGTTGACTGGAGACCAGTCAATAAGTCAGTATTCTCCAAATAAATAAATGAAAAATAACCAATACAATGCTATTTTTCAGTAAATAGCTTTTAAATCTGATATTACTGTATTAAGTACTTCTTGTACTATATTTTTCATCATTTTGAAGTACATTTACTGTGTGATTTTTGAGGAATCCTAACCCCTGATTCACACATCCGTGACCGTCGTGGTCAATCAGCGCCACTGTTTTCCGAGCGGAGCTTGGTGTACTCTATAGAAGCTGGATACACAAGATCACAGGAGAACCACATGTTCCCACAGGAATCACACACATGACAACTACTTTCATGATAACTAACAAGTATGTTAAGGTCAAGGGACGTTGAGGGTGTTAACCATTAAAAAAACTTCTTTTTTTTTACCCAAATAACACCAAACTGGATGGTAAATGACTCCTGGATTCGTGAGCAAGTGTGTGGATGGAAGAGATCAACAAGTTGACGGACATTCAGTGGACAGACAGTCAGTGGACGGACAGTCAGTGGACAGACAGAGGACAGAGTCAGTGGACAGACAGTCAGAGGACAGACAGTCAGTGGACAGACAGTCAGTGGACAGACAGTCAGAGGACAGACAGTCAGAGGACAGACAGTCAGTGGACAGTCAGAGGACAGACAGTCAGAGGACAGACAGTCAGGGGACAGACAGTCAGTGAACAGACAGAGGACAGACAGTCAATGGACAGACAGTCAGTGGACAGACAGTCAGTGGACAGACAGTTAGAGGACAGACAGTCAGAGGACAGACAGTCAATGGACAGACAGTCAGAGGACAGACAGTCAATGGACAGACAGTCAGTGGACAGACAGTCAGAGGACAGACAGTCAGAGGACAGACAGTCAATGGACAGACAGTCAGAGGACAGACAGTCAATGGACAGACAGTCAATGGACAGACAGTCAGAGGACAGACAGTCAATGGACAGACAGTCAGTGGACAGACAGTCAGAGGACAGACAGTCAGTGGACAGACAGTCAGTGGACAGACAGTCAGAGGACAGACAGTCAGTGGACAGACAGTCAGAGGACAGACAGTCAGAGGACAGACAGTCAGTGGACAGACAGTCAGAGGACAGACAGTCAGTGAACAGACAGAGGACAGACAGTCAGAGGACAGACAGTCAGTGGACGGACAGTCAGTGGACAGACAGTCAGAGGACAGACAGTCAGAGGACAGACAGTCAATGGACAGACAGTCAGAGGACAGACAGTCAATGGACAGACAGTCAGAGGACAGACAGTCAATGGACAGACAGTCAGAGGACAGACAGTCAATGGACAGACAGTCAGTGGACAGTCAGTCAGAGGACAGACAGTCAATGGACAGACAGTCAGTGGACAGACAGTCAGAGGACAGACAGTCAGAGGACAGACAGTCAGTGGACAGACAGTCAGAGGACAGACAGTCAGAGGACAGACAGTCAGAGGACAGACAGACAGAGGACAGACAGTCAGAGGACAGACAGACAGAGGACAGACAGTCAGAGGACAGACAGTCAGAGGACAGACAGTCAGTGGACAGTCAGTCAGAGGACAGACAGTCAATGGACAGACAGTCAGTGGACAGACAGTCAGAGGACAGACAGTCAGAGGACAGACAGTCAGTGGACAGACAGTCAGAGGACAGACAGTCAGAGGACAGACAGTCAGTGGACAGACAGTCAGAGGACAGACAGTCAGAGGACAGACAGTCAGAGGACAGACAGTCAGAGGACAGACAGTCAGTGGACAGACAGTCAGAGGACAGACAGTCAGTGGACAGACAGTCAGAGGACAGACAGTCAGAGGACAGACAGTCAGTGGACAGACAGTCAGAGGACAGACAGTCAGAGGACAGACAGTCAATGGACAGACAGTCAGTGGACAGACAGTCAGAGGACAGACAGTCAGAGGACAGACAGTCAGTGGACAGACAGTCAGAGGACAGACAGTCAGAGGACAGACAGTCAGTGGACAGACAGTCAGAGGACAGACAGTCAGTGGACAGACAGTCAGAGGACAGACAGTCAGAGGACAGACAGTCAGTGGACAGACAGAGGACAGACAGTCAGAGGATAGACAGTCAGAGGACAGACAGTCAGAGGACAGACAGTCAGAAGACAGACAGTCAGTGGACAGACAGTCAGTGGACAGACAGAGGACAGACAGTCAGTGGACAGACAGTCAGTGGACAGACAGAGGACAGACAGTCAGAGGACAGACAGTCAGAGGACAGACAGTCAGAGGACAGACAGTCAGTGGACAGACAGTCAGTTGACAGACAGTCAGTGGACAGACAGTCAGAGGACAGACAGTCAGAGGACAGACAGTCAGTGGACAGACAGTCAGAGGACAGACAGTCAGAGGACAGACAGTCAGTGGACAGATGTTTTAGTGTATAAATCCAGTGTGTACCCAGAGAGCAGTTTAAACACACAGTCACTTCATGCTTATGACTGCATTATCTGTGGACTCTGAGCAGACTGTGAAATAAAAAGACATGAACTGTGTCAATAAAGCAGAAACCCTCCCAAACCAAAAAGAGCTCACAGAGAGCTGAGTCTGAGACCTGGGTCAGAATAAAGGATCCAGAAAACCAGGTCCGGACAGAGAACTGCTCCAAATCTATCAGAATATGAATGCTTTGATATACAACACTGTATAAAAGGAGAGTGAACTTCCAAGGATTTTCACTGTGGATGCCAAAGGGACCCTGGTCCATTGTTGTAAGTATAAAACAGATTCTTCTAATCAGATGTACACACAAATATGTAATAATGTGTCGGCTGCGGCTGCGTCGGCTCATGATTGTTGTTTTATCGAACTGGTTTTGTTGTGGCCAAAAATGCAATGTAATTTCGTTCTGCAGTGCATTCTTGATGTTATGTTGAATGACAATCAAGAAATCTGAATCTGATTACATTAGGTGAAACAGGGATTAGTACTAGGGATTAACTGCTGAGTATAATGTATTGTGTATTGTGAATCAAGCTTCTTTTTCTTGTAGGACTGATGATATTCTAACACTCATCAAGACAGACATTTTTCTGACTGACATTGAGATACAGGTATTAGTGTTGAAGCCACTTTATAATTTTTTCAAATGGTGTTTTCTTTCATAATTTTAGACCTTCTCTGTGTCCACATCCTGTCAAACAGAAAGTTTCTGTATAGAAACAAAGACTTTGTGCCTGCATGTAATGCTGGCATGTTTGTGAATACTGGAAATCTTAAAATTATGAATAAATTCTTGATGAATGTTGAAAATCTAATACAGACAAGGTGTAGAGTGTCCTTCAATCGTATTTCTGTATTTTTGTATTGTTCTATTTCTGACAATAAACCTCTTTCCGAGGTTAAAAACAAGAGGCTGCAGCTGATAAAAATACACAAGTGATGTCACTTTACCAGAGGTTGTCATGGATACTGGCAGGAATCACAAGAAAGTGGAAACCAAACCCAGCTTCAGCTACAAGGATTTTATTAACTGAACTCAAAAGTCCAAAACCAAACAAAATCCAAACGAAAATCCCAAAACTCAGAGTCGAAAAATAAAATAAAATAAAATAAAATAAAATAAACACATGGGGAAACTCGGAAGACGAGAGAAGAAACTCAACAAGCAACAACGTGACAAAACAATGAACTAACCAAGAACTCTCTTCTTCTTCCTCTTTTTCATCTCTGGTGTTTTATGACAGCTGGCATCCATGACGTTGCATTGCTGCCACCTTCAGGTCCTCATCCTCCTGTTACTTGATGATTTATGCTCTGTTTAACAGCCCAGTCACAGTTCAAAACGACTTTCTGTGCATTCTAGAATACTTTTAACACTTCTTCCTGCCCTCCCTGGTTTCTCCAATTTGTCCATTGTTTGTCTTTCCTGTCTGTATTTATTGCATGATACAAGTATGTGTTCTATTGTTTCTCATGTCTCTCATATGCAGAGTACTGTTCAAGTTACTGTGTCTGATCCTCAGTCTTATTATGATTACTTGTTCTTTCCTTTTATGCCCTCTGCTTCTTGATGCTCTTACTCTATTTTGTATTGAATATAAATCTTCCTTTTGTCTCAGTGCTCCATTTCTGCTGCCACATCTGGGACACTTTACTCTACACAATACTTTTACTCTCAGATTTTGACAGTGAGATGTTTGCTTCAACAGCTCCTCTTTTAATTGCCCCTTTTGCCAGCCTGTCCGCCCTTTCATTTCCAGGTGAGCAGGGACTCACAAAAACACACCATCACAGCTCTTTTTCAGTCTTTCACATGAGACTACTACTTTAAGCACTACATCTTGATGCGCTCTTGCTGCCACAGAATAACTGCATATAATAACTCTTCTGCAGCCACTCTGCTCAGCCCAGTCTACAGCCATAGCCACAGCAAACAGCTCAGCAGCAAAGACACTCTTGTGGTCAGACGTCCTCTTAATGCATCCAAAATTAGCTTGTGGTATTGCAGCTGCAGCACCTGTCACACCTGTGTTAGGTTCCTTTTGATCTGGATCCAGTCCATATCTGTTTTCGACAAGATAACAAGATGATAAAATCTGCTGACTTAATCTGTTTTTTTTTTTTTTTTTTTTTTTTTTTGCTTAATTTGCAATAGCTCAAAGTCCACTGTTCTCTTCTCGTACACCCAGAGAGGTCTCTCAGGCCACACTGCAGTCTCTGCAAACTCCTTTTCAAACACACCCATATCTTTAGCTATTTCCTTTCCATCCAAAACTTTCTTTTGTGCTCTTTCCTTCTCCCAGCATGCCTGCAGCACACATTCTGCAGGGTGCTCATCACCCTGCCCTTTAATGTGAACCCAGTAGTGGGCCATCAGCTGCTTCCTCCTCAAGCACAAAGGCATTTCCTCTGCTTCCACCTGGAGCGCACATACCAGAGAAGATCTGAGCCCCGTTCCTCATAGGTGGTTCAAACAATCCATGCTAATGTGTCTGAAATAGCCAGAAATTTAAATTTCTCTAGAAATCAAAAATTTATTGACCCTTTTAACAAAATCCACAAAAAAAAAAAAAGCTTTATAATTTTATTAATGACATATTTTTGTTTCACATTTGATGAATTTGGTGGTTTTGGCATCTTTTTTAGTAAAGTTTTTTGTAAATGCGCATTCATTCAAAGCAGAATACTTATTTAAAAAGAAAAAAGAGTAAAATTTTTAGATATTATTGTTACCACAACTTGAAAAAGAGCAGCGATTTTCCTTGAAAAAAAAGTGTGTGGATAATTTCCTGCAGAAAGCAAATTTGAAAAGGGCCAAAAAAAACAACATCAGCTGCCTGTCGTGGAATGATAATCCTCAAGGGATAGAATACAAAAGAAGAAGCAGCAATGACCCTGCTCAGGATAGGGCACTCTGGACTGAATAGTACCTTGCACAGCCAGAGACTGTCAAACATGTAATTATACAGTGTGTGTCTTATGAAAGAGAAAGGGGGAAGTTAAGGAGATACGTTTGTGAAAGCAAAGATAGAGTTTACCTTACAGAAGATTCTGGGGACATGGGAGAAATACATTGATGTAGTGGTGTTCTTCAAGGAAACGCATTTGATAGAGAGATTTTTTTTTTTTTACTCGAATGCCTATCTTGCTCCACACTCTAGTCCAGTAGGTGGCGGTAATGCACCTTTCAGTTGGTTGCCACTCACTTTTAAACCTAAGAAGAAGAAAAAGAAGAGGAACTCGGGGAAAACCTCAGGGAGGAAGACATCAGTGCTAAGTTTTTATTTCTTCTTTGAGTCTCGGATGTGAGGAGATGTCCAGATTTCAGTATCTTGAAGATTTATTCGAGCGGCGGCTGCTCGCTGCGATTACCAGAGACCTGGATGCACAGAACACAACGGTTGCATACGATGAGGAGCTCCAGCGACAAAGAGAACTACTGGATGTGATTTTAATCCCTGAGATAAAGCTGCACAGAGCAGGTTGGTTTCTGAAAATGTGTATGATGTGTCGGGGAATCGAGCCAGTAGCTAAGGTTCATAGACGTTAACCCTGACCTAAGGCCGGATATCATTTATGCTAACAGGCTAACTGCGGTGCTACACCTAAAGATGGCGGCTCGTCGTTTCCTTAGACGGTGGCATTTTTGTTGAACGGCTTTCGTTATTGTCTTACCGCCATCTACTGGTCTGGTTGTGTTTTTCGATTACCTCTCGTCATGAACTGTTACTTTGGGTGGCCATACGTACTCTTGCCCGAGCATGTCCTCCTCATTGGTTGTAAAATTATGTCTGGGGAGATTTTATAAAATTCTCCAAAATGTCCATGTTTTTCTTAGCTTGTTCCACAGACTGTTAATATTTATTACAGAGCACTGCACTGGGTCACTGGCGTCATTTTGATGTACCTACCTGTTAAGAGTAGTGATGGGAAAAGCAGCTTTTTTCAGTGTACTGAATCATGAGAAACAGTCCAGTTAAGTGATTTGTTCAAAAGATTCATTCACCAAATCGTTCCTGACTCTCCACAGCTCTGCCTGTGAATCAGGGTTTATTAAGCTGAAACAGGGCCAACATTTAGTGAACGCTCGCAGTTGTACTCACAAAACAACCACTGGTGAATAAAAAGCCAATGAGCTGAGATTTAGTGAGATAAAGCTACATTTTGCAAACTGAAAGCTGTTAAAACAATCACATTTTTCCCTGACCATTCCATTTATTACGTTCTGTTAACAAATCATTTACTGACGGTCTAACGCAGAGGTGGAGCTACTGTTCTGTACATTCAGTGAACGCCTGACAGGCTGAGCTTGAGTCCCCAGCCTCAGTCTTACACATACTGGGCTGACTGAAACACAGTTGAGTATTAATACGATCAGCTGTGTAAAATGCAGTTGTTTATGTAAGATGTTTGCGAACTGAATGCACATAGCTATAAAAAGCACATACATTTACACAACACTTAAATGTTAAATAAAATATTTGCTACTTCCTCAACTTTGGAGACAGGAGAGGGAGCTTGAGCAACACAGAGCTCTGACTCCACCCTGTTGGTTCAGTCAGTACATATCACTGACATTGGGATGGGGGGCCTTGGGAGACTCTTACAGTTTAGAGAGGGAGACGAGACGGGAGAGAGGAGAGTGCAACTGAAGTTGAGAAATGAAAGAATCTACTAGTAAGTGATTCAGTTCAGTTCATTTACCAAGATGATTCATTCGTTTTGAATGAATCGTTCACGAACACGACATCATTAGTCAAGAGTTAATCTTGCAAGATGGTGGACTGAGTGCACATGAAGCTGTGAGCTCTGTCTTCCTGTCCCAGCTTTTTGCATAGAACTTGATTTCCAGGCACAGAAAACTAGCATGAATTTGAATGCAGCATCCCCTCAGGACTGCATTCATTTAGTGCCCCCCTCCCCACTAGGGCTGTCAAAATGAAATTTGAATGAATATAAAATGACCTGTTATTCGTTCCAATATATTCGAATAAGCCCACGCTCTCTTTAACAGTTTCCTTAACAACAGGTTAAAGCTCCGACAGCTTTGAATAAGACGGTAAAACATATAACTGATACTCAAGCCGAACAGCCCGTCTTCATTTATGTTATTATTTGACAGAAACACAAATCTATCAACTTGATCAGGATCAAGTGTGACTCTCTTTTTGTTTACAGTATTACCTGCACGATACACTTCATGCACGAGCATGCGCAGATGATCGCCGCGACCGCTCCTCTCAACAGTTATTTAAACAATAACGGGGTGTTAGAGGGCTGTGTGGGACCAAAACAACTTAACATGAGCCAAAAAGTCTCTAAAGTTATAATCCTGTTCTTTGTGTCTCACACTACTGACTCTGATGAGACCACGCTGCTGAGGCTTCATGGTGACATTTGCGGGCCGCGTGTGTGCCCAAAGTCCGTTTTACATTGGAGTAGTGTCCGCAGACAGACCAGCGGAGGAGCAGCGTTTGGTTTGGACATGAAGCAGCGGGTTGTTGTCTGCAGACAGAGGAGTTTCCTTCACAGAGGCTGACATCTCAAGGATGCAGCAGACATTCAAATGGATAATTACAGTTCGAATATGAACTTTTCACCTCATATTAGAACGAATATTCGCAGCTTGAATAAAAAGTGACAGCCCTACCGCACTCAGAGCTCCTCCAAAACAATTCCCCCGCTCCCATGCCCGAGTGCCACTGATTTGTGACCATATGATGTTGACTGATTCAAAACCACAGACTCAAACTGGTCCTCAGCTCATTGTTTTTGTTTGCTCTACGTTAGCAGTAATCAGGGTATTGGTAGTTTTTCTGCCATTCTTTAGCGTACTTGGATCCCTCTTGGTTATATGCATTGAATCAGGGCTAGTGCACACCAGCGCACAGGAGGCGGGTAGAACAGCAGGATGGGATTGATCAATTTAATAAATTGGATCCTAATCCTTAAATTTCCCCAAGCATGTCTCCCAGCATGCCTTTGTCAATGCCATAGATGTGCTTGACGAGTCCCATCTTCTTAGCAATGTTCCCACTTAACAGTTTGCATACTGCCCTCTTATGACAGTGATCCTATACTGGTATTCCAGTCCTGTTGAGTTGTGGTCAGAAATTTGCCAACACACTGCAGTACACCCCCAGGGTTGGTAACAAACTGTTTTCTGGGCTTTGATTAATCTTGAACTCAGCGGCAGTCTGTTAAATGTAGTCTGACATTACAGTGATGACGGCACTTCTGTTGATTTTCAACTCAACAGCGCAGTTGTTAACGGGTAACTCCATGAGCCACTCATCTTCTGCATCCCACTTTTGCGACACTTTGTTGTCAGCTCTACCAACACGATCCTTTCCCTGATCTGTTCCTCTGTGGTTCCTCTGAAGCAGTCACTGTACCTCCCCTCTGTCTTTGTCTAGCTTGGACGCTACTCTGAAGTGGTCAGAGCGACGGCACCATATCAGCTTTTCTGCTGGGTGGGTGAAGTCATGGCAGTCTGAACTTTGCCATATTTCACTCCGTAGGCGACCTGTTGGCCACTTCTGACAACATGTCATAAGTTGTTATGGGTTTATGAAGGACAAAGACTAGGTCAACAAGGACTAGGTCAACTTGCAGCGGCATTCACTAGCCATCGATTGATGAGCATTTCAACAATGTACCTACATCCTTTGACCTGGGTGCACCTTCGTGACATCATGACCTTAACTATGGTGGCCTGCAATCCCATTTCCCCACACTTTTTTTTTCTTCACACATCATCTACCTGTTTTACAAATCTACCAGGATCTTCAGCCCACAGTCAAAACCCAGACAAACAATAGGCCACAGGTACAATGTAAAGTTTTGTTTTTGTTTTGGTCTTTTCAATGCCTTTAATGGGAGCAGACAGGACAGTGGATAGAGCAGGAAACAGGGTGAGAGTGGGGAGAGTGAGGCTGCCTGCTCAAGGGCTTTCGCAATATGGAGCGTGACCTAAACCTCTAGGCCGTCTGTGCTCCAACACAGGTACAGTTTAGTTCTTGGGATGTTACGCCAGGCATTAAAAATTCCTGGGGTTGTGACTGAGCTGTCTCACTTTAAATGTTTTGATTTTTGAGGATGCTACAAAGTAACTATTAAATATTACCAAAGTACCTGAACAGCCCAGTCAGAATATATCAAACACAACCAGCCAGTGAGCTGTGCATGCTGCGCTGTGTTACAGCTGACAGTGTATTTATTGTTACAGTGGAGCTGTGAATAAACTCAAATACTTCCCAAGTAATTCTGTGATTCCCTGGACTGGATATTCCTGTCCCGCTGGCCCAGACGCGTAACTTTAAGGCTCCGGGCCAGCTGACTGCGCACTCCACTGACCTGCACAGGCCATTTAAAATAATGTCTTTAAAAACAAACAGTAATACTTTTTATTCATACGATAGCTTACTGTTGTTTTGTCAGTAATCAGTGTGAGATCTTTAGGGCCCGAGCCCGACAATCACGGCGAAAGGCCGTAATGATGAATTATAATTATTATTATTATTATTATTATTTGTTTCCGCACCATTAACCCCAAATTGCGTGCCTTCACCGTGCTCTAAATTGAAACAAAACATGCTAGAAAATTCAGTCCTGGTGAATAATTTACGATTCCAGTGTTTTCATGAAAATACATGCACCACAGCGCCCCCTAGTAATTTAAAACTGCAGCCCTTCGGACTACTTTAAGCTACAGGTCTAATTTTTGACGAGCATAACTATTCTGCCAAGACCTACAAAAAAAGTCTCTTTTGACCGTAGTGAATTCCGAACAGGAAGTTCGGAAATTGGAGTTAAATATCAGATTTTGGCGATTTTTAGGGAACACATTTGATCGAACTTGTCCCACAGTTTTTTTTTCCCAATCATCTCAAAAAAGTTTTTGTGTATACTAGACACATTGAAAATTAACAGTTATTAAAGGAACTTTATAATCTCAATGGGTGTGGCCAGGAGAGATTGCCAAAGTTTATTTTTTTCCTGAAACATTCAAACCTTAATAGCTCTCGTGTACAAAGTTGGATCTGGACCAAAATACATGCACATGTTCAGTGTCACAGCCTGAATGCATCCATATGCTTTTTTTCACCTTAAACCACCATGCCCCCTACTGGTAACAGGAAGTTGGATGTTTTACACTGTGATTAAAAACTCCTCCTTTTTTGACATTTTCTTTTCAAATATGCTCTGAAATGTCTTTCAGGCCTTCATAAAGCATTACTGATCAGGTCATGTCCTGTACTAAACAGTGTGTCCATGGCAAGGCATCAAACTCTGATATCTTGCCATTAACCACCAACTCATTGTAGCTCCTTTATTTAGTCTCCAACCTGATTCAAATTTCACACACATGACCAAGTTCACCTGCCAACACATCCATATGCTGAATTCTCTGCCACTGCTATAGCGCCACCCTCTGGTAATGCATGGTAGTATCAGGTATAACAAAAACGATCACAATTCCTCTCTTGACTCATATACATGTTGCATGTGCAGATCCTGCTGCAAATATAGCAGTCGCAACAACCCCGGACTGGTGCGTACGTGGGCGAGGGCCTGCTTATCGCAGGCTCAAGCAGAAAACTCGAGGAACAGCAGACTTTAGCACTCCCGCATTGTCTCGTATTTTCAGACTGGAGGATGTCGCTTGGTTAAGTATTAAAGGCACCGTTGCAGACAGCTCTGCTGCTCTCTCTCCTGATTCCAGCCAGTGAGCAAAAAGATGACAGATTAAACAAATGAAAAAGGATTGCGATGCAGGCCTTTTCTCATTCATTTTACTGGTAAAATGTTTTTAAAACGTCTGGTTTCAGGTCAAAAGTTAGGTAAGGTCACTCAAAATGTAAACTAAATGAAAGTCAGTGGAACATTTGAGGAAGAATGTCTGAGAATGTTCCTGGTCCAGTGGTTGAAATGGTGGGGCCAGTAGATTTGATTTACCTTAATGTCAACCCTAATATATAATAATATTTATCTAACATCTCATTAATATTTGTTGACTGTGTCCTGCAGATGTTCAGCTAGTTATAGTGAAGAAAGAGGAGCTTCCCCCTGAGCAGCAGGAGAGGAGCCCCTATCCAGACCAGGAGGAGAATGAGTCCCCACTCATTAAAGAGGAAGAGGAGGAACTGTGGATTGGTCAGGGGAGAGAGCAGCTTCAAGGACTGGAGGAGGCTGATACCAAGTTCCTGTTTACTTCAGTCCATATGAAGAGTGAAAATGATGAAGAGAAACCTGAGTCCTCACTGCTTCATCAGAGACTAACTGACCACATGGAAACAGCAGCTGGTGGAGAGGACTGTGGAAGACCAGAACCAGACAGGAGCTCAGATCCAGAAAGAAATGTACAACCAGAGAATGAGGTTCAGACTGAAACCTCCTCAGATACTGGATCAGGGACTGAAGATGAGGCAGATGACTGGAGGGACACCAGAGACCATCTGAAAAGATTAAAATCTGCCACAGACAAACGAGCACATTGTCTTGTTCCTGGTAAAACCTTTCATTTGGTTTATCTCACAAAAAAGAGACCTTTCAGCTGCTCAGAGTGTGGGAAAGGTTTTAATCATAAAGTAGATCTGGGCAGACACATGTTAATTCACACCAAAGAAAGACCGTTCAGCTGTTCTGAATGTGGTAAAAGATTTAACCAAAAAGGAAATCTGACTGCACATATGGTTATTCACTCAAACGAAAGACGTTTCAGCTGCTCAGAATGTGGTAAAAGATTTAATCTTAAAGGAAATCTGACTGCACACATGTTAGTTCACACCAAAGAAAAATCTTTTATCTGTTCTGAATGTGGTAAAGGATTTAACTCCAAGGGAAATCTGACTAAACATATGATTATCCACACCAATGAAAAACCTTACAGCTGTCCTGCATGTGGGAAAGAGTTTACATTCAAGGGAAATCTGACTAAACACATGTATGTCCACACCAAAGATACACCTCAACAATGCTGCGAATGTAAAAAAGATTTCCCCACAAGTAAGTCTGATGACTAGTGTGGGACTTTATTTTGAAAAATAATGTAATTAATTAGATGCTTTGAAGTAATTAAGCAGAATCAGTCACATTTTCAGCACTTCAGTGTTTGACATGAGAAGCAGCACTTTTTATAAATTTGAGTGTATATATTAAATCAGTCTGTTAAAATTACAACTGTGAAGACCAATAACACTTTGAAAATAAGATGGACAAATGCTGGAGAGGACTTCACCTAGCTTTCACGTCTATAGATCATTTACCTGGATACTGTTGGCCATGCTGTAAGGTCTCAGTCAGGTCTGGTTGTAGTTTGGGGATTCTCCTCCTCCTCCTGCTGTTTACTTTGCAGCTCAGAGTTCTCTCTTGGGGGTGTGATTAGATGTTTGTATTACAAAACCCAAAACCAGTGAAGTTGGCACGTTGTGTAAATCGTAAATAAAAACAGAATACAATGATTTCCAAATCCTTTTCAACTTCCATTCAATTGAATACACAACAAAGACAAGATACTTAACGTTCCAACTGGTAAACTTTATTTTATTTAGCAAATAATCAACTTAGAATTTAATGGCAGCAACACATTGGAAAAAAGTTGGCACAGGGGCATTTTTACCACTGTGTTCCATCACCTTTCCTTTTAACAACACTCAGTAAACGTTCGGGAACTGAGGAGACCAATTTTTGAAGCTTTTGGGTGGAATTCTTTCCCATTCTTATTTGATGTACAGCTTAGTTTATTCAACAGTCCGGGGTCTCTGTTGTTGTATTTTATGGGTCATAATGCTCCACACATTTTCAATGGGGGACAGGTCTGGACTACAGGCAGGCCAGTCTAGTACCTGCACTCTTTTACTATGAAGCCACGCTGTTGTAACAGGTGCAGTATGTGTCTTGTCATTGTCTTGCTGAAATAAGCAGGGACGTCCCTGAAAAAGACGTGGCTTGGATGGCAGCATATGTTGCTCCAAAACCTGTATGTACCTTTCAGCATTAATGGAGCCTTCACAGATGGTCCAGTTAGCCATGCCATGGGCACTAACACACCCCCATACCATCACAGATGCTGGCTTTGAGACTTTGACCTGAGAACAATCCAGATTGTCCTTTTCCTCTTTGGCCTGGAGGACACCACGTCCATGATTTCCAAAAACAGTTTGAAATGTGGACTCATCAGACCACAGCAGACTTTTCCACTTTGCGTCAGTCCATCTCAGATGAGCTCGGCCCAGAGAAGCCGGCGGTGTCTCTGGGTGTTGTTGATAAATGTCTTTATTTTTGCACAGTAGCAGAGTTTTTACTTGCAGTTACAGATACAGGAGGTCAAAGGTCACAGGCATTCAGTGTTGGTTTTCAGCCTTGCTGCTTACGTGCAGAGATTTCTCCAGATTCTCTGAATCTTTTGATGATATTATGGACTGTAGATGATCAAATCCATCAATTCTTTGCAATCGTACATTGAGAAACATTGTTCATAAACTGTTGGACTATTTGCTCACGCAGTTGTTCACAAAGTGGTGACCCTCACCCCATCCTTGTTTGTGAATGACTGAGCATTTCAGGGAAGCTGCTTTTATACCCAATCATGACACTCACCTGTTCCTAATTAGCCTGTTCACCTGTGGGATGTTCCAAATAAGTGTTTGATGAGCATTCCTCAACTTTCTCAGTCTTTTTTGCCACTTGTTCCAGCTTTTTTGAAACATGTTGCAGGCATCAAATTCCAAATGAGCTAATATTTGCAAAAAATAACAAAGTTTACCAGTTTGAACGTTCAGTATCTTGTCTTTGCTGTGTATTCAGTTGAATATAGTTTGAAAGGGATTTGCAAATCATTGTATTCTGTTTTTATTTACACTTTACAAAATGTGCCAACTTCACTGGTTTTGGGTTTTGTAATTTGTGGTGTTTCTACAGGACCCTGTTTGTTTTCTACAAAAATGAGGCTTCAGTATTTTGGTCAGCTGCTCTAGGATAACAAAAACAGCGCTCCTCTGGGCCAGTTTGCTCTGTGCCATCTCATCAGAAATTGTTTGTTGCCAGTCTGACGTAACACAGGCACTTACCATATAAAATGTAAGCTTGTGCATTGATGTAACTGGTAACACAGGAACTCATGCACTGACAAAGTCATTTTTTATACTTTTTTTTAACTGTAATTAATGGTAATAAACATGTTCCAGCCCTACTGACAACACATGATTGTTCATACATAGAGGACACTACTCAGCTGCTCTGAGTGTGGTGTTAGATTTCCCCTTCAGCTGACTTTGAAGCTTCACACAGCAACCCACAGTTTGGGGGAAACCTCCTCAGCTGCTCTGAATGAAGCAGATTCTCTTTGTGTTCAGAGTTATAAAGTATGTGTCATTGAAAGTCATTGAAAGTTTGTGAAAAGTTTATAAACTATTCAAATAACTGTGTGTTTCTGTAAACATGATACACATGAACATCTTCATTTATAAGACAGTTTAGTTGAACCCTTGTAGAGGTGGTTTTTAGAGTCCTGTCTTATATCAGAAAATAGTTCTTCATTTTACATGAAGGTACAAAAACAACTGTTGAGAGAGAGACTGAGAAAGGAGGGCAGCACAAAGAGAGCTGCAAAGGTTTCAGGGGGTTGGCTTTCATTAGAAAATAAAGTTATTTACATTAAAGTTTTGTCTTTAATTGCTGTGTAATGTAATTGTTGTGCAGTAGACATTCACACCACGTTCTTTGACAAAAAAAATGTTATAATGCTGCTTCTACTTCTTCCACCCACTTTTTCAAGTCGCTTCTTCAATAAATTTCAACCAATTGAAACTTTAATAAATGTTCAGCTCATTCGGGAGTACTACACTGGAAACAATACAACAGGGTGCACACAGCAAACATGGCTCTGGTGTTTAGTGAGCACACACTCTTCTTACTTACCTTCTGTTCACTAAACTACACTCAAAACTGACTTTACAAAGTTTGATTGTCACCTTTCAAACTAGAGCTCTACGTTACCACAAATAAATGCATTACCTTGTTGCTTTGCATTCTGGGAAAAGAAGTCTTGAACAAAGAAAAGTAAAAAACAAATAGTGCTCATGTAGTGTTTGATCACATGACAAATGAGACTCAACATCAAGTTCATAATGATGATGTTACGGTTTATGCACGCTGTGTCAGAAAGAGTTATTATTAGAATTTATCCTGAGGGAATGATGAATGATGTCTCTGCTCAAAACTGCACACCCATAATACAATGAAAAAAGAAGTCAGAATAAAGGATCCAGAAAACCAGGTCCAGACAGAGAACTGCTCCAAATCTATCAGAATATTAATGCTTTGATATTTTCAGATTACTAATCAGACTGCTTCATAGTTTGATAATATACCGTAGTTTAACGTTGAACTTCAAATCTGTTTCTGTTCATCATCATTTATAGCTTCACTTATTATTTCCTCTCCATAGTGAGTCCATATTTGGTCAGAACCTCGGCTCCAAACCAACTTTTTCATCAAACACTCAAAGTAAAAACTGGATTTAGAATATCAGCAGTTAATATTGATTATTGCTGCTCAAACCGGCTTAACTGAGGTTGGATAAAGAAGACACATTTAATAACACAGCTGCAGACAGAGGCTGCACGGTAGCACAGCTGTAGTGCTGTTGCTTCACAGCAAGAAGGTTGCCAGTTCGAATCCCACTTCAGGCATGGTGTGCCTTTCTGTGTGGAGTTTGCATGTTCTCCCTGTGCATGCGTGGGTTCTCTCCGGGTACTCCAGGTTCCTCCACAGTCTAAAAACTAAAATTGCCAGTAGGTGTGAGCGTGAGCGTGAATGGGTGTCTGCCTCTGTGTGTCAGCCCTGCGATTGACTGGAGACCAGTCCAGGGTGTACCCCGCCTCTCACCCTAAGTCAGCTGGGATGGGCTCCAGACACCCGCGACCCTGCAAAGGATAAGCAGTAGAAAATGAATGAGCTGCAGATGGCGCTGGTGTTTCGGTGTAAAGTGTGACCCTGTTAACTGGAGACTCTCAGCTGACCATCACTGACATGTTCAGCTGAGAGTCTCCAGTTAGCACGGTCACTCTTTACTCCAAAACACCTGTTGCTCTGTAACGCTCTGAACTCCATAGAAGTTGACTCCATGATGAGTCCAAAGTGTGTAAAAAACACAGTGAATATGTTTAGAGTTTAAATATCAAAATAACAACCCTCCTCCTTTATCCGGGCTTGGGACCGGCAAAAGTGACCAAAAGAGACACTCTGGCGGAGTTACTTTTTACTTTTTTTTTTTTTTTTTTTTTTTTTTTTTTTTTTTTTTTTTTTCTTTTTTTTTTTTTCAAAAAACTTTTTTAACATAACAACAAGTTACAGTAGAACATGAATATTTTTGACCATAACATTTTTTTATACAACTACTTGAACAGTGATAATAATATTAATAATAAATTTAATCTATATAGTGCTTTTCAAGAACTCAAAGACACTTTACAATTGTTAAAATCAATACAAACAATAAACACAGGTTAAACAAAACAAAGACAGTAATGACAGTATCACTGTCAGATATCACATCAATACATTCATGTTTTGATGACATGTGATCATGTTTCTCCTCCTCTTCCTTGTCCTCCTCTTCCTCGTCCTCGTCCTCTTCTTCCTCTTCCTCGTCCTCGTCCTCTTCTTCCTCGTCCTCTTCTTCCTCGTCCTCGTCCTCGTCCTCCTCGTCCTCCTCTTCCTCTGGGCTGGCAGCTGCAGACGGTGGTGTTAGGGGGCAGGAGGGGGTCCATGGTGGTCTTCAGTGGTCTTCCTGTGACGATCTGCTGTTTCACCTCCACGCTGAGCAGCAAAAGAAAAACAAGTGATGAAGAGTTTGATCCCATCTTCCTCCCTGTGTTTTCCTGGAGGATTTAAGAATGGAATCAGACAAACAGCTGGATGCTTTTCTGAACTGCTCCCAGGATAATCTCAGTGTTTGAGATCAAGTTTATCTCTACTTTATGAGGTTACTGTCACTGCTGGAGTCTGAGAGCAGATCACTTACGGAGCGCTCTGACAGAAAGGCTCCCACCGCTCTGCAGCTGCTCCGGGCTCACCCATCCTCCTCATCTGGTCCAGAATAGTCCTCTCTCCACGCCCGCTCGGACTCCTCCTCACGGTCTCCTCTGCTCTCTGTGAAACAAGAGATGAAAACACAATAACAGGGTGAGTTCATCAGAGAAATCATCTTTGAATGACTGAAGATAAAAGATGGAAGAAGATTTTAAAGACTGACATGAAGAGTTACTCACCTCCACTGCAGACGTCTGCATTTACTCTAACATTCAGAAACAATCATCAAGGTGTGTTACTTTCTCTGTGTGTGTGTGTGTGTGTGTGTGTGTGTGTGTGTGTGTGTGTGTGTGTGTGTGTGTGTGTGTGTGTATACTTCCCCTTCCTGTCTCTGTCTCAGTCAGAGTCACTGTCATCAGTCCATCCAGTGTGGTGAGAGGGACGGTGCCAGAATCTTATCTCTGTGGTGAACCTGAGGCCTGATGACGTTGAAGGAGCCGAGTCTTCATCACTCCTCCTCTGCCTCTTTGAACTTACCTGCTCCGGGCTGCTCTCCTCCCTGCTCCTCTTTTTGGAAGATGAGCCGAGGCCGGAGGTGGAGGGGGCGTGCTCCTCTGGACTCTCAGCGATCACTGAGCACCACTCTCGACAGAATCCTGGAATAAACTTCTGATTGAGGGGGGAGAGAGGTCTGATGGTATCCTCCTCTTCATCCTCTTCCTCCTCTTCATCAGTTGTAAAGCTGTCAGTCAGAGAGTGGTCTGTCACAGAGTCGTCAGTCGTAGAGTCGTCAGTTGTAGAGTCGTCAGTCGTAGAGTCGTCACTGCTCATCACCAGTCTTGACATATCAAGACCCATCACCTGGTGAATTATCCTGTCACCATCTTCAATGAGCAGTCGGGAATCACATGGGCCCACACCTGGAACAAAAACAAAAACAGGTTCTTCATCAGAGGAGGAGGAAGAGGAGGAGTCATCGTATGAAAACTGATGATCTTCCTCATCAGAGGAGGAGGAGGAGTCGTCGTCTGGGTGCTGATCGCCTGAGTCGGTGTCCAAGACTCTGACATCAGGGAGGCCGTTGTCCTCAGGACGCTCAGTGTTCAAGTCAACAGCATCTGAAGAGAGAGAGAGAGTCAGAGGTCAGGATTTTAAATTCAGAATCTGTAATTTGAAAGATTTGTTGGGGGTAAAAAGAATCAGATGATCATATGATGGAGAGACTTGAAGTGAGATGAGAGAGAGTGAGAAGAGGCAGAGCAGCAGAATCAGCTGCAGACTCAGTGCTGTTAAAGTTCACTGAGCTGCCAGCTGCTCTGAGCTGACACACAGCAACACAAACTAATATGATTAGAAACCATATTGACTGAGTTCAATGAAAGTTTGTCTGGAGAAAAAGGAGCTTAAAGTGAGTTTACAGAGATCTGTAGAAAGAGAGCCAGTGTTTCAAAGGCTCCAATAGAGAAACCAAAGAGATGCTCTGCCACATTAAGAAGCTCTGCACACAATGTGCATCAAGCAAAGACACTCCCAACAAAATGAAACATCTTCACTGCTTCTCTCTCAACACCAACATCGATCTCTGGGATCATTGTCAGGAAGGTTTAAAAAAATAAATCATCATAAAAAGTGATCAGATTTCATTTTAAAGGAGGAGATGTTTTTATCTGATCAGAACCAGATTCAAACTGAAGCTTCAACAGTGAAAACAAACGATCCCAGCTCCACATCCGAACAGGTGAACGTGCCCCGCTGTGTTAACACACCTGACGTCATGACGTTCTGTCTCCATGGAGCGCAACAAAAACATTTTTAACGTTAAACAAAGATTCGATTTGAGGACCATTCTTTCAAACCTTTCGATGAAAATGTGTTAAAATGTGAACATCCTGAAACCAGAATGAAAGTGTTTGAAACCTCTACACTGACTGTGAACACGTTCCCTCTTTGTCCCGGGACATTTCAGACACTCAACCACCAAAATGAATCATTTCACCATGAAAAACGATCCAAAACATCGAGAAAAACTCCATTTGATCTCAGTTCTATTTATAAGATCAGATCGTCCCACAGCGGGAAAATTACAGAATTACAGTAGAAAAAGACAGTTTATATTAAAAAACAAAATTACAGTAAGAATATATAAAGACAGATAGAATCATTTAATAAGTGTAACTAGAAGAAATAATGTATAGAACAATTTCACTCAAAGATGTTTGTCATACACGGTGTGAAGTCTTCAGAACAAGGACTCACATTGGTGTTCAGACAAAGCTTTAAAGTTTATTGAGCTAACTCATCTTTCATGAGTCAAACACTCCAAGAGACCACGGGTAGAAGTAGTCTTACCTGAAGGGTTTAGCTCCCTCTGCTGGGCTCCAGGCAGCAGGTGGTCCGGGTCAAGAAGTGGTCTACTGAAGGCCATTTTTCAGACTCTTCAGGTTTCCACAGCCGATGATCGATCCGAAGTTAGTTTGTCCTAAAAAAAGATGAGTTTCTCGGTCGCTTTCCAAAAGTTAGCTTTTCACAGCAGGATTTGCAGCAGCTCGTTTCCAAGTTCACGTGCAAAAGGGAATCCGGAAGGGTCAGCAGGCCTTTTATAAACTCGGTCTCTGTTTCTATGACAATGACGCACGCACGCGCGTGTGCGTCTTACAAAGAAACATTAAATACTTTAAAATCGAAATGACTATTTTCTCCAATTTTTTAATATTCAATAAAGTTAATCTGTCCTTTTTTTAATGTAAAAACACAACAAGCTGCTGTGGAGTTTAAAATGTGTGAAGTCCAGGATTTAAAATGTTGAAAACGAAGAAAGGTGGAAACTATGAATAAAATAAGGTCAAACTAAAATGAAATCATACTTTATACATTTTTACAACAAAAAGCAAGTGTGTTTTTAGACCTTATTACTTTTCTATAGCAGCCAATCAATCTATCAATCTTTATTTATATAGCGCCAATTCATAACAAACGTTATCTCCAGACGCTGTCCAAGCGTTAACAGGTCTCGAGCTGTAAATGATAATAAATTTTATTAACAGAGACCCAACATCAAGACAGGAAGTCTGATCTCATCTTAATCCACCATCACCCACCATTAGATCATATTATTTGTGTTCCTTGAGCTCCAAATAGTTCAAATGTAAGACGGAAAATAAAGATTTTAGACAATATCAGACTAAAGACAGCTATCTACAACAAACAGCACAAGTTTCTATTGGAGGTTTTCCTTTATTAGCTGCTGAGCTTCAAACGGACTCTCTGAACCACATTCTGGTTTAAATAGTGTTCAGTGTTGGAGTTGGGTCACACAGTTTTCAGGGTAAGTCTGTCTTTGTTCAAATAAAAGCCTTTTTATTGATGCTGTGAAGTTCAGTGTGTACAAACAGGTGTCTGTGGTGAACATGTGCGTTACGAAGAACGTGTCTTTCCAGGACTGAACGTTAAATGTGTGTAGTTAGCTAACAGCTAGAGCACATGGTGTGTAAGCTAGCATTGCAGCTGTGAACTGTCGGGATCTATCTGGAGTTTAAGGCAGCTAACCATCCAGGAAAAGCCTGAAACTTTTACAGTGAGAATAATTGTACTTTTTTCTTCTCAGTATCAGTTACACACAGTCTAAGTTTTGTCACAGAGAAGAAAATGCTGCTCCAGGTGAAGAACAAACAACAACAGAAGTGTGTGAAGTTGAATGAGGTGGAAGGATGCTTTGACTTTCTGCAGTTCCATGAAAAAGGTAATAATGTGATTAAACTGATCATCCGCAGGACACAGGGTTATGCTGTCTTTAAATATTTTCAGTTTATGATATTAAAATTGCAGACATCTACATATTGTAATGGTCTAAATCATAGTTAAACTAAGAGGGAGGGATATTCCAGTGTGTACGTATAAAGATGAATATATTTTAATTTGATTTAAATCAACAAATAGACTAAAAGTTGGAGCGGTTTGAATCTTTTGACTGATGACAGTGAAAGGGCAGTTCATCTTTTTAGCCCTGCTGCAGTTTGGGTTCAATAACCCCATTAAAATGTGTGAAACACAAGGCTACATTTAAACAGCAAACCAAAGAAACTCAGTTTCATATCTGACTCCAACAGCCCATTCCTTTTGATTTCATTATCTTTCAGGTCAGTGAAAGGTTTTGTCTGCCACCTGATTCAAACGTTCTACTCAAGGATGCAACAGGGACTGAAGTTGATGCAGAAATATTCAGCGATCTCACTGGTCAAGGCAGCTTGGTGCTGACAGTATTCTGTGATGATGGTAAGACGTATAGGCAACACCTAAATATGTTCATAGCAATGTTCAGCAAAGTGCCTCTTCCTCTGGTGAGCCAGCTGCAAGGTCATCTCAGGTGTGTTGTTGGGAGGACGAAGGTCGTCCACATCATCAGTGTAGTTCTGGGGTTTCTCCTGAGAGCAGTGATCCAGAACCTGAAAAAGATCCAACCAAAGAAATGTCAGCAGTTTCCACAGTTGTAGAAAAGTTGGAGGAGCAAACAAATGTGCTTTGTTCACAAGCAAAGCAAAGTGTTATTTCTGCTTTACCTGAAAGTGAGTCCAACATACCTGTGACAAATAAATGTTTTCAGAAATTTGAAAAGCTGCTGACAAACCTGAATACAGATTGGAAACACAATAATTACTTCAACCTCAAATGGGGAGCCTGGGTGGGAGATACGATAAGAGCAGAAATAAAACATCTGACACCTGTGATCAAATACCTGTAGTGGATACTTTTATACATGTGCCAAATTTAGAAACATTGAAGTTTGTGTGTCTAAATCAAGAAATTAGTGTTTGACTAAAGCAAGAGTCAAAGTCTGAGCCTGACATTTACAATGACTTTTCTGATGGAGGTTATTCTAAGACCCCTCCTCTCTTCAGAGCTGAGACACATGCATTACAAATTCAAATATCCTACCATGACTTTGAAACAGCTGATCCCCTCAGCTCTAAGCCAGGAATTCACAGAACTGGTTGTCTTTCTTTTCTTATCAGAAACTTGCCTCCAAAATTGGATTCAGCTCTAATGAACATACATTTGTTAGCACTTCTTCACACACAGGATCTTTAAAGTATGGTTTAGATGTTATACTGGAACCACTGAGATTTGATGTGTAAAAACTGAGAAAGGAAGGGTTAATTCTTCCATTTTCTGATGAGCAGGTACATGGTACAATATCACAGGTGACTGGAGATAATCTTGGGACGCACACAGTTCTTGGTTTAATGAGTCATTCAGTCACCGCTGTTTCTGCTGCCTGCTGTTTGATAGACAAGTATGATTGTCAAACAGTTTACAGTGAGGATGACCCTAAAGTGATTTTTCCAGGAAAAGATATGTTTGAAAATTACTGAGGAAGCTAGAGTGAACAACAAATTTCTTTCAGTGTTAAACTTTTCATGCAAATCAGTTCAGGCCTACTGTTCTGGTCCAGTTATTTAACTGACTTCTCATCGACTTCAGTGCATGTTTATAAAAAAGAGGGCAGTGTTTGTGAGAGGCAGCAAGCCTGAGAGTCACATCAGGTGTCAATATGATGAGCGTATACGCGATGCCGTGCCTGTGAGGGAGAGCAGAGGGTGCATGCTTCGGGCTGTGTGTGTGCTTGAGGCTATGGCTCACAAACAGTGGTCTGTGTTAAGGTAGAGAACGTAAAAGGTACAAAGATTTAAAGAATAATAATAGAAAAAGCATTTTAAACAGTGCTGCAGATGTTATCAGCTGTAAACCTTACAGCTGGTAGTGCAGTTGGTGTCAGAGGGCCTGAATGCTGTTTCTGTGAGGATTAAAAGTAAAAATCAAACACAAAAACAAAATCATGCTCCCTATGATGAAATACATTTAACTTGGCAAGAAAAAACGAATGAAACATCTCATCTTATGGATCACATGACAAGAAAATACAACCTGTTCTCAAAAAGACCACGGCGGGTCATGGCGCTGTCCATGGTGCTGAAGCCAAGAAGACATGCACAGGGACATAGCAGCCCATTTGTCACCAAATGAATAAAATAGTTTATATTTTTTAACTCACCACTACTGGTGGAGCAGTGTCATCCTCCTTTCCTTCATGGGGACAAAACGTGAAGTGAATCAGTCATACAGCTCCTATCAGGACTTCAGGTCTCGTGTCATTGAGCTCTGGAGTCGGCCTACCGTCCTGTTGGACTTTTAGTGGAACCTCAAAGGACTCTTCTGTAAAGTCATTTTTCACTAGAAACTCAAAGTTCCCATCTCTGTTCATTCTCTGACTTCACAGCTAAGTTGCTGTGTGGGCGAGCTGGTCACTGCGGGACAGTTGTACAGAGTGTGGCTGCGTCTTTCTTTGACAATTTGTGATTGGTTGGTCGCCAGGTTTGATCCGACCTCCTTCAAGTTTTTTTAATGATGCATCATTATGACCATTAAACAATGAGCCTTGCTTCAATCTGATTGGCTAATACAGGCTGTTTTTATTCTCTAGGGGAGGTGAGGTGAAGCTGGCCTCCGAGCTGACAGACAGTGTAATACACAATGAGGCTGATGTAGTGTTTTAACAACAAGGAAATTACAAAAACATACAAAAAAGTCAACAGTGATGAAGCTTTGTGTGTGTGTGTGTGTGGTGTGTGTGTGTGTGTGTGTGTGTGTGTGTGTGTGTGTGTGTGTGTGTGTGTGTGCGTGTGTGTTGCAATATATTTTGAGGAAGCTGGGAGCCAAGCCGAAACGAGCTGTGTGGAGAAATAAATCACAAACTAGAGTTTAAACCACTGGAGCTGGCTCCATCCTCATCACCAGAAACACTTCAGTAATAAACACAGTGATGCTTCAGTCAAATCATTTTTTAACATAATAAAGATTCTGTTGTTAGTCATTTATATAATAATGATAATAATAATAATACATTTTATTTGTATAGCGCTTTTCAGGGTACTCAAAGACGCTTCACAGTATATAAAGACAGATTAAAACAAGACATAATAAAACAAAGATCAAAGATGAAAGCTTAACAGATTATCGAACATATATAAAGACACATTAAAACAAAACACAATAAAACAGAGATCAAAGCATCAACAATTAAAAGTAGTTCTAAAAAGATGGAGTTTGAGTTGGGATTTAAATGTGGTAAGGTCGGTGCAGTCATGGGTGTGTTTGGGTAGGGAGTTCCAGAGGGAAGGGGCAGCGATGGAAAAAGCTCCGTCACCCCAGGTTCGGTGCTTGGTCCTGTGCGGTGGGGAAAGGAGGTTTCCGTCAGAGGAGCGAAGACTACGAGGCGGGATATGAGGGTGGAGCAGGTCAGTAAGATACTGAGGGGCAAGGTTGTGGAGGGCTTTAAATGTTAGCAGAAGGACTTTATACTGGATACGATATGGAACAGGGAGCCGGTGGAGGTTATGTAGGACAGGGGTGATGTGATCACGGGAGCGAGACTGGGTGAGTAGACGGGCAGCTGAATTCTGAATGTATTGGAGATTATTGAGGACTTTAGATGATGATCCATACAAGATGCTGTTGCAGTAGTCGAGTCTGGATGAGATGAAGGCATGTATGAGGGTTTCAGCTGCAGTGAAGGAGAGTAATGGGTGGATACGGGCTATGTTTTTGAGATGAAAGAAGGCGGTTTTGGTGATGTGGGTCACATGATGTTCAAAGGTGAGGTTTGTGTCCAGAATAATGCCAAGATTTCGGATGTGTGTTGACGGAGTTAGGGTGGTGTTATCAAAAGTGAGGGAAAATTTTTGAGAGGCTGTCGTGAGAGATTTTGGGCCAACGATTAAGATATCTGATTTATCACAGTTGAGTTGGAGGAAGTTGTTGTACATCCAGGTTTTTATATCAGTGAGGCAGTCAGTTAGTGCAGAGAGGGTTGAAGAAGTGATGGATTTGGTGGAGATATAAATTTGGATATCATCAGCATAACAGTGGAAATGGAAACCATGAGTGCGTATTATGTTGCCAAGGGGGAGCATGTATAGAATGAAAAGGAGAGGACCAAGCACTGAACCTTGGGGGACGCCCTGGGATAGAGGGGCAGTGGAGGAGGAGCAGTTATTGATATGGATGAATTGTTTCCTGTTTGAAAGGTATGATCTAAACCAGGAGAGGGCGGTGCCAGTGATGTTGATGTGGGATTCCAGTCGGGAGAGGAGGATGGTATGGCTGATGGAGTCAAAGGCTGCAGTAAGGTCCAGTAGATTGGGGTTGTTGAGGTGGCCAGAGTCTGCAGATAGGAGAAGGTCATTGGTGATTCTGACGAGGGCTGTTTCGGTGCTGTGTTGTGAACGGAATCCAGATTGAAATGGTTCAAACAGATCGTTGGAGGCAAGGTGGGCTGTAATTTGGGAAGAGACGGTATGTTCTAGAGCCGTTGACAGGAATGGGAGGTTGGAGATGGGCCGAAAGTTGGATATTATATCGGGGTCAAGTCCTGGTTTTTTGAGAATCGGTGATATGACAGTAAGTTTAAGAGATTGTGGGATGGTTCCAGAGCGGAGGGATGAATTGATGATTTCAGTTAGCAGAGGGGAGATGGTTGGGAGACAGGCTTTTATGAGAGTGGTCGGGATAGGATCAAGGATGCAGGTTGAGTCTTTTATTCCTGATATAAGTTTGCAGAGTTGCAAATCAGACAGGGGTGAAAACTGTGACAGAGGTTTAACGGTAAGCGGTAGGGAGAGAGATGGGGAAAGAAGTGGGGCGGAGTGGGGAGGGGTGGTGGTGATATTACTGTAGATTTTGTCAATTTTTTCCTGGAAGAATGAAAGAAATGTATTGCACTTATTGACTGTGAATGTAGCGGAGATGTTATTTAGGGGTCGAAGGAGTTTATCAATCGTAGAAAAGAGAGTTTTGGGGTTGTTGGAGCCTGAGTGTATGAGGTGTGAGTAGTAGTTTGACCGGGCTGAGTTTAGGGCATTTTTGTACTGTAGGAGAAAGTCAGAGTAGAGTTGGAGATGAACTGTTAAGCCAGATTTTTTGTGAAGTCTTTCAAGCTGTCGCTTACGGGACTTAATTTGCCGGAGTTCAGGAGTATACCAGGGGTCAGAGTTTATGAAGGAAACAGTTTTGGTTCTGATGGGAGCAAGGTGGTCCAGACAGGTGGAGAGAGTTGTATTATAGTAATTTACTAGATTAGTGGGGTTATCATATGTCGGAGGAGGATATGCAGATATTCTATTTGTAATTGAGGCTGAAAGGGCAGATGAAGAGACAGACTTGAGGTTTCTAAAGGTCATAGTGCGTGTTACTCTATGGATGGGATCAGGGATGCTGATGTCCATAATTATAGCAAGATGGTCGGAGATGTGGAGATTGTAGTCAGAAAGATTAGTTATTGTGAGTCCAGTGGAGCAGACCAGATCCAGTGTGTGTCCGAGATTATGGGTGGGGAAATTGACATTCTGAATGAAGTTGAAGCAGTGTAAGATTTGCTGGAACTCTATGGCAAGTTTGCAATCAGTGTTGTCAATATGAATGTTGAAGTCACCCAGGAGGAGAATTGAAGATGAGATGGCACTGAGTTGGGTTAGAAAATCAGAGAGGTCAGAGAGGAAGGAAGGGTTTGGCTTGGGGGGACAGTAGATAATTGCAGTGACAATTGGAGAAGGGCCTGAGAGTTGAAAGACCATGTGCTCGAAAGAGGCTGTAGCAGGGATGGACACAGGTGATGATTTAATGTCCTTTTTATAGATAACTGCAATACCACCTCCCCGCCCTTCAGAGCGTGGTTTGTCCATATAGGTATATCCAGAGGGTGTAGCGTGGTTTAGTGAAAAGTAATCCAGGGGCTTATGCCAAGTTTCGGTCAGACAGAGGAAGTCTAGGTTGGTGTCTTTGATAAAGTCATTTATGATGGGGCTTTTGTTATTGAGAGAGCGAGTGTTGAGTAGAGCCATTTTCAGGAGATGGTGGGATGTCGATGGGTTGGGTGAAGAGGACGTACACTGTAGTTGTGGGGAAAGCAGGTTTGAGAAGCTCACAGGGTTGATGATGGGTTTTCTCCTCAACAGGCGTCGATTTGAAATAAGAGTCTCAATGTTGACCGGAGAAGGTGGAGGTGATGGAGGAGGTCTGTGAGGGGGGCTTGTGTGGAGTGTAGCTGCTGTAGTGACGGAGAGAGATGCTGGCTGACGGTTCAGTGTACAGGTGAAAGAAGCAGCCGGCAGAGGTGGGGCGGTTGAGAAAGAGAGAGAGCCAGAAGAGTGGGCAGGGACAGATAGTCAGTTACATGAGGAGAGCTGTACTGTGTGTTGGATGTTTGTTGCTAATAACTGTGAGCTGGATCTGTTTGGGTGTAGTCCATCCTTCCTAAAAAGAGACCAGCGATTCCACAACAGATTGAAATTGTCAATGAAACCCAGGTCATGGGTCCTACAGGCGAATTGCAGCCAGTGGTGGAGAGAGAGAGCTCTACTAAAACGAGCGGAGTTTAGCAACGGTGCAGTGGGGCCAGAGATGAATATGGACTTGCCAGTATGCTTTAAAAGCTTGAACAGCTGTTGAAAGTGGACCTTAGTGAGTTCAGAGTGCTGAAGAGCAGTGTCGTTAATGCCCACGTGGACAATAAAATGTTTAATGGTAGTGGGCAGCGAAGGAAGGACGGACTGAAGGTTATGAATGATGACTGGGACATATGATCTCATATGATACTGAGATGTTGTTGTTACACCATATATTAAAGCCATTATAGTTCTTTTATTCATAAGTTTTTAATACATGACTCTCTTAAACCATTGAGATTTATATGTTAACTACGGAAGACAAGATCGCCAATGGATTTTTCTTTTTTTTATGCACCGTTATCTCGTGATAACGACTTATTATTTCATTATCTCAATATAACAAACATCATTTCCTCATTATAACAAATTAGCAGCCAGACAGACTGGAGTTTGTCAGCCTCTCAGCTGCTAACCTGTAGCCCCTAAAGTAAACAAAGTGTAACTTACCGTAGACTACAGCTACACCCAGTGACTGGGAGCCGTTCATGGCAGCTCTTGTAGGTTGAAATCAAGACAAACACGTTATTAATTAATTCGTTATAACGAGGAAACAATATTTGTTATATTGAGATAAAGAAATAAAAAGTAGCTATCATGAGATAATGGTGCATGAAAAAAGAAAAATCCATGGCCTTTCTCGTCTTCTGTACGTAGGAGACTCCCAGAGACCCCTCTGTTTAAAATAGTGAGTCTAAAAATGTGCTGCACCGCTCTCTCCCTCTCCCCCTCCCTTCCCAGTTAGAGCTGCTGTGGCTGTGCTGTGGAGAAGAATCTGTGCCAGTGGATTCAAGCTTCCAGAGCGGTACTACAGCCACTAAGTATCTGAGTAACTGCATTATTGAATGCTTCTTGTAATTCAAGTGAACTTACCTTATGTGCCTCCCCGTGAAGAACTCCTTCAACCCTGTTTCATCTACCCAGCCACAGCTCTCCCTCTCTGTGAAAATCCTGCAGTTTGCCTCAGTGGATCTGAGCCCAGGATTTACCTTCTGTGTCTTTGGAGCAATAAAGCCCCTTTCAAACTTTCCATCCGCCTCTGCCTCGATTCTGGGTTCTGGTTAAACAAACCATAACCAAAGTCTCAGTTTACAGGTGATATTTCTTCTTGTGCCACTTTTCTAAAGTTCTTTGTCTCTCTGGCTGCAGTTATTTCAATCAAAGGCCAAACTTTGATGTTAATAACTTTGTTTTCAAATAGAAACCAACCCTCTGACACCTTTGCAGCTCTCTTTGTGCTGCCCTCCTTTCTCAGTCTCTCTCTCAACAGTTGTTTTTGTACCTTCATGTAAAATGAAGAACTCTTTTCTGATATAAGACAGGACTCTAAAAACCACCTCTACAAGGGTTCAACTAAACTGTCTTATAAATGAAGATGTTCATGTGTATCATGTTTACAGAAACACACATTTATTTGAATAGTTCATAAACTTTTCACAAACTTTCAATGACTTTCAATGACACATACTTTATAACTCTGAACACAAAGAGAATCTGCTTCATTCAGAGCAGCTGAGGAGGTTTCCCCCAAACTGTGGGTTGCTGTGTGAAGCTTCAAAGTCAGCTGAAGGGGAAATCTAACACCACACTCAGAGCAGCTGAGTAGTGTCCTCTATGTATGAACAATCATGTTTTGCAGACATAATTTGTAGAATAATCTTCTTCCACATTCGTAGCATCTGTAATAATTTTCTTTTGAATGATCAAACATATATAAAGTCAGATTTTCTTAACGGTTAAATCCTTCCCCACATTCAGAACAGATGTAAAGTTTTTCTTCGGTGTGAACAAACCCACAGTTATGTGTCTGCCCAAATCTACTTTATGAGTAAATCCTTTTCCACACTCTGAGCAGATGAAAGGTCTCTCTTCTGTCAGAGAAACCACATCATTGGTTTCACCAGGCTCAGGACAATTGTGTGACTTTACAGTCTCTGCTTTTTTGTTTGAGGCAGATTTTAATCTTTTCAGACCGTAGCTGAAGCTGCTCTCTCCCCTGACCAATCCACAGTTCCTCCTCTTCCTCTTTAATGAGTGGGGACTCATTCTCCTCCTGGTCTGGATAGGGGCTCCTCTCCTGCTGCTCAGGGGGAAGCTCCTCTTTCTTCACCATTAGTAGCTGAACATCTGCAGGACACAGGGAACAAATATTAATGAGATATTAGATCATCTTCCTGATGGAAAAGCAAATCTGAAAGAAAGAAACTCAGGATCTTTATTTTCAGCTCTGCTGCTGAACTGGAATGACAATCTGATCTACTGTTCAGTCAGTCTGAGTCTGGTTTCCGCCCTGGCCATAGCACAGAAATAGCCTTACTCAGGGTCACCATTGACCTCCTGATGGCAGCAGATACTGGTGGTTAAAGTGGTGGGGCCAGTAAACTTGATTCTCCTTAATGTCAACTAGGGATGTGCCATATCATACCGTCTACGATAACACTGGTATAAACTTTTTGATGGTATAAATTTGTCATTTTGCAGTATTTACACTGTTGGGATGCAAAGACGTATGACGTTCACTACTGCAGACATAACATCAATGTCTGAGAGCAAGAGCATCAGAGCAGCATGGACTGTATCTGTCCATGTCTCACACACACAGCCTCTCTGCCCACACCACCACTAACCATGCATTGTTTTATTTTTTCTTTTATCAAAACATAACTGTTCGCTCATCTGAAAAGAGGTGAAAGTGAAATTTAACGTCATTGATGTTAAACACTATTGTTTCTAACACTGAATTATCAACACTGACGTAAACATTAGGGTCATTTTCACAGGCTCCAGTTAGATATTTGTTAAAGCTATCCTTGCTTAGGTACCTCTCTCTCACCCTTTTCCCTCTCCCTTCACTTCGCTCTGTCGCCTCTCGCCGCCGCTCTCAGCGAGCCGCAGTAGAGCTGGAAAGAAGTTGAGACTCCAATGTTGGTTTTTTAAAATAACTTCTGTAAAGGATGTCTTCAACCTGTTTCTTGAATGTTTTCCTGTCTGCTGCAGGATGAAACGGTAAAAACTCTGTAAAATTCTGTAGAGACTGCTCATGAGACAAAAGTGCCTGCAAGGAGAAACATGACACTCCTTTCCTATTGGTCAAAAGCGTACCAGATCAGCCAATCCCAAAATGATATGCTTGCTAGTAGAGAGGGGAAGTTTGTAGTGGGCGTTACAGAGGTGGAAAACAACATGCGCAAAAGTGAGTTTTTGATCAATATGTGACTCTTAGCTTGTTTTGATGACATCGTTGGTGTGCAGCGTAGTGTGTTTAAGATGTAGTGTATTATTTGGTTTTGTGTCAGAACACTCAGGTGATTCATGACAATAATTCTGTAAAATATTGTGAGACCTGATTGGTTTTGTAAATAGATTCACAAATTTACAATTTATATTTGAGTTCTAAGTTATAAAAATGTTTGTGGTTTTGGATTTCCTATTTTTTTATATATATGATTTTAGGTCCAGTGTGTTCATACATGTAATCAAAATGAATAAATAATTGTAAGATCATTTGGTGCGTGGCTGAAACTTATAACTAAAAAAAAGAAAAAGAAAAAAGAAACTAACAGGGGCACTATGCAATCATCACCCCAGTTACGTCACAGAAAACATACCAATACACATCTAATGTTGCCATTGTATTTGCATTAAAGCATCATCTCAAGGCTCAGACAAAATATCAAATTATTTATCGTGATATAGCCTAAAGATATCAAGGTGTGAATAAAATGTCATATTGCCCAGCCCTAATGTAACAGCCCTGACACCTGCCCTTAAAAAAAGCACAATATGGACTGTAGCTCCTTTTACAACGACTGACACAGGTTGGTTCCTTGAAACGGGCGTTTATTTCAGTACAGTCTTGTGGCATGTGAAACCATACGTTGTAACGTCGTGAGACACCATATAGTTGTAACGCCGTGAGAACTGTAATCAGTACAAAACGTGTCATAAAGATAAACATATGTACAAAAGAAAACAAATATAAACACTTATGTAAGTCAGACACTACCTCATTGGCCGCTTGTTGTAAAAAGAGTCTTTTCTTCAAATAGTCCTTGATTTATCTTCTTCGTTTTACTTTCTTCAGAAGTTTTCGCTTTCACACGAGGTTGTGTGCATCTGACATTCAGTGTCCGTCTCCAAATACCGCTGTAGCGGAACCAAAAATCGCCGAACTTAAGTTCCTCTTTAAAACGTAAAACTCTTAATACTAATATGTAAGCTTATCTATAAACACGTGAACAATTCATCATGAATTTCATTTACTTGTTAAATTTAAACATGAATAATAACATCAACAACACTCACATGGACATTAACTAAATCATGTTGCTGTTGTCAGTGTATTGCTCAGTGGAGCAACAAACAAAGGTTTTCTCAAAGGTCTACATAAAATGATCAACACAAAACCAATACAAAGAGGGCTCTCAAGAGGTCAAGTCCTCTTCATCTGAATTCAAGTCCAGGTTGAGTCCTCAGTATATACTCAGTTTATCCTCCTCTTTGGATCAGGATCAGTTTACTCATTTTTGTGTAAATAAACTGTTGATCAATCAGAGGAGACACAACCTAAACTACAGAGTTTTTTTGTAGGTGTTTTTTGCATGTAGGTGTGTATGATGTTTGTACTTCATTACTGTACTGTGTTACAGACGTCTTTGTGTTTATATCTTTGTAGATTTTCCTGTCTTTTTGTTTATAGGTATTGTCACATTTAAGAGTGAGTAGACCCTAAGAGCAATCACTCCTGCTATGTAGAGGTTAATGGGGCTCTAAACTAAACTAAACTAAACTTAACTTAACTTAACTTAACTTAACTCAACTCAACTCAACTCAACTCAACTCAACTCAACTCAACTCAACTCAACTCAAGTGTGGAGGACGAAACAGCCACTACCTCTACAAGAAGAGAAGGCTGAAAGGTGACAGCTATTCCACAGAACAGCAGAAAAATAAACCACTAAATGGTCATGAAAAGATGGTCAAACATACAGCAAACATGGCTCTGGTGTTTAGTGAGCACACACTCTTCTTACTTACCTTCTGTTCACTAAACTACACTCAAAACTGACTTTACAAAGTTTGATTTTCACCTTTCAAACTATAGCTCTACGTTACCACAAATAAATGCATTACCTTGTTGCTTTGCATTCTGGGAAAAGAAGTCTTGAACAAAGAAAAGTTGAAAACAAATAGTGCTCATGGGAAACAGAGTCTTTAACACTTCTGATTGTGCCCACAGGTGTCACTGTAATGGACGTCAAACAAATGGAGCGTTCAGATCAGCACCACTAACAGATCTGTGTGACCCTTCTGGAGATTTTTGACATATTTCACTTTCACTAAAAACATTGAACAAGTTTCCCTCTGAGAATCTATGTCATGTTTCTTTTCTTTATCACAGCAGCTCAGTCAAAATCCACCTTAAGTCAGAGTGCAACACCAACTCAGCCTGAAGGAGACACAACACCCCTGAGCTCCACAAGCAGTACGACCACCAGCAGAGGTTTGATCACATGACAAATGAGACTCAACATCAAGTTCATAATGATGATGTTATGGTTTATGCACGCTGTGTCAGAAAGAGTTATTATTAGAAGTTATCCTGAGGGAATGATGAATGATGTTGTTGTGTAATTTTTCATGGTATTTTAGGGCCTAAGACCTTCTGCTGGCTTTGTCTTGGTGGTCCCAGCATTCCTCTTTCTAAACACTTCATAACTTAATTTTTCTAATGTCCCTATGCCAAAACTCTTGAAGAAGAAGAACATGCAGAGGCAATCATCAGGAGAGTCCAGTTCAGCTTGAGTCCATACTTTATTCAAAGGGAGCCATCTTGAACAAAGCAAGTGAGTTGAGCAGTCTGCAGACAACCAACAACAACCAACAACAACCAACAACTGCCTACAACTGCTAACTCCCCTCTCCTCGGCTAACTCCCCTCCACTCCTAACTCCTAACTCTCGCTCTCTCTCTCCAAATGCCCTCTCCCCTGCTAACTGCCGCTCTCTTCCTAACTGCCCTCTCCCCTCCTAACTAACGCTCTCTCCTAACTCCAAACATGACCAACAATTCACATTTTTATAACCCAGAGGACGGTTACTTTCTCCTTGCTCCTGTCTCTGGATTGGTCGTCTCTGTCAAAAGACAAGTCTTCTTTAGGTGAGCTCCTTATATGGAGGGAAGATACTTCCTGATCGATGCAGGGGTTAAAAATAGAGACTGATTGCTGTGGTCACACTGAAGATTCTGCTGTGAATCAAATTGAGCATTATTCAAGGTGTCATCATGAGTTTGCTTATATACTTTGGTTCTGAATCTGGTTGCAGCAGTTTTTTTCTTCCATTGACTTTTGTTCCAATGTTGGTTACTGCATCTATGAGTTATAAGACAAGGCTCTTTCGGGGTCCAGCTGGTCATTGAAGATCAGATGTCTGCGAGCCTCAGCATCGTGGCCACGCCAGCCTGAAAGGCGTCTGATAGGGCAAAGGTCAACAGATTTATGGCTTTGTTCTGCGCTCTGGGAGACAACTGGAGTCTATAGTGAGCGTGTTGAATTTATGCTTCACTCGTCTTTCTCTGTGAAAAAATGTTCTACATTATATTTATGACTATGTTATTTAGAGTTTTTCTTGGGTTTTTAAGCTTCATTATTTTATACAGTAATCCTTTTAACATCCAGTGAACAGTAACTTGGCTCATGTCCAGTTACTTCACCTGTTTTGGGGCATTCTTTAGTTATTTTTACAGCCATGGTATGCTCCAGGAAAACCTATGTGCATCATCTGACTCTTCCAGAATGCAAAGGGCAGAGAAATTTATGTTTCTGCTTTCTACTAGACTGAAGACAGAGAAAGCTGGCTGCTATGTTAAGCAGCTCCACATTTCGGACTTGCGACTGTCCCTGAAGTTATATTTTACAAATAAAATTTTCTACAATGTCTCTGCTCAAAACTGCACACCCATAATACAAAGAAAAAACTTTTGATTTCATAGGGTGAAAAAACAGCTTCAAGAATAACATGCATGATGTCCTGACAGTCAGTGGACAGACAGTCAGTGGACAGACAGTCAGTGGACAAACAGTCAGTGGACAGACAGTCAGTGGACGGACAGTCAGTGGACAGACAGTCAGTGGACAGACAGTCAATGGACAGACAGTCAGTGGACAGACAGTCAGTGGACAGACAGTCAGTGGACAGACAGTCAGAGGACAGACAGTCAGAGGACAGACAGTCAGCGGACAGACAGTCAATGGACAGACAGTCAGAGGACAGACAGTCAGAGGACAGACAGTCAGTGGACAGACAGTCAGTGGGCAGATGTTTTAGTGTATAATCCAGTGTGTACCCAGAGAGGAGTTTAAACACACAGTCACTTCATGCTTATGACTGCATTATCTGTGGACTCTGAGCAGACTGTGAAATATAAAGACATGAACTGTGTCAATAAAGCAGAAACCCTCCCAAACCAAAAAGAGCTCACAGAGAGCTGAGTCTGAGACCTGGGTCAGAATAAAGGATCCAGAAAACCAGGTCCAGACAGAGAACTGCTCCAAATCTATCAGAATATGAATGCTTTGATATTTTCAGATTACTAATCAGACTGCTTCATAGTTTGATAATATACCGTAGTTTAACGCTGAACTTCAAATCTGTTTCTGTTCATCATCATTTATAGCTTCACTTATTATTTCCTCTCCATAGTGAGTCCATATTTGGTCAGAACCTCGGCTCCAAACCAACTTTTTCATCAAACACTCAAAGTAAAAACTGGATTTAGAATATCAGCAGTTAATATTGATTATTGCTGCTCAAACCTGCTTAACTGAGGTTGGATAAAGAAGACACATTTAATAACACAGCTGCAGACAGAGGCTGCACGGTAGCACAGCTGTAGTGCTGTTGCTTCACAGCAAGAAGGTCGCCGGTTCAAATCCCAGTTGTGTGATGTGCTTTTCTGTGTGGAGTTTGCATGTTCTCCCTGTGCATGCGTGGGTTCTCTCCGGGTACTCCAGCTTCCTCCCACAGTCCAAAAACTAAAATTGCCAGTAGGTGTGAGTGTGAATGGGTGTCTGTCTCTGACTGGAGACCAGTCCAGGGTGTACCCCGCCTCTCGCCCTAAGTCAGCTGGGATGGGCTCCAGACACCCGCGACCCTGCAAAGGATAAGCAGTAGAAAATGAATGAGCTGCAGACAGCGCTGGTGTTTCAGTGTAAAGTGTGACCCTGTTAACTGGAGACTCTCAGCTGACCATCACTGACATGTTCAGCTGAGAGTCTCCAGTTAACACGGTCACACTTTACTCCAAAACACCTGTTGCTCTTTAACGCTCTGAACTCCATAGAAGTTGACTCCATGATGAGTCCAAAGTGTGTAAAAACACAGTGAATGTGTTTAGAGCTACAAATAAACTTCAATTCTTGTTTTTAAATATCAAAATAACAACCCTCCTCCTTTATCCGGGCTTGGGACCGGCAAAAGTGACCAAAAGAGACACTCTGGCGGAGTTACTTTTTTTTTTTTTTTTTTTTTTTTTTTTTTTTTTTAATTTTTTTTAAACTTTTTTTTTTTTTTTTTAACTTTTTTAACATGACAACAAGTTACAGTAGAACATGAACATTTTTGACCATAACATTTTTTTATACAGTCTACATGAACAGTGATAATAATAATAACAAATTTAATTTATATAGCGCTTTTCAAGACCTCAAAGACACTTTACAATTGTTAAAATCAATACAAACAATAAACACAGGTTAAACAAAACAAAGACAGTATAATCACACATTAAAAGCTAACTTCAAAAGGTGAGTTTTTAGGAGAGATTTGAATGTTGAAGAATCAGAGCAGATTTGGATATGAGTGGGGAGAGAGTTCCAGAGGGTGGGGGCAGCTATGGAGAAGGCTCTGTCTCCCCAGGTTGAGAAGCTCCTCTTTAAACATCATAATGGGATCAAGTTCTTCATCCATAAGTTTGAGATCTTCATCTTCTTTGACTTTCTGTCTTTGTGCTTTTTTGAATGGTTTGAGCCCACCACCCTCCCTCATCACTGGACACAGAACTTTATTCTAAGCTCCCATTTTCAACAGTCTCTCTTTTCCTCTCTGCCTGAAGAAGCAGCTCTTCTTCTGAAATGATTTGTTTGCAGCTGGACCCACAGAACGCCTGAGAGGAGGTTTGATCCCATGAGTTCATGCACACAGTTTATTAGAACTGTTCTTCAAGTCAAAGTTTAGTCAAACTAATAATGTTCGCTTCCATCAGATCAGATGATCCACTTCAATCACTGGATTCACTTTCACTGTCAGATATCACAGATCAATACATTCATGTTTTGATGACATGTCATCATGTTTCTCCTCCTCTTCCTCGTCCTCGTCCTCCTCTTCCTCGTCCTCTTCTTCCTCGTCCTCCTCTTCCTCGTCCTCTTCCTCCTCCTCTTCCTCTGGGCTGGCAGCTGCAGACGGTGGTGTTAGGGGGCAGGAGGGGGTCCATGGTGGTCTTCAGTGGTCTTCCTGTGACGATCTGCTGTTTCACCTCCACTCTGAGCAGCAAAAGAAAAACAAGTGATGAAGAGTTTGATCCCATCTTCCTCCCTGTGTTTTCCTGGAGGATTTAAGAATGGAATCAGACAAACAGCTGGATGCTTTTCTGAGCTGCTCCCAGGATAATCTCAGTGTTTGAGATCAAGTTTATCTCTACTTTATGAGGTTACTGTCACTGCTGGAGTCTGAGAGCAGATCACTTACGGAGCGCTCTGACAGAAAGGCTCCCACCGCTCTGCAGCTGCTCCGGGCTCACCCATCCTCCTCATCTGGTCCAGAATAGTCCTCTCTCCACGCCCGCTCGGACTCCTCCTCACGGTCTCCTCTGCTCTCTGTGAAACAAGAGATGAAAACACAATAACAGGGTGAGTTCATCAGAGAAATCATCTTTGAATGACTGAAGATAAAAGATGGAAGAAGATTTTAAAGACTGACATGAAGAGTTACTCACCTCCACTGCAGACGTCTGCATTTACTTCAACATTCAGAAACAATCATCAAGGTGTCTTACTTTCTGTGTGTGTGTGTGTGTGTGTGCGTGTGTGTGTGTGTGTGTGTGTGTGTATACTTCCCCTTCCTGTCTCTGTCTCAGTCAGAGTCACTGTCATCGGTCCATCCAGTGTGGTGAGAGGAAAGGTGCCAGTATCTAATCTCTGTGGTGAACCTGAGGCCTGATGACGTTGAAGGAGCCGAGTCTTCATCACTCCTCCTCTGCCTCTTTGAACTTACCTGCTCCGGGCTGCTCTCCTCCCTGCTCCTCTTTTTGGAAGATGAGCCAAGGCCGGAGGTGGAGGGGGCGTGCTCCTCTGGACTCTCAGCGATCACTGAGCACCACTCTCGACAGAATCCTGGAATAAACTTCTGATTGAGGGGGGAGAGAGGTCTGATGGCATCCTCCTCTTCATCCTCTTCCTCCTCTTCATCAGTCGTAGAGTCGTCAGTCGTAGAGTCGTAAGTCGTAGAGTTGTCAGTCGTAGAGTCGTCAGTCGTAGAGTCGTCAGTCGTAGAGTCGTCAGTCGTAGAGTCGTCACTGCTCATCACCAGTCTTGACATATCAAGACCCATCACCTGGTGAATTATCCTGTCACCATCTTCAATGAGCAGTCGGGAATCACATGGGCCCACACCTGGAACAAAAACAAAAACAGGTTCTTCATCAGAGGAGGAGGAGTCATATGAAAACTGATCATCTTCCTCATCAGAGGAGGAGGAGGAGGAGTCGTCGTCTCGGTGCTGATCGCCTGAGTCGGTGTCCAAGACTCTGACATCAGGGAGGCCGTTGTCCTCAGGACGCTCAGTGTTCAAGACAACAGCATCTGAAGAGAGAGAGAGTCAGAGGTCAGGATTTTAAATTCAGAATCTGTCATTTGAAAGATTTGTTGGGGGTAAAAAGAATCAGATGATCATATGATGGAGAGACTTGAAGTGAGATGAGAGAGAGTGAGAAGAGGCAGAGCAGCAGAATCAGCTGCAGACTCAGTGCTGTTAAAGTTCACTGAGCTGCCAGCTGCTCTGAGCTGACACACAGCAACACAAACTAATATGATTAGAAACCATATTGACTGAGTTCAATGAAAGTTTGTCTGGAGAAAAAGGAGCTTAAAGTGAGTTTACAGAGATCTGTAGAAAGAGAGCCAGTGTTTCAAAGGCTTCAATAGAGAAACCAAAGAGATGCTCTGCCACATTAAGAAGCTCTGCACAAAATGTGCATCAAGCAAAGACACTCCCAACAAAATGAAACATCTTCACTGCTTCTCTCTCAACACCAACATCGATCTCTGGGATCATTGTCAGGAAGGTTTAAAAAAATAAATGATCATAAAAAGTGATCAGTTTTCATTTTAAAGGAGGAGATGTTTTTATCTGATCAGAACCAGATTCAAACTGAAGCCTCAACAGTGAAAACAAACGATCCCAGCTCCACATCCGAACAGGTGAACGTGCCCCGCTGTGTTAACACACCTGACGTCATGACGTTCTGTCTCCATGGAGCGCAACAAAAACATTTTTAACATTAAACAAAGATTCGATTTGAGGACCATTCTTTCAAACCTTTCGATGAAAATGTGTTAAAATGTGAACATCCTGAAACCAGAATGAAAGTGTTTGAAACCTCTACACTGACTGTGAACACGTTCCCTCTTTGTCCCGGGACATTTCAGACACTCAACCACCAAAATGAATAATTTCACCATGAAAAACGATCCAAAACATCGAGAAAAACTCCATTTGATCTCAGTTCTATTTATAAGATCAGATCGTCCCACAGCGGGAAAATTACAGAATTACAGTAGAAAAAGACAGTTTATATTAAAAAACAAAATTACAGTAAGAATATATAAAGACAGATAGAATCATTTAATAAGTGTAACTAGAAGAAATAATGTATAGAACAATTTAACTCAAAGATGTTTGTCATACACGGTGTGAAGTCTTCAGAACAAGGACTCACATTGGTGTTCAGACAAAGCTTTAAAGTTTATTGAGCTAACTCATCTTTCATGAGTCAAACACTCCAAGAGACCACGGGTAGAAGTAGTCTTACCTGAAGGGTTTAGCTCCCTCTGCTGGGCTCCAGGCAGCAGGTGGTCCGGGTCAAGAAGTGGTCTACTGAAGGCCATTTTTCAGACTCTTCAGGTTTCCACAGCCGATGATCGATCCGAAGTTAGTTTGTCCTAAAAAAGATGAGTTTCTCAGTCGCTTTCCAAAAGTTAGCTTTTCACAGCCGGGATTTGCAGCAGCTCGTTTCCAAGTTCACGTGCAAAAGGGAATCCGGAAGGGTCAGCAGGCCTTTTATAAACTCGGTCTCTGTTTCTATGACAACGACGAACGCACGCGCGTGTGCGTCTTACAAAGAAACATTAATTACTTTAAAATCAAAATGAATATTTTCTCCAATTTTTTCATCTTCAATAAATTTAATCCGTCCTTTTTTAATGTAAAAACACAACAAGCTGCTGTGGTGTTTAAAATGAGTGAAGTCCAGGATTTAAAATGTTGAAAACGAAGAAAGGTGGAAACTATGAATTAAATAAGGTCAAACTAAAATGAAATCATACTTTATACATTTTTACAACAAAAAGCAAGTGTGTTTTTAAGACCTTTTTATTTTTTTATAGCAGCCAATCAATCAATCAATCTTTATTTATATAGCGCCAATTCATAACAAACGTTATCTCCAGACGCTGTCCAAGCGTTAACAGGTCTCGACCTGTAAATGATAATAAATTTTATTAACAGAGACCCAACATCAAGACAGGAAGTCTGATCTCATCTTAATCCACCATCACCCACCATTAGATCATATTATTTGTGTTCCTTGAGCTCCAAATAGTTCAAATGTAAGACGGAAAATAAAGATTTTAGACAATATCAGACTAAAGACAGCTATCTACAACAAACAGCACAAGTTTCTATTGGAGGTTTTCCTTTATTAGCTGCTGAGCTTCAAACGGACTCTCTGAACCACATTCTGGTTTAAATAGTGTTCAGTGTTGGAGTTGGGTCACACAGTTTTCAGGGTAAGTCTGGCTTTGTTCAAATAAAAGCCTTTTTATTGATGCTGTGAAGTTCAGTGTGTACAAACAGGTGTCTGTGGTGAACATGTGCGTTACGAAGAACGTGTCTTTCCAGGACTGAACGTTAAATGTGTGGAGTTAGCTAACAGCTAGAGCACATGGTGTGTAAGCTAGCATTGCAGCTGTGAACTGTCGGGATCTATCTGGAGTTTAAGGCAGCTAACCATCCAGGAAAAGCCTGAAACTTTTACAGTGAGAATAATTTGACTTTTTTCTTCTCAGTATCAGTTACACACAGTCTAAGTTTTGTCACAGAGAAGAAAATGCTGCTCCAGGTGAAGAACAAACAACAACAGAAGTGTGTGAAGTTGAATGAGGTGGAAGGATGCTTTGACTTTCTGCAGTTCCATGAAAAAGGTAATAATGTGATTAAACTGATCATCCACAGGACACAGGGTTATGCTGTCTTTAAATATTTTCAGTTTATGATATTAAAATTGCCGACATCTACATATTGTGATGGTCTAATTCATAGTTAAACTAAGAGGGAGGGATATTCCAGTGTGTACGTATAAAGATGAATATATTTTAATTTGATTTAAATCAACAAATAGACTAAAAGTTGGAGCGGTTTGAATCTTTTGACTGATGACAGTGAAAGGGCAGTTCATCTTTTTAGCCCTGCTGCAGTTTGAGTTAAATAACTCCATTAAAATGTGTGAAACACAAGGCTACATTTAAACAGCAAACCAAAGAAACTCAGTTTCATATCTGACTCCAACAGCCCATTCCTTTTGATTTCATTATCTTTCAGGTCAGTGAAAGGTTTTGTCTGCCACCTGATTCAAACGTTCTACTCAAGGATGCAACAGGGACTGAAGTTGATGCAGAAATATTCAGCGATCTCACTGGTCAAGGCAGCTTGGTGCTGACAGTATTCTGTGATGATGGTAAGACGTATAGGCAACACCTAAATATGTTCATAGCAATGTTCAGCAAAGTGCCTCTTCCTCTGGTGAGCCAGCTGCAAGGTCATCTCAGGTGTGTTGTTGGGAGGACGAAGGTCGTCCACATCATCAGTGTAGTTCTGGGGTTTCTCCTGAGAGCAGTGATCCAGAACCTGAAAAAGATCCAACCAAAGAAATGTCAGCAGTTTCCACAGTTGTAGAAAAGTTGGAGGAGCAAACACAAATGTGCTTTGTTCACAAGCAAAGCAAAGTGTTATTTCTGCTTTACCTGAAAGTGAGTCCAACATACCTGTGACAAATAAATGTTTTCAGAAATTTGAAAAGCTGCTGACAAACCTGAATACAGATTGGAAACACAATAAATACTTCAACCTCAAATGGGGAGCCTGGGTGTGAGATACGATAAGAGCAGAAATAAAACATCTGACACCTGTGATCAAATACCTGTAGTGGATACTTTTATACATGTGCCAAATTTAGAAACATTGAAGTTTGTGTGTCTAAATCAAGAAATTAGTGTTTGACTAAAGCAAGAGTCAAAGTCTGAGCCTGACATTTACAATGACTTTTCTGATGGAGGTTATTCTAAGACCCCTCCTCTCTTCAGAGCTGAGACACATGCATTACAAATTCAAATATCCTACCATGACTTTGAAACAGCTGATCCCCTCAGCTCTAAGCCAGGAATTCACAGAACTGGTTGTCTTTCTTTTCTTATCAGAAACTTGCCTCCAAAATTGGATTCAGCTCTAATAAACATACATTTGTTGGCACTTCTTCACACACAGGATCTTTCAAAGTAGGGTGTCAATATGATGAGCGTATACGCGATGCCGTGCCTGTGAGGGAGAGCAGAGGGTGCATGCTTCGGGCTGTGTGTGTGCTTGAGGCTATGGCTCACAAACAGTGGTCTGTGTTAAGGTAGAGAACGTAAAAGGTACAAAGATTTGAATAATAATAATAGAAAAAGCATTTTAAACAGTGCTGCAGATGTTATCAGCTGTAAACCTTACAGCTGGTAGTGCAGTTGGTGTCAGAGGGCCTGAATGCTGTTTCTGTGAGGATTAAAAGTAAAAATCAAACAAAAAAACAAAATCATGCTCCCTATGATGAAATACATTTAACTTGGCAAGAAAAAACGAATGAAACATCTCATCTTATGGATCACATGACAAGAAAATACAACCTGTTCTCAAAAAGACCACGGCGGGTCATGGCGCTGTCCGTGGTGCTGAAGCCAAGAAGACATGCACAGGGACATAGCAGCCTATTTTTCACCAAATGAATAAAATAGTTTATATTTTTTGGATTTTTCTTTTTTTTATGCACCGTTATCTGGTGATAACGACTTATTATTTCATTATCTCAATATAACAAACATCATTTCCTCATTATAACAAATTAGCAGCCAGACAGACTGGAGTTTGTCAGCCTCTCAGCTGCTAACCTGCAGCCCCTAAAGTAAACAAAGTGTAACTTACCGTAGACTACAGCTACACCCAGTGACTGGGAGCCGTTCATGGCAGCTCTTGTAGGTTGAAATCAAGACAAACACATTATTAATTAATTCATTATAACGAGGAAACAATATTTGTTATTTTGAGATAAATAAATAAAAAGTAGTTATCACAAGATAATGGTGCATGAAAAAAGAAAAATCCATGGCCTTTCTCGTCTTCTGTACGTAGGAGACTCCCAGAGACCCCTCTGTTTAAAATAGTGAGTCTAAAAATGTGCTGCACCGCTCTCTCCCTCTCCCCCTCCCTTCCCAGTTAGAGCTGCTGTGGCTGTGCTGTGGAGAAGAATCTGTGCCAGTGGATTCAAGCTTCCAGAGCGGTACTACAGCCACTAAGTATCTGAGTAACTGCATTATTGAATGCTTCTTGTAATTCAAGTGAACTTACCTTATGTGCCTCCCCGTGAAGAACTCCTTCAACCCTGTTTCATCTACCCAACCACAGCTCTCCCTCTCTGTGAAAATCCTGCAGTTTGCCTCAGTGGATCTGAGCCCAGGATTTACCTTCTGTGTCTTTGGAGCAATAAAGCCCCTTTCAAACTTTCCATCCGCCTCTGCCTCGATTCTGGGTTCTGGTTAAACAAACCATAACCAAAGTCTCAGTTTACAGGTGATATTTCTTCTTGTGCCACTTTTAAAGTTCTTTGTCTCTCTGGCTGCAGTTATTTCAATCAAAGGCCAAACTTTGATGTTAATAACTTTGTTTTCAAATTGAAACCAACCCTCTGAAACCTTTGCAGCTCTCTTTGTGCTGCCCTCCTTTCTCAGTCTCTCTCTCAACAGTTGTTTTTGTACCTTCATGTAAAATGAAGAACTCTTTTCTGATATAAGACAGGACTCTAAAAACCACCTCTACAAGGGTTCAACTAAACTGACTTATAAATGAAGATGTTCATGTGTATCATGTTTACAGAAACACACATTTATTTGAATAATTCATAAACTTTTCACAAACTTTCAATGACTTTCAATGACACATACTTTATAACTCTGAACACAAAGAGAATCTGCTTCATTCAGAGCAGCTGAGGAGGTTTCCCCCAAACTGTGGGTTGCTGTGTGAAGCTTCAAAGTCAGCTGAAGGGGAAATCTAACACCACACTCAGAGCAGCTGAGTAGTGTCCTCTATGTATGAACAATCATGTTTTGCAGACATAATTTGTAGAATAATCTTCTTCCACATTCGTAGCATCTGTAATATTTTTCTTTTGAGTGATCAAACATATGTAAAGTCAGATTTTCTTAACGGTTAAATCCTTTCCCACATTCAGAACAGATGTAAAGTTTTTCTTCGGTGTGAACAAACTCACCGTTATGTTTCTGCCCAAATCTACTTTACGAATAAATCCTTTTCCACACTCTGAGCAGATGAAAGGTCTCTTTTCTGTCAGAGAAACCACATCATTGGTTTCACCAGGCTCAGGACAATTGTGTGACTTTATAGTCTCTGCTTTTTTTGTTTAAGCAGATTTTAACCTTTTCAGACCGTAGCTGAAGCTGCTCTCTCCCCTGACCAATCCACATTTCCTCCTCTTCCTCTTTAATGAGTGGGGACTCATTCTCCTCCTGGTCTGGATAGGGGCTCCTCTCCTGCTGCTCAGGGGGAAGCTCCTCTTTCTTCACCATTAGTAGCTGAACATCTGCAGGACACAGTCAACAAATATTAATGAGATATTAGATCATCTTCCTGATGGAAAAGCAAATCTGACAGTTGAAGAAGAGTGAAAGAGGATGGCTGTTCCCCAAACCACCTACTACATGTGAATGAAGTTTGACTGTTCTGTTGGGTCTGTTTTGTAGTATGCTGCGCTGGTTTTCAGAAGTATGTATCAAGTACAGTTGATACATTTTTTTTTTCAAATGTTTTAATTCTTTATACATATATATATATATATATATATATATATATATATATATATATATATATATATATATATATATATATAATCCACAGTATTCCAGTCTTAATCTGCATGTTTTAACATGTTTTCCTTGATCATAAATCATTTTTTTATTATTATTATTTTTGGGTGAAAACTGAAATAGTGTCTTTTCCTGTTCTCGTTGTCATTCATTCTCCACACACTCTTTTCATGGTTGCTTTTACTATAAATCTGCTTCTTTATTTTCCTGTACCCCTGCAATGTCCAGGAACCCCACAGCCAGCCTTCCAAACCCTGAAGAGGACAGACAGAATCTAATATTCCAGGATGAGCCCTTGATCTACATCAGTGAGGTTAACTTCATCTTCTTCTGTGGTGTTTTAAGGTAGTTGTCATCCTTGATCGCTCCATGACCGCCACCTACTGGGTGGTATTAGTTTACCAGCACCAAGATGTTTGTGTTGTTCATTTTAAGTGCTGATTTTCATAAAATCATGTGGGAATCCAGCCATTCTTAGATTTAATCACAGAACATCAAAGGAATGTGGAAACAGATCAAATGGTTTCATGTTTTCATGGTGTTATATTCAGCTGAACCCACTTTGGGACCACTGATGTAGACAGTCAGTAGATTGTAGCGTGGTATCAGGTCATGTCTGACCTCTCTCTGACCTGAGGCCTGTACTACGAAGCTGGATATCAACTCACCAAGTGAACTCAGGGTCAAACACGTCATCCAGGCTATGAGTGACACTGTTACTGCAGCAAAATCCAGGAAGGAATGATGTCAGCAAACTGTGACTCTGTTAATGTGCAAATTTGTGAGATTCAACAGTATTAATTCATAGGACAATATAAACAGACAGCACTCTGATCACTCAGTTTGACTTTATTACAGCACAGACGTTTGGAGCAGAGCTCTTCATCAGTGCCCAAACTTTGGTTTATATTTTCCATTGAGTTTTGAGGCTCCGCCCCCTCTGAGCGCGTTTTGTGTTGGAATATTAATAAATAATATTAATATTAATTCCTCAACTCCCACGTAGTTGTGCGTTCCATAAATTCCTGTTTCTACAGTTCTGCCATGTGTGACCATTATTATTAACATCATTATTTAAGATGCAAACAGTGGAGCTAAACAGACTTGAGGAACAAGAACAAAAACCTCCTTCAAAGCGGTCAGTGACAAGGCTTTATTTCTTCACTCTGTCTCTGATGTTTGGATGAAATCAACTGAATTTATTTATTTATGGATCCATCAGCTGACAAATGAAGTTCAGTCCATTTGATGAAAACCTGAATCTCTTGTACAGGTTGTCATTGTGGACATCAAAAGGGTCACATCTCTCCCTAAAAACTCTCTCTCTCTCTCACGATCCACACACCAACATCGACAGGATCTTCTAAAAATGGGCAGGGTCTTTTCAGAGACAGCTGATTGGTCAGGAGGTGTTGCTTTACTACTCGTTGATCTCTTATCCAGATCTTAACCTGCTCCAGAGCAGGTTAGCCGTTCAGCATACGTTACCATGGTGACTCATCCCGTAAGAAATGAACCAGCTTTGTAGTACAGAAAATCCAGGGTTAACCCAGAAGTTACCTCGATAAGAGAAACTCCAGCTTGGTAGTCCAGGCCTCAGGGCAGTTGAGTCCCCAGTTCAGAGTCTAGATAGCCCTGTCCTTGCTCAAAGATGAGGAGTTAATGATCAAACTAGTGTTATGTATGTATGTGTGGTTTTTGTGTAGATTTACATTGTTGTTAAATCTCTTTCTCTGCATATTTACTCTGTGATGTTTGGTGTCAAACTGCAGCTTTAAATTCAGTGGTTATCAATATGGGACAATCAAATGTGTGAGACTGAGTATTTTAAAGTTTGAATCAAAGAAGTTCATTCAGGCTTCAGCTTTATTACTGGGAGGAGATGCAACTGCCTCTTGGTGGGAGAAAACCCAAGACAAAAGAAACATAAAAAGCAGAAATCTTCTTCTTGTCCATGTGAGACCAACAGTGAACATGATCTTATCACAACAGAAACCAAATGAGGAATTAAATGTCATGGTGAGACTTCATCAAGAAGGGGCACCATTTGGTGAATAGAACCCTGTACAGCTAACCAAAGCAATAAACACACAGGTTGGTGAAATCAAGAGGATACTCCAGAGTGGAGTGTTAATGATTGTCTGAAGGGACAGTAATCTCAACTACATTCAATATAAATTACAGACTGCAATACTGAAAGTTGAGCAACACAAGCTGTGTGGTATGGTGAGATGTGCTTATTTGGATTGAACATTAAATCAACTTTATGTCTTATCCCAGGATGGTGTATGTGTGGGGTCTACAGGCATCTCAGTGAGTCTAGTCTGCAGTACATGGTTCACTAAAATTACAAGCGGCACAATGTCATAAGGTGGTGAACAGCTGAGAACCTGAATTGGTTTTGGTTTTTACCATTACTGTGAAATAATTTTTGTTTAGCACCTACTTTTTCACTAACTTTCAATAACACAGCAAGGAGGCGTCCCCTCAACCATGGGTTGATGTGTGAAGCTCCAGAGTCATCTTAAGGGGAAATCTGACGCCGCACTCAGAGCAGCTGAGTAGTGTCCTTCATTATGAACAATCATGTCTTGCCAGACATAATTTGTAGTAGAATCTTTTTCCACATTCGTAGCATCTGTAATATTTTTCTTTTGAATGAACAACCATATGTCTCGTTAAATTTTCCTTGCGGTTAAATCCATTCCCACATTCAGAACAGATGTAGGGTTTTTCTTTTGAATGAACTAACATATGTGAAGTCATATGTCCTATTTGATTAAAACTTTTCCCACATTCAGAGCAGCTGAAAGGTTTTTCTTTGGAGTGAACTAACATATGTCTTGTCAGATTTTCTTTACGGTTAAATCCTTTCCCACATTCAGAACAGCTGAAAGGTTTTTCTTCGGTGTGAACAAACAAATGGGCAGTCAGATTTTTTTTTTGGGTGAATCCTTTCCCACATTCAAAACAGCTGTATGGTTTTTCTTCCTTGTGAACAAACATGTGTCTGCCCAAATCTACTTTTCGAGTAAATCCTTTCCCACATTCAGAGCAGCTGAAAGGTCTCTTTTCTGTCAGAGAAACCACATCATTGGTTTCACCAGGCTCAGGACAACTGAGTGACTTTAAAGTCTTTGCTCTTTTGTTTGTGACAGATTTTAATCTTTTCAGACAGTCTCTGGTCTCCTTCCAGTCATCTTCCTCATCTTCAGTCCCTGATCCAGTATCTGAGGAGGTTTCAGTCTGAACCTCATTCTCTGGTTGTACATTTCTTTCTGGATCTGAGCTCCTGTCTGGTTCTGGTCTTCCACAGTCCTCTCCACCAGCTGCTGTTTCCATGTGGTCAGTTAGTCTCTGATGAAGCAGTGAGGACTCAGGTTTCTCTTCATCATTTTCACTCTTCATATGGACTGAAGTAAACAGGAACTTGGTATCAGCCTCCTCCAGTCCTTGAAGCTGCTCTCTCCCCTGACCAATCCACAGTTCCTCCTCTTCCTCTTTAATGAGTGGGGACTCATTCTCCTCCTGGTCTGGATAGGGGCTCCTCTCCTGCTGCTCAGGGGGAAGCTCCTCTTTCTTCACCATTAGTAGCTGAACATCTGCAGGACACAGTCAACAAATATTAATGAGATATTAGATCATCTTCCTGATGGAAAAGCAAATCTGAGAGAAAGAAACTCAGGATCTTTATTTTCAGCTCTGCTGCTGAACTGGAATGACAATCTGATCTACTGTTCAGTCAGTCTGAGTCTGGTTTCCGCCCTGGCCATAGCACAGAAATAGCCTTACTCAGGGTCACCATTGACCTCCTGATGGCAGCAGATACTGCTGGTTAAAGTGGTGGGGCCAGTAAACTTGATTCTCCTTAATGTCAACTAGGGATGTGCCATATCATACCGTCTACGATAACACTGGTATAAACTTTTTGATGATATAAATTTGTCATTTTGCAGTATTTACACTGTAGGGATGCAAAGACGTATGACGTTCACTACTGCAGACATAACATCAATGTCTGAGAGCAAGAGCATCAGAGCAGCATGGACTGTATCTGTCCATGTCTCACACACACAGCCTCTCTGCCCACACCACCACTAACCATGCATTGTTTGATTTTTTCTTTTATCAAAACATAACTGTTCGCTCATCTTAAAAGAGGTGAAAGTGAAATTTAACGTCATTGATGTTCAACATTATTGTTGCTGACACTGAATTATCAACACTGACGTAAACATTAGGGTCATTTTCACAGGCTTGAGTTCAATATTTGTTAAAGCTATCCCTGCTTAGGTACCTCTCTCTCACCCTTTTCCCTCTCCCTTCACTTCGCTCTGTCGCCTCTCGCCGCCGCTCTCAGCGAGCTGCAGTAGAGCTGGAAAGAAGTTGAGACTCCAATGTTGGTTTTTTAAAATAACTTCTGTAAAGGATGTCTTCAACCTGTTTCCTGAATGTTTTCCTGTCTGCTGCAGGATGAAACGGTAAAAACTCTGTAAAATTCTGTAGAGACTGCTAATGAGACGAAAGTGCCTGCAAGGAGAAACATGACACTCCTTTCCTATTGGTCAAAAGTGCACCACATCAGCCAATCCCAAAATGATATGCTTGCTAGTAGAGAGGGGAAGTTTGTAGTGGGCGTTACAGAGGTGGAAAACAACATGCGCAAAAGTGAGTTTTTGATCAATATGTGACTCTTAGCTTGTTTTGATGACATCGTTGGTGTGCAGCGTAGTGTGTTTAAGATGTAGTGTATTATTTGGTTTTGTGTCAGAACACTCAGGTGATTCATGACAATAATTCTGTAAAATATTGTGAGACCTGATTGGTTTTGTAAATAGTTTCACAAATTTACAATTTATATTTGAGTTCTAAGTTATAAAAATGTTTGTGGTTTTGGATTTCCTATTTTTTTATATATATAATTTTAGGTCCAGTGTGTTCATACATGTAATCAAAATGAATAAATAATTGTAAGATCATTTGGTGCGTGGCTGAAACTTATAACTAAAAAAAAGAAAAAGAAAAAAGAAACTAACAGAGGCACTATGCAATCATCACCCCAGTTACGTCACAGAAAAAATACCAATACACATCTAATGTTGCCATTGTATATGCATTAAAGCATCATCTCAAGGCTCAGACAAAATATCAAATTATTTATCGTGATATAGCCTAAAGATATCAAGGTGTGAATAAAATGTCACATTGCCCAGCCCTAATGTAACAGCCCTGACACCTGCCCTTAAAAAAAAGCACAATGTGGACATTAACTGAATCATGTTGCTGTTGTCAGTGTATTGCTCAGTGGAGCAACAAACAAAGGTTTTCTCAAAGGTCTACATAAAATTATCAACACAAAACCAATACAAAGAGGGCTCTCAAGAGGCACAATTCCTGAAAAAGTCCCCAAAGCAAAGTATCTGACTTTTAGAAAATATTGTTGCGTTCAGGATAAGAAATTCTGCTATTTGATTACAAATTATTGTCTGTGTATACCTAGACCGACCATGTTAGACAATTTTTGTGTGCAAAAAAAGACTTTCAATTTATTAAATTAATGTCAGTTGATCTGAATTTTACAGTGTGACAGTTTAGTAAAGATTCTCTGCTAGAAACCTTGGCTTGATTGCATAAACTGCAAGTATAATGCATACAGAAGAGAGACATGCACACTCTGTGTAGCGGACAGTCAGGGAAAACAATGTCACAACCACCACAAGAAACACCAGGGAAAAAAAACAAAAAAACAAAAGCTTTTTAAAGTGCTTTCATGGCATCTCTGTGATGATGGAATCACTCACTCTCTACAAGCAACACATCACCACAATTCCCCATCTTATTTTTCTATTTGAAATTAAAAAAAAAAATTACATAGTGAACATGTTACTCTGCATTTACCAGCATTAGCCATAACATCTTTTTTTTTTTTTTTTTTAACGTAACATCTTTAAAAACAAATCACACAACCCGTGGCTCTTCCTTTGACATCTTGCTACAGACGTGACGTACAGGTAAGGACAGGAACATGTGTTGATGCAACCAGGAAATAATCTGAAGGCTAGACTGTCAAATTTAATAACAGCTGACAGCCTTTGAGGCCTCTGAACAGCTGGCCTTTGGAAGCCAGGTCCTTCGAAGAGTGCAGGCCCTGAATTTGGACACAGTAGTTGATTACATCCATCATCCATCCTTTGATTCCCGCCCCTTCCTCTATGTAGTCAATATGGTGATTGCTGAGTGTGAGAAGCGTCAACCACTCCACACTCAACTTTTTGACCGCTTTGAGTGCATCAGCTGAGAAATCAAAGTGCACTGCGTTTTTGGGTGAAAGTGCAGAAGTATATGGCAAGCCGTTTTAACACTTAAAAGCTGAGTTCGACTATCCGAAATTCAATTTTCATATGAATTTTGGATATCTGTTATTTGAATTCAAGATATCTGTAATTCAGTTTCGCCTAGGCGGAATTCAAATTACAGATATCTTCAATACACCTCAATTTAAGATATCTAAAAAAGTATTTACGGATATCCTAAATTAAATTTCGCCTAGGCGAAATTCATTTGTAGATATCTGTAATTCACATTTTGGATATCCGAAATGACGTTTTGCATATCCGCAATGAGTCATCCAATACACATGAATGGCAAATGTGACGTAATTTCGCCTAGTCAAAATTGAATTATGGATATCTGTAACTCACATTTCGCCTTGTCAAAATTCGAATTTCGGATAGTCGAACTCAGCTTTTAAATGTTAAAACGGCTTGCCATAGAAGTACATGATTTGGGATACAGCACGTGTATCAGAAACAGACGTGTGACGTCACGGAGAGTCCTATACAGTTTATGATCCAGACTCATAAGAAGCCTGGTTGGGTCAAGTTTTTCCAACATGGGACTCCACAATGAAGGGCTTCAAAACTCTGTATTAGATACATGAGGGACTGTGAGTCTATGTATTATACATGGTTTGACGGTGACTCATCAGCAGGAGGCAGATCAGAATCCAGCTGCTGTGTGTAACTGACTGCAGCCTTCTCCTTAACAAGAGGGTTTAATGAGTGATGTGTGTGACATCGGAGTCGTGTTGAGAACTGCCAGGAGAGGCGCTCCCTCAAAAGTTGAATGAGAAACATCACCACACACATTTTCAGAAACCAACCTGCTCTGTGCAGCTTTATCTCCGGGACTAAAATCACATCCAGTAGTTCTCTTTGTCTCTGGAGCTCCTCTTCGTATCCAGATCTTGTTCTTTGTTCATCCGGGTCTCTGCTAACCGCAGCGAGCAGCCGCCGCTCGAATAAATCTTTAAGATCCTGAAATCTGGACATCTCACATCCAAGACTCAAAAAATAAAGATAAAATTAACTTTGATGTCTTTCTCTGAGGTGATTTTCTTATTTGGCTGACGGGGAGCATCTCTGAGACTCTTTGAAAAGATAAACATCACCTTCTGCTTCCGTCTTCTTCTTCTTCTGCTTTGACTTCCGGCAGTTTCGACGCTACTAAGCGTATAACTGCCCTCCACTGGTCATACTAGGGCTGTTTTCCAAACCGCCTACTACTTACTACATGTGAATTTAGTATGTAGTAGGCACTGCAGACTGCCTACTACTTTTAAATGTAGTATGTAGTCTGACTGTTCTGTTTGATCTGTTTTGTAGTTTGCTACTCTGGTTTTTAGTTTGGAAAAATGAAACTACAGCTGATGGATTTTTTTTATGTTTAAATCTAAAATTAAATATACATGTGAATAAATAGAACTGAGCAAGGGAAGCGAATAGTTATTATATTTTAGTGAGGAGCTCGTTTAAGCAAAAGTAAAGTAAGTAAACACAACTTCAGTATAATGATGAATGAATCTGTAGAAGTAAACTCCTCTTGTAAGACTAGAAGTGAAGTTTTAACATCTTTTCTTTCGCATCACTGCTCCTATTTCTCACGGACTGTTTAACGTTAGTGTTGTATTGTAGTTGTTGTTCCGACTCATTCCAGGAGGTGGCGGTAATTCACCTAAACCTGAGTGTCCATAGAGAAACAGCATTAGCGCCGTGCATTGTGGGAAACAGTATGCCAGGTAGACTGGTCCTATGCGTACTGAGGAATTTTCCCGGATCAGAAGGACATCCGGGAATTTCTGGCATACTGCAGATTTTGCAAGTTTTGGCGTACTGCCTACTACATACTGAATTTCAGCCAAATAAGGCACTGCTAGTGTAGTAGGTGGTTTTTCATGGTTGCTTTTACTATAAATCTGCTTCTTTATTTTCCTGTACCCCTGCAATGTCCAGGAACCCCACAGCCAGCCTTCCAAACCCTGAAGAGGACAGACAGAATCTAATATTCCAGGACGAGCCCTTGATCTACATCAGTGAGGTCAACTTCATCTTCTTCTGTGGTGTTTTAAGGTAGTTGTCATCCTCGATCGTTGCATTACCGCCACCTACTGGGTGATATTAGTTTACCAGCACCAAGATGTTTGTGTTGTTCACTTGGAAGTGCTCCCGTTTTATATTAAACTGAACCCACTTTGGGACCATTGATGTAGACAGTCAGTAGACTGTAGAGTTGCCGTCTCACAATCGGAAGGTCGTGGGTTCGATACCCAGCTCCTGCAGTCACATGTCGAAATGTCCTTGAGCAAGACACTGAACCCCAAATTGCTCCCACTGTTGTTCAGTGGTGTGTGTGAATAGGTATGAATGAGATAGATGAACTGATGGTTCTAGCATAGAACCTCCTCCTCCCATCAGTGTGTGAATGTGGTGTGGATGGGTGAATGAGATCAGCAGTGTAAAGCGCTTTGAGTGGTCAGAAAGACTAGAAAAGCGCTATATAAGTACTGGTCCATTTAAGTACTGGTCTGTATCAGGCCATGCCTGGCCTCTCTCTGACCTGGACAGTTGAGTCCCCAGTTCAGAGTCCAGATAGCCCTTAGACCACCTCAAGACTTGAGTCTCAGTGTATGATGCACCTGAAGACTGTGAATTTCTCCAACAGTCCAAGTGAGGCGATCCTTCAGTAAAGCAGCCTCTGTGTGCGCCAAACCAGGAGGTTTCAAGGGTCAACACCTGCATCTCAACAGCACAATGTTCCCTACAAATGGGCTGCTGCTTTGTGTCGTAGTGCTTCTCCTGTATTGCTTTCTTTTGAGTTGTTCATTTATTCATCTTCTATATCTTTTATCCTGTTCAGGGCCACAGGTGTCTGGAGCCTATCCCAGCTGTCTTAGAGCGAGAGGCGGGGTACACCCTGGACTGGTCTCCAGTCAATCACAGGGCTGACACACAGAGACAGACAACCTTTCACACTCACACCTACGGGCAATTAAGAATCCCCAATTGACCTGATGAGCATGTTTTTGGACTGTGGGAGGAAGCTGGAGTACCTGGAGAGAACCCAAGGCAAGGCCCATTGGGAGAACTGGGATTAAACCGTCTTGCTGTGAGGCTGCGGTGCTAACCACTGTACCACTGTTCAGCCCAGTTTTATTATTATTATTTACTCATATATTTGTATTATATAATACAGTAAAGAAAGAAAAAGCCAGAGACAAACACTGAAAAAGTCAATTTCTGCTGATGTGTTTTACACTTGGTTCATTGCATTTCAAATAAAGGTCTACAATTTATAATATTTTTGGTACTTAGTACAGGGGGCTGGTTTACTCCAGAATCATAGGGTAAGTATATCATTTAATAATATCTATCTATAGTTTTCCATATAATCAAAGCTACACTGGTGGTACACTCTTCTATAGCTCTTTGTCTTTCTGGTTGCAGTTATTTCAATCAAAGGCCAAACTTTAATGTTAATAACTTTGTTTTCAAATAGAAACCAACCCTCTGAAACCTTTGCAGCTCTCTTTGTGCTGCCCTCCTTTCTCAGTCTCTCTCTCAACAGTTGTTTTTGCACCTTAATGTAAAATGAAGAACTATTTTTCTAATGTAAGACAGGACACTCAAAACCTAACCCCGAAAACCACCTCTACAAGGGTTCAACTAAACTGTCTTATAAATAAAGACGTTCATATATATCATGTTTACAACAACACATTTATTTAAAATTTTATATAAACATTCAATGACAAATAGTTTATAACTCTGAACACAAGTCAGCTTTAAGTGCTGATTATGCTGTCCGAACAGACATGGCGCCCGGAAAGTGGATGTACAAGATCCACACTCCCAAGAGAACGCGTGTGGCTTTTATGCTTTTCACACTCCATGCAGAGTCTGTTCCCAAACTGCAGGTGGTGTTTCACAAACACGTCTACCACAGTACTGAACTGGAGAAGAAGAGGTTGTTCACACAGTTTACTACATTTTTTCACAAATTCCTCTTTTCTGCCAAGGCCCTGTTTATACAACGCTTCACAGTGTTTCACTCGAAAACGCAAAAGACAGAAAAAAATCTGTGTTCACATGGAAACACTGAGGGGAAAATGCTGTAGTGCATACAACGCCTGTAGGTGGCAATATAACTAGTCTTTTGGTAGTCTTCTGCCGAAGAAGAGGTGGGCTGATCATCTGGTGTATACATTAAATGCAACAGATGAACATTTTGTTGAAAGGCAGTCAGCAGATTCAGCAGCACAAGCACAACCCAGTAAGTCCACCATTTAACCATTGTTGTTGTTCAGTTTGCAAAAGTTCCCACAATGAAAGTGGAATGCGCACACACAAAACGGAGCGTGACGTCAGCGTTGATAAGGCAACGGAGGCTGCAGCATTTCAGAAAAATTCCACTCTGTAGGGTGTTTTAAAAAAGGTGCATTTGAAGTCTGCTGAAACAGAGTTTCCGTATAAACGAGGATAAAACGCAACAAAACTTTTGCACTTTATCGTAGAAACAGGGCCCAAGTCTGGCTGCAATTTCATGCCAGGAATTGTTAATCACATACATATCATGGTGAATGTCAGAATTTGTTGTTCATCCGCTGCGCAGAAGCTAGAAATTGTTGGACATACGCAGCCGGAAATTTTCTGCATGAAAAAGACTGTGTGAGGCTGTTAAAATGATGTCATTTGCCCACCCGAAACCACACGGACCTTACAAACATGTCAAGCTGTCACAGCTGAGGGAGCTGTGGTGCTACAGTATCCCCTCAGTACCTTACCACCTGTAGTAGAGTTGAACCTACCTGCATCAACACAGATGGTTGGGAGAGGTTAGATCTGGCTATGACTGAATGGTGATAGTCTGCACATGGAGTTGAACTCTTACTTCAAATATTCAGTTCTTAATCACACATTGCTGGGATGCTATGTCAGTGTTGCAGGAGTAAACAACACCCCCCAGTTGGGGATTGGGATTGGAGCATTCAGAGCTGGTATATGGTTTTTCTTTTCCTGTACAAACATGTGTGGTCAGGCTTCTCTTTTGAATAAATCCTTTCCCACATTCAGAGCAGGTGAAAGGTTTTTCTTCGGTGTGAATAAACCTATGCCTTTTCAGATGTACTTTTTGGTTAAATCTTTTCCCACATTCAGAACAGCTGTAAGGTTTTTCGTTGGTGTGAATAAACTTATGTCTTGTCAGTGTTCGGTTTTGGTCAAATCCTTTCCCACATTCAGAGCATGTGAAAGGTTTTTCTCTGAGTGAACAATCGTGTGTTCTCAGGCTTCTTTTCTGAATAAATCCTTTACCACATTTAGAGCAGTTGTAAGGTTTTTCTTCAGTGTGAAGAAACCTATGCCTTTTCAGACTTGCTTTATGGTTAAATTCTTTCCCACATTCAGAACAGCTGAATGGTTTTTCTTTTGAGTGAACAAACATATGTTTTGTCAGATCCTTTTTTATTTTAAATCCTTTTCCACATTCAGAGCAAGTGAAAGGTTTTTCTTCTGAGTGAAGGACCATATGTTTTCTCAGATTTTTTTTTATGTTAAATCTTTTCCCACATTCAGAGCAGTAAAATGGTTTTACGCTTGAGTGAATAATCATATGTCTGCCCAAATTCCCATTACTAGTTAATCCTTTTCCATCGTCTGAGCAGCTGAATGGTCTCTTTTCTGTGAGAGAAACCACATCATTGGTTTCACCAGGCTCAGGACAATTGTGTGGATCTGGTTCTGGTCTTCCACAGTCCTCTCCACCAGCTGCTGTTTCCATGTGGTCAGTTAGTCTCTGATGAAGCAGTGAGGACTCAGGTTTCTCTTCATCATTTTCACTCTTCATATGGACTGAAGTAAACAGGAACTTGGTATCAGCCTCCTCCAGTCCTTGAAGCTGCTCTCTCCCCTGACCAATCCACAGTTCCTCCTCTTCCTCTTTAATGAGTGGGGACTCATTCTCCTCCTGGTCTGGATAGGGGCTCCTCTCCTGCTGCTCAGGGGGAAGCTCCTCTTTCTTCACTATAACTAGCTGAACATCTGCAGGACACAGTCAACAAATATTAATGAGATATTAGATCATCTTCCAGATGGAAAAGCAAATCTGAAAGAAAGAAACTCAGGATCTTTATTTTCAGCACTGCTGCTGAAGTACCTGAAACCATACACACTCAGCCAATAGATACAGTTTTTACAGCAGAAATAAACATGTTTACAGACTGGCACAAAAATTTCTTCTGTCTGAATATCTCATTTCATTCAAACACACTGTTTTCTAACTCAGCAGTTTAGACGATATGATCACAAATTTGCCCATCTGGAGGTTCAGCTCAGCTGACTAACAGGCAAACACCCTTTAGCTGTTTCTGAGGAGGCTCAAGGCCTCTGATGATTAGCTTCAAAACTGTTTTAAAATTAAATGGGTGACATCATGGAGATGGAGAAGCCAAATAAAGTCCTGGTTCTTGTTCAATTGCAACTCCAGGACTTTTTTAAATTCCTGGTAAAACATCCCTAGAACTACACTACTCACAGTAAGTTATGGATATTGTGAGGTCCTCAGTGGATTTCATACATAAGGTATTTGTTTCACTTTAGTGATTTTCGGGATATGGAGCCAACTGTATTAGGGTGATAGACACACCTCATTTAGTGTTTTCCATGTAATGGTCTCACTGTGTACAGTGAGCCTTACAGAATGGGGCCAATACCAAAACTACAAAAGGACAACCCTTTTCAATGTGGCATCAGTTTCAACATTCTGGGGGTATATAAAGCTGGTATTGTCAGTAAGCCATTCCCAGTTCATCATTCAAGCAGCCATGAACACACCACGGCCATATCAGGCCTGCTAAGAAGAGAGAGCGAGTGAATATGGAGTGATGCGCAGGAACAGGTGTTGTCTGTTGTCAAAAAGTACTTGAGTCAGTGACAAAACTTGCATATTACAACGCTAACCAGAAAACCATCATCAACACCAACACAGGTAGCCATGGCTTAAGAGCAGCTCTCCTACAAGAACACAAGGACGACCTAAAGCCAGTGGCGTTCTGCTCCTGGATGCTGTCAGATTCAGAGGAGAGTTAAGGCACATTTATGTTCAACATTGAATACTTATCTGGACATGGACAAAGCCTTCTGTCCATGTTCTGCTTTTATTCCGTTCATATTTCTGCACGTTCCCATTCAGCTTACAAAAACGGACCAAACAGAGCAGTACCACATGAAACCATGGAGGAACTTTTTGAATAAAGTTTAGTGAGTTGGTGAGGAAAATGCTTCTCCGTTTTTGTCTTTTCTTTAAAGTAATATTTCAATTAATGTGCATTTGAGATATCAAACGATACTGATATTGCAGCATTGAGTATTGGCCAATACCGATATTGATCCGATATGATATCAGCACAAACTGTGTCACGTTCATCTCTATTTGTCTTCAAGGCTTGAAGTATTGGGGGAATATTTGTGGTCTTAAACGAAAAATACTGCCACACAGCCGACATCACTCCTACTCCTTGTTACTCTGTTAGAACCTCAGCACATGCTGTTGTTGTGATCACATGGGCTCTGCATGCTGGATAGAAGTACTTGAGCCAAGTCTGGAATGGACTGCTTGTATCAGAGTGCTTATATTGGAGATTTCAGATGCAGGCCGATATCTGACTGACAGCCGATATCAATATCGGATTGGGACATTCCTATTGGTTATCAGTATGGGTATTGGCTTTTAGGAGCCGAAAGTTATTTATCGGTATCAGTTTTTTAAAAAAGTTATGGTGTATCCCTAAGTGGAATGCAAGTTTTGTGGGAGAAAGCATGAAAAAAGCAAACAGAAATGCCCTGCATATGGTGAGAAATGCAGGAAGTCTGGCAAAGAGAACCATTTTGCAGTGAAATGCAGAGTAAGCCCCGACCAAAGGAAAAAGAAACAGGTACACAGTGTAGCACAATATTAGAGTGATGAGTATGAAGAAATCCTATGTGTTACAGAAGTGGGGGTGGAGGATGTGAATGCCGATGACAACATCAAAGAGAAGGACACACAACTCTTTGCTGGAATGCTATTGGGTAAGATGCAGTGGAATTCTAAATTGACTGTGATGCAAAGTGTAATGCCTTCCCAGTTAACATGCTTAACCCTGACATTAAACTTGAAGAGACAAAGACTGTATTAGTAATGTACAACAAAAGCAAACTGAGGCCACTGGGAAAATGTAAAGTGAAATTAAGAAACCTGTGAAACCAAAAACTCTACCAGTTAGAGTTCCAGGTGGTGGACAAAGATGGCACTGTGCCAGTACTGGTCAAAAGAGCCACTGAGGCCATGAAGCTGATAAAGGTGCATTATGAAAACATTCTGGCAATAGACAGAACTGTTTCAGAGGAGCCCACACATGGACAGTAGAGGATGGGAAAAACAAAAGCAGAGTATGGTCTGTATATTATTTCAGATGAAGTGCTGATCACAGGACAAGGGGAGACACAAGAGGCAGCTGAATGTGATCATGATGAAAAGCTGGGACTTTTTCTGGACTGATGATGAACACAAAGGCATAAAACTGAGCGCAGAAAAGTTCTAACTGAGGCAAAAGGAGGCAACACACATAGGACACCTCCTAACAGCAGACGGATTAAAAATAGGTCCTGAAAAGGTACATGCGATTTCACAGATGCCAAACTGACTGTACAGTGTGACGCTTTAAATACATGTTTGGGCACAGCACTCATGCAGAGGGGTAAGCTTGCCGCATTCACAAGCAGAGTAGCCTATGCCCAGAAAGAAAAAGAGCTTCTAGCTGTGGTATTTAGCATGGAAAAGTTTCACCATTACACATATGGACACAAAGTGACTGTGCAAAGTGATCATGAGCCACCAAGGCACCAAAGGACTAACACGGAGCTGGGCATGCACCAGGATGTCAGTGTGATGGCTGTGCATCACTGTGGAGAACATGCAAACGGTGTCAACATGTAAATTCTGCAAAAATTCACAAACAGACACAGAGACACAAGCCTCTCCTGACCACATCTCAGCTGGAGGGCCCCTGGCAGAGAATAACTGCTGATTTGTGAGTTCAGGAGGGAGGATTATTTCATTGTGACTGACTACAACACAAAGGACACTCACCTCTCATCAACTTCAAGCCATTTCCTTATTTACATATATTAAATAAAACACAATACAAATACAAGATACTTATTTTCAAAGTGATAAACTGATTTTTTTGTTTGTTTGTTTTGTTGTTTTTTTCCTTTTTGTTCAAGTATTTACTCATTTTAAATTGAATTTAATTTAAACATGTTCCTAAAAAGTTGGGACAGGGTCAGATGCAGTCTTACCATTAAGGCAAAGGTAGGGCAATCTCCTCGGGCCCCCCAACCAGCAGAGGCCCCCAACCAGTTGCCCCCTCCCCAACCAGTGCTAACAGGAGACTCTCAGCTGAACATGTCAGTGATGGTCGGCTGAGTCTCCAGTTAACAGGGTCACACTTTACACTGAAACACCAGCGCTGTCTGCAGCTGTGTTATTAAATGTGTCTTCTTTATCCAACCTCAGTGAACCAGGTTTGAGCAGCAATAATCAATATTAACTGCTGATATTCTAAATCCAGTTTTTACTTTGAGTGTTTGATGAAAAAGTTGGTTTGGAGCCGAGGTTCTGACCAAATATGGACTCACTATGGAGAGGAAATAATAAGTGAAGCTATAAATGATGATGAACGGAAACAGATTTGAAGTTCAACGTTAAACTACGGTATATTATCAAACTATGAATCAGTCTGATTAGTAATCTGAAAATATCAAAGCATTAATATTCTGATAGATTTGGAGCAGTTCTCTGTCTGGACCTGGTTTTCTGGATCCTTTATTATGACCCAGGTCTCAGACATCAGAATCTGCTGATATTGACAAGATGACATCCTGAGGTGGTCTACTATCAGCCTGAAGTGGAATCATTGACTGATTATTGGTTAAAACTTTTTTATTAAATTCTGAATTTTGACAAGACTAAAGCTCAGTTTCAGGAATTTGAAGGGCTTTTATTTTGAAATGCTGCATCAGAATCGGCTGATATTAACTGGGTGACATGGAATCATTGATTGATTATTGGTTTAATTCTTTTATCTTAATCTAAACTTTATCAGTTCCACGATTTGAAAATTGTATGATTTCGTTACTTTGTTTGCAGAGTATCTCAGTATTGTGAACGGCTTTTATTTTAAAATGCTACATCTGTATTCATGTTTTATTGTATGACTGACCGTTCTTGCCACTCTCGTACGGGACTTTTACTTTGAAATTCAGTCAGGTTCACCGTGATACCGTAATGTATAGGATGTACACGCACGGAATGTCAAGTGTCGGCTTGCTTGACCATCGTACTCGGAGTGGCGGATGGCTTGACCGCAGTTTAACACTGTAGTCGTTTACCATCCATCAAGCTGGTGTTGTATAGGTGAAAAAATGTCTTTGTGTATGTGTTTTTTGACGGTTAACACACTCACGTCGCTCGATCAGCCATTGTTCTCCGCAGCACTTCCGTTGCCAAAATGTGCTCGCAACTGCAACCGTTAACTGACATGAAAGGGGTCTATTAGGTCAGAGCTCACGTCTTTGAACCTTAGCTTCTGGCTCGATTCCCCAAAACATTATCACACACATTTTCAGAAACCAACCTGCTCTGTGCAGCTTTATCTCAGGGATTAAAATCACATCCAGTAGTTCTCTTTGTCGCTGGAGCTCCTCTTCGTATTTAGACGTGCTTCTTTGTTCGTCCATGTCTCTGACAAGAGCAGTGAGCAGCCGCCGCTCGAATAAATCTTTAAGTTCCTGAAATCTGAACATCTCCTCACATCCAAGAGTCGAAGAAAACGAAACGCTGATGTCTTTCTCTGAGGTGATTTTCTGAGCTGACGAGGAGCGTCCTCGAGTCTCTTGACAAGTATAAGCTTCATCTTCTGTGACGTTTTTAGGCAGTTGTCATCCGCGATCAGTGCATTACCGCCACCTACTGGCTGCTATTAGTTTACCAGCACCAAGATGTTTTCGTTGTTCGACTTAAACAGGAAACAGAAAATTTCAACATTTCCCACTATTCTAAAAACTGAGTTCTAAATGTCATCATTTTCAAAGACTGTTTTTAATTTAAATGTTGTAAAAACAGTTTCTTGAATAATTAAGACACACAAGGATGTCAATCAGATGGTCCTTACATTAACAACATAAATTGAATAAAGAATTAAAAATTAAAAAAACATACATCTAAAGGTGTTGACCAGGAACTGACAATGTTGACAAAAATGTGTCTTCATTACTGATTAACAGAGAACTGTTTTTAAACATAAGGGTCATGGAGTAAAACCCTGGTATTTTATTCACCAGGTCCTGATGGGGAGCTCTCTGTTCACACAGCAGTCAGACAGGTAGAGGTGTGCAAAATTTACACTCTATTAAAAGCAAGCAAACTTAATAAAACAGTTTATGAAAATGGCCCTGAGTAAAAGTCTCTTTATAACAACTGCCCAATCTTCTTTGCAGGGGTCCAGGGGGGGCTAAGTCAAGAGGGTGGCAGGTGCAGCCTTGATACAAAGAGTCAGGTTTAGGATACAATAAAAAACACCACACTAAAAGCAGAAAAAAAGAAAGATTTAAAAGCACACATGACCCAGGCTTGTAGCTTCGCCAAAATAAGAACAGGTGTATGACTCTGCCTCTCTGCGTAGATATTAAAACCAGAAGAAATAAGGAGAGGTACTTAGCTGACAGGAAAGGTGAAGCATACTTTCGGAGAGAGATTGGATCTCGACTTGACAGTAGTAGATGGTGGTTGGCATGACTCGACTGTGAATGGACAGGAGATGGCAGAAGGAAGTGATGGATCAGGAAGTGAGTTAGGGGAGATGGAGAGAACACGACCGGGCATTATGAAAATTGGATAGATTCAGGAATCGAGAAATAAATGAAAACGAAGAAGGCAAAAGCAGCCAAATGAGGTAACAAATACTAAAGGGAGTGAGAGTAAGCAGAGCGAAGAATCATTTGTAAAACGATGTGAGGAATTCAAAGTAATCATCAAGCTACAACAAGAAAATTTGTCATTCAGTGAGTGGAACCCAATTCAACTAACCAAAACTATAAATAAACTGATTGGAGAAGTTAAAAGTGCATGGATTTTGTTGAGTGGGGGCATTGCTGCTTGTGTGTAGAGATGGGACTCAACAAGGCAAAGCAATAAGACTAAATAAAATAGAGGGTAAAAAAAGTCCAAGCAACACTGGTTGAGGACAGAAAATTAACTCGAGAGGTGCCAAATGTATCAGAGGATCAAATAAAAGATGGTAGACATATATCAGGCCCTTATGAGGGCAACTTTTGATTATGGGTGTGTTTCATACACGTCTGCAGCAAAGAGCCATTTTAAAAAATTAGATACAGAACAAGTACAGGCATTGAGGACATGCAGCAGGGCTTTTAAAACCTCGCCTACAGCAGCCATGCAGGTCGAAATGGGTGAAATGCCTTTACGAATCAGGAGAATAAAACTTATGCTTACTTATTGGGTGTACCTACAAGGTCATGAGACAGATGCATCAAAAGATCCTGGAATCTTGGAGGACAGAAGCAGCACTGTCCATTCCTCAAATGAACATAGGTATCAAAAAGAGATACTATTCCATAATACACAAAATACAGACAATGGGGTTATTAGTCTGCTTCCTTTGGGTTCCTGCCCATGCTGAATGAAATGAGGAGGCAGACATACAATCCAAACAATCACTCAAAAGGCAAACAAAAGAGATACAAGTTGGCTTAAGCAAAGCACAGAGCCACACAGCTACAACTCTGTGTCTGAAAACTGGACTTTGGATTCACACTCACACACTCACCTGCTGTTCTGGACTATTGTGGACTGGACTTTGGACAGACGTTCACTCATCATTTATTGTTTACAATACACCGTGTCCCAAAAGGTCATGCACTCCAATGGGCAACACTTTTGTCTGTCTCCAAAACAGGTTGCACCTAGTCAGCCAGGTGTTGTGAGGTTGTTTAATTAGTTCATCTGTTTGTGATTGGCCTATAAATTTCTTGGTTGACTACAAAGCATGTCACTGAGAGAAACTTTTTGGTAGTGTTGCCATGATGGCCAAACAAAAATCTGGAAAAGCTGCACTTTCAAAGCCTCAAGTCCGTGCTAAGCCATTGCCTTGCGCAGGGCAGGGAAAACTTGCAGGGAGGAAGCTGAGGACCTTGGCAGAAGCATATGACGGGTGAAGAAGTGGTGGCAGAGATACCAGAGTTGTGACTCCCTTGAAGACAAGCCCCGTGCAGGTCGCCCCTCAGTTCAGAGTATGAGGGCCAAGGACCTCATCTGCAAGGCCAAGGGAAAGAGACACCAATCCTGTCGCAGACTCTTGGGGAAGCAGTCTCTAAGAGTACCATCCATTGTTTTCTGACTGAAAAACTGGGTCTAAGAGCATACAGAAGACAGCAGATTCCTTGCCTTACAAGGAAAAAGCAGCTTGCTTTCGCTAAGAAATATGCTAAAATGACCCCAAGAGACTGGGAAAACTGGGTTTTCTCTGATGAGTGCCCCCTCTACTTATTTTCAATTCCCAACAGCCAAAATGACCGCATTTACACTGACAATCGACTGGAAGTACCACCTTCTGAACAGGTCAAGTTCAGCGCCCATTGCATGGTCTGGGGGGCGATGTCAAATTCAGGGCTGTCTGAGTTGCATGTTGTACCCCAGGGCACCACTATCAACGCTGAGTATTATGTTAAGAACATTCTCCAGCCAGTGCTACTTCCCATACTCACCAGAAAGAAGAAATCGGGCCCCATCACAGCTAGGAAGATGTTCAAAAGGCGTGCGGAAGTGGTCTTCGTGCAAGATGGTGCCTCTGCACATACTGCTTGTACAACTCAGCAGTGGTGTTCTGAGCACCTTCCTGGCTTTCTGCACAAAGAGGAATGGCCACCCAACTCCCCGGACCTCAATCCGATTGAGAACTGCTGGGGTGGATGAGTGAAGCTGCGTGTGTATCAAACTAGTTTTGGTTCACCTGAAGAAAAAACAACATTCTAACGATGATGGCTGAGATGGATGCAGCTGTAGTTCCTCATGTTTTTATTTATGTAGGTGTCATGGTGTTTGTTTGTTGTGTTAGAGCCACAGACTGTATGAGCATAGTGACCCTATTTATCATGGTCACCTACTTCCTCATCTGGCTGAACACCGAGGCTTACTGAGACCTGCCGAGTCCTGCCAAATCCAACCGCAGCCCGATTGCAACCACTGAGGTGTTTGATTTTTTGCTCCAGGAGGGACAAAAAGTCACCCAACATCACTTAAAGGAGTCTGCTGCAGACCTCTACCATCAAGCCCGTCTCTGCAGACCTCCACAGACAGCCTGGAAGTGATGTCATTTATTGTGGTCATTGCACCCAGAGACAGCAGTTATGTGGCTATTCTGTAGTATCCAACACAACACAACAAAATAATAATAATAAAAAAGTCTTTTAGCACATAACTTGGTCTTTCTTTCAATCAAACAAGTAATTGAATAAGACATCAGTATGATGGATTTACTGTTCTCAAATACCTAAACATAGGTGTAAGCTGTGCTTTACTAATTTTAGTTGTAAGAGCTACACAAACATTAACAATAGCTGTAATGAAAGAACGTTTGTTTTAGCTGTTCCGTACAAATGTTAGCATTAGCTGTAATGCATGAACATTTGCATTAACTGCAATGTAAGAACATTAGCATTAGTGGTGATGTCTGAACATTAGCTTTCATTGTGATGTATGGAAGTTAGCATTTACCATAATGTTAGATAAGACGGGATATTCCTTTGTTCATCCCACAACGGGGAAATTCACAGTCACAGCAGCAGGACAAAAAAGTGTACAGAGCAAAAAATTCTAAGAATATATAAACAGTAATATAATAAGTGTCAACTAGGAAAAAAAAATCCATCAGAGACGACAGCCTGACCATAATTCTCCAGTCAACATCCACCTCCAAAGGGTCCAGAGGGCAGTCTAATTTGTGCTGGCCTTCTTCACCAGTTTGTTCAGTCTTGCTTTCCTGTATCCTGTCCACTCACAGCAGCAGAAATCCTTCAATGTCGTGTTTGTGTCCTGTGTTAGCTCTGTTAGCCATGTTTCTGCAAATAGTATGATGCTACTCTGCCTTCTGGTATTCCCTCTGGTACTGGGTTAGCACCACTAGCTTGTCCACTTTTTTTCTGAAAACTTCTGGGGAACTAAAGATAGATACAAAAATTCAGCTCAGATGGTAAAAGATATCTTTTAATTTTTGCAAGAATGGAACACACATGCATCAGAAGGAATACACAGGAGTTTTCATCTAACAAGTTAAACAATCTTTTATGTTCTATCTGAGAGTGTCAGGTGTTCCTGAACATGAGATGCACTAACTGAAGAATCTCTGTTCCTTGGTTCCTTCCTAAGTCAGTGCAACTGTGCTGTGCTCCCATATTGCACTACATTGCACTCCAACATCACTGCAACCTGTCTCACAGACTCCTGAGACACAAACCTTATCCATTCTGAAGGACCTTCTGAAAGTTTATACGCTCTCTACAGAGGACCACTGGACCTCTGATAGAGTGACCATCAGGTTCTTTGTCCCCTCCTTGACAAAGGCCCTTCTCCCCTGATTGCTCAGTTTAAACGGGTGTCCAGCTCTAGGAAGAGTCCTGGTGGTTCTAAATTTCTTCCATTTCGATGGCTAACAGACCATTTCTATACTATCTCTGCAGGTGGTAGTGGACCTCCAAGGGGAGGGAGAGATGCTGTCTGTCCGTCTCCTCTGAAGGAGCTGAACCTACCTGCATCAACACAGGTGATGGGAGTGGTTAGATTTAGCTATGATTGAATGATGATGGTCTGCACATGGAGTTGAACAGCCAATTCAAATGTTCAGTACTTAATAACCCATTGCTGACAACACCCCCCATCCCCCATCCTAAGCCTCAAGTCTCCACATCTACCGAGGACAGACCCAGAGGCAAATACCAGAGGAAGACACCACACAAGGTAACATCAACCACACCTGGAACAGGGAAGTTGTGTATGTATAGCACAGTTTGAGAATGTTAAAGCAGCACAGGCAGTGTTCCTCATCATACATTTCCTCACTCAAACACTGTCTGTGTGAGTCACCATGATGATCTACCAAGATAGGAAAATGACTGGCTTTGTGCTATCAATAAACCAGGTTTAACCCTGAAGTTACCTGGCTAAGACATTTTTCTTTTGAGTGAACAGACATATGTCTTGTCAGATTTCCTTTTCGAGGAAATCCTTTCCCACATTCGGAACAGCTGAAAGGTTGTTCTTTGGTGTGCACCAACATGTGTCTCATCAGATTGGTTTTGATATTAAATCTTTTCCCACATTCAGAACAGCTGTGAGGGTTTTCATTGGTGTGGACAAGCATATGTTCAGACAGATTTGATTTTCGTTTAAAACTTTTACCACATTCAGAGCAGCTAAAAGGTTTTTCGTTTGAGTGCACGACCATGTGTCTGCCCAAATTCCTCTTACAAGTAAATCCTTTTCCACACTCTGTGCAGATGAAAGGTCTCTCTTCAGTGTGAGCAAGCATATGCGTAGCCAGATCTGATTTGTATTTAAATCCTTTTCCACATTCAGAGCAGCTGAAAGGTTTTTCTTCTGAGTGAAAAATCATGTGTCTGTCCACATTGTTTTTACGAGTGAATAGTTTTCCACACTCAGGGCAGCTGAAAGGTTTTTCTTCGGTGTGAACTAACATATGTTTATTCAGATTTCCTTTTAGGCTAAATCTTTTCCCACATTCAGAACAGCTGAATGGTTTTTCTTTGGTGTGAACAAACATGTGTCTGCCCAAATCTCTTTTTAGAATAAATCTTTTCCCACACTCTGAGCAGCTGAAAGGTCTCTTTTCTGTCAGAGAAACCACATCATTGGTTTCACCAGGCTCAGGACAATTGTTTGACTTTACAGTCTTTGCTCTTTTGTCTGTGGCAGATTTTAATCTTTTCAGACAGTCTCTGGTCTCCTTCCAGTCATCTGCCTCATCTTCAGTCCCTGATCCAGTACCTGAGGAGGTTTCAGTCTGAACCTCATTCTCTGGTTGTACATTTCTTTCTGGATCTGAGCTCCTGTCTGGTTCTGGTCTCCCACAGTCCTCTCCACCAGCTGCTGTTTCCATGTGGTCAGTTAGTCTCTGATGAAGCAGTGAGGACTCAGGTTTCTCTTCATCATTTTCACTCTTCATATGGACTGAAGTAAACAGGAACTTGGTATCAGCCTCCTCCAGTCCTTGAAGCTGCTCTCTCCCCTGACCAATCCACAGTTCCTCCTCTTCCTCTTTAATGAGTGGGGACTCATTCTCCTCCTGGTCTGGATAGGGGCTCCTCTCCTGCTGCTCAGGGGGAAGCTCCTCTTTCTTCACCATTAGTAGCTGAACATCTGCAGGAAACAGTCAACAAATATTAATGAGATATTAGATCATCTTCCTGATGGAAAAGCAAATCTGAAAGAAAGAAACTCAGGATCTTTATTTTCAGCTCTGCTGCTGAACTGGAATGACAATCTGATCTACTGGACAAATGATTACAGGAGCCTCCTGCTTGTTGAGACACTGATCTCAAAGAAGAACTGAAGGTGGAGTTCACCTGTTTACACACACCTGTCAACCAAAGATATGATTAATAGATTTCAAAGTCACAGAGGACTCTCTCACTGGAGTCTAACTCTTTAATATAAACCCCACCTAGCCACCTGAACAATATGGTAGGATATACCGTCTGGCACCGAAAAAAGAGGAATCAAGCAGTCACAATATACAAGGATTAAGATTCAGTGCAGAATGTAATCCAAGGATGCAAGACAGTGGAGTGAGATCAAGTTCTTTGTCAAAAATGTCAGAAATTTCTTTGCAAACCTTCCTCCAGAAATGTTTAATAAATGGACAGTCAAAAATACAATGGTAGTAAGAACCTTCTAAGAATTTGCATTTGTTACAGTATCAATCAATCAATCAATCAATCAATCAATCTTTATTTGTATAGCGCCAATTCATAACAAGTGTTATCTCAAGACACTTTACAATAGAGCACAAAGCTCCTCATTTTAAGGATATACATATATGCATAGATATATATATACATATAAAGATACACATATACATATATATACAAATATATACATCCAACACCCAACATGAATCCAAATAGCCAATCATGAATCCCTCCATCATGGCGGCAAGAAAAAACCTTCTGTTAAGCAGCAGGAAATCTCGAATGTGGACCCCAGTCTCATGATGAACAGCAAATCCACACGATGCTGTGTTGGGTGTGTGGGACAGTACTTAGAAAGTGTAGGGTTAAATTTGTTCCGCAGCACTGGTGTGATCTGGAGCCGATGGGTGATTTTGAATTGGAATTCCTTAACTTTGTTGATGGTTACACAACACACAAGTGATAACCCTCCCTCCTCCAAACAGAATTGTAGCTTTAGTAATTTTTATCTGGGCCGCTTGTTTCTCCACAAAAAGGAAGATAATGAACTATGTAGGACTGTGAGTGACTTTCTAGTCAGAAGAACTGGAACCATTTGAAACATATTGAGCAGACGAGGGAGTATGTTCATCTTAAACAGATTTACTCTACCTATAATAGATAATAGAAAACAGATCCAGTGTGCCGGGTCCTCTTTAATTTTACAGATTAAGGGTAAAAAATTGGCTTTATAAAGTCCAAATGTATACCAAGATAGTTGAACCCAGAAGGAGACCATTGAAAAGGGGCAGAACTAGAAGAAGTCCAGGAGGTATAAAGAGACGGGCATAGCTTCTGACTTCACATAATTCATTTTGTAGCCTGAGAACAGACCAAAAAGTTGAATTATTCTGACTGCTCTGATCGCTGAGACCTCAGGGTTACTTAGAAAGAGCAACACATCATCTGCTTAAAGGGAAATTGTGTGTTGTTAAGGGCCAATAGTAATGCCAGTCACCAGAGGATCTCTCCTGTTCCCCTTCACTAGGGGCTCAATGGCGAGAGCAACTAGTAGTGGAGAAATTGGACAGCCCTGACAAGTGCCATGCACAACTGAGAATATGGAAGATTTCCAACCATTTGTGATGACAGATGCACGAGGTGAATCATAAGTGAGAAATCCACTTAATGAAGCTATTTCCTAAGTTAAATTTAGAGAGGACTTTCAATAAATATGGCCACTCAACTCTGTTGAAAGCCTTCTCAGCATCAAGAGAGCATCATACCCCACTGAATAAGATTCAGCAGTCTCCTAATATTATTACAGAGATTACATCCTAAGATAAAACCAGAGATTACGTCCTAAGATAAAACCAGTTTGGTCCATCGAAATAAGATCTGGAAGTACAAGCTGTAGTCTTCTGGCTAAAATTTTTGTCTTTGGTATCCCTGTTTCAACAGTGCGTAATGTGATCAAGAAGTTTCACAAGCATGGAACTGTCAACAACTTCCTGGGATGTGGGGGGGAGAGAAAAATTGATGACAGAAGTCTTTGAAAGTTGGTGCGAATGGTGGGAAAAAAACACCACGTCAAACATCCAAAGACCTGAAGCCCAACCCAGAACAGTCTGGGGTCATGGTTTCAACAAGTACCATAAGGTGCACACTAAACCAAACAGGGTTTATGGGCGAAGGCCAAGGAAGACACCATTCCTGAGGCAAAGACATAAAAAGGAATGACTAATCTTTGCCAAGGAGTACCTGGACAAACCACAATCCTTCTTGGGAAATGTTCTGTGGACAGATGAAACAAAGAGAGCTTTTTGGCAATGCACACCAACAGTTTGTTTACAGACGGTACAATGAAGCTTACAAGGAAAAGAAGATCCTCCCAACAGTTAAGCATGGTGGAGGATCCATAATGCTGTGGGGCTACTTTGCTGCATCTGGTACTGGAGGCCTTGATCGTATCCCAGGAGTCATGAAATCAGAGAATTATCAAGTAATTCTAGAGCGACATGTTCTACCCAGTGTTAGAAAATTTAGTTTGAGTCGAAGATCATGGGTCCTCTTGCAAGACAAAAACCCAAAGCACACATCCAAAAGCATGCAGGAATGGTTGAAAAGGAAAAAATGGACTGTTTTAGAATGGCCATCAATGAGTCCTGATCTCAATCTGATTTGAAAATCTTTGTACGAGCTGAAATCTGCGAAAAGAAACCTGAAATCTGGGAAAGAAACCTGCAAACATTCAAAAACTTGAACAATTTGCAAAAAAAGAGTGGGAGAAAATACCAGCTGAGAAGTGCAAGAAGCTTATAGATGCTGGACATGCTGTGTTTTCTGTTTCTTCTTTGAAATTACAAAATATAACCGCCGGCTTCTCTGGACCCGAGCTCATCTGAGATGGACTGACACAAAGTGGAAAAGTCTGCTGTGGTCTGACAAGTCCACATTTCAAACTGTTTTTGGAAATCATGGACGTGGTGTCCTCCAGGCCAAAGAGGAAAAGGACAATCTGGATTGTTCTCAGGTCAAAGTCTCAAAGCCAGCATCTGTGATGGTATGGGGGTGTGTTAGTGCCCATGGCATGGCTAACTTGACCATCTGTTTTTATTTATGTTTTACACAACATCCCAACTTCACTGGAATTGGGGTTGTACCGACACATATCACTAAGAGACAGAAGCCTGCGCTGATCAAACGCGATCCCAAAGAAGGCGTAATTTACTACAGAAACATCAAGTGATGAGGTGAGGGTTTATTTATTCATTTCTGTAACCATTATTTTTCAGAGGTTATAGATCAGTTTTAAGCTGACAATTATATGTGTTAAAATGTTTTGTCAACACAGGCAAACAGTAGAGAAAATATGCTAATCAAAAATAACATCTGTCATGTTACTAACATACAGACTCGTCGACACCAAGGGGCAACATCCGGTAGAGAAAAATGAAGCCTGTGGAGAAGTGCTAACAGTTGCTGTTCATAGAGAATCCTCTAGAGGCTGGCTGCAGAAAGACCAGAAGTCACAAACATATGAAGACAAAAAAACAGACTTTTACAGCAATTAAAACATATTTACAGCCTGGTTCAAAAAACAGCTTGGGTCTGAAACACTAATGCGCTATCAGTATGACTGTACAGGGGTGAATTTATTTCTAACTCAGCGGTTTAGAAGATATTAGGATTACAGGTTCAATCAGAGGCTGAGCTCAACTGACGTAGCTGACGGGCACCCTGTAGCTGTTATAAAGGAAGCTCAAAGTCCACATCATATCCAAGATGGCCCCGTCTAACAACCAGCTTTATTTGACTGAATTAAAAAAATAATCTGTAAAAAAAAAAAATGGACATCATCTTGCTCGGCTCAAACTGAGGTCACAACAAAAACCTTTGTTTAAATTTATAATTATTAATAAATGTAAATAGAATTGAGCAAAGGAAGAGAATAGTTATTATATTTTAGCGAAGAGTTTACTTTAAGTAAAAGTAAAGTAGGTAAAAACAACTTCAATATAATGATGAATTAATCTGTAAAAGTAAACTCCTCTTTTAAGACTAGAAGTGAAGTTTTAACAGCTTTTCTTTCGCATCACTGCTCTTATTTCTCTCGGAGTGTTTAACGTTAGTGTTGTATTGTAGTTGTTGTTCCAACTCATTCCAGGAGGTGGCGGTAATTCACCTAATCCTGAGTGTCAACCCCATAGAGAAACAGCATTAGCGCCGTGCATTATGGCAAACAGTATGCCAGGTAGACTGGTCCTATGCATACTGATGCTGTGTCTCAATTCAGGGGCTGCATCCTCCGAAGACCCCGACCTCCGAAGGCCAGTCCTCTGGATGCCAGGTAGGCCGTCACACCATTGTTAAATGGGACAGTCCTATCCTTCGGATTATTTCCTGGTTGCCTCATGTCTCCGCCCTTATCCTTACGTCACGATTTCTGCCACCTAATTCATAATCCTAAACTTAGTTTTTTTATTCAATCAAAATGTTTAACTTAACATAATGCAAATGTATGCCATATGATAATGAATTACCAGCTTCACGTTTTTTAACTGAAAGTTAAAATTCAAAGGTTTTCCAATTCCCCTCAGAGGTGGCGTTAACTGATTATTCTCCGTCTTTTGACAGAATTTTTTGATCCATGATGGAAAAATCTGAAGGTAATTTTGAGGGATTAGTAACCCCCTCAGTGATTCAGTCCACTTCAACTGTCACACAGTCATTCATTAATCACATATCTCACCTGCAGCAGACCCCCTGTACAGTTAGTGGTGAGCGTGCATAATTAATGAGGTATGGTGTTGTCCTGTTTATGATCTTACGTTCTCTGACCTGCTGGCTTGTCTCATCCTTTTAAACGTTGGCATCGATTGGCACTACGACTCACACGGGACTGAAGCCGCCTCTCTTTTTACATCAGGACCAAATAAATGCTCCAGGATTTCCTCCTGGTGAGGCAGATTCTGGCAGGATCAGGAAACCCGTCTTCTCAAATAGTTTTGCCGACTGCTCATTGCTTCACTGGGTGAAATGTTTCCAGACTTTAAAACGCTTGCTGAAGCAGCGCTGCTCATTCCAGGTGTAGCAGAACGAGGCTTCAGCCTCCAGAACAAAAAAACAGCCGCCCAAAGTCAGAGACGCAAAACCTGATGCTGTGATCTCTGCCGCTCTTTCGCCTGATGATCCGAAAAAAAAAAAAAGTTTCACTTGCTATAAAGAGCGTTTTTTTTTTCTTTACAAAGCTGCTGACAGGAGGGTCGGTATTATAATTTGTATTTTCTATTAGTTGTCTTCTCCTCTTTTTGCCCAATAAGCAATAACTTGCCCTGCATGTTATTACAATGTCCCGTTATCGATTTTTTTAATTGAGGTATCATGATTCATTATGACAGAATTTTTACGACCCCATCTGTCAAAATGACCGATAAGTAAAACATCTAGCTCAACGTCTGATTCCCCGTATCTGGCATTAGAAACCGGGTATAAACCCAATACTTACATTTAAAAGTAAAATTAAAACCATCTAATGTCACCATTGTGCAATTTCCCCCGTTCTTTTTCGGGACTGAGCAGCGGTGAGCAAAGGATCTCGGGATATGGAGGGCCGCGAAGGATGGTAGCGGTGTGTCCTCCAAAAAGAGGTACAGAAGGCTCTATTTGAGGGTCGCATTTGGAGGATCCTCCGAATCTGCTCTGAATTGGGACGGCCTTCGCGCAGCGTTGTGACGTAACTGGCCTTCGAATGCGTCCCACGAAGGACGCAGCCCCTGAATTGAAGCACAGCCTGAGAAATTTTCCCGGACCAGTAGGACATCCAGGAATTTTTTGGCATACTGCAGATTTTGCAAGTTTTGGCATATTGCCTACAACATACTGAATTTTAGTCAAATTAGAAGGCACTGCTAGTGTAGTAGGCGGTTTGAAAAACAGCCTAGTTCTTTCTTCTTCTTCTTCTTCTATTGTAAAAACAACTGCCCCTGCTCTTAATGAACACCTTCCTTGTAGGCTCATGATGAAAACCGTGTTTCGCTTTTTCTGTCCCCCAAAATCTGCCTCTGTGAACAGGACCCGCGGTAATGTAAATATTGAAAGCTTTTACTAATTTCATAATGAGAAAACATAAGATTTATGGGGATTATTGTACACGTATTCAACACAGTCCACACATATATAAACATTATATCCCATTTTCATAGTTTCTGTTCGGCCAAATGCTGCCAACCTTTAAATACTTCTCTAATGAGGATATTCATTCATTCATTCATCTTCTATACCACTTATCCTGTTCAGGGTCGTGGGTGTCTGGAGCCTATCCCAGCTGGCTTAGGGCGAGAGGCGGGGTACACCCTGGACTTTCACACTCACACCTACGGGCAATTTAAAATCATCAATTGACCTGATGAGCATGTTTTTGGACTGTGGGAGGAAGCTGGAGTACCCAGAGAGGACCCATGCATGCACGGGGAGAACATGCAAACTCCACACAGAAAGACACACCATGCCCGAACTGGGATTCTAACTGGTGACCTTCCTGCTGTGAAGGAACAGCACCAACAGCTGCACTACCGTGCAGCACCTAATGAGGATATCTTGATACAAAAACATACACACACAAATACAGGATAAAAATATTTCTATTAACCTTCTTTATCCACACAACAAATTTACATTAGACTCCACTTTTCCAGATGAATTTATAGTGGTTTTTACAATGAATTAAATCGTTTTAGGTCAGGGTTTACGTTTATGAACCTTAGCTTCTGGCTCGATTCACAGAAAACATGATCACACACATTTTCAGAAACCAACCTGCTCTGTGCAGCTTTATCTCCGGGATTAAAATCACATCCAGTAGTTCTCTTTGTCTCTGGAGCTCCTCTTCGTATTCACGTGTTGTTCTTTGTTCGTCCATGTCTCTGACAACCGCAGCGAGCAGCCGCCGCTCGAATAAATCTTTAAGTTCCTGAAATCTGAACATCTCCTCACATCCAAGAGTCGAAGAAAACGAAACGTTGATGTCTTTCTCTGAGGTGATTTTCTGAGCTGACGAGGAGTGTCCTCGTGACGCTTTAGAAAAAAAAAGTAAACGTCATCTTCTTCTGTGGTATTTAATTGTAGTTGTCATCCGCGATCGGCGCATTACCGCCACCTACTGGATGATAGTTTACTAGCACCAAGATATTTGCAGTGTTTGACTTAAACATAGAGAAACAGAAAATTTCAACATTTCACACTGTTCTGAAAACTGAGTTCCAAATGTATTCATTTTCCAAGACGGGTCTTAATTTTAATGATATAAAAAAGTTCCTTGAATAATTAAGACACAAGGGGATGTCAATCAGATGGTCCTTACATTAACAACATAAATTGAATAAAGAATTAACAAAAAAAAAAAACAAACTTTTCTTCATTACTGATTAACAAAGAACTGTTCTCATACAAAACATCAAGAACTTGTGTGTGTTTGTGTGACTTGTAGTGGTGGTGGGGTGGCAGGTGCAAGTTATTGCCCTGAACTGCCACGTTATACAGGGTGTGATCCGTTGATTCGGTGTTTGTGCCTGAATTAGCACTAGTTTTTTTCTGTTTCCACCAACAAAGCACTGACCCAAGGTACATAAAACTGGTGCTTAGACGGTCCCAGTTTTTTGCTGGGCAAGAGCAAAGAACTGACAATGCCAGGGGGCAGGGGCGTGGTTACTGTGATCAACAATCAGTGGGGAAAACAACCATTCATAAAAAGAAAAGCTGCCAAGCCAGCTGTCTGTTGCGTTTCCTCATTCAAAACTTGAAATGAAGGCAAAACTGAAGCAGCAATGAATTACCTCTCCTGTAGATCAGGTCCATACTTTATTTTATTTAACAGACTAAACAGCCTTATGTTATTTCTCATTCTTAAACAGAAAAGCTGCGGAGTGAATCATCTGTTGTTTTGTTTGCGTTTCCTCAATCAAAACTTGAAATCGAGGCAAAATTGAAGCGCCACTGCATTATCTCTCTTATAGATCAGGTCTATACCTGATTTTATTTAACAGACTAATATGCTTCATGATTTTTATCTTATTTAAATGACAGGATGTCATTTCTGCCTCATGATTGCGCAGAGAGAGATGTGTAACAGACAGAAAAATAATGTCACTACTACCACAGGATACGCAGATACGCAGAAAAATCTCTGCCTTCTTTTAGGTGTCCCAGCACTGTCCACAGCAGACGCCTGTCCCCGTCACTCGCCCCCGTCCCCCCGAGCGTGACTCCATCTCACTCAGCTCTTTGCCAATGGAAAACCAAACCGGTACTTTGAAAGAACAGGATCAGAACCAGCTGAGCACGGGCACAAGCACGGGCACAAGCACCAGCACTAGCGCCAACTTGGTGGAAAAGTGGTATGTGAAGCCTTTCTAAGTGATCTTGAAAAAGTCTCTCTTCTAGATATCTGCCTGATCCAAATCCACTACTTAAAAAGAGATTATCAGCATCAATATAGGTTATTTACAAATGCTATTCTTTAGCTTCCTGGTCAGGTCAGACAGGACCAGATTGATTTATGGCACGTTGAAGTCTCTATGACAACACCACGCCAGCAAACAAAGTTCAGTAGTGAGAAGAGAGATCTGTGTTTTCTCTGCTGAAAACGATTTCTGTAGGTAGACGAGCACTGGCAGGACATAACAAGGGTTATGTCAAGTTAATCTGAGATTTCATTTTTGTCTAACCTGCACTTATGCTTTCAGCTACAGGCATGGGACATGCTCACTCTCTATGAAGTCCATCACATAGGGGGCTATGTGATGGACCCCTGGTGTTCTTCATTGGAATGGTGATGCCTGTCAAACAGGTTCACTATGATGCCTTCAACTGGGCAGAAACCAACATCATTCCAGCTGAGCTGAGGTTCAACCTTTGCTTCAACCTTAACAACGCTGTGACCACGGGGTTGCAGGAACTCCACTTTTACATCTTGATGATCACAGCAATGGTCTTTAATAGCCACCAGTGGTCATCATATACTACATCTTTAGATTCGGTCTCTCACAGTTGAAATGTATCTACGATGAAAATGTCAGACCTCTCCATTCTTTGTAAGAGGAAAAAAATGCAGAATCTGTAGTGTATAAAAAACCTATTTTCCCCACTATTGATACAGCCCTTGAAAAAAGAGACTACTGCATTTTGTTCTGAAAACAGCATCTCTACATCTGTGACTGTCATTCAAATATCTGTTGATTTCCAACACAAGCACGTCTGATCCTACCTAATGAGGTACTGATTAGATGATCATCTAAACTCAATCTTATTTAACCTTGTAAAGTTTCTCTTTTGAATGAACAAATTATGTAACTTCAGGTGTCCTTTTTGAGTAAAACTTTTACCACATCCAGTGCAGGAGCCTATAACAAAAAGCGCGGTCAGCGTATCCTGGATAACTCACATCTATCCAAGGTTGACTAACTGCAACAATGGCAATCAGGATAATCGATAGCACGATGTAGAGTATCAACACAATAACTCAACCCAGGTTTGTCTCATCAAGAGCCATGAACACACATGTATAAGGGGAGTGCTCAGAGGCAGCTGACCAATCGCAGTCATCAGCACTTAACATGTAGACAAGAGTGACAGAGCTCCATGCGTCATGAGTGAAGAACATCTGATATTAATGAATTATGAGAAGGAAAAAGCCCGAATCACAGAGAAGGGAAACACCGTGGAAGCTGCCAATCTCAGGCAAAATACATGGCAGCGTTCGTAAGCTCATCAGTGACTCAATCTAACACTGATCACACTCATTTATCTCACGAAACGATATACTGTTAAAATGAATTGCCTGTATTACAATTATTATCTCATTCCCCCTGATGTAATCCCTCTGGAGTGAAAAGGACGTGGGGGCAAATCAAAACTAAGACAAAAATATTACTGTACCTGGTAAGTTGGTCTGTTTCATGTCATAACATCATGCTACAATTAAAATGTCATGTGATTAAATTACTCGATTACTCGAATGATATGTTATGCAGCTCTCGCTGATACTCTGTTTTTGCTATATATTTTTATCTTATTTTTGAAAACTACTGGCTGTTTATTTCAACAACTAATGGATATGTCTGTGGGGGGAAGAGTGTATTCAGAGAGGAGCTTCTTGCACTACAATGGAGCAAATCTGGAGTATACTCCCCCATTCCAGCTGAAATAAAGAAGCATTTACAGAGATACCGTGCTGGTGTAAAGATAAAGGCAAGGAGAGGGAGATACAAGCCCTTTATTCAATCAGTCATCAAGAGGAATGTCAACTCTGCCCAACAAAAGGGATGAACTGGAGATTTTGGTGAAGACCTGGAAAGTACACCGTGAGTGAAACCTCTTGTGCTTTACTGAAACCTGGTTGAATCCAAACATCTCCTGTGTGGATCTACCTGGCTTCACTCTGATACCTTCAGACGGAGATGCTAAAGCTAGTGGCAAGATAAAAGGTTGAGGACTGGCTTTATTTGTAAATCTGCGATGGTGTCATCCTGTTCTCATTACTGTCAAGGAGAGGTGCTGTCCAGACATTAAACTGTTGGCAGTTGGTGTGAGACCATACTACCTTCAAACGGAGTTCAGTCATATAATAAAAATTCTTGTTTACATTCCACTCAAAGCAACTGCTGAAGTTCCATGTGATGTCATTCATGAAACTGTTGTCAGGATACAGACTCAACATCCAGAGGCTCTCATAAAAATATTAGGAGACTTCAACCTTGTTACCCACCTGACTGGATTTACACAGTTTGTAAACTGTCCAACCAGAGAGAATAAAATTATTGATTTGCTGTGCCAATGTCAAGGATGCCTACAGAGATGCTGCCTTACCTTCACTGGACAGGTCAGAGCACAACCTGGTTTTACTGCAGACCTGTTATAAACCCTGAAGCAGCCTGCAACTACCCTTACAGTCAGGAAATGGACACCTGAGGCTAGTGAAGCTCTAAGGGACTGCTTTGAATGCACAGACTGGAGTGCACTCTTGAAGACAGATGAGAACAGCATGGACATGGACAAACAGGTTGATTGTTTTACTGAGTACATCAACTTCTGTAGAGACACAGTCATACCAATAAAGACAGTTCGCTGTTTCTCCAACAACAAACCCTGGATCACTAGTGACATCAAGGTGATCCTCAACCAGAAAAAAGGAACCCTTTAAAAATGGTGACAAAGAGCGGATCGAACAGGTGCAACATGAGTTGAAGATAGAGAGTAAACCACAACACAACAACATCCGTGAGGTGTGGAGAGGAATCGGTACCATCTCTGGCTACAATAAAAAGAAAAGACAGCCAATAGTGGGTGATGTAGACCAAGCCAATGAACTCAACCAGTTCTTCAACAGGTTTGACACAGTGACAGTGCTCCTCTTCCTCCACACGTGTGTATCTCCACCACTCCAGCTATACCCTCTCTTACACCTGTGCCTCCTCCATCTGTCACAGCAACAGGAGTGAGGTTAGAGCTCGGGAGACTGTGTCCAGGGAAGGCAGCTGGGCTAGATGGTGTGTGTCCAAGGCTGCTTAAGGACTGTGCTGCCCAACTGTGTGAACCTCTACAGAGCATCTTCAACCTGAGCCTACAGTTAGGGCAGGTCCCAGCTCTGTGGAAAACATCTTATATTGTACCGGTACCAAAGCTTAAATGTCCAGCTAAACAAAATGACTACAGACCAGTTGCGCCCTCACGTCACACATCATGAAAACCTTGGAGCGGCTGCTTCTACGCCTGCTGAGTCTTAAAGTTAAAGATACACTCTATCCTCTATAGTTTGCATACAAAGAGCACATTGGAGTGGATGATGCAGTCCTCTCCATGCTCCACGGTGCCCTCTCTCATCTTGAAGTACCTGGCGCTTATGTGAATATTATGTTCTTTGATTTTTCAAGCCTCTTCATAACACCATCAAGCCCATCATACTCAGAGACAAGCTCAAAGAGATAGGAGTGGACCCCTACTTTGTCTCCTGGATCACAGATTACCTCACAGCAAAGCCACAGTTTGTCAGGTTGGGGAACTGAGAAAATAATGAGCAGCACAGGAGCTCCACAAGGGACTGTTCTAGCTCCATTCCAGTTAACATTCTAAGGGTGGACATCGAGGCTGTGCCAACCTACAAATATCTAGGTGTACACCTGTGGACCAGAGAAAACAGCAGCAGTGGACTGCTCATCTCTCTGTGCTACAGGACTTAGAGATACAGAAAATCATTAATCCCTGCAGCCATTATGGCTCCATAATGCTCAAGCCAATGGGAGATGAGCTGAAATTCTTGTTTAATGTGATTTTTTATAATTTTATTTGTCGGACACCATTTCCCTTTTGGGCATTAATAAATTACATTATATACCATTCTATTCTTAAGTTGTCACCACAATACCGAGTTGATGTCTGACCCAAATTAACAGTTTACAGATCAGCAGCTGGGCTAAAATATACTCTCCCTATTTAAAGAAAGAAACTCTCAAACACAGTGTATGGTCTGTAGGAATGACTTAATAGAATAATGTGCTGATTCAAATTAAACATTAAATCCTTTTGTCAAGCCCTTTGTGTTGCCTTTGAATGTATGACAGGTTATATTTATAAATGAAGTTTGATTTCTCTGATTATCCCTTCCTAGTGAATTACCTCCAACTGTATGGTTACGTTTGATTTCATATCATTTTGGAAAATCACAGTCAGCATTTTTGCTTCTGATTTACACTATTACAGCCAACAGGAAGAAGAACTTAAAGAAACTGTAGTGACCCAGGACTACACCCCTGCAGAGGAACTGGCCCTGTTGACCAACAAGGGTCACGCCATGATGGATGGGGTATAAGGTTTTTCTTTTGAGTGAACAAACATATGTCTTATCAGATTTCCCTTTTGAGTAAATCTTTTCCCACATTGAGAACAGCTGAAAGGTCTTTCTTTGGTGTGCACAAACATATGTCTTAATAGATTTTTTTTTATGCTAAATCTTTTCCCACATTCAGAACAGCAGTGACGGTTTTCACTGGTGTGGACAAGCATATGTTCATTCAGATTTGATTTTCATTTAAAACCTTTACCACATTCAGAGCAGCTAAAAGGTTTTTCGTCTGAGTGAACAACCATGTGTTTCTCCAGGTTTCTAATACAAGTAAATCCTTTTCCACACTCTGTGCAGATGAAAGGTCTCTCTTCAGTGTGAGCAAGCATATGCGTATCCAGATCTGATTTGTATTTAAATCCTTTTCCACATTCAGAACAGCTGTAAGGTTTTTCTTTGGTGTGCGCAAACATATGTCTTATCAGATTTTTTTTTATGCTAAATCTTTTCCCACATTCAGAACAGCTGTGACAGTTTTCATTGGTGTGGACAAGCATATGTTCAGTCCGATTTGATCTTCGTTTAAAACCTTTACCACATTCAGAGCAGCTAAAAGGTTTTTCGTCTGAGTGAACAACCATGTGTCTCTCCAGATTTCTAATACAAGTAAATCCTTTTCCACACTCTGTGCAGATGAAAGATCTCTCTTCAATGTGAGCAACCATATGCGTAGCCAGATCTGATTTGTACTTAAATCCTCTTCCACATTCAGAGCAGCTGAAAGGTTTTTCTTCGGTGTGAACAAACATGTGTCTGTCTACATTTTTTTTACGAGTATATTGTTTTCCACACTCTGAGCAGCTGAATGGTTTTTCTTTGATGTGAACTAACATGTGTCTGCTCAAACCTTTTTTTTGAGTAAATCCTTTCCCACACTCTGAGCAGCTGAATGGTCTCTTTTCTGTCAGAGAAACCACATCATTGGTTTCACCAGGTTCAGGACAATTGTGTGACTTTACAGTCTCTGCTCTTTTGTTTGTGGCAGATTTTAATCTTTTCAGACAGTCTCTGGTCTCCGTCCAGTCATCTGCCTCATCTTCAGTCCCTGATCCAGTACCTGAGGAGGTTTCAGTCTGAACCTCATTCTCTGGTTGTACATTTCTTTCTGGATCTGAGCTCCTGTCTGGTTCTGGTCTTCCACAGTCCTCTCCACCAGCTGCTGTTTCCATGTGGTCAGTTAGTCTCTGATGAAGCAGTGAGGACTCAGGTTTCTCTTCATCATTTTCACTCTTCATATGGACTGAAGTAAACAGGAACTTGGTATCAGCCTCCTCCAGTCCTTGAAGCTGCTCTCTCCCCTGACCAATCCACAGTTCCTCCTCTTCCTCTTTAATGAGTGGGGACTCATTCTCCTCTTGGTCTGGATAGGGGCTCCTCTCCTGCTGCTCAGGGGGAAGCTCCTCTTTCTTCACTATAACTAGCTGAACATCTGCAGGACACAGTCAACAAATATTAATGAGATATTAGATCATCTTCCTGATGGAAAAGCAAATCTGAAAGAAAGAAACTCGGGATCTTTATTTTCAGCTCTGCTGCTGAACTGGAATGACAATCTGATCTACTGGACAAATGATTACAGGAGCCTCCTGCTTGTTGAGACACTGATCTCAAAGAAGAACTGAAGGTGGAGTTCACCTGTTTACACACACCTGTCAACCAAAGATATGATTAATAGATTTCAAAGTCACTGAGAGTCAGTCAGTCAGTGAGAGGACTCTCTCACTGGAGTCTCTTTAATATAAACCCCACCTAGCCACCTATACAATATGGACATTAGATAAACCATGTTCCTGCTGTCAATGGATTATAACCCATCATAACCATGACTGACTGACTGACATCTTGTAGTGTTAGGTGACAATGCTAAAGGCCAGCCTCTTTACTTCATCTAAAACCAAGTGGAAACCTCTGACTGAGAAAAGAAGTCAATGCAGAGGTGCTAAAAAAACACTGTTTTTGAGTCCTGGTTCCTATTCAAATGCAGTTTCAAGATTTTATTTAAAACATCCCTAGAACTACACTAATCACACTAAGTTATGGATACAGTGAGGTCCTCAGTGGATTTCACACATAAGGTCTGTAGCAACGTGAGGAAAGCTGGACACTCAAGTTTTGACCCTAACAAGGAAGAGGTCAGGTAAGAAGACCATCTAAACATTCCATCCAGGTGAAGCAATGCCAGCGTCAAAGTTGATTGAACACCTGCCTTTAATCTCCTTCAAGAGAGCATCAGTCTCTCAACCTCGACCATGGTGTAAATCAGAAGATAACATCATGACATTTAACAGTCTAGGAGATCCAAGCTTGGACACCAGATATGATCTTGGTAGGAGGAGAGCCATGAACCAGAGTGGGATCAACAAAATGCAGTACTGTGGTTGAAGGTCCTCTCCATGAACTTCCTATGAACAGCTCTGAGATAAAACAGATGAACATTTATGTAAAGCCATAGACAAATAATCTGATGATGCCTCTTGCCTAACATTCTGTTATTCTGATGATTGTATACTGGACTCCGTTTTCTATTGATGGTTTCAAGTCCCAGTCTCCTCCACTATACACCATCTGTTGCAGAAAGCGAGGGGGGGGGGGGGGGGGGGGTGCTGAGTCCCCCGTGAGAGAGAGAGAGATTCAAGAACATTTTTATATGTAAACCATGCCTCTGTAATATTTTCTGTAAAAACCTTATTATAATGTGATATTCAAAGCATGTCATACACATTATAATTGTATATGCTTAGCATGATGAATACACAAAGTAATATTTGAATCATTTTGTGGGATTATAAGAAATCAGAATAATCTGAGTTCAAACTTTAAAGTGTTCGGTATCATTCAAATCGTAGAATTTTTTTATGTATGAATTTGAAGGTTGCCTAAGAAGAAAAAATGGGAAATTAGTTATTGCATTTAGAAATTTCTGGTGGAAGTTCTGGCCGCATGAGGGAGAGGCGGAGTTTTCCCTCATCTTTAGAAGGAGGAGATTTTACTGTTGCAGGAAACAGGACTTTTAAAGAGCAGACTGCAACTTTAACTTTCACTGCTTCTTTGTCTTTCACTTTCGCACTTTGCTTTTTGCCTTCGTTTCTTTTTGCCTTTTTCTTCGTCCACTCCTTGACTTCTTTTTGTTCTGAAGTACTTCGTTGTCTGGCTCGTACTCTCTCAGACTGTTGACTCTGTGCTGCTTAAAGCTTGGCTGCTCTGAGGACTCTCTCAGACTTTGAAGTAAACTTAGAGTCTTCATGTGCGCATGGAGCCCAGCTGTTCATCCTGCTTCAGGAACGGCAGTGTCCAGTCAGCCGTTGGAAAGAACTGTACCAGCATCCAGCATCACCGCTTTGAGCTCCTGCCCAGATTCTCCAGAGGAACAGCCCCAGGTGTTTGTCTTATCATCACCTTTGGAAGCACCGGTGAGTCTCACCATCATGAAGCCATACTCATCACATCCCCAGCTACACTACATAAGGTCTCACAAATGAAATTTTCCATACCCGGTTTCGTCACTTCATCCGTCTCTACAGTCAAAAATCTCGGTGTAACACTCGACTCCACCCTCTGTTTCAGCTCACATGTCAAAAACATAACCAAATCTGCCTTTTTTCATTTGAAAAACATATCCAGACTCCGCCCCTCCCTCAGCCACACTACTGCAGAGACACTTAAACATACCTTCATTACTGCCCGACTGGATTACTGTAAAGCTCTCTACCTTGACAGCCTTACAAAGACTACAATATGTCCAGAACTCAGTCACCAGAGTGCTTTGTCACAAACAGACTTGGGATCATATTACCCCCACACTTTATCATCTCCACTGGCTCCCAGTTAAACACTGGATCACCTTCAGAATAACCCTGCTTGTCTACAAATCCCTCCACGGCCTGGTCCCCCCCTACCTATCAAACCTCCTCTGTCCATACATTCCTAGTCGTCCTCTACGTTTCTCTGAAGCCCTGCTCCTCTCTGTTCCCCCCTCCAGGCTCTTGCTGAATTGGTGCTGGTCATTCCAGTATTGAGTGCAGCAGAGCGGGGCTTCAGCCTCCAGAACAAAATCTTAACAGCCACAAGAAGTCGGCTGACTGAGGCAAAGATGCAAAACCTGATGCTGTTGTCCTCTGCCGCTCGCTTGCTTTATGACCCCCCCCCCCAAAAAAAAAATAAATAAATAAAAACATGTTCAGCTTTAACTTGAAAATAGTTCTGTGTTTTGTTTTCCCTTGTCTGCTTGCCATGAAAGCAACTTTTTTCCTTACAGATCTACTGACAGCAGGGTCAGTATTAGGGCCAAATAATTGGGTGAAGGCCCTCTTGAAACCGTAAGGACTATTATTTTTTTCCTGACTTTGTAACTCCAGATTACATCTTACACTTGAGATAAATGCAAATAGAACTAGCCACAAAAATCAGCCCCACGAGGAATTTTATGACTGCAGTGTTTTCATGTTGATACGTGCTCCACAGCGCCCCTTAGCCACTGAAAAGTCAGCCAGGCCAACTGGTTTGAGCTACAGATAAGATTTTCAGTGTGCATAACCATCATGCCAAGACCTTCAAAAAAGTCTCTTAGGACCATAGGGAATACCTAACAGGAAGCTCGGATATTGGAGCTAAACGTCTGATTTTGACTGTTTAAGGGTACGTATTTGATCAAAATTGTTGCACAGTTTTTTTCCGATCATCTTGAAAATGTTTTTGTGTGTATAAGACAAGTTGATGATTTAAGTTATTAAAGAAAGTCTAACGTCTCAATGGACAGGCCTGATTTTTGGTGGGCATCACTATCATGGCAGGACCTACAAAAAACGTCTCTTACGACCATGGTATACTCTACTCTAGTACTATTTATTCATGAACACCAGCACACGACTCGAGCAATGTTCTGCAATGTGCACGCCACAACAGCAGGTGGCACTGTTGATGCTGTTTAAGACCATAGATCTACATCATAGATACGGCGAGGAGCCCAGGAAAGAGGACAGCATCACTCAACCTGGACCGCACAAAATCACGGTCCCAAACTCACTTGTTGGCTACTTGCAGAATTGTTTCTCCTACTTGAAGAATTTTTTCTCCTACTTGCAGATTTTTTTTTTTGTACTCGAGAAGAAAAAATAAAATCTTGAACAATATTTTTTTTTGTACTTGAAAGATTTTATTTTTGCGCCTCAAGGATATTTTCATTTAAGTGAAAATACATTTTTCTGTATTTGTGAATCAAGATGTATTTGTTGGAGAGACATTTTTTTTCATTAATCAAACTAAATACATTAGTTGTGAATTATGTTTTGCTTTTGCAAATCACACTAAGTTTGTTTGTGAATCACTGGCTGCAAATAAAACACAGTTTTTGTGTTTGTGAGGTTTTGGCACTAATTTAACTCCATACAGGAGCACAGAACAACTCTGCTCTGCAACCTGACAGGACACTCGTGCTTCCCTCTCCTGCAGGTGCACACGTATCGAGCACATGAATCCAGTATGGCAAAACACACATTTTCATATGAAATGCAGCCGACTGTCTATTTACAAACATGACATTTTTTCAAATTGCATTTATAGAGACGTAAAAAATTAAATAAAATGATGTTACAACCATAACTAGCTAAGAGATGCTCCAAAATTTTGCAGTTAAGGCTTTTAGAGGGTCTCTTGAGTCAATGAAGGGGTCATGGACGCCCCCAGACCCTCTGTATTACACAGTGATTATGGGTAATTTTGTCAGTGTAATATACTGCGGACTGTCGTTCAACAGTACAGCCATGAGAATGACTGACAAGTAAAAGAAATGAATAAATCTGAATAAATGCATTTAGTCTTGTTCATGTATTTCACTCATGTAAAATGACTTGACAAACAAAGGAAGCCGCGATTACTTGTCAAATTATGATCAAAGAATTAGACCAGTTACGTCACAACGCTGCATGACTGCCATCCCAATTCAGAGGATCCTCCAAATGCAGTCCATAAATGCAGCCTTCTTTGCCTCTTTTTGGAGGACACACCGCTACCATCCTTCGCAGCCCTCCATATCCCAAGATCCTTTGCCCACCACTGCTCATTCCCGAAAAAGAACGGGTGAATATGCACAATGGTGACTTCAAGTGGTGCTAATATGATTTTTAAATGTAAGTATTGGGTTTATACTTGATTTTTACTCATTTTAACATCCAATGTCAGATACGGGGAATCAGACGTTGAGCTAGATGTTTTACTTATCGTCATTTTGAGGTCCTAAAAATCTTTCATAATGAATAATGATCCCTCAATTAAAAAATTGATAATGACACCTATTAATTATTAATTATATATTTTAGCATGTCATCATAAAAGCGACTCAAATACAACTTTAACGTCAATTATGCAGGGCAATTTATTGCTTATTGGGCAAGAAGAGGAGAAGACAACTAATAGGAAATACAAATTATAATACCGACCCTCCTGTCAGCAGCTTGGTAAAGAAAAAAATTGCTCTTATAGCAAGTGGAACTTTTGTTGTTGTTGTTGTTGTTGTTGTTGTTGTTGTTGTTGTTGTTTGGGTCATCAGGTGAAAGAGCGGCAGAGATCACAGCATCAGGTTTTGCGTCTCTGACTTTGGGCGGCTGGTTTTTGTTCTGGAGGCTGAAGCCTCGTTCTGCTACACTAGATACTGGAATGAGCAGCGCTGCTTCAGCAAGCGTTTTAAAGTCTGGAAACATTTCAACCAGTAAAGTGATAGGGGTTCGCAAGACTCAAGACGGGTTTCCTGATCCTGCCAGAATCTGCCTCACCAGGAGGAAATCCTGGAGCATTTGGTCCTGATGTAAAAAGAGAGGCGGCTTCAGTCCCGTGTGAGTCGTAGTGCCAATCGATGCCAACGTTTAAAATGATGAGACAAGCCAGCAGGTCAGAGAACGCAAGATCATAAACAGGACAACACCATACCTCATTAATTATGCACGCTCGCCACTAACTGTACAGGGGGTCTGCTGCAGGTGAAATATGTGATTAATGAATGACTGTGTGACAGTTGAAGTGGACTGAATCACTGTCGGGGTTTGTAATCCCTCAAAATTACCTTCAGATTTTTCCATCATTGATTCTGTCAAAAGACAGAGAATAATCGGTTAACACCACCTCTGAGGGGAATTGGAAAACCTTTAAATTTTAACTTTCATAAAATATGTGAGGCTGGTAATTCATTAGCATATAGCATAAATTAGCATTATGTTAAGTTAAACATTTTGATTGAATAAAAAACTAAGTTTAGGATCATGAATTAGGTGGCAGAAATCGTGATTTAAGGGTAAGGGCAGGAACATCTGATGACGCAACCAGGAAATAATTTGAAGGCTAAGACTGTATGGCAAGCCGTGTTAACATTTAAAAGCTGAGCTCGACTATCTGAAATTCGAATTTTGACGAGGCGAAATGTGAATTTAAAATATCCATAATTCAATTTTAACTAGGCGAAATGTGAATTTAAGATATCCATAATTCAATTTTGACTAGGAGAAATGTGAATTCAAGATATCTGTAATTCAATTTTGACTGTGAATTTTGGATATCTGTTATTTGAGTTCAAGATATCTTTAATTCAGTTTCGCCTAGGCGGAATTCAAATTACAGATATCTTTAATTCGCCTCAATTTAAGATATCTAAAAAAGTATTTACGGATATCCTAAATTAAATTTCGCCTCGGCGAAATTCATTTGTAGATATCTGTAATTCACAATTTGGATATCCGAAATGACGTTTTGCATATCCGCAAGGAGTCATCCAATCGGAAAAATTGAATACAGATATCTGAAATTCGAATTTCGGACAGTCGAGCTCAGCTTTTAAATGTTAAAACGGCCTGCCATAAAGACTGTCCCATTTAACAACGGTGTGACGTAGCCTACTCTGCATCCAGAGGATAAAGCCCCTGGATTGAGACACAGCACGTGTTTCGCTCTTCTGTCCCCCAAAATCTGCCGTAGAGGAACATGGCGGTTTGTTGTCTGCCTCTGTGAACAGGACCCGCGGTTATGTAAATATTAAAAGCTTTTAGTAACTTCATAATGCGAAAACGAAATATTTATGGGTATTATTGTACACTTCTTCAACACACTTCACCCACATAAACATTATATCCCATTTTCATAGTTTCTGTTCGGCCAATTGCTGCCAACGTCTACCCACCACACCTTTAAATACTTTTCTAATGAGGATATTTGGACACACACACATAAATACACGCAAACAATTATAACAAACTAGGATAAAAACTTCTATTGATCATCTTTTTCCACACAGCACATCCACATTCGACTCCACATTTCCAGATGAATTTATAGTAGTTTTTACATGGATTACTGGTTTAGGTCCGAGCTTACCTCTATGAACCTTAACTACTGGCTATATTCCCTGAAACATTATCACACACATTGTCAGAAACCAACCTGCTCTGTGCAGCTTTATCTCCGGTATTAAAATCACATCCAGTAGTTCTCTTTGTCTCTGGAGCTCCTCTTCGTATCCAGATCTTGTTCTTTGTGGATCCATGTCTCTGCTAATCGCAGCGAGCAGCCGCCGCTCGAATAAATCTTTAAGATCCTGAAATCTAAACATCTCCTCACATCCAAGTCAAAAAAGTAAAGGAAACGCTGATGTCTTTCTCCGAGGTGATATTCTGAGCAGAGGAGCTTCCTCGAGTGTCGTGAAAAAGGTAAACTTCATCTTCTTCTGTGTTTTTTTTGTTGTTGTCATCTGTGATCGTTGCATTACCGCCACCTACTGGATATTATTAGTTTACCAGCACCAAAATGTTTTCGTTGTTCGACTTAAACAGAAAACAAACAAACAAAAAAAAAATGCAACAATCCACACTATTCAAAAAACTGATTTCTAAATGTCATCATTTTCAAAGACTGTTTTTAATTTTAATGATATAGGAAAAAAAGTTTCTTGAATGAATAAGACATAAGAGGATGTCAATCAGATGGTCATTTATTACATTAACAACATAAATTGAAAAAAATATATATTAAAAAAAATATATATATATACATATCTAAAGGTGTTGACCAAGAACTGGAGATGTTAACAAAAAAACAAAAATGTGTCTTCATAACTGATTAACAAAGAACTGTTTTTAAACATAAGGATGTTAAAAAAAAAACAAAAACAACCATAAGGAGGTAGCACAAACATCAAGATCTGTATTGGGTGGGGGGAGGGTGATTACTGCCCTGCACTGCCAAATCATACTAGATGTGATCTAAAATTTACATTCCTGAAAGTTCCTGTGAGGACTTGTGAGTGATCTTGAAAAAGTCTCACCTCTAGATATCTACCTAATCCTAATCCACAATTTAAACTGAGATTATCAGCACCAATAGAGGTTATTTCTAAATGATATTTCTTAGCTTCTTGATCAGGTCAGACCAGGCCGGATTGATTAAGATTAATTTGGTTGAAGTCTCTATGACAACACCATGCCGGCTGATCAAGTTTAGCAGTGAGAAGAGAGATCTGTGTTTTTCTCTACTGAAAACAATTCTGTGATTAATTTAGTCGTGATGGGGGACACTGGAGCTGAACTGTCAGACAGAAAAAGGACAGAAAACAAGAGAAAGCTTAACAGGGGAGTGCTAGGTTAGCATCGCTAGCTTGCCCATTGATTTTCTGAAAAACTTCTGGAGAACTAAAGATAGATACAAAAATTCAGCTCAGATGGTAAAAGATATCTTCTAATTTTTGCAAGAATGGAACACACACATGCATCAGAAGGAATACACAGGAGTTTTCATCAAACAAGTTAAACAATCTTTTATGTTCTATCTGAGAGTGTCAAGTGTTCCTCAACACGAGATGCACTAACTGAAGAATCTCTGTTCCTTGGGTCCTTCCTAAATCAGTGCAACTGTGCTGTGGTCCCATATTGCACCACATTGCACTCCAACATTGTTGCATCCTGTCTCACAGACTCCTGAGACACAAACCTAATCCATTCTGAAGGACCTTCTGAAAGGTTCTCCTTTCTCCACAGAGGACAGCTGGACCTCTGACAGAGTGACCATCAGGTTCCCTCCCTGACAAAGGCCCTTCTCCCCTGATTGCTCAGTTTAAAGACATATCCAGCTCTAGGAAGAGTCCTGGTGGTTCTAAACTTCTTCCATTTAGATTTGTGCCTGGAGACCATCCTGTCTCTGAGGTCTACAGACAGTTCCTTTGACTTCATGCTTGGTTTGTGCTCTGACATGCACTGTCACCTGTGGGACCTTCTATAGACAGGTGTGTGTCTTTCCATATCAGATCCAATCAACTGGAACTACCACAAGTTGTTTCCAGTGAATGATGTTCTTATATACATACATATAAAAAAAGTCTCTCTCGTCTACCCTGGGCGGTACTGTGTCTCCTTCAAGCTTGGGTCCTCTACCAGGGGCCTGGGAGCCTGAGGGTTCTGCGCGGCTGTTCCTAGGAGTGCACACTTCTGGATGGATATCTCAGATGTTGTTCCCGGTATCTGCTGCAACCATCCAGCCACCTTGGGTGTTACAGTCCCCAGTGTCCCAATTACAACTGGCACCACTGTTGCCCACACACCCTACATCTTCTGTAGCTCCTCCTTCAGCCCTTGGTATTTCTCAAGCGTCTCATGTACCTTCTTCCTGATGTTGCTATCGCTCAGTATTACTACATCTATCACTACCGCTGTCCTCTGATCCTTATTTACCAGGATTATGTCAGTCTGATTGGCTAACACTATCTTGTAAGTCTGGATCTGGAAGTCCCACAGGATCTTTGCCAGCTTGTTCTCCACGACCTTAGGAGGTGTCTGCCATCTTGACCCTGGGACCTCCAGTCCATACTCGGCACAGATGTTCCTGTACACTATGCCAGCTACCTGGTTATGCCGCTCCATGTATGCCTTGGCTGCCAGCATCTTACACCCTGCTGTGATGTGCTGTACTGTCTCAGGGGCTTCTTTACAAAGCCTGCATCTCGGGTCTTGCCTGTAATGGTAGATCCCAGCCTCTTTTGATCTCGTGTTCAGGGCCTGATCTTGTGCAGCCATGATTAGCGCCTCTGTGCTGTCTTTCAGTCCAGCCTTTTCTAGCCATTGGTATGTCTTCCAGATGTCAGCCACTTCTTCAATTTATTGGTGGTACGTGCCGTGCAGTACAGTGGCTTGTCTTCCCATGTTAGCTCCTCCAGCTCCTCCTTGTTACTGGGCTACTGGGTGCTAGACTTTGAGTGAAACCCCCCATGCATTGTAAGGAGTTTCCTTGTCTTGATATCATTGGCTCTCATCTCTTTCAATGGCCAGGATATTATTCTTCCAGCGGGGTACCTGATTACTGGCAGGGCATAGGCGTTAATGGCCTGGATCTTATTCTTCCCAAAGGATTAAGGCAGTTCTGAAGGCAAAGGGGGACCAACCCAGTACGAGCAAGGTGTACCTATATATATATATACATATATATGACACCCAGACTCTTAACCTGAGGGGAGGGGGAGAGTAAAGAGTTGTCGATAGGGAGAGAGAAGTATATGTATGTATTTGTGTGTACGAATGCATATAAATATCCTTCTTCTCTCTCTGAGATATGGCACATGGGGACGAGGCGGGGCGTGCTGGGTTCTCTCTCTCTTTTGCCCTGGGCTTTGGGCCTCGCGGGTCCTGCTCCCCCCTCCTGCCCTAGAGGGGACCCTGGGGAACAGGGGTGCCTACTGCCGCCAGCTAGGCGGCTCATCTTCCAGAGAGGAGATCTCCTCTCTGGTCCTACTTCGCCCAACAGCCCCCACTCCTCCAAACACCCACACACTTAGGACCTTGAGGGGCATGTTCGTTATGTGCAGTGGAGGGGACCTAAGGGACCACTTCTGCTGCTCGCTACTAGGACTTGCCCTTCAGTTTTAATTACACTTAGTCATCACCACATGGTACCAACTACCACACTACACAACATACACATAGGGCGTTGGGGGGTGGGCTAAGTGGTATATGGCGGGCGGGGCTCTTCAGGCTAACCACCTGAAGAGCATCGCCCCCAGAGCTGCACAGCTGTCTGCTCCTCAATTTTAACCATTTTAACTGTTTTAGGTACAAAACCATCCACCCACTACTGAGCAGGAGAGGGAGGGTGGGGGGCCCTTATCACACCCCTGTTTCCTGGGCGCCCCCTGGGGCGCAGGTTGGCTGGGACCCGCTGGCTTGGGTTCCGGCAAGGTGATGCGGTGAGGGCCCTGTGGCGCCCCGGGAGTGTCCATGACCCTTTGTCTTGGAGAGGGGGGAGTTAGGATGTCAGAGCGCGTTGTACTGTAGTGTTGTTGTATTGTAATGTTGTTGTGCCAATGTGTTGTAGGGTCATTGGGTTGTTTTGTTGTTGTGTTGATATGTAGGTGTGTTGATATGTAGGTGTGATTGGGCGGTGTGGATCGAGTGGCAAATATGTTTGTTTCTGTGAGTGTTGTTGATTTGTGGGTGCCTGGGGCTTGGTGTCTCTCTCGGGTCCTCTGACCCACCTTAAGGGAGGATGAGGGCTAGGGTTTCTGGGAAAGGTTGGTGGGGCTTGGGTTTGGAGGGTAGGGATAGGGAAAGGTAGGGATAGGGGAGGGAGTCTTGGCTGGTTGGATCTTGCGGGGGGGGGGTCTCCATGGCTTTCGGAGCCTGGCAGGGGGCGCTGGGGGCAAGCAACGACCCGCAGTGGGTGGCTGTCCGGGTTGGTCCTGGGCCCCCCCTTTGGGGAGGTGGGTGGTCCTTGGGCCCACGAGGCCCTGAGTCCTGCCCCCGGCACACAGTCGGGGGCCTGGCGTCTAGCCGGGCCTGTGGGCCTCTACCCCTGGCCCCCTGGGACCCTTACCCAGAAGTGCTAGGGGTCTGCCTTCTGATTCCCCTTGCCTCCTCTCCCGGCCTCCTGTACTAGCAAAGTGTACCTAATAACGTGGCCAGCGGGTGAGTGAGTGAGTGAGTGTGTGTTTATATATATATATATATATAGTTGAACCTTAATGTAAAATGAGAGACTCTTCTGATATGGTAGGACTTGATAAACGGAACCTCTAAAACCAGGGACCACTTAACTGTGAAGATGTTCATATGTATCATATTTACAGCCAAACACATCTATTTGAATATTTTATTAACTTTTCACAAATTTTTAATGACTTTTAATAACACATACTCTATAACTCTGAACACAAAGAGAATCTGCTTCACTCAGAGCAGCTGAGGAGGTTTCCCCTAAGCTGTGGGTTGAAATTTGTTTTTCATGAAGAACAGTCAGTGTATCCTGGATAACTCGCATCTATCCAGGCTTGACTAACTGCAATAATGGTAATCAGGATAACTGATAGCTCGATGTGGGTTATCAACATGGTAACACAACCCAGGTTTGTCTCATCAAGAGCCATGAATCTCACTCCCTTTTTTCACTTTTTTTCTGAGAAGCTGATTGTCCAGTAGGTGTGGCATTTTGCAGGATCAGATTCAACCTCCTACTTACTCTGCACCGACGCAGGTTAGCTGTTCAGAATAAGTCACCATGTGATCTACCAAGATAAAAAAATGAACCGGGGTTAACCCTGAAGTTACCTTGCTAAGTTATTAATCCTGCTTCGTATAGGCTGCAGGTGAAAGGTTTTTCTTTTGAGTGAACAGACATATGTCTTGTCAGATTTTCTTTACGAACAAATCCTTTCCCACATTGAGAACAGCTGAAAGGTTTCTTTTTGGTGTGCACAAACATATGTCTTATCAGATTGTTTTTTAAGCTAAATCTTTTCCCACATTCAGAACAGCTGTGAGGATTTTCAGCGGCGTGGACAAGCATATGTTCAGTCAGATTTGATTTTCGTTTAAAACTTTTACCACATTCAGAGCAGCTAAAAGGTTTTTCATTTGAGTGAACAACCATGTGCCTGCACAGATTCCTCTTACAAGTAAATCCTTTTCCACACTCTGTGCAGATGAAAGGTCTCTCTTCAGTGTGAGCAAGCATATGCGTAGCCAGATCTGATTTGTACTTAAATCCTTTTCCACATTCAGAGCAGCTGAAAGGTTTTTCGTCTGTGTGAAAAATCATGTGTCTGTCCACACTGTCTTTACGAGTAAATTGTTTTCCACATTCAGGGCAGCTGAAAGGTTTTTCTTTGATGTGAACAAACATATGTTTATTGAGATTTCCTTTTCGGCTAATTTTTTTCCCACATATGGGGCAGCTGAAAGGTTTTTCTTCTGAGTGAACAATCATGTGTCTGCCCAAATCTCTTTCAACAGTAAATCCTTTTCCACACTCTGAGCAGATGAATGGTCTCTTTTCTGTCAGAGAAACCACATCATTGGTTTCACCAGGCTCTGGACAATTGTGTAACTTTACAGTTTTTGCTCTTTTGTTTGTGGCAGATTTTAATCTTTTAAGACAGTCTCTGGTCTCTGTCCAGTCATCTGCCTCATCTTCAGTCCCTGATCCAGTATCTGAGGAGGTTTCAGTCTGAACCTCATTCTCTGGTTGTACATTTCTTTCTGGATCTGAGCTCCTGTCTGGTTCTGGTCTTCCACAGTCCTCTCCACCAGCTGCTGTTTCCATGTGGTCAGTTAGTCTCTGATGAAGCAGTGAGGACTCAGGTTTCTCTTCATCATTTTCACTCTTCATATGGACTGAAGTAAACAGGAACTTGGTATCAGCCTCCTCCAGTCCTTGAAGCTGCTCTCTCCCCTGACCAATCCACAGTTCCTCCTCTTCCTCTTTAATGAGTGGGGACTCATTCTCCTCCTGGTCTGGATAGGGGCTCCTCTCCTGCTGCTCAGGGGGAAGCTCCTCTTTCTTCACCATTAGTAGCTGAACATCTGCAGGACACAGTCAACAAATATTAATGAGATATTAGATCATCTTCCTGATGGAAAAGCAAATCTGAAAGTTGAGACACTGATCTCAAAGAAGAACTGATGGTGGAGTTCAACTGTTTACATACACCTGTTAACCAAAGATATGATCAATAGATTTCAAAGTTACAGAGAACTCACTAAGCACCTCTCGAGTGGCAGCTTGTAGCAGCAGCTCTCTCTCTTTGTTGTTCTTTTTTTCTTCTCTTTTTAGTTATTTTCATATTTGAAGCCTGTCATTACATTTTATGGCTCATTTGTTGGTGACTGACACAGAACTGGCTGTGTCTGAAGTGGTGTTTTTACCTTTTCTGTTGCTGTTTGTCTGGGGATCTTATGTGTAACCATGGTTGCATTGTTTACACACAAGACTCAGCTGTTAGCAGCCCATAGTATGTCAATGCTAACTGGTCCACAGTTACTTGCGAGCTGAGGAGGAGGAGTTGAGGACGATGTGCTGGTACTGCAGTGTGAGCTAAGAAGAGACAGAATTAACCTGTCCTCCCATCCATCGTTTTGGAGAGTGTTAACTCTATCTACAATAAGATGGACACGCTAGCTTTGCTAACACAGCAGCAGAGGGGATACTGGCAGAGTAGCATCATGCTATTCACAGAGACATGGCTAACAGAGCTAACACTGGACACCAACAACACATTGAAGGATTTCACCTGCTGTGAGTGGACAGGATACAGGAGTGCTACACTGCACAGACTGGTGAAGAAGGCCAGCTCAGGCCTGGACCCTGTGGAAGTGTTGGCTGACAACGGAACTATGGCCGAGCTGACGTCGCTGATGGACATTTTTTTTCTAGTTGACATTTATTATATTATACTTTTTATATATTTTTGAAATGTTTGCACTTTACACTTTGTTTGGTGCTGTGACTCCTGAATTTCCCTTCAGTGATTAATAAAGTATGTTCTATTCTATTCTATTCTATTCTATTCTATTGATATAAACCCCACCTATCCACCTGAACAATATGAACATTAGATAAACTATGTTCCTGTTGTCAATGGATAATAACCCATTATAACCATGACTGACAGACTGACTGACTGACTGACTGACACCTTGTAGCAGTAAGTGAGGATGCTAAAAGCCAGCCTCTTTACTTCATCAAAAACCAAGTGACATTCTCCGGCTGTGAGAAAAGAACTTGAGGCTGGCTCTGTAAGTACCAGAAACCATACACACTGAGCCAAAAGAGACGATATACAGATACAGCAGAAATAAACATGTTTACAGACTGAATGAAATGAGATATTCAGACTGAAGACATTTTTTGTACCAAATGCACTGTTTTCTAACGCAGCAGTTTAGAGGATATTATTATCACAAATTTGCCCATCTGGAGGCACAGCTCAGCTGACTGACAGGCGGACACTCTGTAGCTGTTAGTGAGGAGGCTAAAAGCCTCCCTCTGATGATTAGCTTCAAAACTCTGAATCAGAAATTGATGCACGATGTCACATAGATGAAGAAGCCAAATAAAGTCTTGGTTCCTGTTCATTTGTTCATGATGTAAAACAGGACAACAACCTGTGAAGAAAAAAAAATAAAAGTGTGGGGAAACAAAATTACAGCGAGCAGCTCTCCTACAAGAACACTAGGACAGCCTAAAGCCAGTGGCGTTCTGCTCCTGCATGCTGTCAGACTCAGTGGAGAGATACTCCCCAATCAAGAAAGAGTGTTTGGCCAATGTAAGGGTGTGCAAGCACTTTGCACACTATGTGCATGCTATGGACAGCTTTGGCCTGCAAACAGACCAAAAACCACTTGTGCTGCTCATAAACACATTCGACTTGAACAAAGCACCTCCTTAGTGCCAGAAGCTCCTGATGAGGCTTTAGAGCATAGGTGTCAAACTCTGGCCCGCGGGCCAAATTTGGCCCGCAGTGTAATTATATTTGGCCCGCGAGGCAATTTCAAATTAATATTAGAGCTGGCCCGCCGGTATTATACAGCGGCAGTGCTATAACACCGCATTCACCGCTTAATTAGCCTGTGTAAGAAGCTAATTTTGACATTTACCTCAGAAGGCTGCAAACAGAAAGGAGGCATTCGATTTTTATTAAATTTTATTTAATATGCCATTGATGTGTTTTTATTATTATTATTATTATTAGTAGTAGTATTAGTATTAGTATTAGTATTAGTATTATTAGCAACTTGATTTTGCACGCCTGCACTTTTAAGTTATATAAGCCTTGCTTGTTCAATATTCATTGTTAAATCAAAACTTGTTTGCTTCCATATTAAAAGGTTCATTTGTTCCACCTTGGCCCGCGGCTTTGTTCAATTTAAAATTTTGGCCCACTTCGTATTTGAGTTTGACACCCCTGCTTTAGAGATTTCATGTGGACGCTGAGCAAGTCCCAGACCAACAACTGGTCATTGCAGACACATTCTCAAGGAGTCCGCAGACAGACTGTGACAAGAGCAGAAATCACGAGGTACAAGCCTACAAGGAGTCAGTGGTAACAAATGCACCATTCAGTGACAGAAGCTCAGTGAAATTTGCACAGCCACATGGCAGGAGGAATTATTCTGATGATTATGATGATTATGTTCTTTCATTATGATGAAAGAACACCTTTCAGAGACTGGTGGCTCTGTGCCAAGACAGTGTGGCCTAAACAGATGAACCAAGGACTAACACGGAGCCTGGTACATGCAAAGATATCAGTGTGATGGCTGTGCATCACTGTGGAGAACATGCAAATGGTGTCAACATGTAAATTCTGCAATAATTCACAAACAGACACAGAGACAAAAGCCTCTCCTGACCACATCTCAACTGGAGAGGAAGGGGGGGTTATTTCATTTTGACTGGGTACTATTCAAGGGACACTGAAATTGCTCAAAAATTGCTTGTGCTACAATAGACCTTAAAAAAATGGACGTCATCTCGCTTGGCTCAAACTGAAGTCACCACAAAAACTGCTCCCTCTGGTGGCTGGCTGAAGTATAGGTCAAAAACTGCTTCCCCTGGTGGCGGAGCCATGCTGTCCATTCTATATATGGTTTATGGCTGTTTTCCAAACCGCCTACTACACCAGCCATGACTACTGATTCGCTGAATGTTCAGTATGTAGTAGACAGTATGGGAAAACTTGCAAAATCTGCAGTATGTCAAAAATTCCTGGACCCATGAAAATTTCTCAGGTATACATCTAGGCAGTATACTTGGCATACTGTTTCCCACAATACACAGCGTTAATGCTGTTCATCTATGCAGATGCCAAGTGACCTATGGCTAGGTCCTGCCCTCAAGTGTGATGAGCCAATCAGAGTGCCTATAGCAATCCCATATGCTCGGACATTCTCTGCCCGGACATCGAATGAAATTCAGAAAGTCAGTTTTAGTTCGGTTTTATGAGGTTTCTGAGATTTTAAGCTTGAAACTGCTAAAATAGTTTTCATGGGGTACATGAAAGTCCAACATAAGGTATCCTGAGAGGATGGATGACGGGGTGTATTCCTTAAGCCACATCTCAAATCAGAAAAGTGTCTTCTTTGGATAAAGTTGTGCAGTAGACCACAACATCAACTCAACGTGAATAAAATGAAGAAGGATGTTTACGTCTGTTCTAAGGTAAGTCAACATCGTATGTGAGGCAACATGTTGTCACTTTGTACACACCAGGCTAAAAGACAAGCCGTTTTCACAGCCAAAGTAAGCACGTTTACAGCCTGCTACAATATCTATTCTATCTGTATTACCCTGTAATAAATCATGGAAGCACATGGAAAGCAGCAGCAAACAAAAAATATAAAATGCTTTAACAACAACAGCCAGCTTCCAAGGCACAGCCACCACTGCCTCCCCCCACAGTATTTATTTCAACTAACACACCTCTCGTCCTCAGCTCAGGCATAAACACTCAGAGCGCATAATCTGCACTCAGTTACATCACCACTGTGCTTCTACCGCTAATATTAACATTAAAATGATTTTTATGCCTTTTTTTAATTATTACCAGGTACAGAAAATTCATTCATTTATTCTTTCATTTTCTATACCACTTCTCCTATTCAGGGTCGCAGGTGTCCGGAGCCTATCCCAGCTGACTTTATGGCGTGAGGCGAGGTACACCCTGGACTGGTCTCCAGCCAATCACAGGGCTACAGAAAATAATTGTGAAAACCATTGTATCAAACTAAAGAATAAGAATTCTGTGTGATTTCCTTCCTTGAGTGAGTTCCTACTTAGTCTGCCAAAAATGCAATAATGCTGTCCACAGTCAGCGCAGACGCTGAGATGACGTTAATTTTTTGAAAACAAAAAAAAAGTCTTTGTTGGCTACACTTTTACGCTGCAGGCTTTTTCAATTGGTATGAAATTATTTAATAAGATATTGGTTTTTATTTTGGAAAAGTATATTCAATATAAAAAGCCACCCAACACACAGATTCATTCATTTTCTATACCGCTGATCCTGTTCAGACAACATTTCACGCTCACACTCACACCTACAGACAACTTAAAATCTCCCACAAAATTTAGTTAACCTGATGAGCATGTTTTTGGACTGTGGGAGGAAGCCAGAGCACCCAGAGAGAATCCACACATGCAAAGAACATGCAAACTCCACACAGAAAGGCACACCGTGCCCAAATCGGGATTCAAACTGGCGACCTTCTTGCTGTGAAGCAACAGCACAAACAGCTGCACTACCGTGCAGCCCCAACCCACAGACCCAAATGGATGGAAAACTGCCCAATCTGGCAACACTGCACGCACTGTGGGGGGTGAAATTTTTTTCTAACTCAGCAGTTCAGACAATATTAAGATCGCCAGTTCTTCCAATCAGAGGCCCAGCTAAGCTCAGGTGACTGCCGGGCACCCTATGGCTGTTTCTGTAGAGACTCAAATCTCACCCCATTTCCAATATGGCCACACTTTACTTCAAAGATCTGTTTCGGAAAAAGACGGGTGACGTCGCGGAAACTAAGTCCATTAATAATGCAGTCTAGACTGTATTATTCTCCACAGTAACAGCCATAGGACGCCCCACTCCAGTCATGTGATCTGAGCTGTGCCCTGATTGGACGAACTGGCGATCTTAATATTGTCTAAACTGCAGAGTTAGGAAAAAAATCACCCCTGTACAGTGCGTGCCATTAGTGAAATTAGCGATTCAGTCGGGAAATATTTTTTGTTCCAGGCTGTAAATAGGCTTATTTTGGCCATGAAAACTTTTTTTTGGCTTGTGTACGTAACTTCCGGTACTTCCGGAGCCAGCCTCAAGCGGACACTCGAGGAACATCAGACTTTAGCACTTCCGCATTACCTCATACTGTATTTTCAGACTGGAGGTTGCTGCTTGCCTATGATCTGCCTCTGTGAACAGGACCCGCGGTAATGTAAATATTAAAAGCTTTTACTAACTACATAATACGAAAACGAAAGATTTATGGGGATTATTGTACACTTATTCAACACACTTAACACACATATATAAACATTATGTCCCATTTTCATAGTTTCTGTTCGGCCAAATACCCACTACACCTTTAAATACTTATCTAATGAGGATATTTTGACACACACAAACACACACACATAAATACACGCAAACAATTAAAACAAACAAGGATGAAAACTTCTATTAATCTTCTTTTTCCACACAGCAAATCCACATTAGACTCCACATTTATAGTGGTTTTTATATGAAGTATGGTAAATCGTTTTGGGTCAGGGTTTAGCTACTAGCACGATTCCCCAAAACATTATCACACACATTTTCAGAAACCAACCTGCTCTGTGCAGCTTTATCTCCGGGATTAAAATCACATCCAGTAGTTCTCTTTGTCTCTGGAGCTCCTCTTCGTATCCAGATCTTGTTCTTTGTTCGTCCATGTCTCTGATAACCGCAGCGAGCAGCCGCCGCTCGAATAAATCTTTAAGATCCTGAAATCTGGACATCTCCTCACATCCAGGAGTCAATGTAGAGAACGAAAACTGCACTCTGATGTCTTTCTCTTAGGTGACTGCTGCTTCTTCTTCGTGTTCTGCTTCTTCCTCTCTTCTTCTTTTAGATTTCCGCCACACTACACGCAGCTACTGCCCCCCACAGGTTTAGCGCGAGACTTCCAGCGCCTCAAACTCGATCATGTCGTCCAGTCCGGTGACAAATTTTACAACAGCTTTTGCTGTTTCGAGATGCTCCAAAATTAGCAGAGACTTAATTGCAGCGTTCTTGTTTCCAGCTGCTGACTGTTCTTTATGCATGAGGGTTCTCTCTAGGGCATGCTGTAAGAGCATGATAAATACTCTTCTGCTCCCCACACCTGCATTTTCCATCTGGATGTTTACCCACCAAAGCCAGCTCATGATTTAATCCACAATGCCCCAGCCTAAGCCTTGTGATCACCACAGTATCCCTTCTTCCCATTCTTAAACTGTGTACACCTTTTGTACCAGGCTGTGATGAAAAATAAAACCTGCCTTTGCGCTCCTGCTCACATTATTTTCTCCAAGTTTTTTGCTGTATTAATTTCTTATATTCCACCATTCCATTTTTAAGTAGGCTGAGAGAGAAGCAGTCCATTTCTTCTTCGTTGAGTTATTTAGCGGTTTGCAAACAACGTTTTGGTGCATTGGCGCCACAAATTGGTATGGAATGTGGATCGGGATATATTACTGAAGAGCATATTGCAGGTTAGTTTTTTTTGTAAATTAACACTTAAGTTGAGATAATCATGAATGATGTTTTTTTTTTTGGCCAAACACCAAATTTCATACGGAAAATAACAAATTCTATGTGTGTCTGAAAAATCACTGTTAACTTAGTAAGCCATTCTGAAAACCGCTCTGAGGGGACTGTGTTAATTCCAAACCACATCACCTGCTCCACATGATGTCATTTACTCCTGAAGAAAAGACTGGAGGGGCTTAAAGGTCTGTTCTGTCTCTTCTTTATTAGTTATTTAATAGACAGACAACTCATTTAATACAGCAGCTCCCCAACATACACAGTAGCAGGAGCCTGTGTGTGTTTCTGGAGTAAACTATCTCCCTATAGTGACTACCAAAAATGGACTTTGGGCTTACTCTTTTTATTTTTTTCTGACCAGTGCACAACATATAAAACACAGTTCGAGAAACAGACTTTTTAAAGTTTGTCTCTGCCTTTTTCCCTCTTCAGTAAGATTCATTAAGTGAAACCATTCACAGATATGAAATCTTTTAAGTGAGGCTTATTTTTGAAAACATAAATTCTGTAAATCTCTTTGAAATTCTTGATCATTCATCCACAGCCCTGGTCAGGTTTGTCTTGACCATGTGTCCGTCTCGCTGCCCTCTCAGTCCTGCCAGGTACACCTGAGGTTTGGGCACACCGCTCTCTCCGTCCCTCTGACTCTGACAGGCAGCGTTCTTTGGCAGCCAAGTCTGAGTCACGTTGTCCCGTCTCATGTGGCTCAGATCGGTCTGTGTGGAGTGGGTCACTTTGGTCAGGAGATCAGCCTGGAGTTTAATAACACACAAAGGTTTGTTGGGATATCATGTTGAGGAGGCTTGTAGGAGTCAGTTTGCCATGCTTCATCAAATGCACTTCCTCCTGTTTATGTGAATGCTCGAGGAGACGAAGGAGTTTTCTGTTAATTGTTTACAATTAGATTATATTTTTAATTCCTCTTGACTTCATTTGATTGATTTGATTTGTTTGGTCACCTGTGGGATCAGAAATCCAAACATTTATATGTCTATAATCAGCACCATAGTAACTTAACGTAACATTCATTGTATCCAAACTGTGTAATATTTTTTCCAAGGGTTAAAATGAAAGGGAATGTAAGAGAAATTCATCCCACTCTTTCAGAGGACGTTCTGTTTGTACATCTCTGCATCACAAAGCTCAGTGTTGACAGTAATAATCACTCGGTGCATGAATTCCGAGCCTCTTGCAGCCTTCCTGCAGCACTTTCAGGTCCCACGTCCTGTGAATTTAAACTCACCAGTTTGATAGCTTTTCTTCGCAGCTCCCACTCATTCCACTCGTACGACTTGTCGATGTTTGTTTCCACCGGGTGGATGTCAGTCTGTGTCCCACTCTCACACTTGGTGATGGCCTTCACTAGTAAAGTGTCTCCTGGCTGCATCTGCACAAAAGACACCAAATAAGTTTGGTGTAAACTCACAGAGCAGTCATAGAAGAAAACCTGAACTTCATGGAAGAACCAAGTAAATCTACATGTTAGAAATAAGCATAGCACAGCGTTTTGAACTCTCCATGTGGTGTCTTTAACAAACAGAGCTCTCAGAGACTGCTTTGACCTGTTCCTACCATGACTGTTAAACTGAGGCTCTTCAACCAAACCTGCTGACCTCAGGGTACGGACTGACGCAGGAGAACTGCTGATGCAGATTGAGGAGCTGGATGAGTTCAGGAGAAAGCTTTGCTTTCTCTGCCACCTCTTGAATGAACTCATCTGGTCTGGAGGCAAATGTTAAAGCAGCTTCTTTGGAGCTGAAAACAAAGAGCTTCTCCTCGTATTTCAGGACTCCAATCTGAGGGTTTCCTGAAAAAAGAAGGAGAAATATTCCAGACTGAGTGATTTTCAGGCACAGTGCACCTGATTAAAGATTTTCACCACAAGTTCTTTATTGTATGGTGAACCCATTGTATACCATCACTTCCTGTGGCACTTGAGTGTAGCAAGAGATACATCCTGCAGTGACTCAAAAAGGAGCAGTGGTATCATTATTATGTGAAATTACATTAAACTACATCTACTAACAGCTGGTGTATGAAACTGTACATAGGTCACGTAAAGTGAGGTCACGTAAAGTGATGTCATGTAAAGTGAGGTCACGTAAAATGAGGTCACATAAAGTGAGGTCACTTAAAGTGAGGTCACTTAAAGTGATGTCACGTAAAGTGAGGTCACGTAAAGTGAGGTCACGTAAAGTGAGGTGACGTAAAGTGAGGTCACTTAAAGTGATGTCACGTAAAGTGATGTCACGTAAAGTGAGGTCACGTAAAGTGATGTCACGTAAAGTGAGGTCACTTAAAGTGAGGTCACGTAAAGTGATGTCACGTAAAGTGAGGTCACGTAAAGTGAGGTCACTCCGGTTGGCATGGTGTCTTAACATGTGATGAGGACAGTACCTGGAAGTAAAAGTCCACCTCTGGTCACCAGTGTGGATCCACAGACTCCATTGTACTGCAGCGGGAGCTCACTGAAGCCAGCTGCAGTTTCAGGCAGGAGCCAATCATTCGTTTGCCTCTCTGCTGGATCAATACTCTCACCTGAACAGTATTAATGAGGAAATCAACCACATCAGAGTAAGCTTGGGTCAGAGATGTTTGATTTCAGGCGTCCAGTACTGTAGGACTGTGAGTGTGGACTTCAACCTATATTATTGTTGAACTAAGCTGTACCTAAAGACTCCATCCTTCTCTGCTCATCTGTCTTCACCTCTGCACCCTCCAGCAGGCCGTCTAAATAATCCTCAGAGAAGATCTTAGCCTGAGAGGCGATGAAGGGCTGCAGGTCCAGCCTGATGTTGTTGAGGAGCTTCAGCAGCTCAGCCTCATCCTGGAGTCCAGACCAAAGCTTGGACAGAGCCTTGAAGAGCGGCTGGAGGAACAGCAACATGAGAGATGACAAAAATAATAAAAACATCTGAAAGAAGTGAACATTTTCCATTTTTGTATATGAGTAGCTTTGATCAGTGATGCAGAACACTGAGCTGCAAACACTGGATCAATCTCTGGATCTGAACTGGCATACAATGGATGCCCACCTGCTGCAACATATACTGAGCAGTTTGTGTAATTACAGGAACTTTCATGGAGTAATTAACTTTATTTTTTATGAAAGCGATAAGATAAATCTAACTTGTTTAATACTGTCCTGATTCTATTGTACAACCTTTTTTCTCCTAATACATCTGAAAAAAAAACAAACTCACTATATTTTCCGGGTTAAGTAATCAGTTCTGAATATTTCTTACAACAGTAGTGTTTGATCATCCATCATTCTTAGCTGTTGTCCAAAGGGCTCTAGTTAAACCAACGTTAGCTTCTGGAGCTTAGCTTCACTGTGAATGTTCATTGTTTGTCTGTTACCCCTTTTTGACCAAGCTGGTTCCAGGGCTGGTTCGGAGCTAGAGCCAGACGTAGCACCAGTTCTTTGGTTTTCCACTGACTAAGCTGCTGGCTCTCAAAACTGGTGCTTGGCAAGCACCAACTCTTTGCTGGGCCAGCAGAAAGAACCACGTTACGTCGGGGGCTACAGGCTTACATCGGGGTGGGGGCGGGACTATTGACCAACCAAAGCAGAGTCAAAACAAGGAAAAGAGCCATTTTTAAAAAGACGAGGTTGGGGTAAGAGAGAAACAGAAGAAGAAGATAAGTAAAACAATGGATTTCAAAGCAAAACAGCATGGCCGGCACCCGTTTGTGGAAAAGCAAACGGTTCTTAACCGGTTCGCACTTGAACCAACTGTGAACCGGCTCTAGCACCAGCACTAGCACCAGCCCTGGAACCAGCTTGGTCGCCTTACTCACCCTTTTCGAGTGAGTGAGTGGAGGGGGGCAGGTCTTAGCCAGAGGTCAATTGACACACTATTAGGACTAAGTACTCCAGTTCCACCAACCATGATTAAATGACAAAGAATATCATTAAAAGATACATCTATGAAAATAAATAAAACTGTACCATAGAAAAATAAAACCAGGTAACCCCAAGGTAAAAGCAATAATAAATTAAAACCAAGATGAAGCCAAAAAAAGACTAGATAAATAATGTTAATGAATAAATAAATAAACAGGTATGCAACATCTTGTTCAATTCAGTGAAAGCAACAGGAACAAAGCTGTCTTTGTTTCTCTTTGTCCTGCAACTTGGGACCATGAACCTACATCAGAAGGGTAAAAGCTGAACTCATTGTGCAAAGGATGATGGGAGTCATTGTTTGAAAGTGAGGTAGCTATCTGCTGTTACTGTATGCTGGATAAGGCTGAGACTCACCAATCAGCCGACTGGACCATTTGAATATATGGTTCAGGAAATTTCTCTCTCTTAAAGATGTGTTATTGAACCATGACACCAAAGAAGAGGTCATGACGGACTCAATAAGAGCACCATGAACCCAGGTCATGTTGGTCCGCTCAGTATGAAAGAAGGAGTTCCCTTAAACAGTGCAACTGTGCTGACCCCTTTGTGCACACCTCTTCACAGTTGGCCCCAAAGTTTAGTTTGTCAGTGGTTGGCCCATGGGCATATCTTTGGTTTTTTGATACATTATGCTATGCTAACCACACCTGACTCCTTCTCCCTGTACACAGAGATGAAATTTAAATCCATCCCCTGAAGTCAAAGAGGCAACCATCGACCAATGGGTGATAAGAAAAACAGGCGCAGTGACGGACATACTCACAAACACTGTGGCAGTGGGCACAGCCGTCTTTGACTTCACCGTTTCTTTCAGCAGATTCAAATGTGAGGACAGCTCAGTCTGCAGGATCTTAACATGTTTGGCACATAAATGAGCATCAGCCTGGAGGGAAACAGATAAAAAACATATTTTCACTTATCAGCAGAGGTAAATTCAACCTAAAGAAGCTCTCAGGGCAGCAGAAGATCTGACGAGGCTTCACAGGAACTCAGTGTGGATGTTACATGCTCATATGTCAGCCCAGGAAAACCTTTGTCCCATTATTAAGAAGTGTTGAAACTAAACTCTTTTAAGGTCCACATTGTTGAAATAAAATGTTTTATGTGTTGGACTAAAAGCCTGAAGGTTACATAACTTTGCAGACAAACACAAAGGGTCCTTTTTGGTGTGGGTTGTTACGTTGCTCCTATAGGCTCAGGTATTTTGATGCTTTGATTGATATTTAGAGGACGTGTCATCGTCAAAATAACCTTGAAGAGACTGATGCTCTTTGACTTGTTCTGGTTTCATTTATCACAGAAGTCCTCTGGAACACACCGCTTTGAGATTCACTAAATGTAGGTCTTTATGAATCACCATCACATTTGAAGCTTTAAAAGTCATTACTAATGAAATCTTCATTTGACTTGAAGGACCCAGAGTCTGGAGGAAGAGTGGATCCAGGTTTGTTGAAGTCCAGAGTAAAGTTTCCACAGTCAGTGATGGATTTGGGGGGCCATGTCATCTGATACTGCTGGTCTACTGTGTTTTCTGAAGTCCAGAGTCAATGCAGACGTTAACAGGAATTTAAAGAACACTTCATGCTTCATCTGCTGACGAGCTTTATGGAAATACTGATTTGGCTCCTGCCCACAGCGCCAAAAGAACCAGAAGCTGCTTAAATCACCATGAAGTTACCGAGCTTGACTGGCCAGCAAACTCTCCGGACCTCAGAATAGAGTCTGTGAGGTATTTTCCAGAGGAGGATGAGAGACTCCAGACCCAGTAACAGAGACATGCTGAGGGCAATCAAATTGCTATCAAAGCAACCTGAGCTTTAGTAACACCTGATCAGAGCATTAAAGGAACGGCATGAATTTGAACGTAGCATCTCCTCAGGACTCCGTTTAGTCCCTGCCCTCCCACACTCTGAGCTCCTCCAAAATGACACCCCTGCTCACATTCATGACCACCACTGATTCTCAACCATATGATGGTGACTGATTCCAAACCACAGACTCAAACTGGTCCTCAGCTCATTGTTTTTGTTTGCTCTACGTTAGCAGTAATCAGGGTATAGGTAGTTTTTCTGCCATTCTCCAGAGGACTTGGATCCCTCTTGGTTATGTGCGTTGAATCAGGGTTCGAGCACGCCAGTGAAATGTATGCACAGGAGGCGGGCAGAAAAACAAGACAGGATTTGATTGGTTTAACAAATTGGATCCTAAACACTAGGATTGGCTGATGTTTTCCAGGTTTATTCCTGCTGTAGACAGCAGATATTTTTCACTCCATTTTAAGAACACATCATGTATTGACTGACATCAGGACATAAAGATCATTTTAACCAGGATAACAAAAAGTTGATCTAAATCTGATTACCAACACTGACTTTAATGCATTAATTAATGCAGGAGCCTAAACCAAGAACTGAGTGAAGATCAATTTCTCAGAGGGCCAACATTTCTATAATTAAAAAACTTTTTTGTTGGTCTTATGAAGTATTTTAATATCATGAGACACTGAATTATGTTTGAGGGTTTTCAGCTGTAAGCCATAATTATTACAATCGAAAGAAATATAATTTGAAATATTCCACTCAACTGAATCTATATAATATATGAGTTTACCTTTCAGACCAATGAGCTGAATAAAAATTACTCTCATTGTTAGAGGAATAAAAACCAGAAGACAGAGGAGCATAAAAACATCTTAATGGACTTCACTGATTTTTTTTCCCTCACCTTCAACATTTGGAGGAAACCTTCGTGCTGCCTGACGTTGTATAAAGCCTGTTTGAGTAACACGATGGGAACATCACAGCCTGCAGACCCACAGTCAGGATCTGTCAACTTCTCCAGCACGGCCGTGTACTTCCAGGCCAAACTCTGAGCTGAACTCAGCTCGTTTTCTAAACTCGCACTGATGACTGGAAGAGCTTCAGTCAGAGCTGCAGGCACTGCAGACACAGTGTGAGAGGAAAAATGAATCTTATTCCACATGAACATTACTCTTCTTTCGAAATGACATCAATAGTCTCACACAAAACAGGAGTTGCTGGTCTACCTCAGTTTCTAACAATCTTGTTGGATTAACTAACAGCATCATGTTAGTGTGAGTATGTGTTAGACTGCGCTCACTGAGGCTGGTCTCCTCCTCTCTCTTCTTGCCGGCCCTGTTGAAGAGTCTGATCCCCGTGACGGTCATGGTGAGCTCTCTGAGCTGCTGCTCTTTGTCTCTCTTTAGAAGGACCATGAAGGCTCCCAGCTCAGTGTGAGGGAAGACGCTCTGCAGGGCCGCTAAGACAAGACAGAAGGAATGAAAAGACAGATTATTTATCACCATAATGACAAGAACTTCATGAGGTTCACTTCCACTGTGATCCACTTTTTTCAAAACTGAAATATTTACCCCTGTACAGCCTGACGCATCAAAAATAACCAGAAAATTCATTTTTTTGGAACTGAAATGTTTATAAACCTGTTTAATAAAACCCATAAGAACAGCAAAAATACTCCACACATGACCTACTTGGGCAGATGCTCCAGACAAAAACCGCCAAGTCCAAAGTAATTGAAGAAAAAATCCTGCACACTGGCTAACTTCCAGAAAAGAATATTTTCATTGCGATGTCTTGGTCAAAGACCAAAACATCGCAATAACAATGAGGTTTTGGTCATGAACCTTTTTCAAGCATGAAACAGGCCCTGATCGAAATGTTGCAATAACAATATTCTGTTCTAGAAGTTTTCCAGTGTGCAGGATTTTTTCTTCAATAAAATTTCACTATTACATTTTGTTTATATTTTTTACATCATATTGGGCAGTTTTGGCAACTGCCCAATGTGAAGATTTTGGTAAATGCACATTCTTCGATGCAGAAAATACTTCTTTTAAAAAATAAGTAACAATTTAGATGTTATTTTTACTTCAACTTCTTGGAAATTAGCAAAGATTTTCCTGGAAAAAAAGTGTGTGGATGGTGTCATGAGAGCAGCCATTTTTTAAAAGTACAAAAAGTACTGAAGTACAACCCCAATTCCAATGAAGTTGGGACTTTGTGTAAAATGTAAATTAAAACAGAATACAATGATATGAAAATCATTTTCAACCTATATTCAACTGAACAGCCTACAAAGCAAGTCCCAGGCAAACAAATGGTCATTGCAGACACCCTCTCCAGGAGTCAGCAAACAGCCTGTGACAAGAAATCATGAGGTAGAAGCATACAGGGAGTCAGTGGTAACAAATGCATCAGTCACACGACAGAACCTCAGTGAAATCTGCACAGCCACAGCAGGAGGGTTCAGGAGGGAGGATTATTTCATTATGACTGACTAGTATTCAAGGGACGCTGAAAGTGCTCTTCCTGTCATCAACTTCGAGCAGTTTCCTGTTTAACCTATATTCAGCTGAATGCACTACAAAGACAAGATATTTATTTTCAAACTGATTAACTTTATTGTCTTTTTCAAATTCTTTCAAATATTCTCTCATTTTGAATTTGATGCCTGCAGCAGGTTCCTAAAAAGCTTGGTCAGGGTCAACTAAAGACTAGGAAAGTTGAGGAATGCTCCAAAAACACCTGTTTGGAACATTCCACAGGTGAACAGGTTCATTGGAAACAGGTGAGTGTCATGATTGGGTATAAAAGGAGCATCCCTGAAAGGCTCAGTCCTTCACAAGCAAGGATGAGGCGAGGTTCACTACTTTGTGAACAACTGGGTGAGCAAATAGTCCAACAGATTATGAACAATGTTTCTCAATGTAAAATGTCAAAGAATTGATGGATTTGATCATCTACAGTCCATAATATCATCAAAAGATTCAGAGAATCTGGAGAAATCTCTGCACGTAAGCAGCAAGGCTGAAAACCAACACTGAATGACCGTGACCTTTGACCCCTCAGGCAGCACTGCATTAAAAACCAACATCATTGTGTAAAGGATATTACCACGTGGGCTCAGGAAGACTTCAGAAAACCATTGTCAGTTAACACAGTTCATCACTACATCTACAAGTGACAGTTCAAACTCTACCATGCAAAGACAAAGACATATATCAACAACACCCAGAAACACCGCCGGCTTCTCTGGACCCGAGCTCATCCGAGATGGACTGACACAAAGTGGAAAAGTCTGCTGTGGTCTGACGAGTCCACATTTCAAATTGTTTTTGTAAATCATGGACGTGGTGTCCTCCAGGCCAAAGTGGAAAAGAACAATCTGGATTGTTCTCAGGTCAAAGTCTCAAAGCCAGCATCTGTGATGGTATGGGGGTGTGTTAGTGCCCATGGCATGGCTAACTTGACCATCTGTGAAGGCTCCATTAATGCTGAAAGGTACATACAGGTTTTGGAGCAACATATGCTGCCATCCAAGCCACGTCTTTTTCAGGGACGTCCCTGCTTATTTCAGCAAGACAATGACAAGACACATTCTGCACCTGTTACAACAGCGTGGCTTTGTAGTAAAAGAGTGCAGGTACTAGACTGACCTGCCTGCAGTCCAGACCTGTCTCCCATTCAAAATGTATGGAGCATTATGAAGCTCAAAATACAACAACAGAGACCCCGGACTGTTGATCAACTGAAGTTGTTCATCAATCAAGAATGGTAAAGAATTCCACCTCCAAAGCTTCAACAATTAGTGTCCTCAGTTCACAAACACTTATTGAGTGTTGTTCAAAGGAAAGGTGATGGAACACAGTTATGTTATCAGTTTGAACAATAAATATCGAAATATCTTTGTAGTGTTTTCAGTTGAATAAAGGTTAAACAGGATTTGGAAATCATTGTATTCTGTTTTATTTACATTTTACGCAACGTCCCAACTTCATTAGAAATGGGGTTGTATACACACTTAGTTAAGATAAGATAAGATGAGATGAGATGAGATGAGATAAGATAAAAGAATCAGAGTGAACCTGTAGCTTCTTTTACAGTGCTGACGTCAGCAGGTGAGCCCATTCCAGAGCGCAGCAGGATATATGTGATGATTTTATGGTACAGAGCCTCCAACCCATCCCGTGTTTTCACCCGGCTGTCTGTGATCTCTCTGCTCACTGAGCTCAGCCTGGACTCCATCACCTGGTGGATTTTCTCCAGAAACTCACCTGCACACAGAAACACACAGGGACTGTTACAATGTTCATCTTCAAACACTAACAAACACAAACAGTGATTCAAAAGTATGAACAATAATAATACATGTCACAAACAGCCTGAGTGAGAGCTGAAACACGACTGATGTGCTTCATATTCTTAGTTTTAAAAGCTTTGTGAAAGGATTTCAACATATAAACACATTGCTGTTAAGAATAACAGTAAATTGTGATGAGTGCGTGCCCTAAAACCAGCAATGAACTTTGGTGCTCTGTGATACACAGTCCAGAGCATGTAAGGTAACATCACAATTAAAGTGTCAGAGACCTGTGTCTCCTCCTGTTGTATTTCCTCTGTAAAGATCTGACATTTTTACTTTCTTTCATCTGACTCAGGTTTTTAATGATAGTGTATAAACCTAGAAGTTCATGATAAACGACAACATTTTCATATCAACAGATGATTGAATGAAAAAATTATTCATGTTGGGCCAAGATAGATTTAAATGAAAATATTATACTAAAAACCACTGTGCAAGCCTGGTGTGCAGTAAGACAGCTGGAGGGGCGATTACAAACATGATCTCATCTGACTCCTATACAAGGCAACACTGATTTCACTCCAGGTTTCTCTGACAAAGGATTTACAGTGTGGAGAGAAAAGGGTGATTTCAGCACTGGGAGATTTGTTTGAAAAGGGGGTTATGCTAACCTTTCAACATTTGTGCCAAAAATATGGTCTCCCCAAAACCATTTCTTTGGATTCTTACAAATTTGCAGTTCTTTTCAGAATTAAAGCAGCTATATCTTGAGTTTTCAAAACACACAGACAGAAACTCTTCTTCTTAAGGGGCAAAAAATCTAACTTAGGTCAGGGGTACACTAAACTCGTTCTTGTTGTTCTGTTAAGCACCAGGCCCTCCAAATACCTGAGAGAGTTATGGAATAAGGACTGTGATCTCACGATGGATGAAACGAGATGGGGTGAAGTAAAAGAAATCTCCATATGTAATAGGACAAAGGAGACTCAGTTTAGAATACTGTACCACTTACAAATCACCCCCCCCCACCCCACCCTACCCCTGCTAAGACATAAAATAAATCCAAACAAACAGAAATATGCTCCAAATGTAATAAAAAGATTTGAAACTATAGACACTGTGTATGGTCATGTATCCATAATGAGGATTATTGGGATAAATTGTTGAAAAACTCCATCTTATTTTTAATGTTCACCTTCATATCAAGCCTCAGACTCTTGTACTAGGTTTACCTGGTCCTCAGATTAAGGGTTTGAATCAGAGGAGGCTATTCAGTATTCTCATATTTGCTGCTTGAGAGATAATTGCTTAAATGGTGTGCTGAGCCTGCTTTTTACACATTTCATTCTGGTTGGACTCTCCTTCCTGTGTGGACTGTGTTTCCTCCTTCACCTGTTTCCAGAGGCTGCTCCCGTCCCCTCCACGGTTGAGGTTGGTTGCTTTCACCCAAAGCTGCTCTGCAATCAAGTTTGCTTTAAGACTGCTGATGACGCCAGCCTCAGCACCAGAGTATCATCACTCTGCTCGGTGGTACACTGAGCCCTCTACTTGTGTAAGATTGAAGATTTTTTTGACTTGAGAATTTTTTCTGACCCTTGTTCTCTTTCTGTTTTTTTCCAGTGCCTCACTCCTTGCCCCTCACCAGCTCCTCTGGAACTCCTCACAGCCCCTGAACTTTGGATTCCCCCTCCAGAGCACCACTCCTCTTAATAAAACCTGTTCAGAGCTTCTACACTCTGGTTTTGTATTCTGGGTTCTTACTTACATCCAATCATCACACATGGATTGACAACATTACACCTACGATCACATGATGGCACAGATTAATCTTTAATATTATTCCTATGGGATATCTTACTTATCTTATTTTACAGGATCAAATATAAAACTGGGTTTGTTTCTGACATTTGGACTCTCTATTTTAGATCTGCTGGTAAAGAGACTTAAAGATGTTCTCTAAAGGGAATGATTGACTCCAGTGTGAGCAAAATGTCAGTCCTGGGTCACAGGTCTGTGAGGACTTCAGAACTTGAAGTTTCCCTTTTGTGTGTGTTATTTTTATGTATGCTTAGTCTTTATTTTGCCCAAAAGCTGATGTCCTGCCATTGTTGGCAGCTACTGATGTACTGAACTGAGTGCAACCAGTACATATGCACAAATTTAAGATATATAGTATTTGTTATGGACATTCAAGATTGTTCAAAATTTGAAAGTTAATAAAAATACTGTTAAAATATATATATATATATATATATATATATATATATATATATATATATATATATATATATATATATATATATATATATATATATATATATATATATTCATGTTGAGATATTAATACAATAAGGAAGCCTCAGAATGGTTTGATAGGGCACTAAAAGCTGCTGTCATGTGAACTGAGAGTTTATTAAACAGGAGTCTAAATCCAGACCCAGAAGCTGTAAGTATGACAGATCACACAGTGACACTTACGTCTGGAGGTGTAATTCACATCAAAGTACACCTGCATCTTAATGGTGTCCAGGGATGGACTGCAGTTCTCTGTCAGTTTCTCCAGACACAGCTGTTAGAAGTTAAAAATAAATCATTGTTTTAAATAATTCAAACTTCAGGTACAGCTCAGGTACAGCAAAATATGTCAGCTTTCAATAGATATCAATGACCTCCACATCTGTTCGCAACATGATGTGCTGCTTTCTGAGACCTCTCAGCATATTTCACTCAGTCAGACAGGTTCCAGTGAAGTCGTTCCTTCATTCAACAGACCTGGAATTGAACTCAGCTTTCCCCCCAAAAAAGTGGTTCATCAAAGTTAATTTGTGACTTAACAAGGGGGTAAATCACCTTTTCCACATAGAACCAGGTGGGTTTAAATACGTTTTTTTTTTTAAAACTTTGATAAATTAAATCATATTCTCTAATTATAAAATCTGTTTGATGATCTGAGACATTTAAATGTGACAAAAGTGCAAAAATATAAGAAGTCAGGGAGGGGGTTAAATACGTTTTCACAGCACTGTAAGTAAGAAAATAACAAGAATAAAAAGGCACATAAACTATAAATAAGTTAAAGAATTTTCTGGACAATAAGAGGATCAGAACACAGATGTGTGCTTACCTCTTCAAGTTTCAGCACATCCTCTTTGGTCAGGATCTGATCCACATCAAAGCCGTTTCTGGGGTCCAGGACAACAGCTTTCACCTGAGGATATGTAAAAAGAACAAAACATTGTGTTTATCAGAAGTGAATGGAACATTTATGAGTTCAACGTAAAAGTATATTAACAGTTTGGGTGTAAGAGACGAACAGCAGAATATCAGAAAAGTCATAAAATGACATATTCGACTGTACATGTCTACCACTAAGTGATAAACACACGGAAAAAGGCTCACCATAGTAATATTAATGATGTGTTAAACTAGCAAACGTTGGTAACTATCTGTTAGCATGTTACCGACCATAAAAGCAGCCAAAGTGTCGGACACTTCATGTCCTCTCCCCGCACACTCACGCACAATGTCACGGATGATGTTTTTAATGACGTTTTCTGAATGAGCTCGAGACATTTCCACGGAGTGAGGTAACAACCACGGACAGAAACTTCAGTTAATTGATGCTAACACAGCGAGTAAAGTCCGCTCAGCCTGTCTGATGTCCGGTCACCATGGTAACGGTGTAACGATGGGCTGCATTGTGCGAGTCTTTCCGCCAGAGGACGCTGTCGTCAAACGACACGATGAAGGAGCCCTAAAGAAGGATGAGTTTCTAACAGAGACTGGTTTGGTGAGGTTTCTAAACTACAAGGATAACAAGTATCCGAAAAAGAGTCAGATATAATACATTTAGTTTTGAATCACCTCTTTCTTTAAGCTTTTTTTTTATACATTTATATTATCCCATTTCATTCCTTTTTTATTCATATTTTTTCTATCTACATTTTTTACACTGAGCCACACATAAATATATGACACGTAAACCGAAAACAAACAATAAATGAATAAATAAATTTAATCTTCTACAGTAAATTACATCATTAAAACTCAAATATTGCTATTTTTTATGCTACACTCCCCATAAATAAAACTTTACTTTTGCTGTGCATTTCTTTTCAGACCAAGATAAAGAAAGAAAAGCCACTGTAAATACGGGGGGGTACAAAAGAAAAAAAGATAAAAGGTGATTACAAATGATTAAGGCCATTTTAAACACTGTTTAAAAAAAAACTATTACTTTATTTATTTAATTATCTATTTGTTTGTTTGTTTGTTTGTTTGTTTTGACCAAAAATAAAAATTTACTTGAAGATGCTCTCATGTATCCCATTCTCCTGTTCTCCTGTGGATCTCAGGTTGACGTTTGACTTTATCCAACAACACCCAGGCCAACTTTGTGAAAATTAAACCTAATAGTAGCCTCAAACTGTTATTTTTTTTTAAGTCATTTAGAATTAACTCAAACCAGACAGCCCACTATTTATTTTTTCATTTATTTATTTTTCTTCTTCTTCCTCTTTTTTTAAAAAAAAAAAAATTCTTTTTTTTTTTTTGTCAAGCAGTATGAACTTTTCTTAAGTTTTGTGGAGGGAAACACAAACCAAACCAGAGATTAAACATCAGTCCCATTCAAACTCAAACATATTTACGGGTCTAAATAGCTAAGAGGCTTGAAAAGGAGACACTTCAGTTGAGTTTTCATGTCCTGGAGCTACAAACATGCTGTCACAGCTGTCTCTGCTTCAGCAAGTTCCTTATAAACATTCTCCTGGTTAACTTATCACATCATATATTAAAAGAGCTTGAGTAAATTTGTTAAACAACAACAAACTTGTTGAGCATTGTATTTTTAAATATCCTGAATGTTGCATCACTAAAAAAGGGAGTATGATGCTTTTTGGGGCTTTATTCTGTCCCTTGTGTACCCCCATATTAGCGTAACATGATTTACAGCTTTAAAAACATTCTATTTTTCTCTCACTGGTGTTTCAGAAAATTTTTATTTCAGCCTCTATCTGAAATACTCAGTTTTAGCTGCTGTCTCTTTAAGACACCCCACTCCGCAAACCCCCTTCCCTCTGATTGGCCTGACTTCTGGAAGCCTGTCAGGGGCAGAGCTGTGAGCAGACCTTAGAGTTTTATCTCTCTCTTTTAGTATATGTGGGTGGCATATTGAAAAAACTTGACTCAACATAACTTTCAGATGAAGCAGACCAATGTCCTTTGCCATTTCTCATCCGATAAAAGACCAGCTTGCCCCATTGGAACCTCACCATTGCCATGGCATTGACAACAGACTCCATGATAGATTAAAGTAGAAGCAGATAAGTTCTCCTCATCCACCTCTCCACATAGGGCATCCCATCTGTCCTCACCTGAGCAGAGGACTACAGTTTATCCTGCCCAGTGACTCCAGAGTGTGTGCTGGTAGGAGCAAACCCCGACCAGTACACCAACCTTATGACCGCACTGTAGAATTGTAGTTGGGTACAGCCATCCCCAAACAACCCAGTCCAAAAAAGGAGGCCATCACAGCACCTCTCAAGACTGGTTCGATCTGTCCTTCATCTTCACCATCTTTACCAGTGGGATCAGGCTTCCTGTCTTAGCAAGCTCACATTTTGAGATGCTTTTCAAAAGGAAAGAAGTTTGAGCAGTTTTATATTTAATACAGACAACTCAGACAAACAGGTCAGTCCTGCTGAAGAGGGGATGAGTTTATTAAAAAACATCAGTACATGATCCACATTTGAATAAAAGTTTCAGTTGTTCCGATATTTCTTAAAAAAAAAAAAAAAAAAAAAAAAACCACCAACACCAAGTTTAATTTTCAGTCAAATGTCAAATTACAGAGCCCTTTTCTCTTTTTTTCCAGCTCATTCTGTTTGATAAAACCAAAAATGCTGATTTAAAGATTTCATATTTGTGTGCCTGGGATTTTTTAATACCATCTTCTTGGGTCTCATTTTATGAGTAGTCACATGTGCTTTCAGCCAAATTTCAATGAATTTTCTTTCTGATTCCTCGTATCTGAAAACATCTTCAAACCTTATGAGAGTGAAACTCTGTCAGGATGAAAGGGTTTACAAGCTGGAGATATCTTTATGAAGCATCTTATTTTCTATGTGATTTCATGTTTACATAACTGAAGTTATTGTTCAGGTTAAAGTAGAAACATGAATACAATATGTATAAAACAAGAGAAACAGGAGGAGATCCCTCAGTCCTTCAGAAACCTCAGGCTCAGCTCTAAATCGTCATCATGGAGTTTACTTTTTCATGATTGAAGACAGCTCCAGGATCATGCTCTAAAAGAAAGAGAAAACATCCAGTGATGAATGGGTATCTATCTCAACACAGAAAAAGTTTGTGACTGACAAACCTGATCATACTTCACACACTTTTCACAGTTCATTTGTTCAATAGGCAGGGACTTATTTAGTTATTTGGGGGCCCAAGGCAAGCCCAGTCATTGGGGCCCTCCACATCCTTGTACTTCATCATCCTCAGAGCTAAACTGCCCCCCCCCCATAATAAATAAATAAATATATATATTACAAAAAAGTTTCAGGCTATTTCAAATAAAAACTGTTTACTTTCCCCTCTCCTTCTCCTCCTCTCTGCTCCGTTGGGGTAACTCCACTTTATTTTACTCAAAACCAAGCTGACAAGTTTGTTTCACTGCCGTTAACCTGGATCAAGTCTGCACATGTGCAGTACCATGGAATAGTCCTTTGCATGAGATGGGGGGTGGGGACAATTGAAACAATCATTCAACATTTTGATGTATTTTTAGGAGAAGGAATGAAATCTAAAACAATAAAAATTGCTTTAAATCGAAGACAGCTTTAAAAATCAGTTTTTGCCTCCAGGTAATTGCTTGTGTTTGTCTCATGGTGAGTACGTCCCTGGAAATAAGTCAGCTAAATGATGTACATTCAGCACCAGCATTACTACTCTTTTAAAGTACTTTTTTAAATAATGTAAGCCTGAAGTACTGGTCATGTTTTGTTTAATAATGCAATAATGCTCTACTACCCTAATGTAAACACGCACAGACACATACAGACAGATAGTGTCTTAATAAATGTTGAACCCTCAACATCCCTTGACTGCAGCCATTGATTTACACTAACACAAGCATCACCAGAGGCAGACTGATCAGTCCACAGAACTTGCTGACACCATGGACCTTAAGGTGGGTTTCTGTTAGCATCATATTGATGAACAATGTGGCTATTTCAATCATTTTCAGTTACATGCTAATTTGGCAGGCTAAACAATATTTTTATCCTGGGTCCTGTTCCAGCTATCCAAGCAAGGCAGCTGTGCAACAATCAAGTTAGCCATGCCCTTATATCTGTTTGAAGTGGATCACAGTGACACCTTTTGGACAGAATCACGTGCAGTGTTGTGATAACATGACTCCCAACAAAGTGTTTGTTTTAGAAATGAATGGAGATCAGATCTTCTTTTTAACACTACTTTTCTTCGTTCAAGACAACTTTGTACCAGATACATCATGACGAGGTAAGGTATTTATCAACAGTTACACAGCGCTGCTGTTTGAAACAGGACAAGTAAACTGTGTCAGTTTGTACTTTAGCTCAGTAGCTGGCTATTTAAGTGCCTCTTACAGCCCGGTGGTCTGAGACGTATCCATAGGCTAACATGTAACGTCAATGAATCCTTATGTCCTTCTCATCTACCAATCAGAGCTAACGTAACCTCACTCTTCATGAAAAAAGAGAATACAAGGCTTAAACATTTAAATTAAATTAATCAATATTATTTAACAAAAGTTATTTATGGTAAAAAAATAATAATTTGCATTTTAGACAAAAAAATATCGAAACTGCAATCTAAATGAATTAAAAATGTATGCAAACATATTTAGAAATAAATGCAGATTAAAAAAGTGCCAAAAAAGAGCAATATTAAATGTTACTTTAGTAAACTTATCATCAAAAATGTATCTATATACATATATACAGCTACACTTTATTTTCCCAAATGTTTTTTTCTTTAATTTTTCACCTTTCATACTTACTTATATTTACTCTCTTAAAGCTTTTCTCATTGAATCAGATTTTTTCAGCCTGGTGTTTACGCTCTGTTTGTATCTACTGGTTTGTAAGTGAAATGGGCTCCAGATAAAACATATGATCTCACCATGGACATCCTCCTCCCACTGGCTGGAGGTGGTGTCATCACGGGACTCTCCCCCTGGATGAGATGCGGGGCATCCACGTCGGTCCCACTCTGAGAGTCGGCGCTGTCAGACGGCGTGGCCAGCTTCCCCTCTGACAGTCCTCGAGACATGAAGCTGCACTTCCTGGCAACGGGGTAGTGGTCGCTCTCTGGGGAATCGCTCATGTCACTGAACTCCTTACAAATGCTCACTCTGCTCTGCTTCCTCTGAGGGATCTTCAGGGATGCAGGGATTTCTATGTGGCCCCCCATAAGCGTGGGTCGAGGTCCTGCATACTGTGGCTGCACCGAGCCATGAGGTCCATTTGACTCATCGCTGCTGCATGACGGCTTCCTGTTCTCTAGAGTGAGGCGGCGCTCCAAAGCCCCCAGCTGCTGCAGAACCTGGACATCGGCTTGGCTCGGCTGCTGGCTGGACACTACTGCCTGATTCTGAAGCACCACAGGGACAACATTCAAAGGCTCTGGATGAGCGTCAGGGACAGCAGAGCAGGCCCCCTGTGTGAGCAGCATCAGCCTCTGTGGTGAGGAGTTAGTGAGTGCCAAGACCTGTTGCACAGAGGAATTCTTCTTGGACCTGTACACACTGTCATCGTCCCCATATTTGTATCCGTACAGGCTTTGTTTGATCTTCTTCACCCCCAGGTGGAAGATCTCCAACAGGTTGAGGAATAAAGAAACTCCTGCGATGACCAACATGAAGACCATGAAAATGTTCTTCTCTGTCGGCCTTGAAACAAAGCAGTCGACACTGTTAGGGCACGGCAGCCTCTCACATTTGTAAAGAGGAGACAGTCCAATCCCGTACAGAGCACACTGACCTATAATGAAGCCCACCTCCACCACGGATCGCGTTAAGATATGAAAAACATATGTGCGCAGCAAGGAGCCTCTCAGTGGAGCTTTCCTCACTTTCTTCTGCTCGTCTAGTTTCCTGAGTTCTCGCTCAATTCTCTTATGGTCCTCCTGAACCGGGTCAGTCCCCTCCAGCTCAGCTTTCAGGCAGGCTTTCTTTCTGTGCCTCTCCTTCTCCAGGGTCCTCAGTCGGTACAGCGCATGGCCCATGTAGACCAGAGATGGAGAGGACACAAAGATGATCTGCAGGACCCAGTAACGGATGAGCGAGATGGGGAACGCCTGGTCGTAACAGACGTTCTTGCAGCCCGGCTGCTCTGTGTTACAAACAAACTCGCTCTGCTCATCGTCCCACACATCCTCAGCTGCAACCCCGAGAACCAGCATCCGGAAAATGAAGAGGATGGTGAGCCAGATCTTCCCCACGATGGTGGAATGAATGTGGACCTCTTCTAATATACTCCCCAATAAGTTCCAGTCCCCCATCCTCTGTCACATTATTGTCTGTTAGAGCATAAAATAAGGAGTTGGTGAGTTTTTCGTCAAACGCAAAGCCATACAAAGAAGAAACTGCTTCTACTTACGTTTTTTTTCTAGGGTCCTTGTCTAGTTGTCTTCAGTAAGAGTCCGTCATAGAAGAGCAGATAGATTTGTGGAGACATGAGGGCTCATGAGTCGTCTCTGTGGGGACAGATGAGACCTACTGTTAGTGTAGCTGACTCTGCTGTGATGCTGCTGCTAACTGGGACTCCAGTTTGAGGCCATTGATCTGACACATGGTCCTATAATGCCCTGAGGTCAGTTTCATCCTGACACTTTTAAGAGGACACTACACTGGAAATAGCACCGACTGAGATGTCAATACTCCAGCATGTACAGTGTGTACCAACTCCGTCTTCTATACAACTGTTCATAAAACAACCCCCTAACTCTGTGAACTGTTTGATTTCCTCCTTTTCCTGGTTGTCATATATCTAAAGAAACGACCCATGAAGTATCTGATTCCTCAGTCTGATATGGAAACTGGAAAAAGCTCTGACCTCAATTCCATTCACACCTTTAGGAAGAACTTTAAAGTTACTGAGAGCTCGACCTTATCACCCCACTTTAGCACTTTAGCATAAAAAACGAACACACTGACTTTCAAATCTCATTCACCCATAATTTTATCCACAACAGAGCAAAGGCAACATATCAGGTGTTTAAAGTGAGACTTTTTACGATTCCATGCAAAATCTCAACACATTTTCAATTTCATGGCAGCAACACCTCTCAAAAAAATTGAGATGGGGCAACAAAAGGTGGAAGAAGTTGATAGTCCTAATAAGAAACCACTGGAGGTGCATTTTGAAACCAGTTAGGTTAACTGGCAACAAGTTAGTGAGATGACTGGGTGTAAAACAAACGTCTTAGAGAGGATGAGTCTCTCAGGAACAAAGAGATTCATCAGTCTGTGAAAAACTGTCAAAAAATCGATTTCAAAAAATATTCCTTGGTAGAAAATGTGGAAGATTTTAAACATCTCAACATCTAAAGCTCATGATGTCATCAAAAGACTCCAACAATCTGGAGATATCTCACTGAAAACACTAAAATCTACACAAGTGTTTATGTCTTATATTAACTATTTACTAACTTGTAAATAGTAAAGAAAAAATCTGCCAATAGGCTAAGAAAAAAAAACTGCTTCTTTAGTTTCTTGAATAAGACATTATTTTAATTTCAAGAAACCTGATGAGCAATTTTTTCTTACCCCAGTGGCAGATTTGTTTTTACACGTTACAAGCAATTTAGCCCTCATGTTTTGTCTTTTAATAACTTGAAATAAGACATGTTTCTGAGCTTGTGAGTTGAGTGTGGCTCATATCAAGTATAGCGAGACAATTTTAACTAAAAATAAGACAAAAACTTGCTTAGATTTCAGTTTTTGCAGTGTTCTGTTTGCACAAGGGACAGAGGTGAAAGTCAGATGGCTGTGATCTTCAGGCCCTCAGGCAGCAGGGCATTAAAAACAGACATGACTGTATATTGAAGATCACAGCTCACTGTTCCATCCATGAATGTATGTTAAAGCTCTATCAGGAAAAGAAGAAGCCATTAGTGAACAGGATCCAGAAATGCTGGAGACTTCTCTGGACCAAAGCTCATCGAAAATGGACTGAGGCCAAGAAGAAAACTGTCCTGTGGTCGGACGGACTGACATCGTTGAAACTGATAAACTTTTTTTTGTCAAATATTCACTCATTTTGAATTTGATGGCCTGAACAATAATTATCTTTTCTTTGTTGTGTATTCAGTTGAATATAGATTAAACATTATGTGTAAATCATTGTATTCTGTTTTTATTTACGTTTTACACGTCTCGACTTCATTGGAATTGGGGTTGTACAAGTTTAAGAACAACATACGCTCCCATCCAGATGTCTTCTCAGGGAAGGCCTTCCATATTTCTGCAGGACAATGGTAAACCGTACCAGAACATCCCGGGTACTGAACAGGCCAGCCTGTGGTCTAGACTTTCACCAGTTGAAACGTTTGGTGCATCATAAAATGAAGAATCCAGCCAAAGAGACCAAGAACCATTGAGCGCTCCAGTCCTACCTCAGACAAAAATTTACCCCCAAAACACCATCATCTGGTCTCCTCAGTCCCCACACAGATCCAAAACATTGTAAAAGAAGAGGGGATACAACAGAGGTAAACATTGTTCAGCATTAATAGAGCCTTCACTGGTGTAAAAACCTACCACAACATGGACTCCTCTGATCCCCAGACCATCAGGGATGCTGGCTTTGGACTGCAAGCTGAGAACAGGCCGGCGCCCTGTCCTTTTTAGAGCCAAGGATACTGCGACCATGGTTTCCAAAAAGAGTGTCAGATTTGGACTAATCAGACCACAGGACGGATTTCCATTTCCCCTCAGTCCATCTTTTATTTTTCAATTTGTATTAATCTTCTCTTTAATCTTTCATTTTGTAAAGCAGGTTGTAACCCTGTTTGTAAAAGTGCAACAGAAACAAAGTTTATCATCTCAACCCCAGTTTTAAATAAATTGCATCATTTTGTTGATAAAAAAATAAATAAATAAGACACCAGCATAAATAAATAAAACTTTATTTGCACAATATTCACATTATTTGTGATCCATGCTACTTAGAGCATTGGGAAGAGTCAAATGAAAGACTGATGAGGCTAACAGATAAAATGTTTCACCATATTTACACGCAAAGAAATAATCCTGTACATGAATCAGACATGTAAACATTATAACAACCTTCAGACATGTTTAGCACTGACCCTGTTCACCAACACATCCATTAAAACATCTCACAGACGTATTCTACTTCTGTCAGACTCAAGGTTTGACCCACTGAGAGGTACGTCAATGTTTTCTCCGAGCGTTCAATCATTTCAGAAATTTTTAACCTGGATTTATTCAAGTCTGAGGGAAGTTTTCCCAACTGTTTTGAGAAAAACAAACAAAAAAACAAGGACCAAGACAAACTGATTGATGGGTTGTGTATCTGCAGAGGAGAATAAAAGATATTTAGTGTGTGCAGCATGAGAAGGATGTTTCTATGAGGATCAGACATCAGCCTGATTGAGGCAGTGATGTTGAAGTAGTGAGTGCAGAGTGGAGTCTAGAATCAAAGGTGTGCATGAGAAACAGTAATACTGATGTGTTTCACTGTGCAGATGATCAGTATAGTCAGTTGTGTTAAGAAGAAGTCACTAGCTGACTGAGTATCAAGCCTCCAGGTCCTCGAGGGAAGACCTGGAGTGTGGATCCTGAATCCACAGCTTCAGGACCACAAACAGTACGTTAGTGCCACAGTAAATGTGTGACAGGAGGAGTTACATTCATGAAGCACAGCCCAGCACTCTGGTCTGAGCGATCAGGTGTCCATCTTCTCCTTCTTCTTAAAAAGCTTCAGGAGCTGGTTAAACCTCTGAGCAATCTGAGGGAAGATAGACAGTTCAGTTATTCTACAGCCAGACGACAGAAACGCAGAGTGTAGGATAATAACATGAAAGTCTGGATTTACTCACTTGCCCCGAGGGCTTCTGCAGTTTCTCTGACAGATCAGAGAAAGTCTCACGTGAAGCTCCTTTTGTCTTCACACCGACCAGAATATCTCGATCTTCATCTCTGAGGGAAGCAGAACACAGACAGAGTTCATTCAGGAACCTTAAACCAAACCTTACATAGTTCATTCTGAAAGGGTTCACAGAGCTTCACCTTTTCACCATTTTGGTTCAGCTTCATTACAAAATGGAATTGATTCATTTCCCCTCCAAATTCTACAAACAACACCCCGTGTTGTTTGTAGAATTTGTAGAATTTCTGTCAGTTTGTGACAGAAAAATTGTGACGATCACAGGGGTGCCTGAAGGTAAACATTTATTGTTTTCCAGAAAGCCACACATAAACAAATACTAATAACCCTCTCTGGGATCTTCACAGAAAAAAGTCAGGAAATAAATAATAACACTATTGATGAAATAAATAACACAGACAGGGGCACAGACTGCAGAAGGGTGAAATAGAATGTCACCTTCTATGTATTTTTGTGTAATTTTTAATCAAAAATTCTAGATATCTGTAGCGATACTGATACCTTCACTTTGATACTGGTTCCTGAATGATACTTTTTCATAGCAATTTTTATATCAGTTCTAACACAAAAGAAACTTTCCTTACATGTTATGGTACAAATCTGAAGTTTTATTTTCCATCTACATCTAATTTTCTACTCTCAGCAGTTTTCTTACATAAAAAAATGTTTGCCAGTGCAAAATAACAGGTGCAAACAAGTGACAGGTCATTTTATACTGAGTACACTGTAAATTTGTTGACAACTATTAATGAACTTTCTTCTGTCCATTCTTGTTTTTATGATAAAATAAAAACCCTCCTCCTTTATCGGGCTTTTGACCGTCAAAGGTGACAGAAAAGAAACAATCATTAGCGCAGTTCATGTGCAGCAGTCGTCTGCTCTGGCTGCAGCTTGGAGCTGTGAGAGGAGGAGTCTGTGTTTGGAGAGGGGAGGGGCTCAGCGCCCGCTGCTCGTTGAGAAGCAGCGGCCGAAGATCAAACTTTCACTCCGTCCCCAAACCACAGAAAAGTCGCTGGATTTGTCGTTTTTATAGAAAAAAAAAAGCCGCAAAGGGGGTCTGAAAGTCACTAAATATAGCGACAGAGACGCTAATTTGGGAACACCTTCCTGCATACCACAACCATGTGTATCGTTACAGCGAATCACTGGCGGTGAAACCTGGCACCGAAAAAAATCATAATGCGACTCTGGTATTGTTCAGGGGGCCTGGCCAAATGTGAAGGCGGGACGTATCCGGCCTGCGGGCCGGAGTTTGGGGACCACTGCCCTAGATTCTCAAGACCTGTCTGTAAAGGACGATACAAATATCACAAGATCTTCACCAGATCTTCATAAGACTTTTGAAATGATGAGGTCATCACATTAGGATCTCCTAACTGCTTCATGACACGTTGGAGGGACAGGCCTCAGACACCAAGGTCTGTCCAATCAGAGGGAGTGGGGTTTGTGAAGCAGGGAGTCTTAAAGAGACAGCAGCTGAAACTAAGTGTTTCAGACAGAGGCTGAAATAAGAGTTTTCTAAACAACAGAGAGAAAAATAGAGATTTCTTTTAACCATGTGCAGAAACTACAGGGGCACCAGAGGGGACAGACAAAAACACAACAATATGCCCTCTTTAAAGAGGTGCTGCCTCATAATCTGACATATGATCTCAATTTATATAACCTAAAAACTCTTATCTTTATTTATAAAACATTTATTGCACATTTACTTCCTCCTTGATGTAAATTCAGGGGTTGTTTGTGTTTCATCATTCAGTGCAACAAATGCAAAGAATCTGAGCAATCTAAAACACCTCAAATATGTAAAAGGTTGATGAGACTGACCTGGTCCAGGACATCACCACCTCGCCCTTCTTCCTGACCACGTTCTTGGCGCTGAGGCTGCTGGGAGACAGAGATGCAGGGGAGGATTTGGGTTCAGTCTCGTCTTTCTTGCCGTCAGATTCTTCCTCCTCCTCTTCCCTCGTCTTCTGCTTTCTGGACCGCTTGGCTTTCTGTTTCTCTTGGTGCTTTTTTCGCTTCCTGGTTTCCCTTTGCTTTTCTGGCGAGCTGCTCACATCCTCCGCGATGGTGAGGCTCCTCTCTGACCCCGACATCTCCACTTCATCTCTGTCTGAGTCAGAAACGTGTGATGCCGTGGACTGACTGCTCTGGTTGGTCTCAGAGCTCTCTGTGAGGGGATGTGGACTGGTTTTGGGTGATGAAGCTTTAGCTGGACTTTGTTGAGTTGTCTTTTCTTCCTCTCTGATGTGTGTTTGTTTCGTTTCTATTTCACGATCAGAGCTTTCTTTAACGATGTTCAAACTGTTTTCTGGAGGAGGCAGGACTTCGCATGGCTCTGGATCCTCCTGGAAACAAACACTTGAGGTATTTTGTTGCGGTGATGAACTGTCGGTTTTCAGGGGCAACTTCTCTTGACCTGGAAGGATCTTTACTCCAGTGGCAGCCTGGTTGGATGGTTTGGTCTCTGAGCTTTCAGGAGGGTTGGATGGTTTGGTCTCTGATGGTTGAGCACTCAAAGGATCTCTCTGGGGTTTGTCTGTGGAAACATCTTCAGTAAGAGTCGCCGTGTGATCGTCCTCTGTTAGTGTCCGACTCAAACTGTCATCAGCAGTGAGTGTGACGTCCGCCCCGGATGCTGTCTGACGGATCTTCAGAATGAAATGATCATTGGACCGCTCCATCACCAGCGCCTGCATGGGCTGGTTGGGCTTGAACACAAAGGGGACGGCGAGCGGTTCAGAGACCGTGCTGCTGTTGGAGTCACAGCTGGAGATGTCGGTGTCCAGTGCGAGGTGGATGTCCTGTTCGCTGGCGTCCTCTCCATCCATCAGAGCGTCCTCACTTATGTGAGCGCTGATGACGCTGTCAGGCGTGGACATGATGCTTGTGATGTTCGACGGTTGCAGGAAGCTGAGGTGGCTGTCTGATTTGAGAGGGGATGGGATGGTGAGCGAGACGGCCAGGTCTTCAGCCAGGATGGAAAACGACCTCTGTGAAGACGACCCAGCGTGCTGTGTGGCTCTATTCGGCACTTCTAACAAGCAGCTTTCGTCAAACAGAGCCGGATTCAGCTGATCTTTACACCGAGGGGACGCCAACTTGCGAGGGGAGATGCTCGACCATGCTGCAACAAGTTTAGAGGGAGAATCAAACTTCAGTGGGGACAGCAGCTTGGACGGAGAGTCGAACTTGGTTGGAGTTGTGATGCTGAAGAGCCTCTCTCCGTCTTTCCGTGGCGTGCTGAGGGACCAGGCGGTGTTTTCTCCAGGGATGCCGCTCGTCTCTAATAAGTCGGATCCTTGCAGGAGACACTTGAAGATCTCTCCCATCTGGGAGTCTCTCACCAGGTTAAAGGTCAAACTGGACGCTTGTTGCTCGGTCAGCAGCTCAAAGTCGGTTTTATCGAGCACAGAGGCGTTTTGAGAAGAGTGGTTATCCTTCTCTGGAGTTGAGAAAATGATTTTGGGAGGAGGGAGCTGGATGGCAGGTTGTGTTGGATGTGAATCAGCGTTCGTGGCGTTTTCCATGAGTGTGATTCTGATATCTTTACCTCTGCTCCCGAGGCCAGTCCTGTACGGCACCACAGTGCAGGGCTTGCTTTGATTCAGGCTGGTAGTAGCAGACGGAGCCTCCTTCCCTTCAGACAGTGTGGACACTTTCTCCTGTCCGCTGGGCTTTTTGTCCACACTCTTCACTCTGGTGGGTTTGCAGAAACTCTTCAGCGTCTCGTAGATGTCTTTGAACATGTAATCCACCTGTCCGTCCACAAAGTCCCACAGCTTCTGCTTCAGATCGACGGCCTGCTGCTCAAAGATTCGCTTCACGATGCCGTTATTTGACACTTTACTAAACACAGACGTGATCAGCTTCTTCAGTTTGGATTTCAGCTCCTTCTCCTGGCTGCACACTGTACCAAAATAAGCTCCGTCCACAAACTCTAAAAAAGACACCTGGAAGTTTTCCATCACTCCGTAGAAGCTTTTCCTGGGGAAGGTTTTATGGAGCTTCATGTACTTTTTCCTGATCTCAGAACGAACCAGCCTGAAGGTCCCCATCACATCCTCCACTGAGGCAAACGCAGCTTTAGTTGCTGCGGGACAGACTGTTTTAAACCGACTCCTCGGACTTCGTGCAGACCCACCACCACCAGCCGTCTCGCTGATTTCTTTTGAGACTCGTCTCTCTTCAGATGTCCTGAGTTTCGTCCTAGCCGGTTGAGTTACCTTTGCCCTCTTTGTTGAAGGAGCTGGAGAATCTGCAGCGGTCTCATCTGTCTCACTTAAAATCTCTCCTTCTTCTAAGTCGGTGTCGGAGAGGCTGGAGGACGGGTCAGAGACCTTCTCCACAGGTGTGTCCCGGTTTGCAGGAGAACCTGGATATTTGTTTTCTTTGTTTACATCCAACTTCTTTGAGTTTGCATCAACAGGGGGGCTGGAAAACTCTGCAGGAGAGACAAAAAAGACATTTATGTGGCCCAACTGGATTTGCTTCTCACTTCAAACCTTTGATGTTGGCTAACTTACAGAAATGATATGATCGAACACTTTCAGATGAGTCATCTGTCAGAGCTTTCATGTGTGCCTACTGTGGGCTGGACTTTAAGAGCGCTGTTTATCCATGTTATATCAGATGTATTCATGCAGATAAACTACAGTGCGGCCCTTTCAGCTGGGAGCTGAGGTGTGTCCAAACAGTTCAGGGTTTTTTTTAACTGTGTCTGTCATGTTATGGCCATTAATTGAATATGAAATGCATTTGCAGAGCATTTTTTTCACCAGCACAAAATTTAGAGGCAACCAATTTTTTAGTGCATCACCTTTAACGCCATAAGATGACCTTTTTATTGCTCTCCATAACTTTCATGTAACACGAGTGATTTTTAAACCAGAATAAGGTGTAGAGAAGCTTAGGTAGAAGAAATATAAAAACAAACTTGTAATTATCATGAGGTCTTGCAAGAAAGATTATTATACCAAACTACTTGAGGAAAATAAAGTAACGTTAAAGCAATTTGGAAAGTACTAAATGGAATCATGAGAAACAGGATTACTGGTTCCACATACCCTGAGCACTTCACTGATAAAGACAGACAGATTACACAAATTAATGAGATTGTAGAAGGGTTTAATAATTTTTTGTTGGGGTTGGTCCCAATCTAGCCATGGCAATAGGCTCAACAGATACAGAGGACAGCTGCAAGGAGATGGAGGATGTCAAGTTAATTTCTAACTCAATGACCTTGGGATCTGTTTATAGAGAGGAGGTCCTAGAGGTGGTAAACAGCTGCTTGAATAAAACGTCTGCAGATGGGAATGACATCGATGTTCATACAGTTAAAGCGGTTATTGAAGCTATCGCTAACCCTTTAACTCACATTTGCAACCTTCCCTTTAAATTTGGCACATTCCCCCAAATGATGAAAATAGCTAAAGTAATACCCCCGTATAAATCAGGAGACAAACATCTGTTTACCAACTACAGACCGGTATCCTTGCTATCACAGTCCTTTAAGATTCTTGAAAAACTGTTTGAAAGAAGGCTCAACATCTTCATTGATAGTCACAATATATGAATGGATAGCCAGTATGGATTCAGATCAGGAAGATCTTCGTCAATGGCCCTAATGGAACTAATTGAAGAGATTACATCATGCATAGAGAAGAAGAAATATGCTTTAGGAATTTTTATAGATCTGAGAAAAGCCTTTGATACGATCAACCATGATACGTTATTAAAAAATGGAGAATTATGGTATACCAGGAGCAGCTCATGATTGGATAAAAAGCTATATCAGTTATAGACAGCAATTTGTGCAGCTAGGAAAATGGAAATCAAGGTGCTCCACTATTTCCTGTGGGGTCCCACAAGGATCAGTTTTGGGTCCAAAATTATTCATTCTATACTTTAATGATATATGTAAAGTGTCTGATGTAAAAAAGTTGATTGTTTTTTGAGGATGATACAAATATTCTATGTTCTGGTGACTATCTCCAACAGCTTTTTGATGATACCAACAAAGAACTGTGCAAATAAAAAAAAAACGGTTTGAAAAAAACAAACTATCACTAAACATAATCAAAACAATGGTTATATTATTTGGTTCTCGCAAATGTGACCAGCAACTTCGCCTGGAAATTGATAATATTGGAATTGAAAGAGTCTACAAGTTTAAGTTTTTGGGTGTTCTAACTGATCATAAATTCAGCTGGAAACCTCACTTAAAATATTTGTCCACAAAGATCTCAAGAAGTATTGGAAAACTTAGTAAGACAAAGCATTTTTTTTTTGAATGATCAAGCTCTAACTTTGTACCATGCACTCATTACTCCATATCTGTATAGTGTGGTGAGGTCTGGGGTAACACCTATAAAAGCAGCCTACAACAGATTTACACATTACAGAAACGAGCCATAAGATAAGTGCATAATGCTGGTTACCTGGACAACTCTTATAATCTGTTCTTAACCTCTCAAACATTAAAATTCATGGACCTGGTAAGTTTATGTATAAAGTTATGTATAATAAAGTACCAAGAAATATTAAAAATATGTTTGCTTGTAGAGAGGGGGGTTACCAACAGAAGAATCCCGATGTTAAAACAACCTGTAGTTTGGACGGCTCTAAAATGTATGTGCATGTTTGTTTGTGGGGTTGCCCAATGGAATGACTTTGAGCTGACGAAAAAAAATGAGTGGGAAGATTAATAATTTAAACGAAATTATAAACAATTTTTAATGGATCAGTATAAGAAAGTTGAAGAAGGTTGAGCAGACTGTCCTTTAGCGCTTTATGTATACTGTTTGTATTTCTGTATCTGGAATAATGCATACCCTTAGATGGAAAAGATTCCTCTACTTTCTATATTTGGCGTTCTTTATTGTATGCTGCATCTGTAATATTTGAATATACAAGTATTAATCTTGTAAAGGCCTTGGTGTTACGCTGGTGTTATTTGAAACACTGGAAGGTCATTTTTACACCACTTCTTCCTGTCCCTCCTCGATTGTTGTTTTATTATTTTGCCTATTTCAGTTTTGTTTGAGCCTAAGAAGTTTTTTTTTTGTTTTGTTTAACCATTTGTACCATTATTGTTGTTGTTGCCTAATTGAGGTAAATAAATAAATGATTATAAGACAGAAGATCCAGGGTAGTTATCTCTCAGTAATGTCTGTTCAGGTAATTGCATATTTTGCACTTGGAGGGAGTTGGTCCGAAGCCGCCTTATTCTATTTTTAAATCTGTTTTAACTAATCTGTTCTCTAATTTTTATTGTCATAATATCAACCACTGGATGAGTTATGGATTTGGTTCTCTTTTAAATTCTGAATCTGGATCAGTTCTAAGGTGAACAAAAGGAAGATGGATTAGCTGAACATTAATATCTACATCTAACCAAGTCTTATTCAGACTGAACTTTCCAAACAACCTGACCCAGAATAATAACCCATGATTATTAGAGGCCATTGTTACCTTTCTGAAGGCTCTTGACGTGACCCGGCTTGCCGTGCATATGGAGGTGACTTCTCTTGGTAATGTGTATCGGGCTCCTCAAAGGACTGATGGCGTCTGGGATCCTCTTCAGACTGCTCAGAGTGCGCATCATGGAGTCCTCGTCATGGAGGAACGGCATCGAGCTGGAGGGCTCCGTGTTGTTCTCGCGACTCTTTCCAGGACTGAAGCCCTTCTTAGGAGTGAAATTCAGCTCCCGGTGCTTCTCCGGCTTCTCCTTCTGGACCACCTCCTCTGTTGTGCTGCTGACTTTGGACACTGCGATGCATCCAGTGGACGAGCTGGCCTCTGCTGGGGTCTTGTCCTTGTTGTTGTGGTCTTCAGCTGTTTGCGTTAGCATGTAGATTGCTTCGGGGAGACTCAGACCTTCTTGTGGGAGGGACTCCAGGGTAATGGTGCTGGAAACACAGTCTGCATCTTTAAGAGCATCTTTCTGATTGCAGACATTGTTCTTGGACTTGGAGGTTGGAGGAGACACTTCTTGTTGAAGTTTGACAGATGGTGGGACTGTTGGACTTTTAGGACCATCCTTGTCTGGAGCACCTGCAGAGGCAGAGTTGTCTTTTGAAGGGGCGGGAGTTTCTTTGGCGGGTGCTCCAGTTTTCAGAGTCCTACAGGTCTTTTCTAAGTTTGAATCAAACAGAATGGGTTCATTGGGATGATCTTTTTCTTGATCATGTACGGCTTCTTTCCTGGCTTCGTCTTTTACAGCCAAACGTCTGCATTCATCTCTCACACTCTCTGATGCTAGCCTGGTTTTGTCTCCTCCAGAAGCACCTTCTGTTTCCTTCAGAGTCATACTTGTTTGAGTATTTGTCTTGGGATGCTCGTCAGTCTTCTTCTCTGCAGCCTTGAGTGGTTTGATTTGAGTTGAGGTAGTCTGAACGGAGCTCTCAGTGTCTTGTTTGTTACTTCCTCCTCTGATTTTGTTCCCTTCCTGCTTGTCTCTTGCATCCTCGTGCCTCTTTACCAGACCGGGCTGTGTTTTTGGGTCGTCTGTTGGTACCTCTGCCTCCAACTCGCTGCTCTCAACTTCATCGATCACACACATGTCCTCAGCGTTGGGCTGTGAATCCTCCTCCTCTAAGGTGTGTATGAACGCTCGGTCGACAGGTGTGAGGTCTTCAATGGGTAACACTGGCTTTTTGATTGGTGAGAGGGTTAGATTCAGTGTTTCCATGAAACACAGTTTTCTGTTCGGACTGTTTTCATCCACAGAGCTCTTTGCGGTCTTATTCAGCTCCTCTAAGGGTCTTTTTAAGGCTTCCTGCATCTTCTCCTTACTGCAGGCGGCAGCTTTACGCTGCTCTGGTTCTTTTGTCTTCTCGTGTTTTCTGCTTGTCTCCAGTAATGTCCTCTTCTTGTGCTTTCTGTTGACGTCCTCTTCATGTCGTTTCTCCTCCTTCCTTTGGTGATCCTTTGACATCCTTTCTTTTGAGGTATCTCTGTTGTGCTCAGAGTGCCGGTTTGAGGAGGACTTTTTGCGGTCTGGACTTTTCTCGTGTCTGTGACTGCTCTTGTTTTTCCTGTGCTCTCTGCTGTGACCCTCTTTGGAGCTATGCTCAGAGTCCGAAGCAGACGTTTTGGCTTTAGTTTGCTTCTGCTCTCGGTTTTTTGACTGCTCGCTGTGTGGTGTCTCTGGTGGGGGGCTTCTGGTCCTCTCTGACCTGTGGTGGCCCTCGGCGTTGAGGTGGCTCCTGCCTTTGCCTGACCTGGAGTCGTACCTTCTCTCTGTGTCTTTGTGAGATCTGCTGGGATCCGAACCACTTCTATGTCTCCTTGTTGAGTCGGATTTCTCCTCTCTATGTTTGGACTTGTGTTTGTTGGACGCTCCGTGCTGCGATGGAAGACAGGTGCTGGGTTTGTCGGGTGCATCGCCTTCTCCTCTTGAGGAAGTCTTTGAGTGAGACGAGGCTTTTAAAGCTCTGGTTTCGATGCTCGACCCGCTGGGCTGAGAGCTTGAGCCGTCCTTCCTGGAGGAGTGAGGAGGATCCCTCCTGGGAGCAGGACTGTTCTCCTTCAGAGGTGAAGGTGGCTGAGGGGGAGAAGGGGGAGGAGGAGGTGGTGGGCAGGCAGGTGGAGGAGGTGGGCAGGCGGGTAGAGGTGGCGGCAGCGGCAGCAAAGGATTACTGCAGGATGGTGGTGGAGGAGGAGATTTTCTACGGGAGCTCTCTATAGAAATCCGACTGGATGCTTTTTGTTCTTGAAGATTATTTAAGTGAGACTGACGATGATGATGACGGTGATGATGAAGATGATTCAAACTTTTCTCTGATCTGCAGAAAACAAAGTTTTAACAGTGGTCAGGTAATCTTAAACAGTAGTGCTGATTTTTTATCAAACTTCTTTTCAGATTTGGAAATAATATTAAATTGATCAGCCGTATGATTCACCTGAAACACCTGAGCACCTCTGACACAGAGCCTTTTACATCAGATGATTCAGCTCCTAGCTCACGGTAAAAAACAACAACACTCACATTAGATTCAGTCTCTGGATCTCAGCGTCCTTTCTTTTCACTTCCTGTTTGGCCGTGAGTAACAGAGCAGAGATGTTTTTCTTCAGGCGGAAGTTCTCCGTGCTCAGGGCTGTGTTCTGTGTGAAGACGGAGAAACCGTAAGGATCAAAACTGACAGAACAGTTAAAAGACGCTGGTATAGAATTAGAAACGTCCTAACAAAGCCAAATGTCAGTCAGTCAAACCCACCTGCAGCTCCACCTGCTCCAGTCTCCTGCGCAGCTCTTTGATTTGATTCTGAGCAGCTGCGAACCTGGACTTCAACTGCAAACAAACAAACAAACAAAGGGTAAAGGGTTGTGACACAGTTTTCAGCTGACAGCAACATTCTGGGTTATATCATTTCAGCCTTTCATATCCAAACACGTCTCTGACAGACAAAACACTCCCATGGTCCTTACAAAGTAAAGATGTTCCTAAAAAATTTCTCCCTTCCCATACTGATTTCAATACTTGTGCTGTGAGTTTCAGCTGATACCGAGTACCGATCTGATATATATATATCTGTTATAAAAAAACTTACTACACCTATATGACTGTGGTATGACTATCATTGTGGTAAGGCCTGGCTCAGGTTAAACCCTTTGTAAAATAGGGATAAATACAGCAAATTCAAGCCATTTCAAATAAAACAGTATAAAAACAGTAGTGCAAATGCAATTTGACTAAACAAATCTAGGAATAATTATCAAAAGAATTATTAAAAAGTGCAGCCACAATATTTTTAAATAAAAAAGGCGTTTAAATAAAACAGTAGTGCAACAGCAACTTAGATAAATAAATCTTAGGACATGTTTATAAATTTAAGTGCAAAGTTTAACAGGGATAAACAGCAAACAGATAAGTAATTTAATAAATTATGTGGTGGTATCGGATTGGTGCCTGGACTCCAGAATCAGAGCAATTTCTGATGCTGGTATCATCAACGAAACAACTCCATTACAAAGTCTGTGTTGATTAAGGATTTCCATCTACAGCTCCTCCCCCTTCTGCAGAAAAGACCCATAACTATCAAACTGACTGAGACTACTGAGTGCAATATCAATCAACCATGCAATGCTATGTGCAATATCTAATGTCTATGTGTTTAGTTCTTTCGTGTGCAACAGTAGAATTATTCACTGTTTTTTACTGTGTGCAGCAGTGAGTTCATGTGTAACCTCATCAATGTCAAACTCTTTCACTCTCATTGATTCACTGTTGCCATTTGTAGGTGCTTTTTCTGCATTTGGACACTTATTTATTGAATCTCCACTCTGACACTTTGTATTATTAAACAGACACTTGCTCTGTATTTGTAGTTTCAATCTTTACTTACTAACATTTTATATGTTTGTATGGTACCTTTACTAACTTTTGTATCTTGTACTCTGGTAAAACATTTCCTTTGGGGTTAGTGAAGTGGATCTTATTTTATGTGGACCATGTTGGCTGACCACATCATGGTTTACCCACAGACTGTATGATATATGGACGTAGTCTCTGTGACATCACCGGTCTGTTCCTGATACAGGGTAACGATGCTGATCATCAGCGGGGGCCATATTGGAACTGCTGACTCAAAAGACGGGTTTTTAGATTCCACACTAACAGCTATGGGGACCAGATCTGTCAGTCACATGAGCTGCGCCTCTACAGTACAGTGTTTCCCCTTAGAGTAATAAGTGCTTTAAAGTCTGTTTAAGTCTGTTTTCCTTGGCTTGGTGTGTTTGTGGTTTCTGGTGTTTCTGCAGCCAGCCTCAAGTGGACGTTCAGTGAACTGCAGCACTTCTGTATAGGCTTCAAATTTTTAAAGTGGATGTTGTCCCTTAAGTTTACCTCACAATGATGGTGAGGAAACTGAACAGCCACATCTGGATAAAGAATTTGTTTCTACTTACAGTTTTATGATCATTCTTTAATCAATTAAATATTCTAAAAATATAACCACATCTTCACGTGACTTTCTGAAATGATGAGATCATCACAAAAGGATCTCCTGACTGGTTTATGACATGTTGGAGTGGCGGGCCACAAACACCGAGGCCTGCCTCTAGTTCCTCCCCAATAGGCTTCCAGAGGGCTGGCCAATCAGGGGGATGGGGGTTTGTGGAGCAAGGAGCCTTAAAAAGACAGCAGCTAAAAGGAAGCTTTCAGACAGAGGCTGAAATGAGAGTTTTCTGAAACACGAGTGAGAGAAAAATAGATGTTTTTAAAGCTGTAAATCACACTACAGGGGCACCAGAGGGACAGAATAAAGCCTTGAAAGGCTTTAATACAGTGACAGAGAAAGAAAAGCATAAAGCCAAAGGCTCCTCACCTCAGCATACGACGACTCTCTGCTTTCCTGCTCCTCTGTCACAATTTCTTCATAGAGATCCATCGACTCCTTCAGCTTTAGAGAGTCAGTGGAGCACTTCTCTGCAATAAAGACAACAAATCTGATAGACTACACTTTCACAGCACAATTTGGACAACGGTTGAGTTTGGAAGTTTATAATATCACCAGTGGAGAGGAGCAGAGGGAGATCAGAGCTGACTTTTACCTGTGTTGCTGCTGACGCTCATCTCCAGGCCTTCGTAGATATCCACTGAATCTTCACTAACCCCAGGAACAAACGCTGTGAAGACAGAACATGGGTTAGAGAGACATCTCATCAGTCAGGTATGGCACACAGCTTTTTGAACCAATAAACAAACTGTGACAAAGACAAAAACCAAATACTTCTTTTAACAGTGTATTTAAAACGTGGAGGCCTTCAGCGTACCATCAGAGGCTCTACTGGTGTCCATGTCCTCCATTATTGATGCTGCTGCTCTGTTTCTGCTGAAGTTCCTGGACAGAAAAATCAAGTTATCAGACATCAGCACGTACAGAACACATACTGTACCAACAGGGTGAAGATGACCCTGACAAGTGACGCTGACACTTTCTGTGAGGGTTTTTGTGGATCTGGATTTTATTGCTTTACACTGTTAAGTTTGTATTTTCTAGAGAGTGCTCTTGAAAAACAAAAAATAACCTGCTTTGTTTTTCCTGAATCAGTGAGATCATTATCTCAGAATTATGTGAAAACATCGGCTTAGCTCATCCCTCATGCTTTGCATCAAAATAACTGAAAAGTCCTCAAGTGTCTGCACAGAGCTGACAAACTAATAACACCATCTATGAAACTGAGCCCCGTTTACACCAAGCGGTCAGTATGGATCAGTACAGTTTGGTACGGGTCAGATCAGTAAAGCCTTATCCTGTTTGTGTTTCCACAGCCAATCGTGCCCTTCTTGGTAGGCTGCGTACAAGCCGGATACTAACAGCCACATTAGCTATGTAATAGCATGACGGCATAGCAGCACGACAGTGTAACCCGCTAATAAGTCCAACGAAAGATGAAGAACTGTTTTGTGATGCTGTTTTCAAAGAAAAGGACAGGAGATTTAAACATGGCAGGAAGTGTTGATTCTTTCGACGAATCAACAGACTGCAGCGTTTCTAGCTCCACCCCCTGGCATTGAATCTGTATGTCTGGCCCCCCAACGGAAGGGCACCAACAATTGGGACAGTAGGGGTTGGTAACCTGTCCCGGTTTTAGTCAAAGGAAACGCCACAAAATGCGTGCCGTACCGAGACAAACCGAACTGAACCGCTTTGTGGAAACGGGGCTTTAACAAATACCAGTATCCATTTATATATCCATTTATATTTATATCCATTTATATTTTCTGTCAGGGTCACAAACCAAATCAAAGTCCATCTGTAAGGCCTCACTTAACTCCATCTGAACTCAGCATAGTCTGCCTGTATGAAGCTAAAGCTACATTCTACAGAAACTAAACAACTCATACAGCTGACATCTTTAAATAAATGGATTTATCAGGATGAGGAAATGTAAGTTCAAAAAGACATTAGAGGACACAAGACCAGAATAAAGTTAAAAATGGAGCAGAAAAGAAAAAAAGTGGTGCATAAAAATGTAAAGAATGCAGGATAAGAAATATTTGGGGCAAAAAATGTTCATAAAATAGGGATCAAATCATATCCTAAACAATGCAAACATGAAAATGCTTACTCTGATTTCTACATTTTTTTAGTTGGAGACCCCTGAGGTGTGCCAGGTTATTAAGAAAACAAGGCAACAACTGCAGATTAGTAGTCTGAATTTCAGCTAAATTAAGAATCGTAGACCTTGTTTTTGGATTGGCCTGTTAGCGTATTGCCACAGCTGGGGGTTGTAGTCACTGGCACCGAGGGCTGAAACGTTTAAAAACCCCTGCTCTAAATGCTAATAGACTTGACATTTAAATTTACAATTGCAAATTTCAGATGCTAAGTTAGCAACTTCATGTGAAATAAAGCTCTTTAATATTATAGATTATTTTCCCACCCTTTTTTTCCCCTTCAGGTTTAACCCTTAATATCTCTTTGCTTCAACTGCTGACAAATTTAAGCCTAAAACTCACGTGAGGAATTTTTGGTTGTTGTCAATTTTGGCGCCCCCTTTTGACAAATGATACCTCTTATTGTTTTACAGATTTTTTTTTTCCTGTACTTTTGTATGTCATGTTTCTTTCATTCTGCTTCCTTTTCCTTTTCAAATGTACCTCACAGTTTTTTTTTTTTTTTGCAACAGAAAATGTACACATGAGGGCTTTTTTGGGTTCCTCTGACATCTACCACGCAGCTGCAGGATGAGGCATTAAAAACAACTAAATAAAGATAAGACATCTTGTTAATTGTGGTCTCATTTGCTCTTTTAACTCACTGAGAGGGAACAGTCTTCATTTCAGTCTGTTTTAAAACTACCTCCAAACTCTTCAGAGGAGCTTTAAAAGCGTGAATGGTTAGTTTTTAATCTCCCAGGCCCTTCAGACTGTTTTTTTTTTCAAGGGGGAATACAAATGAATTGCATCCTCATTTGCTGAATTTTAAGAAAAAATCATCTCAGTGACACATGATGGAGAAGCCAGATTCAGATAACTGACTAAGGGTGACTGAATGGGCCTGCTGTAGGTGGAACAAAGTGAGGGTCAATGTGTTATTAGCATGAAAATCGAGGGGTAGTTTGACCTACATTGTTAATATATGGTTGACAAAGACAGAGCAAAGAACAAAGCCTGAGCGAGACAGAGACATCCTGTGAGTAAGAGGTAGTATCATCCTTATGTGAACTACTGTGGATGAATATTGCCCAGATATTGAATAAAAAGTAAATTTGACAACCATAGCTAAGCTAAGCTAGCATTAACGTTTACAGCCTCAGGAATATTTGTTTTAGATCTCTTCAACCCTACATGGGTCAGTTCTCCTGGACTTTGTACCTGAATTAGGTTTTATCCATGTCAGAGTGGAGGGAAAGCACAATGTGTGCTTTTACAGTCTAATCTTAATGCAGCTGATATTAAAGCAGGTCATCAGGTATTTCCACTTATTTGAATAGAAAGTGCAGAACAGGCAACTTTTAAAAAAAATGATATCACATCTAATCCTTTTTAACTTCTCCAGAAACGTAAATCATTGATCTGTGGTTACTTTAACAGCCGTTATGTGGGTTTACATTGACGCTTTATACCACTACATGGTAATATATGACCAACTGTAACGTTCACGTGAACAGGAGAGAAGTACACAGCCGGTAAATTAGTGATACTGGTGTTAAATCTAAAAGACACTCACAGAACTGTTAATCCCAGTAAGTTATAGATATATTGCTTTACCTTACTCGTTTTCCTGCTGTGTCCTTCTGTTGTTTACAACTGTAATGTCGCGCCAAGACTTCTTTCCACAGGAAGTAACGACATTTTCCCGCGGTCTGTCACTGCTCAGGGTGGGTTGTTGTACCTCCTCGGATTCCAAAATTACTCATTTAACAACAGCGAAACCCCGTAGGAGGCAACCTGTACCTCGACTAACGACCTTTACCAGTTGCTCACATCATACGACAGCTAACTGACTCAAATGAAGGCGTTAAATCGAAGCAGACTGCTCAGTTTGATCGAGGGAAAGTTCTTTCACTCGCCGAGGAGGTTGCTTCTACTGACCGTGCCGGTGTTCTGACGAGTAGTGTTTCCTGTCGAGATGTGTCAGTAAGCTGCTCTGCGCATGCGCTTCGCCCAAGGGTGGCACGCTTTCCTTTGAATTCACAGTAGGGGTTTTACGATAGTGTTGCTATATAAACGAAACGGTTGTCCACCGTGAGAGGTACTTGATGGTGATTTTCTCTCATGAGGACAACCTTTTTGTAAAATCTATGTTAATATATCTATGAAAGGACTGAATGAATTTCTCCCGAGTACCTCATCCTAAATACTGGGATGAGATGCACATCATTATCACAAAATTTTAACGGAAAGGAAAACAACTAAAAATAAAATGTAATTGACAAAGATTAAAAGAAGAAGGAGGACTTTTAGTCCCAAACTTTATTTTATTTTCAAGCTATTTCCCTTTGTTCCAAAAAGGAAACGACACCATATTTCTATAGGAGATTATTGTTATTGTTATTATTATTATTATTATTATTATTATTATTATTATTATTATTATTATTATTATTATTGTAGTTGTTGTTTTGGAAAGTGTCCTGAGATAACGTGTGTTATGATTTGGCGCTACATAAATAAAGAAATGAAAACTGCTTGTTTGTGATGTCATGTCGTATTATTTGCATTGTTATAACAGCAACGAACACCTGTAAAGGCTGTTAAAATAAATAAATAAATAGTTGGTAGAAAAAAATCTACGGCAGGTATCATGCTCGCCTTATTCCAGGGCTATGGACACACATAAACAGCGTTGATTGGTCAATTTCGCCCATGCGGTACCACACGGTAGCCCAACTCGTCAGAACACCAAACCTGCGTCGCTGAGCGAGTACGTTATCACTGCGCGACGGGGAATCGAACCTGACCCGGAAGGGAACTCGCTTCACTCACATGTGGGTTTTTAACAGCAGAGACGGGAACGTGCTACCTGTGTGTTGTCATACAACATCAGCTACACACGCGCGTAATGAACCGAGCAGTTTGCTGTAGGAACAGTAAACCAGTGTATCTATCTGTATACAGCTCGAGCCTGTATCTGATATAGAGCGATCATCCCGAGGAGACAAATGATACGATGGAAAATCTAGAACTGAGCCTGTCCTCTCTGGGCACCATATCCAGACATGTTGACAAAAGTCACAACCAGCTCAGTCAGTATCTGTCCAAACAGGTAAGAGAGCTTCACTCCGGGTTTGTATCTATCACTCTTTTGTCTTTTTAATGTTTCATTTCCTTGTTATTTTGAGCTTAAACGTGACCTCTGCAGCACGCAGTCACATCTCTATAACGTGGCAGAAGTTGGAGTACTAAGGGCAGAATGTGGTCTCACTGAGGCTGTTCTGCTTCCTTTTAAAACCCTAAGACATGAAGGTGTTGGAGAAACACTGGAGTTCAGTGCGAGTCTCATGTAAACCAGACAATCCAAGGTGTGGAGTTTCATGAAATCACAGTCTTGAAAGGACTGTTAGGCAGCAGATCTGTGTTTGGTCTCATTTCAATGACGGTTAGGAAACACCGGGTAACTCATGATGTGGTACAGTACAAAGCTTTTCTTTGCTTTATCTTTCATGTTTTCTTTCAGTGTGTGTTGACCTGTGTTATGTTTTCCTTTCTGTCTTGTGTGAAGCACTTTGAATCCCCTTGTTGCCCAAATTTAACACATAAATAAACTAGCCTTGCCTTAATATGACATGATAGAGTGCGCAACAAGAAACAAGACGTTATCACACGATACACATAACACTGTGGGATACAGTAGGGATGGCTGTGCCTCAGTGGTGAAATTGTCACCTCTCAATTTGCAGGTCAAGAGTTTGATCCCAGCTCCTGCATTCACATGCCGAAGCGTCCCTGAGCAAGCAATAATCATGATAACTGATAAATTGTAAAATTATTTAATCATGATACTTTTACATAACATAAAATAAAAACATGGATGCATAACCACGAAACTACGATAAATCTGACCTCTAACCATTCAGGATTCCAGCCTCAAAATTAGTAACTCAACCTCACAGAGGTCACTATGGTATTGTTTTTGACAGGAACTTTTCCTTTTTGCACCACATTACCCAGCTCACTAAACGTCACTCTTCCCCCTCAGAAACAGCCAGACTCCATCCATTCCTCCTCTCTCTTCCTCTGTCGCCAGAGCACTCATCCATTCATTCATCACATCCTGTTCAGATTAATGTAAAAGCATCCAAAAGAGAAGTGGTTCTTTTTGGAGTTGCAACCCCCCAGTTTAACGTTCTCTGGTGTCCATGACCTTCTGCCTCCTCCCAGTCATGCGTGCATTGCTGCTGTGAATGGATAATGAGCGCTGTCTGCAGTGCAAAAACAGTGCAGGTAAACTGAAAAACTATCTGATAAGTAGCCCACATATTCTGTAGCTACTGTCAGAAGAGAGAAGAAGGCGTCCTGCACCTCTGTGGTGGCTGGTGATGCCAGATTAGGTGTTTTTGCCCAGTTTACAGTGTGTTTTAGCCAGGTTTCCCCCTGATGCCTGGACTACGAAACTGGATTTTCTCTTAGCGAGATAACTTCTGGGTTAACCCTGGATTTTCTGTCCTACAAAGCTGGTTCATTTCTTACCGGATGAGTCACCATGGTAACGTATGCTGAACGGCTAACCTGCTCTGGAGCAGGTTAAGGTCTGGATAAGAGATCAACGAGTAGAAAAACAACACCTCTTGACCAATCAGCTCTCTTGTAAAAGACCCTGCCCATTTCTAGAAGATCCTGTTGATGTTGGTGCGCAGAGCGCTCAGGAAAGAGAGAGTTTTTAGGGAGAGATGCGATCCTTTTAATGTTCACAATGACATCCTGTACAAGAGATTCAGATTTTCATCAAACAGACTGAACTTCATTTGTCAGCTGATGGATCCATAAATAAATAAATTCAGTTGATTTCATCCAAACATCAGAGACAGAGTGAAGAAATAAAGCCTTGTCACTGACCGCTTTGAAGGAGGTTTTTGTTCTTGTTCCCCAAGTCTGTTTAGCTCCACTGTTTGCATCTTAAATAATGATGTTAATAATAATGGTCACACATGGCAGAACTGTAGAAACAGGAATTTATGGAACGCACAACTACGTGGGAGTTGAGGAATTATTATTAATATTATTTATTAATATTCCAACACAAAATGCGCTCAGACAGGGGGCGGAGCCTCAAAACTCAGTGGAAAATATAAAGCAAAGTTTGGACACTGATGAAGAGCTCTGCTCCAAACGTCTGTGCTGTAATAAAGTCAAAGTGAGTGATCAGAGTGCTGTCTGTTTATATTGTCCTATGAATTAATACTGTTTGATCTCATGAATTTACATATTAACAGAGTCACAGTTTGCTGACAGCATTCCTTCCTGGATTTTGCTGCAGTAACAGTCTTTCTTTTGTCCTGATGATGTTTTAATTTTTGCTCTATTTGAAGAATAATTGTCTGCTCCTCCACGGTAAAGTAGGCTGCTCTGCAGGGTTTCTCCTGTTTCTCCATGATTGTGATTGGTCACATATTGCAGACTCCACCCCTAAATGTGTGCGCGCACTGATCAAGACTGAAAGACCCTGAGTTCACTTAGTGTGTTAATATCCAGCTTCGTAGTACCATTTATCAGGATTGTGAATATCTCTTTAAGTGACCCCAGGTAACGGGGAGAGATCCTGGATCTGTTAATCCAGTTTTGTAGTCCAGGCCTCTGGGAGGCTCTGGTACTTTCTTGAACAGAGTGAAACTGTGGGAGGGCACCGTTCACAAATGCCAGATTGAGCACGCTCACCATAATGTTCAACCGTCAACAATATAATAGCTTCCCGTCCCCTATGGCATACAGTTTAAAATCCTCCTCCTCACACACAAAGCCCTCCATCACCAGGCCGCACACACCCACCTCCTGTCTCCACCTCACAGAACCAAGCACAGAAGCTGAGGGGTGTTTCTGTGACTCATCGACAGTCAAATCTCTGTTAAAATCTCACCTTTTTAAGATAGCTTTAAATTTATAAAAGCTTTATTTGTTTCCCACAGTACGATAACTGATGACCTCATCACTCTGCATCCTGCAAAAGTAATCCAAAACAAGAAAAGTAGTGTTGAAAAAAGAAATGTGTGTGTCTGATGTGTCCTCAGATATGGAACCAGCAGGACCGGCAGTGTATTCTGGAGTGTTTGGCTCAGCTGCTGCTGGAGAAGGACTACACGCTGCTGATCGCTCGACACCTTCGCCCGCTGGTTCTGGATCTGCTGGAGAGGAACGCAGAGAGGGTCAAAGCTGGAGGAAGGATTAACCATGACCTCCACGAGCGGCTGTGTGTGGCCCTCAGCAAAGTCCTCGCCATCAGCCCCGATGCTCAGGCGTAAGTAGAGTCTTCAGGGACTTGACAGAAACTGTCAATAAACGTGGTGAAAGTTAGTCTGAAACCTCCTGAATGTCACTTCCTGTTAGACTCATGAACTGGATAAAGAAACAAACTTTAACAGATCAGGTTGAGTCTGCTTCATCCAGCCTCTCTTCTTTCTTCTTCGTCTCTGTTTCAGTTTTGCAGCGAGGTATTTCAATGACGCCCCCCCGGTGTTCCAGAGACTCTTCTTCACCAGCGAGGAAGCTTCAGCCGTTCAGTACGGACCCCGCAGGATGAAGCTACGTGACCTCATGGGAGCCACACTACGCTTCCTTCAGAGTGACTGTGCCAAGTTCAGGATGCTGTGGGACTGGAGCCCCTGCGTGTCACAGCTGCTCACCAGTGACGTCATGGTTCGAGGGTACGTACCTGCGTCTTCAGTCGACTCACGCTTTAGAGAACGTAATGAGTCTTTCAGCAGAGCTGGTTTTAACAGCAGAGATCCTAAAACAGTACTGTTACATTCTGAAAGACAAAGTCAGCAGTTTAGCCCAGTGAATGCAGATGAACATCCATTAAACTGTTCCTTACTGATTTACAACCCACCTCTAACATCACATTACCTTCCTTTGTGTCATGCACTATTTTATTAAATGAAGCTCGGTAACGAAAGAAGTTCATGTACGCTTTATGTTTCAGGTTAAATACTTAAGGCTTCTGTGAGGAACTTTTGGTTTGTGTCAGTTTTGGGGTCTCCTGTGGACAAAGTATTTTCTTTTAATCTCTGTCCTGACAATCTCTACATCCACTTTTTTTTTCTGATGGAAAAAGAGTCAAACTTTGTTTCAGTGTTTCCTTTAAAGCTGGAAACAATGTTAAAGCCCCTTTGAGGATTTTTGGTAAAACAGACCGAAATAAATACTGATAAAAAAAAAAATAAGCAAACAAGACCACGAGCAAAAAGACTGATAATTTCTATTTATCTCTCTATCTCTCTATCTCTCTATCTCTCTATCTATCTCTCTATCTATCTATCTATCTATCTATCTATCTATCTATCTATCTATCGTTCTGTCGTTCTGTCGTTCTATCTATCGTTCTATCTATCGTTCTATCTATCGATCTATCTATCGTTCTATCTGTCGTTTGTTCTATCGTTCTATCTGTCGTTCTATCTGTCGTTCTATCTGTCGTTCTATCTGTCGTTCTATCTGTCGTTCTATCTGTCGTTCTATCTGTCGTTCTATCTGTCGTTCTATCTGTCGTTCTATCTGTCGTTCTATCTGTCGTTCCTTCCTTCCCTCGTTCGTTTCTTCGTTTGTTCTTTTGTTTGTTTGTTGGTACGTTCGTTCGTTCATTGGTTGGTTTGTTCGTTGGTACGTTCGTTCGTTCGTTCGTTCGTTCGTTAAGTTTGTTTGTTGGTTCGTTTGTTCGTTTGTTCGTTTGTTCGTTTGTTCGTTGGTACGTTCGTTCGTTCATTGGTTGGTTTGTTCGTTGGTACGTTCGTTGGTTCGTTTGGCTTGTTTATTGGTTCGTTGGTTCGTTGGTTCGTTTGTTCGTTGGTACATTCGTTCGTTCATTGGTTGGTTTGTTCGTTGGTACGTTCGTTGGTTCGTTTGTTGGTTCGTTTGTTGGTTCGTTTGTTGGTTCGTTTGTTGGTTCATTGGTTTGTTGGTTCATTGGTTTGTTGGTTCATTGGTTTGTTGGTACGTTCGTTCTTTCGTTGGTTGGTTTGTTGGTCGGTTTGTTGTTTGGTTCATTCTTTGGTTCGTTGGTACGTTTGTTGGTACGTTTGTTGGTACGTTTGTTGGTACGTTTGTTGGTACGTTTGTTGGTACGTTTGTTGGTACGTTCCTTCGTTCCTTCGTTCCTTCGTTCCTTCGTTCCTTCGTTCCTTCGTTTCTTCGTGTCTGAAAGAGGGGGTAGGTGTCAGACAAGGTGTTTGACTGTAACTGCTAAAAAAAGGCCTTATTTAAAGACATCACTGCAGTGGTTCTCAACAGCTGGTGCATTAGGGCTATTTAAGACCTCCAGATGTATGGAAAAAAATAATTAAGAGATCAAATGTTTGACAACACAACTGACGCAAACTTAGAATTACTCACAGGAGCTTTAAAACATAATAAAAATGCACGTTTTTAATCTTCTTCAACTAATCTGCTTGTTTCCAAATATTAAGAACAAGCAATCTTTAACGGCTTGTTTTTAATGCTTAATGTAACTTTAAGATTTATTCATGAAGTCAGATTTGTTGATATTTTCCAGTTTGTTGCCACTGCAAAGTAAACAGCGTTTTGACACTTTCTTACTGTTTTCATGTATTTCTGCAGACATTACACTCCTCTGCAATAAGCCTGTCACCTTAAATATCTGTTCTTTTCTTATTATCTCCCACAGGCACACTGCCCACTGTCTGGCTCTGGTCTCACACATGACTGATAATCAGAAAACCATCTTTCTAAGAAAGGTGCTCACAGGCGATGAGATCCTGCACATGAAAATCAAGTATGTACCTTTGATTATAATGATATTAGAGTAACTATTTGATAAAATAGCCTTTCTGTGGTGGGGCTTCAAGCTAAACATTGTTAGCATTTCTCATTAAACAGGATCATGTAGTGTGTATGGGCTATTCCACTGAATCAGTGCCATTTGTGTCCCCTGGAAATAAAATGTAAGAATGCATGATAAACTTAACTGTTTGTATTAATCCAGGTGTCCTGCATTATTGATCTGATTTCATATTTAGGAAAACAAATTTGAAAGATGAATTTAAAGAACCTTAAACTCTGGAAAAACATTTATCTGTCCCTGCTTCCTAAAGTTAGACTTTACCATCAAATATAATCATTGAAATCCTTCAGAAATATGACATTGTTTACATATTTGTGTTCCTCCTTATCACAACTTTACTTTAAGTTTATTTTCTTTACAAAAAAAAAAAAAAGATTAGTATAAATTCAGTCTTCAGTGGCGTCCCTGGTTTTGACTCGGTCCTGTTACCCTAACACATCACCCTCTCTGAAAAATGTTGAACATTCCACAAGTCACATGGTCCACAGGAAGTAGCATCATTCAGATCCTGTGCAGGTCATGTGAAGGCCCACAGTGCGTTGACTCCTTTATGTTTCTGTATGTTGGATGATATTTACACTCTGACTGAGGGGATCAAATCTCAGCTCAGTCCTCTCACTCTAATGAGTTTTTTTCATCTTATTTCTTTATTTTTAAAACAGTTTTTGTTGAATCACTGTGATGAGCTAAGTGTCAACATGCTATTAGCATAAACGCCATGTGGCTATATTTCATGTGTTTGTTAATTCTCTGCTAAAAACTCATTCCTGTTCATTTCAGTCCTGTTACTCAAATGAGGAGGACCAGGACTGAGGACCAGAACCAGGAGCCAGTAGAGTCCTCTAGTCCTCTAGTCAGTTGATTTATTAGTCTGAATATTAGTTCACCTCATGCTGATTTTTAGCATTTTGACATTTTAGACTTTTAATGACTTCAGTTGTTAAGATTTCAGATCATTTTGACAATGTGAATATAATACTTACAGTGAACCAAGTTCCCACAAAGTGCTGCGGAAAAGCAGCAGGAAATAAGCTGACAGACTTTAAACAGGCTTTTTACACCTCACATGAGTTTAGAGAACAGGACTGAGAAACACGAAACCATCTTCAGCTCAGGAAGCTTTAAAACATGACATAAAGTTTCCATTTAGAGTAGATTAATATGAGTATTATCAGATTTAGATCTGAAAAAAGAGAATCTAACTTTGTTTTGAGAAAAGTAAAACAAGTAATTGGCACTGATTCAGTGGAACAGCCCATATGTTCTGTTGGTGGAATTAGTTTAAAGTTCATGAACCCCCAAAGGAAAAGCAGGTTTGTGACCTTTAAGATGTGGGAGAAGCTTTTATGATGCTGTTTTTTTGTGTAGAGCTTTGGAGGAAACTCAGCAGCTGGAGGTAGAGAAGGCTCTGGTGTTAGCCAATCAGGGGTCTGTGATGTGGCGCCAGGAGAAGGCGAATAAGTTCACGAGGGGTCAGGTGGTGTCGGAGGACCTGTCCCAGAACGTGGTGGCCGTCTGCGGCGTCGTGCTCCCCCGGACATCTCCCAGAATTCCTGATCAGGTGTGTGTGCTTCTGTCTTCAGTCATAAAGAGCTCTGCTGATCAGTAGGTGCTGATGTTGTTCTGTTTGCAGCTGAACCCAAAGGATCTGGTCCTGGTGGACTCTACCTGTCGGAATCTGAGGAGGCTGGCGCTGGCTGTGGCGTCCCAGAAGCCTGTGCTGCTGGAGGGTCCGATTGGGTGTGGTAAAACTGCTTTGGTGGAGTTTCTGGCTGCTGTCACAGGACACACAAAAGCTTCAGAGATCCTCAAGGTCCAACTGGGCGATCAAACTGACAGCAAGGTGAGAGAGCAGGGAGAGGATTAACGTTCAGCCTGGTTCCTCTGGGAACCACAGAGCCATGGCTGCTTTTAATGCATTACACGACTTTTTTAAGCTGTTGTTGGTATCAAATCCAAGTCAGTGAGTGAGCCTGTTTTCTGTTTGTGTCTCAGATGCTGCTGGGGATGTACCGCTGCACTGACATACCAGGAAAGTTTGTTTGGCAGCCGGGAACTTTAACACAAGCTGTGACTACAGGCCAGTGGATCCTTCTGGAAGACATCGACCACGCTCCTCTGGATGTGGTCAGTTCAAACTCCTCATGCTCTGAACAGACTCTCTGCAGTCTGATGATTCCTCCTGTTGATCAGGTTTGTAGTAAACCTATCTTCAGGGCTGGACTGAGAGGTTCTTTTGTTTCAGATATCTGTGCTGCTTCCTCTGATGGAGAATAAAAAGCTGATGATTCCAGGACGAGAGGACTGCATCGATGTCGCTCCTGGATTCCAGTTCTTTGCTACAAGAAGGTGAGAACGTCTTTACAGAGGAGATTTTACTCATCTTAGTCTCTGATGTATTCTTTATCCTTTCCAAAAATGCACAAGAAAAGGCAGCCTTCATTACGTGAGTGCAGTTTAAAGAGCTTAATGGAGCCAGCTTGTCTGAATGCGAGGTCTCAGGTTGTTGCTCCATTTTTGTCCCCTCAACCTGCCTCATCAATCTGACTGGTTTCATGTGAAGGTGGATGAGTCGTCAGATGTGCTGTGTTTGTATGTTGCAGGATGTTCTTCAGTGGAGGCAGCTGGCACAAACCGCAGAACTCTCACGCCGCGCTGCTCGACAAATACTGGACCAAACTTCAGATGGGGAACATGACCAGAGAGGAGCTGAAGAAGGTGACACCTACAGATTCAATCCCCCTTTACCCCCTTTCAACAACTTCAGAGTGCCCTTGACTGGTGGACCCTTTGGAGCAGAGCTGGTTTGGTGGATCGGTTTCATGTGCAAACTATAACGCTTAAATGTGTTTGTAGGTTCTTATCAGCAAGTATCCTCGACTGGCGGTGGTGTCAGATCGTCTCCTGGACATCTTCTGCCAGCTGACTGGAGAGAGACACTCTGACGTGGACACGAGCAGCCTTCAGCACTCTGAGGACAGCCAGCAGCACAAGTCTGAGGACAAAATCACACCGCTGGAGGGGAGAGCTCTGTCTCTGAGGTGAGGCGCAGCCTGATGTCATCCATATTCTCCATTTGCTTTCCTCTGGTTCTCCTCTAGAAGGTTTATGATTTACAGCTCAAACAAATCCCCATTTTTATACAGTTCTACAATTTCATTTAGCAGATGCTTTTGTCCAAAATGATGTACAACCCCGATTCCAATGAAGTTGGCACGTTGTGTGAAATGTAAATAAAAATGGAAAACAATGATTTGTAAATCCTGTTTAACCTATATTCAACTGAATACACTACAAAGACAAGATATTTATTGTTCAAACTGATAAACTTTATTGTTTTTTTCAAATATTCACTCATTTTGAATTTGATGTCTGCAACACGTTCCTAAAAAGCTGGTTCAGGCTCTTGTTTCCACTGTGTTCCATCACCTTTCCTTTTAACAACACTCAATAAGTGTTTGTGAACTGAGGACACTAATTGTTGAAGCTTTGGAGGTGGAATTCTTTACCATTCTTGATTGATGAACAACTTCAGTTGATCAACAGTCCGGGTCCAGGCCAGTCCAGTACCCGCACTCTTTTACTACAAAGCCACGCTGTTGTAACAGGTGCAGAATGTGTCTTGTCATTGTCTTGCTGAAATAAGCAGGGACGTCCCTGAAAAAGACGTGACTTGGATGGCAGCATATGTTGCTCCAAAACCTGTATGTACCTTTCAGCATTAATGGAGCCTTCACAGATGGTCCAGTTAGCCATGCCATGGGCACCAACACACCCCCATACCATCACAGATGCTGGCTTTGAGACTTTGACCTGAGAACAATCCAGATTGTCCTTTTCCTCTTTGGCCTGGAGGACACCACGTCCATGATTTCCAAAAACAATTTGAAATGTGGACTCGTCAGACCACAGCAGACTTTTCCACTTTGTGTCAGTCCATCTCAGATGAGCTTGGGTCCAGAGAAGCCGGCGGTGTTTCTGGGTGTTGTTGATATATGTCTTTGTCTTTGCATGGTAGAGTTTGAACTTGCACTTGTAGATGTAGTGATGAACTGTGTTAACTGACAATGGTTTTCTGGAGTCTTCCTGAGCCCACGTGGTAATATCCTTTACACAATGATGTTGGTTTTTAATGCAGTGCTGCCTGAGGGGTCAAAGGTCACGGTCATTCAATGTTGGTTTTCAGCCTTGCTGCTTACGTGCAGAGATTTCTCCAGATTCTCTGAATCTTTTGATGATATTATGGACTGTAGATGATCAAATCCATCAATTCTTTGACATTGTATGTTGACAAACATTGTTCTTAAACTGTTGGACTATTTGCTCATGTAGTTGTTCACAAAGTGATGAACCTGGCCCCATCTGCTTGCTTGTGAATGACTGAGCCTTTCAAGGATGCTCCTTTTATACCCAGTCATGACACTCACCTGTTTCCAATGAACCTGTTCGCAGGGAGTGTAGACCTGGATGAGGGACTCAAGGTAGGAAGGAGCCGTTTTTGTCACTGTTTTGTGAGCCAGAAGAAGAGCTTTGAATTTGACTGGAGCTGCCACTGGGAGCCAGTGAAGAGAGATTAACAGCTGGTTGACGTGTGCTGTTTTGGGCTGGTTAAAGACACAGTGAGACCAGCAAGCAGCGAATTGCAGTAGTCAATGTGTGAAATTACAAGAGCCTGTACCAGGAGCTGTGTGGCCTGTTGTGTCAGGTAGGGTCTGATCCTCCTGATGTTATAGAGGGCATATCAACAGGACCGAGCAATAGAGGCCACATGAACCTTAAAGGTCAGCTGGTCATCAATCATGACACACAGATTCCTGGCAGAGTTTGTGGGCACAAGTTGATTTGTTTCAAGCAGGACACTGATGTGTGGTTGAACAGAGGGACAGGCTGGAAGGACAATGAGCTCAGTTTTGGACAGATTTAGCTGAAGGTGCCGTTCCGTCATCCAAGTGGAGATATCAGCCAGACACGCTGAGGAAAAGCTGGGTGTCGACAGCATTGTCGTCACTTTTGTCTCACTTAGTTTTAGCTGCTGTCCCTTTAAGGCTCCCTACTCCACAAACCCCCCTTTCCTGTGATTGGCCAGCCCTCTGGAAGCATGTTGGGGGAGGAGCTATGGGCAGACCTTGGTGTTTGAGGTCCAACCCTTAAACATGTTGTGAACCATCCATATGTGATGACCTCATCATTTTATCAGGTCTTGTAAAGATCAGTTTTAAGGTAGTTTCAGTGATTTCTACAACACATGAATATGTAGAGGTTTGAAAACCTGCACAGTCCAGTAAATGTCTTATTTTAAGAAGTTAAAGACAAAAATGACTGAATACTTTTTTTTTACCCAACTGGCAGATTTATTGATTTTTTTTTACCCCATCAAAGACATTTTGGTTTCATTTCTGTCGCTTAATATGTTACATTACACATTTTTCTGGACTTGTCTAGTTGCTTATATTAAACCAAATGGATAATTTTTCACTAAATATAAGTAAAAATGCTCACTCATATTTCAGTTTCTGCAGTAAAATTTGTCATTATCTCTGTCTTGGTTTCATTTGTATGTATTTTTGCGACACATTCATCTTTTAGAAGCCACCCTCCTGTCAGCAGTGACAGCCTTCATGATTTTAATGAGCTTTCCACTCACTGCTGCTGTGTTCGATAGGTTATTGATCAGACTGTCCTCTGGAAGGGAAGCTGTAATAACAGATGGCACTGGTCATACTGGGACATCCCCATTATATCACTGGTTCATACACACCTCACGTTAGAGACATCGCTCATGTGTGCTGAGGCTTTTGAACTTTTGGGACGCTCTGTGTGGGATCTATAGGAGCAACATGTTTGATTCCGCTATAAAATCAATGAGTTATAGTTTCCATGCTGCTTTTCATGGATCAATCTCATTAACTTTATAGCTCGGCCTGCGATGCTCATGTGCATTGATTGGGTTCAGTAGGGTTCGTCCTATAGAAAAGATACATTCACTTTAGGCTCACAGACCACAGGGTACACATACCACTTTCTGAAACTACAAACCCCTTAAACTTGAAAAATCTAAAACGTTTCTTTGAATTTTTTGCAAATTTAATAAAAATAAAAAAACTAATTCATCACATGTCCATGAGTCTTCACAGGCTTTTCTCAGTCCTTTCTTGATGCCCCTCTGGCAGCAGTTTCAGTCTTGTTGAATATGATGCCTCAAGCTTGGCTCACCTCTCTTTGGACAGTTTGGTCTGTTCCTCTTTGCAGCACCTCTCAGGCTCCAGCAGGTTGGATGAGGAGCGTTGGTGCACAGACATTTTCAGAGGGTCATTGAACTGAAAGATGAACCATGACCCCAGTCTGAGGTCTAAAGCTCTCTGGAGCAAGTTTTCATCTCTGTACTTTGCTGCATTGATCTTTCCCTCAATCCTGACTGGTCTTCCAGTTCCTGCTGCTGAAAAACATCCCCACAGCATGATGCTGCCACCACCATGCTTCACTGTAGGGATGGTATCGTCCAGGTGATGAGCGGTGCCTGGTTTCCTCCAAGTCTACAACAATTTTCATTTAGCAGACGCTTTTTCCAAAGCGACGTACAAACCACACACAAACATGACGCCTGGCATTCACGCCAAAGAGTTCAATCTTTGTCTGATCAGAGCAGAGAGTTTTCTTTCTCCTGGTCTCAGAGTCCTTCAGGGGCCTTTTGTCAAACTCCAGGCGGGCTGCCATGAGCCTTTTACTAAGGAGTGGCTTCAGTCTGGACCCTCTACCATACAGGCCTGATTGGTGGATTGCTGCAGAGATGGTTGTCCTCCCTGACTAAGGCCCTTCTCCCCTGATGGTTCAGTTTAGATGGGCGTCCAGCTCTAGAAGACTCCTGGTGGTTCAGGACTTCTTCCATTTACAGATGATGGAGTCCACTGAGCTCATTGGGACCTTCAAAGCAGCAGAAATGTTTCTGGACCCTGGATCCAGATTTGTTCCTGGAGACCATCCTGTCTCTGAGGTCTACAGACAGTTCCTTTGACTTCATGCTTGGTTTGTGCTCTGATATGCACTGTCACCTGTGGGACCTTATATAGACAGGTGTGAGCCTTTACAAATCAGGTCCAATCAGCTGAATCTACTAAAGGTGGACTCAAATGAAGCTGTAGGAACATCTCAGGGAGGATCAGAGGAACCAGGATCAACCTGAGCTACATGCTGAGCTTCATGACAAAGACTGTGAAGACTGATGGATATATGATGTCTTAGTTCCCTTTCAGTCGATTCACTCGGTACAACACATATAGTATGGGATATCACGCCCTCGTGTGGCCTGACTGAAGACACCTTTATTCACGCCTTAAGGCAGATGATCTGAGGTGACGTATGTGAGGCTCCGCCTGCACTTATATACGTACAGCACCACAGTCATCCTTCAGTTCTTACGCTCTTCACCTCGCTGAGAACACCTCCACCGAGTCAAGCTACCTAGCTACTGCTAGTTAGCTTGGTCTTGATTTTGGCTACTGCCAACTCGAAATTGGCTTAACTGCCCCTGTTGGTGTTAGCTACTAGCTACCCGCGGAGCGCTAATTTCGTTGGTATTGCGTCTCGTCATGAGCGCGGAGCCTCAACGAGCAAGGGAAAGGTCCTCTGTTCGCCCCTGTCCTCAGGGGTGCGGCTTTTCCCTGCACCATAAGGATTTCCATGAAGCATGCCCTGTTTGCCTGGGAATTGTCCACGCCAGGAGAGCGTTGACTGAGCCCGAGTCTTGTGAGTACTGTCACCAGCTCCAGAGCTCAACCCTGGAAAGACGGGTCAAGTTTGTGGAGAGAGTTTTGGGAAATACAGCCATTGCACGGCACGACCCCCTCCTTTCCGAGTCGAGGGACCCGGCTTCGTACGAGTCCGACTGCGAGGAGCTTTTGGTCGAAGACCCCGTTGGAAACTGGGCAGACCATATGGAGTGTGCCGACGGGTTAGCTGGGTGTGAGCCGGGCTCCTCCGAGGGCGCCAGCCAGCCGCTACCCGAGCTAGCCTGTTTCCAGGAGGACGATGACGTTTTGGACATCGGTCTGGACATGCATGGCTTGTCAGAGGATGAACGGGAGCCACTGTCGTCAGATCACTGCACCGCCGCTACTGCGCTGGTTGACCAAGTCGACATGTCCTTTCTCTTGCTGTACCGCCGTGCAGCTGCGAAACTGGAAGTGGACTGGCCCTCTCCTCCGCCGGCTCAAAAACCGTCGCGGTTCGCTGGGTTTTTTCTCCCTCCCGAACCAACGACAGTTAAGAACAGCCTGCCTATGTTCCCTGATTTTGTCGCGGAGCTCACCTAAACATGGAACAAACCGCTGTCTACCCGCGCCACGGTGCCCGGCTCTGGACCGTTTTTGGACCTTGATGGAGCTGAAAAAGCTGGTTTGGTTAACCTTCCGCCTATGGAGGCATCCCTGGCAGCTTATCTGGCCCCAGCCCAGAACCATGTTGTCAGTGGCTCGACAACGCTCCCATCCAAGCACTGCAGGTTCTCCGCGTCTCAGCTGGAGAAGAATTACAGGACGCAGGCTAGCACGGCCCGTGCGCTGAGCTCCGTAACCATGCTTCAAACATACCAAGCTATGTGTCTGGCAGAACTCACATGTGCCTCCTGAAAGTCAGCTCTCCCCTCTCCTTAACGAGGTGAGAATCGCCACGGATTACATCCTCCGTGTGTCCCGCTGTGCAGCGCTCTCTCTGGGCAGAGGGATGGCTTCCACGGTGGTGGCGCAGAGGCACCTGTGGCTGACTCTCTCCGACCTTCCGGACAGGGACAGAGCCGTCTACCTGGACGAGCCTGTGTCGGCTGAAGGTTTGTTTGGACAGTCATTCGATGCCATTCAGGCTAAATTTGAGCTTAAAAAGAAACAAACCGAGGCTTTGCGTAGCATCATTCCCAAGCGAGATGTGAAGCCGAAACAGCCAGCTGCTCCGCACAGACCGGCACCGCCGCCTCCTCCCAAGAGGACCGCGACTCCCGTGAGTATGGGACCCCAGCCAGTGAAGCAGCAGACAGTCGGCCAAAACCCACGCCCCTCGGCTTGGAATAAGGGTCCGCCACCAGGCCTCCAAAGGGGTTCAGTGCCCAGGAGGAAGAAGCCACAGTCATCCTAGCTTCGGGATGGACTCGAGAGGAGCTCCAGCAGCACGGAAACACTGCTGCTCCTCAGTTGTTGCCGCCAAAGAGGCCGCGTTTAAATGTTCAGTGGTCCGGTCCCGAGAGGCACTGTACCCCTCTGACACAGTCTCCCAAGCACAACCCCCCCTCACACACAAATGCCCCGAAAATGGTACCTGTTCACGGTGTGAATGTTTCAAATGTGCATTTATTGAATTCAATAAACGTTTCGTTTTGTTCTCAAAACATCACAAATCAAATGAGCCGGAGCGGATCAGTGCTGCTGTTCCCCTCCGGCGCGACAGAGGGCGACAGCTCCTCCCCCTCAGTGCTGCAGGTAAGCTGGCTGGCTGTTCACCTACCTCGGTGGCGCGCATGCGCAGTCTCACCATGGGTAGAGAGAACCGTTGCAATGGGTTACCGTTTGCAGTTCAGGGCACGGCCACCTCGCTTCCACTCTGTAATAAACACAGTTGTGGGAAACGAAGCCGCAGCAGTTCTGAGGGAAGAAATAAACAGCTTGTTGGACAAGAGAGCGATACGAGTTGTTCCCGCTTCAGAAACGAACAAAGGTTGGTACAGCCGTTACTTTGTTGTTCCCAAGAAATATTTTAGAAATATTTTAGACTTGCGAGTGTTAAACAAGTACCTACGAACGTACAGGTTCAAGATGCTAACACTCAGACAACTACTGAGCGCACTCAGACCGGGAGATTGGTTTACTACTATCGATCTGACAGACGCTTACTTTCACGTAGCGATTTACCCGGACCACAGGCAGTTTCTAAGATTTGCATTCGAGGGTACAGCCTACGAATACCTGGTCCTGCCGTTCGGCTTGTCTCTAGCCCCACGAACATTCACCAAATGTATCGAGGCGGCGTTGGCTCCGCTCCGGGAGAAAGGCGTTCGTATATTAGCCTATCTGGACGATTGGGCTCTTGTTGCAAGCTCCAGAGAGCAAGCGGCGGCTCAGCTGTCACTGACTCTGTCACACATCCAGATGTTGGGTTTTTCAGTAAACATACAGAAAAGTTCACTGATTCCGAGTCAGCAGATTTCTTTCCTAGGACTAGAAATATGCTCCGTTTCGAGCCGAGCGCGTCTGTCAGAGCACAGGGTGGCTGCGTTTCACCGCTGCCTCAACCAATTTCAGTTGGGACGCAAACTGCGTTTCAAGACTATTTTACAGCTGACAGGAATGATGGCATCAATGATCGCTGTAGTGCCGCTCGGGCTGTTGAAGATGAGAGCGTTTCAACGCTGGACTCAGTCTCACCGGCTGTGCGCAACGCGTCACCTCCAGAGGAGGCTGACAATAACTCCGTCTTGCATGTCAGCTCTTCTCCCGTGGAGGGAACCCGGTCTTCTACGACAAGGGTCTCCTTTAGGGAGGGTGTCTTTTCGCAAGGTGGTATCCACAGATTTATCCCTGAGGGGTTGGGGGGCACTGTGCGAAGGCGCAGCAGTGAGAGGGGTGTGGACATCAGCGCAAAGCAGGCTCCACATCGACCATCTGGAGTTATTAGCGACCCTTTTAGCTCTGAAACATTTTCGTCCCATTCTGTCAGGCCATCATGTTCTGATCAGGACAGACAACACCACGGTGGTCTCCTACATAAACAAGCAGGGAGGGACACGCTCCCTTCCCCTGCTAAAACTGTCCCATTCTCTGTTACTATGGTGCAGTGTTCATCTTCTGTCTCTCAGAGCCACACATGTTCCAGGTCACCTGAACCTTGGACCAGACCTTCTCTCCAGGGGGGGTCCTCTTGTGAGGGAATGGAGATTACACCCTCTAGTGGTGGCTCAGATATGGGACCGCTTCGGCAGGGCGGAAGTGGATCTCTTTGCCTCCAGAGCAAATACTCATTGCCCCCTGTTCTTTTCCATAACAGACTGCAACGCTCCCCTGGGAATGGATGCGCTAGCGCACATATGGCCCAACACACTGTTGTATGCATTTCCCCCAGTGGAGATGATTTTGCCGGTTCTGGAGAGGGTGCGCACGCAGGGGCTCTCCCTGATCCTGGTGGCTCCTTGTTGGCCAGCAAAGTCTTGGTATGCCGAGATAATCAGTCTGCTAGCGGCGAGGCCCTGGCAGCTCCCTTAAGCAGGGACCTCCTCTCCCAAGCGGGGGGAGAAGTGATTCACCCACACCCAGAATTGTGGCGACTACATGCCTACCTATTGAGAGGTCCAACTTAATAGCAAAGGGTCTGCCCCCAAATGTGGTGGCAACAATCCAGAGTGCAAGGGCATCATCTACAAGGGGCCTATATGCCTACAAGTGGCGGGCTTTTGAGCGGTGGTGTCAGGACCGAAATGTACTCCCATTTCAGTGCTCTATTGCAGATGTTTTAACATTTCTTCAGGAGCTACTGGATAAGGGTCTTTCTTTTTCAACAATTAAGGTGTATTTGGCTGCCATATCTGCATGCCATGTTGGTTTTGATGGTGTGACACCAGGTGCTCACCCTCTTGCTATACGCTTTCTGAAGGGAGTCCGCAGACTGCGGCCTGTGTTTAAACCCAGCGTTCCCCCTTGGGATTTAGCGTTGGTGCTTGAGGCTCTTTGTGGACCCCCATTTGAGCCTATTGAGTCTGTAGAGATGAAATTTCTTTCATACAAGACAGCGCTACTTGCTTTGACTTCTGCAAAGCGAGTGGGCGACCTTCATGCTTTGTCTGTGCATCCCTCTTGTACCCAGTCCACTCCGGACAGATCTAAGGTTACATTACACCCTAATGCGGCATATTTGCCTAAGGTTATCCCCACAGCCTACAGCTCTATGACTTTTGAACTTATGAGCTACTGCCCCCCTCCATTTGCATCTGAAGAGCAGAGGAGGCTGAATTCTTTGTGCCGTACGTGCACTACGCACTTACATAGACCGCACTCAAGATACACGTTCGTGTGACCAGTTGTTTGTCTGTTTTGCTAATCCGGCTAAAGGCAAAGCGCTGTCTAAACAGCGGCTTTCCCACTGGATTGTGGAGGCTATCTCCCTAGCATACAGCAGCAGGGGTCTCCCATTACCCTAGGGTGTGAGGGCACATTCAACCAGGGGCATGGCGGCCTCTTGGGCCTTGTTTAAAAGGGTTTCTGTGAATGACATCTGCGCTGCAGCCAGTTGGTCATCACCGCACACTTTTGTCCGGTTTTATCGTTTGGATGTGACAGCCCTTTCAGTGGCTCATTCTGTCCTTTCTGCTGGGTCTACAGTGCACTAGACTGTTGGAGGTTTGACTTCGGTTCGATGGCTGCTCTGTGGGGCGTGTATACATGTCCCATACTATATGTGTTGTACCGAGTGAATCGACTGAAAGGGAACGATATGTTATGAATATAACTTCTGTTCCCTGAAGGAGAGGAACGAGATGCAACACTAAGTTGCCCCAAGGCAGCTGGGCTCGGTGAAGAGCGGCTGTCGAACTGAAGGATGACTGTGGTTCTGTACGTATATAAGTGCAGGCGGAGCCTCACATACGTCACCACAGATCATCTGCCTTAAGGCGTGAATAAAGGTGTCTTCAGTCAGGCCACGCGGGTGCGTGATATCCCATACTATATGTGTTGTACCTCGTTCCTCTCCTTCCGGGAACAGAAGTTATATTCATAACATATTTGTTTTTTTTATTTTTAATAAAAAAAAAACGGGTTTGTGTGCCATAAACCAGCAAACAGTACATCCAAAAATCATTAAGATTGATAAAACTATTTCCATGCATAGTTCCCTTTATAAATCACAGTTTACCTGAGAATGTGTTCAATCAACACTCTGATTTCAAGTTAATATTTAACTTAAACACACTGTTCAATAGATTGGTAAAATCAAGAGATGTTGATGGAATTACTGACTGTTTTTTTCTCCTTTTTTGCATTTTAACACCTGGTAATAAAGTTAGGGTACATCTGGAATGTGAAGGTGGGAGGAAGTTGATTTATGTTTCATGGACTTCTACTTACTGTCTGCTTTTATCTTTTCATGACATGTTGGAAAAACCTCACTACAGTCACTTATGTTAAGAAAAAAGTATTGAAGTGGGTGTGTTAACAGCAGTGAGAGGATTGGGGCCACTCAAATAATAATAAAAAAAAAATAATTAAGGCCAGATTTAATCATCTTTTTGTTTTTAGGTCTGACGTTTTCCCCTAAATTCTTTAGTTTAAAAAAAAAAACTGTCTTTTATGAGGAGAGATTGGTCTCAAAATGATTTACACACGTGTTTTTAAGATACACAAATTAATCCACTATTTACATGTTTTTTATTGTGTGGTGCATTTTTCATGACTTATCATTTGTAAATTTTCAGTTCTGCCTGTAAATTGTTGAAAGTTGGTGGATCAACTGGCACGTGCATTTATTTTGAGACAAACATCACACAGTTTTGAAGAGATTCACACACACAAGTTGAGCACGAGATATTCATGTGTGGAAAGCCTCTGGGCGGCAGTGTTGCTGTCTCCGTTGAGAGCGTAGACTGTAAACAAAAATGGCTGGAAGCTGTTTTAAGAGAAGGATACTTGCATTAACAGCGTAAATCATCCAAGACACTCGCCACAAGCTGCCGAAGTGTTATTCACATGTTTGATTTCTTTCACCAGACTTGAGTTACCTTCATTAAACCCTCATTTTCAGACATGTTGTTTGAGCTTTTATTCAACCTTAATTTCTATGTTAATAAATTCTTGAAAGCTCCCAATCATCTTAGGATACATTAGGAATGTGAATGTGGGAGGAAGTTGATTAAGCCATGATAAATGTACACACAAAATTAAAAAAGCACTGTTGTGGATTTATTTGTGGATCTGAAAAACACATGTGAAAATCATCTTGAGACAAATCTCTCCCTCTCTCTTTGAGGATATAACGATCAAAGTTGAGACTACAACAAACTATTTCTCTAAATTTTCAGAAACAAGTCAATTAAAAAGTAATATCAGACACATGTTCAGTCTCTCCCAAGCCTTATGTACGATATATGATATTTTATGTAATCAAATGTCTCTTTATCAGAGCAGAATTAGTGAAAGTACTGAGTTAAATTCATTTTAATCCAGGTTTCTTCCCTCTTTGTGTTGTTTGTTTGATTCCACAGAGACTTACTGAAATGGTGTGAGCGGATCAGCGTTAACTTTGACAGCACATCACCAGCCACAGCACAGCGCGTCTTCCAGGAGGTCAGTGGGTTTGATCATTTATAAGACAGCAGATTAACAGAACTGTTTGATTCTCACATAGCCGTCAGAAACTTTCAGTTGTTCATTTATTTTTCTTATCAGTCGTATTCGACTTGAACGTTCATTTCTGAGTTTAAAGCTCCTGTAAGGGTTTTCCTAACTGGTTATGTATAACCTGAAAAATTGAACAAAACCACCAGAATCACAATTTATAACCTAAAGATAAATACTAGATTAAAAAGTATCAGTTTGTCAACAGGGGGCTCCAAATTCAAAACCACCAGGATGTGCCTCGCAGGAGCTTTAAAAGTGTGTTTGGGTTTTTTTTAAATCTCAACTCCAGGTGTATTAATGTGAGGTGGACACACTGTGGTGTTTCTGTTCTTTCTCTCAGGCTCTAGACTGCTTCACAGCCATGCTGTCTCGTCCTGAGAGTCGACTTCGGATGGCAGAAATCATTGGAAGCAAGCTTAACATCTCTAAAGAAAAGGTTTGTAACCTGCCTTTTATTTTGTACGCAGGGGGAGATTTGTTTAAAGCTAAGCAGCACTGAATGATTGGAAAAGGGAGTAACATTTGAGTTTTTACAGCTCTGAACCCAAACAGGACTTCTGGTATGATGAACTCAGCCTGACTCTGACCTATTTGTCTCAAACAGGCTCTGATTATTGTTCTCAGTTTCTGAAAAAGTCACAGAAAGGATTGTTGTAGAAAAAGACCTTGAGGTTCAAGAAAAAGATGATTATTTTTAAAAAGAGACAGCAAACTTTCCTCTCTCTTTAAATTAACCTATGAGCTCACTTTTGGGCTCACATACTCTGGACTCTGTGTGTCATAGAGCGCTGAGGTTCATCACTCACCTTAAAGCACTCAGTCATCACAGTTAACTTTGGGAAAGTCTTTAGATTCAAGATCAACTTCAAGACATCAAATATGGTGTAAAAGAAACCATCCCAGCGAAGGAAAAAAACACTGTCCATGGCACTGTGTCAGTTTATATTCTTCTTATGCCCGCTACAAGCCAAAGCTCTGCCATCATTCAGTGTCAGAATTACATTAAAGAGGGGGTGTTGTTCTTCTAATAAGGCTTAATTCTGTCCCTCCTTAGCTTCTCATGATTTGCAGCTCGAAATAAACCTCCATTTTTCTCTCAATGCTGTTTTAGCAAACTTTTATTACAGCCTCTGTGTGAAACACTTTCTTTAAGCTGCTGTCTCTTTCAGGGGTTGTTCACATGACAGTGGTTTAAGGTTTAAACACAGAGGTATTGTTGTGCTTTGACCTCTCATTTACACAGAAACTGCATTTTAGCCGACCTAGAGCAGAAACTTTCAAAAACAGCCTCCAGAGTGGAATTTTGGAAAGAGTGGAAAGTTGCCATGTGCAAACCACATCAACAACATTAACAATGGCGTCCTACCGTGTTGTACAGAGAGGGGAATCTAAGGTGCAGGGCTCATTTAAATGTAAGTTGCATATTTAAATAGAGGCGTGGGCAGGGAGGGATCAGGTACTCCCAACATGTGTGCTCAGTTCCACATTGACTAGCATGTACAAAGGAAATGTGCTTGGTTTCATACATCTGAATATTTGTGTGTAAGACGTTTTCTGGATTTGAGCGTATGCCATGTTTCAGTAGGTAATCTGTACAGGTCTTTGTATATGAGGCCCCAGATCAGTGGTTCTTAACCTTGTTGGATGTACCAAACCCCACCAGTTTCATATGTCCATTCACCGAACCCTTCTTTAGTGAAAAATAAAATATGTATATGTATGCAAAGTAACATGATTATCTGCAGCCAGTAATGGCTAAGTGGGGCGTGTCATCACGAATTGACACAATGAGTCCAGTGTGTCTTAACCTCCGTTGCTGAGGCTCCGCCGAACCCCTGGGACCGACTCACCGAACCCCTCGGGTTCGATCGAACCCAGGTTAAGAACCACTGCCCCAGATGATCAGCCCACCTCTTCTTCAGTGGAGGGCTACCAAAAGACTGTACAGTTCAGGGCTCTAAATTAACTTTTTATCACCAGCCATCACCTAAGTTTCTGAAGTTACCAGCTAATCAGAATTTTACTAGTCAAATGTTTTCTCGTGTAAAAAGACAGATTTTGAGGAACTGTTAATATATACAATGTGTTCATTTGTGGAAAATAAATTGATCCTACCGTAGCACACTTTTATCTATGTATGGCATTTAAAAAAAAAGAGTTTAATTATAGTGTGCCACCTTTCTATGGTCTGTGCGCCTGCCTGGCCCCCCCAAGAAAAAAATTCAAGACAAGCCCCAGGCTGTAATCAAATCACTGCGGAGGGTCAGCCTAGTCTCTCAATACGTTCTTGTTCAGAGGCCAAGCCCACAGACATTGGCCCAACAAGGAGAATTGGAAAATCTCCCCATCCAGCTGGGAGAGCGTGAGAGAGCTCATCTTCTCCCAGCAGCAGAGCTTCCTTTGTGTTTCACCATGAAGCAAAGACAGCTTCAGGCAGTTAATGTGAGGAGAGGGAGGAGAGGGCCACTCTTCTCCAACAAGTTGAGACTGAAACATCCCCCCACAGAGGGAAAAGTGTCTGTGTTTATCTGTTAATCATCCATGATCAAAATGAGGTGATCAGTATCTGATGAGTATCCGTGATTCAATTTATGACACATAGATCATCACTTGTCAGTGATGACAACAACGGCTTTCGGTAGACGTGGTGTCTCCATTTTCTGGCTGATGCCATGTGGTGTGACCCTATGATCTGTATCGAGCGGGTCAGATTTGATAGTTCAGGTGTCATACTTTCAGAAGTTTCACTCTTGTTAAATTTGAGAGTAGCAGTAACGCAGTGAGCAACATTTTGATTGTTGTGCTTTTGTTTTCCTCCCCAGGCGCAGCATTTTTGCCAGCTGTACCAGCCGGCCATGGAGCTGAGCGAGCTGGAGGCCTCGGTGGGCAGAGTGATCCTCAGTCGAAAGCAGACCGAAGCAGTACAACTGAGTGTGTAAGTGGGACACGCACACACACCAACCATCTGACCTCTGTCCAAACCATAAACCATACATCAGCTGTGCCATTACTGATGTGCCAATACTCACCCACTGACAGAGGCAAACAGACCCCTTCTGGGAAACAACATGAACATAAATCCATTTTATACACACACACACCAGTAAACAAATGGCTCTCATGGTGTGTGTGTGTGTTTGTGTGTGTGTGTAAGTTTACATCCTAAAGATTCAACAGCTTTTACAGAAAGTCAGTGTTACTGTGTGTGTGTGTATGTGTGTGTGATAAGAGAGCTCAGCACTCTGGGTGGTCTGAAGACCTTTAACAGTCCATTTGTTTTTTGATGGCTCAGCCACCAGCCTAAATATCCACATTGATTCTTTCTGAAGCTGGTTGGCCCTCATTTATTGATCTCCTGTGGGAACTGGGGCAGATTTGGGTGTAGAAACGATCCTACGGCAAGTGTGATAGTTGATAAACGTGGCAGCTGAAAACAATTGTGATTTAAATAACACACCCCTAAATATTCAAGCTTCAGCTGGTCTAACCTTCAGGATACATGGCATGGAGGGACGCATTATGGAGAAAACAGAGACTTCTCTGTGCCAGAGATCGACACAAAAGCAACAGAGGTAGAGAGAAATGAAGCTGCAATGTTTGGCGGATAGAGAAGTGACGTTAAAGCAGTCAGAAAAAAACACATCTGAGAAGAATCACTACAGCCATCTGCAGCATGCACGTGACAAACATACTACGGCAGAGTTTAACGTGTGAAGTGGTAATAAATGTGTGTTATGAGTTTGTCTCATTACAGAAACATGTGTCATTGACCACTGAGCCAAATTTGAAAGATTAAAAAAATTGCTCAGTATCTAAAATTAGGTCTGAATATCATGGAACAAAAAGCTCTTCTCTCTGCTGTGGAACGCTGGGGGTGTGTCAGTTAGAGGCACTTTCATGTAGCAGACACTTTAGTGCAAAGCGATGTACAACACAAGCAAGAATTAAAACAGGAAGGAAAAACCTTCTTGAAGTCTAAACGCTGGTCCATCTCTGCTGTCTGCCATCACGCTTTATTTTGATCAGTGAAGTTAATGATGGTTTCATGTTTTCCTGTGAACAGAGAAAACCAGACTTTTGCTGCCACTCGTCCCTCTGCGGTGCTGCTGGAGCAGCTGGCAGTCTGTGTGGCTAAAGGAGAGCCGGTTCTTCTGGTGGGAGAGACTGGAACTGGAAAAACGTCCACTGTCCAACACCTGGCTAGAGTCGCAGGTGAGCTCAGGAACCTGTACCCTGTTGGATTTACTGAAAATGGTGCTTTATAAAAAAGTAATTGACAACACTAGAGTCATGCTGGTGATGACTGAATGTTCTCTGTCATGTGTTTGAATCCAGGACACAGGCTGCGGGTTGTGAACATGAACCAGCAGAGTGACACAGCTGACCTGCTCGGAGGGTGAGTGACACACACTTCACTTTAAAATCAACAAAAAGTTTCCCATTACATAAACATCCAACATCATATGCTCCTGATTGGCTGATGGACCCTCAAACTTTTTTCCACTCAACTGGTCCTGGTGCTGGTTCAACTTTGGAGCAATCTGACGCCACCTTACGCCACATTACATTACTCAGTGCTGCGTTAAGTCATTTTACGCCACATTACGCCACATTAAGCCACATTACGCCACATAACGCCACATTACGCCACTTTACGTCACTTTACGTCACTCAACGCTGCGTTAAGTCATTTTATGCCACTTTACGCCACTTTACGCCACTTAACGTCACTTAACGTCACTCAACGTCACTCAACGTCACTCAACGCTGCGTTAAATCATTTTACGCCACTTTACACCACTCAACGCTGCGTTAAATCATTTTACGCCACTTTACACCACTCAACGCTGCGTTAAATCATTTTGCGCCACTTTAAGGCACTCAACGCTGCGTTAAATCATTTTACGCCAATTTACACCACTTTACGTCACTTAACGTCACTCAATGCCGCGTTAAGTCATTTTACGCCAATTTACACCACTTTACGTCACTTAACGTCACTCAATGCCGCGTTAAGTCATTTTACACCACTTAACGTCACTCAACGCTGCGCTAAGTCATTTTACGACACGTTACGTCAAGTTACGTCACATTACATCATGTTACGTCACGTTCCCTCACGCTATGTCACATGTCGTCAGTTTATCTTCTTCTTTCTTCTTGCCCAGTGAAGAGTTGGGCTTCTCTGGAACCATTTTTTTCTGGTTTAGGTTCAGTTCTTTGGTGGTCAAAACAAAAACCTGGAACTTGATTAGGCCCTGGCTCTGAACTAGTACTGGAACTGGTTTTGTTGGGAAAGGTGAATGGGTTTAGACCTTTATTGCTGTTTTTACCAAACTTTTGTAAAACCTCCCAAAACCATCAGGTCGAGCCACACATGTGAAAGCAGGCAACCAGAACTTTTAGCGTCTTAAACTTGTGCTGAAGCTGGGCTGAGTCGATGTGAGAGTGGAGCCAGAAATGTGGAAGAGCAACACGTAAAAGGATGAATCAAATTATTTGATATGGTAGCAAGGTATTTCATGTAAGAAAATGAATTTTAGACTCAAGTGCTGCATTTTTTACCCACAAAAAAATCAGAGCAAACAAAAGCTACTGCATATGAACAGAGAAACACTTATCATTGAAAACAGCTTTTGAAAGAGATTAAAGGACCCGTTTTGACCATTTCCTGCATAAAAAGACAAAAGAAAGTTGAAAGGTAGAGGTTACTTTTGATTTGGACCCAGGTAGCTTTTGGGGTTTTGAGGAATAACTTTTTTCTGTGTGCAAAATAAAATGATGTAAGCATCCAAATAAAACTATGATATTTGGAAAAGCTGTGTTAAAATCTGGTTAACTGCATGTGAGAGAAATTTCCCAGGGCGGCTGAAACTTTAACCTCAGCTGTGTGAACAATATAATTGAATCTGTATCTTTAATGTTCTGGATCAAATCTTCAACTTGAAAAGTGTTGTTTCCTCTCTGATGCAGGTATAAGCCAGTGGACCATAAGCAGATCCTTCTGCCCCTACGTGAGGCCTTTGAGGACCTTTTCTCCCAGACTTACTCCAGGAAGCAGAACCTGACCTTCCTGGGCCACGTGCAGACCTGCTTCAGGGGGAAACGCTGGCAGGATCTGCTCAAACTCATGGATCATGTCTGCAAGTCTGCTCTAACCAAAGAGCTGCAGGATAAATCTGATGGTAGGTTCTTAAAGAGTTAAACCTTTAAAGAGTTACGTGAAGCACAATGAAAGACTTGTATCTGTGTGTTTGTGCAGCCGACCTGCTGCAGGAGAAGTGGGAGGCCTTGGCTCTCAGGCTGAGTCAGACCCAGCAGCAGATCCGAGCCTGTGAGACGGCCATGGTCTTCGCCTTTGTGGAGGTCAGGGTTCCTGTAGACCTCTCTTTAATGCTAAGTGTTCTTCTCATGTTTGAGCGGAGGTCTCCTCCTGCCTCAGTGGGTCAGCTCTGACCTCTGTGTGGCTCCTCTGTAGGGGACTTTGGCTCAGGCGGTGAAGAAGGGTCAGTGGATCCTGCTGGATGAGATCAACCTGGCAGCAGCAGAGACTCTGGAGTGTCTGAGCGGACTGTTGGAGGGGAGCGCTGGATCTCTGGTGCTGCTGGACCGTGGAGACACTGGTGATGACTGGTTTCACCTGTACTGTGTGCCTTTAATCACAACATTGTCTGAATCCTTTTGGAGAGCTGCTCACTGAGCCTCTCTGAGCGAGGGGTGGTCGACCCTGTTATTAGTCATCACACTTTCCTTCAAAAGCTGTGACTGGATCATCTTGAAAGAGGAATAAAAAAACGCTCTCTTACCTCTAATTTCCCCTCATAGCATGTTTCTGTCAGTGCAACACAATCAACAGGCTTCCTGTGCATGTGGAGTTAGTGATAACAGGCACAGAGGGGCTTCGACCTGCTGTCAGTCTGTTACTGTGAGAGCTCCACAAGAGCTAACCTGTTAGTCTGATATGTCATCATACTCATCGCAGTACATCCAAGATTTTTGTATTAGTTTCTGAAACATTTTTCTGCTATTTGTGTTTTATTGGACGTAGAGCCCCTGGTACGACACCCAGACTTCCGGCTCTTTGCCTGCATGAACCCAGCGACTGATGTGGGAAAGAGGAACCTTCCTCTGGGCCTCAGGAACAGGTGAGAGCTAAACTTGATCTCAGGGATCTGTTGGTGCATCCGGCTTAGGGACGGGTATTGATGAGATTTTATTGGTACCCATTCTTTACTGATTTCCTCATCAATTCCTTCTGTGAATTCTTTTTACAAAAAGTTACTTTACAGATTTTCTGTGTCAACATTTTATTGAGTTTCTAAGTCAATAAATATGAAACTGGTCAATGGATCTGGATATCTCTATCATCTAGTGTCTTGAAGTGGTTAAAGCAATGCTTTGATTTGTTTTGAACCTTGAGCTTGCCGTAGTAGTGCTGAAGTCAGCCATGAGCCTGCAGTAACTTTTCTTTTCTCTTCCTGTTTGGAAACGTTTTCCTGTCAGTATTTAGACATTTAGAGTTCTCAGTGGTGTTTACAAAGAGTAACTGTGATATGTTTCTGTGATGAAAGATGAAATTCTGTTTGAAAACCAAAGTTATATCCACGTAAGCTAACTGCTAGCATATCAATGCAATTTCCCATATATGTTAGCATCGAGCTAGCACTATGTTTTCTCTATGGTTCTTGTTACATTAGGAGGTGTATAATATTATAATGTGTTGAATATGAAGCTCTTGTCAGAGAGTAAAGTTTGTTTCTTTGTGTGTTCAGTTTTTAAGTGCGTCTCGAGTCAAACTTCAAGCAGAAAACCCTGAATTAGAGTTCTCTTGGGAAACTGTTCTCTCCCAGCTAGCTTAGCTTAGCAGATGGATAACAGTCAACGTATGGTCCGGCCGCTCTGGCCTAATATAAGGAATCAACAAGTGAATGGTTTAACATAGAGGCTAGTGATGCTGATGGACTGAACCATTTCTGATGGATTTATAACAGGAACCCATTATTGGTCCCTGTCCCTAATCAGGCTACTTCACAATTTCTGAATGTATTTTCTTACTCTATATGTTTGTTTGTGCGCCTCAGGTTTACAGAGCTTTACGTGGAGGAGCTTGAGAACGAGGGAGACCTGAGGATTCTGGTCTCAGACTACCTGAAAAGTTTGAACTCACCCAGGAACATCGTCAGCGGCATCATAAGGTCAGTCTCTTTGTGATGTTGCAGCAGCTGAAGTCAGGTTATTTGCTTTGGAGCAGAGATGCTTACCAAACTCAAAGCAGGCGTGTCCAAACTTGTTACAAAGAGGTCCACACTTAATTTATTTAATTTAGTGGTTTCTCGTCACTTAGTGTTGTTAAACATTAGAGGTGCAGCCAAATTTTCTGGCAGATGGCCGATCTTAAACAAGCCTGACCTGCTGATACTGATTTTCTGTTTTAACTGACAGCATAAACCTTCAAAGTTCCAATCTGATTTTATTAAAAACATTAAACAGTACCTGTGAAACAATAACTTGATGTTTTAACTGTACATGAGGTAGTTCTCTCAAATATAATTTAGTAGTTTGTACAGCAATATTCTACACTCTTCATTTTTTCCTAAACAGTTCTTGTGCAGCAGGTTACACTGCAGGCCTGTTCTGAGCCTCTCTTAAAGTGCACCGCTGTATTTTACTATAGTAATCAAAGGTCCAGATAAGGTGGATAAGATCATATGTAAGGATGAGCCGAGTCCCTGGAATCAATCGGTGCATGTTTATAAAACCTCCTCGTTCCATCATCACAGACTGATGTTCTCAAAGCTCACCTGTCCCTCAGGTGTCTCACCTGTCCCTCAGGCGTCTCCCCTGTCCCTCAGGTGTCTCACCTGTCCCTCAAGTGTCTCCCCTGTACCTCAGGTGTCTCGTCTGTCTCTCAGGTGTCTCATCTGTCCCTTAGGCGTCTCCCCTGTCCCTCAGGTGTCTCACCTGTCCCTCAAGTGTCTCCCCTGTACCTCAGGTGTCTCACTTGTCCCTCAGGTGTCTCGTCTGTCTCTCAGGTGTCTCATCTGTCCCTTAGGTGTCTCATCTGTCCCTTAGGTGTCTCATCTGTCCCTCAGGTGTCTCATCTGTCCCTCAGGTGTCTCACCTGTCCCTCTGGTGTCTCACCTGTCCCTCTGGTGTCTCACCTCTCCCTCAAGTGTCTCACCTCTCCCTCAAGTGTCTCACCTCTCCCTCAAGTGTCTCACCTGTCCCTCAAGTGTCTCACCTGTCCCTCAGGTGTCTCACCTGTCCCTCAGGTGTCTCACCTGTCCCTCAAGTGTCTCACCTGTCCCTCAGGTGTCTCACCTGTCCCTCAAGTGTCTCACCTGTCCCTCAGGCGTCTCACCTGTCCCTCAGGTGTCTCACCTGTCCCTCAGGCAGACTGTGAACAGTCCAGCTGGAGTTTAGTCAGACCTTACTGGACAGACTTTGGTTCAGTTTGTGATCTTTACAGAAAACATAAATGTTCACATCGTTTACCAACATGATTTATCGTAGGTTTGATTTTGATTGGCCCCCCGTACTGACTTTGAATTTGCCAGGTCTAAAGCACGTAGCCAGAGTCAAGTCAGCAGGACTTCAGCTACAAACAGAACAACAAAAAGCAAAACCCTGAACTCCTCTGATATTTCAAAGCTCATGGTTCGTCTTTCGTTTTAATTTGAACATTAAAAATTAAGGTGAGAAAAAGTAAAGTCAACTGTTGTTGACTTGTCAGAGCCACGTGCAGTAAAACGGAGGTCTTTAATTTTCCTGTGACGTGTGTTTGTGTTTGCAGTTTTTACCTGGCGGTACGAAAGGAGGCAAACTCCCACCTGGTGGACGGGACGGGCCACAGACCTCACTACAGTCTGAGAACTCTGTGCAGGGCTCTGAAGTACGTGGCAGCAAATCCCTGCAGCAGCGTGCAGCGCTCGCTCTATGAGGTACGAGGCGAATAAGAAACATGTGTTCAATTAAAGGGTCAGTTCACTAAAAATAAAGACACCTTTTTTTAAAACTTGAACGTGCTTTGAATTTCAGGGCTTCTGCCTGAGCTTCCTCACTCAGCTGGACAGAAGCTCCCATCCACTGGTCCAGAAACTGGTGTGTCAGCACATCCTGACGGGGAACACAAAGTGTCTCAAACAAGTGAGAGTTTGTTTCTGTCTTAAAGAACAGTCACTGTATTTACACAGACGGGTGTTTGGATGAAAGTTACCTGAAGTTTGAGAGGAAACAGTGATAACGTTTGCTTTTGGAGTCTCTTAATAATTCTCCCTCTGTCTGTCTCCTGCAGCCCATCCCGGCACCCTCTGGCCAGCCGTGTGTGGACGTGGAGGGATACTGGGTGTCCCAGGGCGAGATGGAGCCCGCTCTGGACCCGAGCTACATCCTCACAGCTTCGGTCAAACTGAACCTCCGCGACCTCGCCAGGGTGGTGTCTGCAGGGTAGGAACACAGCCTGACCCCCTGCCCGGGATTTCAGATCAATGGGGTCATCGATTCATGTCCAGACAAACATTTTGGCAGGGCTCGATCTGGCACTTTAGGAAAGTTGCATCAGAGTGCATGGGGACAAAAGTTTGGCGGGAGTGAGTGACCAGATGGGTCGGGATCGATCCTTCAGACAGAGCATTAGTGAGGTCTGACTCTGGGGTTGGCTGGTCAGGTCTGACTCGCTGTCAAAGTTACAGTTCATCCAAAAGGTGTCAGTAATGCTTCAGGTCTGTGCAGCTGGATGCAGCATCGATGCGGTTTCAGTTTTAAAGAGAACTCACTCACAAAGAGAGTAAACAACCATGAAACCAGTCCTGGAAGAGTCTCCTGTTGGAGTTATTTTTTTCTCTTTCCTGATGTTTTATCTCCACAGGACTCACCCTGTGCTGATCCAGGGAGAGACGTCTGTAGGGAAGACCAGCCTGATCCGCTGGCTGGCTGCAGCCACAGGAAACCAGTGTGTGAGGATCAACAACCACGAGCACACCGACATCCAGGAGTACATCGGCTGCTACTCGTCTGACGACAGGGGCAAGCTGGTGTTCAAAGAGGGTACGAGGTGTCAGTCCTACTCCTCGCCCTGTCAAACAGTGGTTTCTCTCCAGGCTAACGTGTCTCCTGTTTGTGGTTCTGCCTCAGGCGTCCTGATCGATGCCATGAGGAAAGGCTACTGGATCATCCTGGACGAGCTGAACCTGGCCCCCACTGACGTCCTGGAGGCCCTCAACAGACTCCTGGATGACAACAGGGAGCTGTTTGTGGCAGAGACACAGGAAGTTATCAAGGCTCACCCCAGGTTCATGCTGTTCGCTACCCAGAATCCTCCAGGTCTCTACGGTGGCAGAAAGGTAAACCTGTCAGAGAGGTGTCATTCAGTTTTTGGAGAAAGCCAAACAGGATGTTCATCCTTAGACATCATGAGAAGCTCTGTAGAAAGTCGTGTAGGTGTCAAAGAAAATAAGGTGGAATAAAAAAATCATGTAAATAATCTTCACCACCTTTCCTCCAGGTTCTCTCTCGGGCTTTCAGGAACCGCTTTGTGGAGCTTCACTTTGATGAGCTGCCGAGCGCTGAGCTGGAGACCATCCTCCACCAGAGGTGCAGCCTGCCACCGTCCTACTGCACCAAGCTGGTCAAAGTCATGCAAGACCTGCAGGTAACTGATATCCTCCGTCGTGGAGAAGAGACAGGTCGGTGAGGCAGGAAGGAGCTGGGTAATGAGGAGCTTTCTAAGTGAGAAGAGGGGTGACGTGATCACAGGAGCATCATCTCCTCAGCTTCCAGCTCTGTCTTAAGGTCTACGTCACAAAGCAAACAGCTCTGAGGATATCTGAGAGCAAAAATGTCCACAAAGTTCTGCAGCTCTGTGCACATAAATGTGACCAAGATGAGCGATTAGCATCTCCACTCTGTGCTGCGTCTCATCCTGAAGGATGTACTGTTTCATTTAGGAGGAGATTTATCGAGGTTATGACACAGATTTCACTATTTGTGTCCATCTTCATGGAGCCAGCTCACAAAAAGCAGCTTGTTCAGATAAATAAATAAATAGATAAATAAAAACACACACTAAAACAAACTGGTTTTACTCCAGATTATTAAAATAACAGCACGGTCAAAGTAATATTAACGGTTTCAAAGAGGTGGAAAATTTCCAGTAAATTTCTGGAAAGTTTCCTGAAAATTTGCTGTAAATTTTATTTCAGGAATATTTAGATAAATTTGGAGCTTGCTGTCAGCTTTAATCAATTTTTCTAAAATTAAGTTCCTCTGATTTCTTTTTCTTTTTATCAATTTAATTAAAAATGTTGCATTAGATATGTTTGCATGCATGTTTGCATATAACAAAACAAACTATTCATGTGTATATGACCAGGTAAATACAACTAATACAAATTCCCCCCCAAAATGTCTTATATTTTCCAAAAATTCCCATGAACAGTTTGCAACTTTGATAATTCCTTGTATTTTTTAACTCCAATATTAACAGATAGTTAATGTACAGATGTGTTACTTTTAGCTCATCCAGAGGTGATTTTTTTTAACATCTCCATGGTTACTGCATGTTTCAGTCCTTCCTTTTTCTGCATTTGGCAAACTGAATTTAGCGGGACAAGATTTTTGTGCAATGCTGCTCTGAATGAAAACACTGGCAAAGTACAATTGTACTGTATGGAAACTTCAGAAATATCTTTTATTTTGTGAAAAAGTGTGATTGAAACGAAGCTTGTGAAAGAGAGCTTTTTGTTTTGGTAGCTGATTTGTTGCAGTTAAGCTGGAGAGAGTTGATTTGCCTCCAAGGTTTTACTTTGGTGATGCAGTCGGTCAGTTCGTGAGGGTTGAAGAAGGGATGGAGCTATTGGAGATGTAGATTTGGACGTCATTGGCATAATAGTGTAAATGAAAACTGAGGGGGACCAAGCATCGAACCCTGGGGGACACCTTGTGACAGAGGAGCATGTAGTCTCATTTCACTCTTTGTTCATGTAACATGTTAGTGTTCACTTCTGAAGTATTTCAGTCTGCTTGTTCCTGTGGGCCCCTCCTCTAGGCTGCATGTTTTTTTGGAATGAGTTGTTTTTGTGATCTTGCTTGTTTTTCATCTTTTAATGTCAGTTTGAGCTGATCCTAACCTCCTGTGTGAATGTGTTTCCCTCAGTCTCTGCGTAGGGGGTCGTCTGTGTTTGCAGGGAAACACGGCTTCATCACCCTCAGAGATCTGTTCCGCTGGGCAGACAGATACCGTCTGGAGCAGCAGTCAGAGGAAACTCAGGACTGGCTGCAGCACTTAGCCGATGATGGTGAGACCTCTCAGAGGTTTAAACCTCCAGCTGACTCCTCCTTTCTTTCATTGAACCTCTGAGTAACTTCTTCTTCTTCTTCTTCTTCTTCTTCTTCTTCTTCTTCTTCTTCTTCTTCTTCTTCTTCTTCTTCTTCTTCTTCTTCTTCTTCTTCTTCTTCTTCTTCTTCTTCTTCTTCTTCTTCTTCTTCTTCTTCTTCTTCTTCTTCTTCTTCTTCTTCTTCTTCTTCTTCTTCTCCTTACCCCTTCTTCTTCTTCTTCTCCTTACCCCTTCTTCTTCTTCTTCTCCTTACCCCTTCTTCTTCTTCTTCTCCTTACCCCTTCTTCTTCTTCTTCTCCTTACCCCTTCTCCTTCTTCTCCTTACCCCTTCTCCTTCTTCTTCTTCTCCTTACCCCTTCTCCTTCTTCTTCGTCTCCTTACCCCTTCTCCTTCTCCTTCGTCTCCTTACCCCTACTCCTTCTCCTTCGTCTCCTTACCCCTACTCCTTCTCCTTCGTCTCCTTACCCCTACTCCTTCTCCTTCTATCAGGGTACATGCTGCTGGCAGGGCGCGTGAGGAAACCTGAGGAAGAATCCATCATCCTCTCCATCCTGGGAAAACACTTCAAACGGACGGTGAACCCTGAAAACCTGTTCTCTAAAAAACAGGTCACCAGTCAGTTCAGTGAGTCCAGCACGACAAGACTTCAACCCATCACCACCTTCCAGATCACAATCAGAAATACTTGATCAAATCCGTCCACACTTGGCTAATTAAAGCTGGAGGATGGCAGAGAGTTTGTTTGGGGAAGAAACACTCAAAGACTTTAACATAACACAAGAATAGCAGCTTCAAAATCTAAACCTGAAGAGAAAACACTCTCTACCATCATCCAGCTTGACTCTGAATCTGCTGCCCTCTGTAATGGAAGAGGAACTGTACATCACTCTGTGTGTGTGTGTGTGTGTGTGTGTGTGTGTCAGGACAACTTTCATTCTGATCAGTTAATGTAAAGGTCTAAACTCTGCTCTGCAACAGGATGAATTTTATGCATAATTTGAATATTTACGCTCCACATAAACACAGTAACTGTTTTTTATTAACACTTGTATGTTTTTCTTGTACTTATTTATAGCACCCTCACTAAAAACTGCAGGTAGATCAAGCTGTAACCTCCTGTCTGCAAACATGAGGCATTGCAGAAACCACAAGAAATCCAAGAAAAACGAAAAATTACAGCAGGAAAAAACATGTTATACAAAAAAGACTTCAGTCTGAATATCTCTTTTTTCTCACAGCTGTACACACTAGACTGTGAGGGGTTTGAACTCAACAGTTTATTGAAATAGTAATAAACTTTATATTAACTGTTCAAAAAAGTTAGCATTCTTATACTTTATTTTTTAAGTTTTTTTTTACATTTCTTTGTTGTTTTTCAGGCAATAAGTGATTGAATTTCTTTGGAAACACTTTTTTTACAAACCATTATGACAAAAGAAATCTAGAGTGAGTCAAACTGTTCAGAGTTTCTGCTTCAAAACAACCAGAAATACTCAGAATATTAGACAGCATGGCTCAGTGGATGTCAGAGACATCCAGGCCTGTGCAAACATAACACCAACTTTCACATTTCTTCTACTTTAATAGATTACATCTGACATCCCAACATGTCACAACAAAAGCAAAGAAGGCCTGAACTGTATTTGAACAGTACAAATCACACTTTTCAAAACAGGGTTACAAAGTGCTTTACTAAATCAAAAATGAACAGTAAGAGAGAAAAATGAGGCGGACGAGATGAAAAACCATAAAATGATCAGGAGAGAATAAAACCGAACATAAAAAGACTAACAAACATTAAAAAGTAAAACAACAGAAGATAGAGGATTTAAGTTCCTGTCTGAGAAAACAAGTGAAAATGAAGATAAAATGAAATAAAAGAGGACAAAGAGTCTGATCTCTTCAGGCAGGATGATCCAGAGGATGGAGCTCTGAAAGAGAAGGTCAAAGGTCACCTTTGGCCACTTGGCAGCAAGTCCAGAGCGTGCTTTGAAGTCAACCATAAATTGTTTTAATCCACTCTAAAGTTTATGTGGAGCTGGTGAAGAGGAGTGAAGAGGAGTGAAAAGAGCAGTGATGTGGTATCTCTGGTTATATTACACACGTTTGAGGTGAAGACTCCTCCTCAGACTCATGTCTGGATGTTGTTTTGGTCGGCAGGTCCTTTCATCGACAGCATCGCCGGAGTCCCGGAGGAGTTTCGACATGTGGTGTGGACACACGGCATGAGGAGGCTCGCTGTGCTGGTGGGTCGAGCGCTTCGGTTCGGAGAGTCCGTGCTGCTCGTAGGAGACACTGGGTGAGATTCAGTTTCACTGTTAGATCCTCGTTCTTTATTTTTTTCTTTTTTAAAGGAGGAGAGTCTGCTCTGAGCTTTATGCTGGGCTTACACCAAACGATTTTCACAGTCTCAGACTTAAAACTGAAAATCCAGTAAAACTCCGAGATTTACTAGAGTCACGGCGCGCTCCCGTTTTCTCTATCGTTTAGTGTGAGATAGTAATCTGCGCTGTTTCACATGAGTCTTTTTCTAGTCTTGAGTTTGCGACAATATCAAACACGTTTGATATTATCGCAAGTCGCAGTGACGTAACACAATCAACAACAAATAGATGAGCGCTGACAAAAGCAGAAACAGGAAACCCGGCAGTCGTGAAAAATAACAATGGAGGAACGATAAAGAAAGTGGACCGTGGAAAAAGAGGAGCGAATGGTGGAGTTCTGGGCAGAGCATCCCTGCCTGTTCGACATCAACTCTCAAACGTACCACGACAGAGTGGAAAAGGAAAAGGGTTACTACTAGGAGCATGATGGGTGTAGAGTTGGTGCATATAATGAACAGGCAGTAGAAGAATAACTGCTGTTTTAATCCGGCAACTCCAACACTTAACTTGCAGTCACGATACAGCAACATGAATCAGTCAGTCTGCGTCTTCCTCTACACTCAATCTGAGTTACAACAAGTCTCACTTTTAGGAAGCGCCATCTAGTGACACAAAGCAGCAACTATACAAAACTGAACACAACAATGGGGAAAAAATTGCATGGTGGGAAAAAAACACTAAAATAATCTAGTTGTAGTCTTGTAATTAGTGACCCTGCAAGATTCACAGTCTTTGTAAAATCTCAGTCTGAGACTAAAAACTCATAACACTTGTCTTTACATGTGAGCAGGTGTGAGCTGACAGTTTTCCAGGAGTCTTTTTCAAATCTTTTCAAAGTCTCCTGATGTACAGGTAGCATTAAACGTGGTTTCAAATATAATAAACTTTTTAAATCACCAGATGTGGGAAGACGACGATCTGCCAGCTGTTTGCAGCTCTAGCAGGACAGAAGTTTTTCTCAGTGAACTGTCACCTCCACATGGAGACGTCTGACTTCCTGGGAGGCCTGCGACCCGTCAGACACACACATCAGGTACGGACTCATCTGGAAACATCAGAGAGCAAAGAAAATATTAGGAACAGGAAAGGTGAACTTCTCTCTCTCTCTCTATCTGTGAAGACGAGCGGTGAGGACAGCAGACTGTTTCAGTGGCACGATGGTCCCTTGGTTCTGGCCATGAAGGAGGGAGGAGTGTTTCTCATGGATGAGATCTCTCTCGCAGACGACTCGGTGCTGGAGAGACTGAACAGGTAAACCCAGCAGAGATAAACCAGCTCAGACCTGAAAGTCCTTCTGGAGTCCATAAACACACCTGGAGCAGCTCCTGACTGTGTGTTTTGTCTGTTTTCAGTGTTTTAGAAACAGAGAAGTCCCTCGTGCTGGCAGAAAAAGGTAGTGGAGACGATGATGACGTGGAGCTGATCAGAGCGGCTGAGGGTTTCCGTCTGGTGGCCACCATGAACCCCGGAGGAGACTTCGGCAAGAAGGAGGTAGATGTGAAACAGAGGGGAGATGCTCAGGTTTCATCTGACACATCACAAACATCCTGAGACAGAGTTTATCTGCACAGACTGATTCTAGATCATCTTGAAAAGCTCACTTTAACTTCTGTACTTGTGGTCTGTTGGACAGCTCTCCCCCGCCCTCAGGAACCGCTTCACAGAGATCTGGTGTCCTCAGAGTAACAGCCGCAGTGACCTGGTTCAGATCATCCAACATAACCTGCGTTCAGGCCTCTCATTGGACGGTAACTTCTCCCACATATGACCAGATTTAAAACCACTCACTGACTTCAAACTGATGGCGTGTGTTTGGTGTGAACCTCAGGCGGTGACATCGCTGAGCTGATGCTGGACTTCATCGAGTGGCTGACACGGCAGGACTTTGGTCGGCGCTGCATCCTGAGCGTCAGAGACATCCTGTCCTGGGTCTACTTCATGAACACGGTGTGTGAGCGGGACGAGGACGGCTTCATGACCATGGGAGCTCTGGAGGAGGAGGAGGAAGCAGAGTGGGACCTGAGGCTGGACACGGTTACTGCCTTCATCCACGCTGCGTGTTTAGTTTACATCGACGGGCTCGGATCAGGTGAGCTGATGGATCGTTTCCAGTCCGGAGACAGTTTCTGTCAAAGGAGGCTGTAAGTGTTCAGATAAAACTCCTTTTTCTTGCAGGAACCACGGTGTCGTGTGCAGACAGCGCCCTCCTGGCACGCCGTCTGTGTCTGGGCTTCCTGCAGCAGCGTCTGAGTAAAATGACCAAACTGGATCAGGAGGTGCTGGACGCCCTGAGAGTGTACGACTGCAGCCTGCAGAGGGAGCCGCAGTGGGGAGAGGACTTCTTCGGCATCGACCCGTTTTACATCGCATTAGGTTTGAATTCACAGCTCCATTAGTTCTACATGCTCACAGTTCCCTTTAGAATAGCTTTAAATGCTTTCTGACAGAAGGAACTTTCTCCAGGAACTAGGGTCTGTATGAGGAACTCCGTTCCACAGGTCTAGGAACTATGGGGCCTGCAAGTTGAACATGAACTGCTGAAGTCAACCTGGCCTTGTGAGAGTTAGGGTGAGGTGAAGAGGCGGGCCTTCAGTGTCTTTGTAGACAGCTACAGGGTCAGCTACCTGTCAGTCAAGTCAGCCACGCCCTTATATGGGCAAAACTCAAAAATTTAAATACATAAAAAAAAAGAGTAACAAAAAAAAATTCAGACCTAAACTGATTTTTGAACCAGGCTGTAAACGTGTTTATTTCTGCTGTCGAAATCAGACTTTGTGTGTTTGTGGTTTCTAGTCTTTCTGCAGCCAGCCCAAAGTGAAGACTGGAGCTGAACTGACCGACAGAAAAAAGACAGAAGAGAAGAAGAAATATAAACGGGAGAGTGATAGAGCACAGGCTAAAGGCTAAAACACAAACTGAAGGCTAAAACCCAGGCGAAAGTTTGAAACACAAGCCTAAAGCTAGAATGCAGGCTCAAGGCTAAAACACAACCCAAAGGCCAGACCACAAGCTAAAGGCTAAAGCATGAGCTCAAGGCTAAAACCTGGGCTAAACTGTTAGTGATAATGTTCATTCCAACCCACATGCAGCAGTTATTCTGCAGTGATCTGATCAAACTTGAGAGTCTGTCAATAAAATGAAGAGTGAGGTCACGTTAGCTCTGATTGGTTGATGAGCAGGACATAAGGATTCAGGGGTGGGATTTGAAGTAAAGATTCATGGGGAATGATGTCAGAGGCTGATGTCCTATGCTGTGATGGAGCATGGTCTCTGATGCTTGCTTGGACTAAACAGCTCATTATCCTCTCTCTTTCATCTTTCTGTCTTCTGTCCGTCCTCTCTCTGTCCTCTCTATCCTCTCTCTGAACTCTCTGTCCTCTCTTTGTCCTCTCTTCGTTCTCTCTCTGTCTTCTCTTCGTCCTCTTTCTGGCCTCTCTCTGTCCTCTTTCTGTCCTCTTTCTATCCTCTCTGTGTCGTCTCTATCCTCTCTCTGAACTCTCTGTCCTCTCTCTGTCCTCTTTCTGTCCTCTCTCTGTCCTCTTTCTGTCCTCTCTCTGTCCTCTTTCTGTCCTCTCTCTGTCCTCTCTCTGTCCTCTCTCTGTCCTCTTTCTGTCCTCTCTCTGTCCTCTTTCTGTCCTCTCTCTGTCCTCTCTCTGTCCTCTCTCTGTCCTCTTTCTGTCCTCTCTCTGTCCTCTTTCTGTCCTCTCTCTGTCCTCTCTCTGTCCTCTCTCTGAACTCTCTGTCCTCTCTCTGTCCTCTCTCTGTCCTCTCTCTGTCCTCTCTCTGTCCTCTTTCTGTCCTCTCTCTGTCCTCTTTCTGTCCTCTCTCTGTCCTCTCTCTGTCCTCTCTCTGTCCTCTCTCTGTCCTCTCTCTGTCCTCTCTCTGAACTCTCTGTCCTCTCTCTGTCCTCTTTCTGTCCTCTCTCTGTCCTCTCTCTGTCCTCTCTCTGTCCTCTCTCTGTCCTCTCTCTGAACTCTCTGTCCTCTCTCTGTCCTCTTTCTGTCCTCTCTCTGTCCTCTCTCTGTCCTCTTTCTGTCCTCTCTCTGTCCTCTCTCTGTCCTCTTTCTGTCCTCTCTCTGTCCTCTCTCTGTCCTCTTTCTGTCCTCTCTCTGTCCTCTCTCTGTCCTCTCTCTGTCCTCTCTTCGTCCTCTTTCTGTCCTCTCTCCGTCCTCTCTCTGTCCTCTCTCTGTCCTATCTCCGTCCTCTCTCCGTCCTCTCTCCATTCTCTCCATTCTCTCCATTCTCTCTCTGTCCTTCCAGGGCCTCAAACGGAGTCTCGTAACCTGTCGGACTACGCCATTTCAGCCGGCACCACCGCAGTGAACGCTCAGAGGCTGCTGCGGGCGCTGAAGCTGCAGAGGCCGGTCCTCCTGGAGGGATCACCTGGTGTGGGGAAGACCAGCCTGGTGGCAGCACTGGCTAAAGCTTCAGGGAACCAGCTGGTCAGGATCAACCTGTCAGAGCAGACGGTAAGCCTCAGGAGCTCTCCATCCTGGTCCTGGATGAGCCTCGGACTCCTGATGCAGCTCTGATTTTGTGTTTCTCTTCAAACAGGATGTGACAGATCTGTTTGGGACGGATCTACCTGTGGAGGGTGGGAAGGGAGGAGAGTTTGCATGGAGGGACGGCCCCCTGCTGGCTGCTTTAAAGGCGGGTCACTGGGTGGTCCTGGACGAGGTAAGGACCCCGTGTTTCCAGACAGTGGTCTGATGTTGAACATTTGATCTGCTGTCTCTAAGCTGACTGTTCCTCCTGCTGACAGCTGAACCTGGCCTCTCAGTCCGTGTTGGAGGGTCTGAACGCTTGTTTTGATCACCGAGCAGAAATCTACATCCCTGAACTGGGGATGAGCTTCCAGGTTCAGCACGAGAAAACAAAGATCTTCGGCTGTCAGAACCCGTTTACTCAGGGCGGGGGCCGTAAGGGGCTGCCCAAATCCTTCCTCAACAGATTCACTCAGGTAAGACTCTTCTAAGAGAGTTTGTATGAAGAGATCACGTGACCTCCTGAGAATGAGTCAGGGTGTTCAAAAGTGCTTATTACCCAGCCTGCTTTGCACATTGCTTCTTTTAACGGCCATAATCTGGCCAGTTGATTGTGGCCGTAATTTTTAAAGGGAACATTGTGTGTGTATGTATGAACGCTTCTGTAAATCTGAATCATTTCATGCACACGCGAGTTCTGGGTTTTTTTGCTTTTTTTTTTCTCCATTTCTTAACTTTAATCTGGTCTTGTGTCCTGTCTCCAGGTGTTTGTAGACCAGCTCACGAGTAAAGACATGGCGTTCATCGGAGACTCTATTTTCCCCTCCATCGATGAAGAAATCATCGCCAAGATGGTGGAGTTCAGTAACAGGGTGGGCTCATCTTCCTCACCTCGTTTCCTTGAGACGGTCTGATGAACAAGTCGAGCTAAACTCTTTCATTTCTTCACCAGCTCGTCCAGGAGGTGTGTGTGGAGCGGCGCTGGGGTCAGAGAGGAAGCCCCTGGGAGTTCAACCTGCGCGACATGTTCCGCTGGTGTCAGCTGATGCAGGTCGACCAATCCCCAGGGTTCTTCAACCCAGGTCAGCATGTGGCTTTAGTGTACGCTGACAGGATGAGGACGGAGGCTGACAAGGCTCAGGTACACATTTAAAAACTGAGACTCTGTTAGAATAACAGATTTTATTCACAGACCTTTAGGGGTGTGATTAAAGTCTCGTGTTGGTCATTTCTGGGCTGTTAAATTTTGTGTGCCTCTTACATTTTGAAGTTTCCTCTTTGAGCCTGAAGTTAGTTGAAACGATGAAAAGAGGCATCAGCCCTCTCGAGACCTTCCTCAAACAACAGAGATGATTTGAGCCTGTGAGTCTCCTCCTGGTCCCTGCAGGTGCTGTCTGTGTTCAGGAAGGTCTTCGGGGAGGACTTCGAGCCTTACAGCGGCTCCAGAGAGTTCCACATCACTCCGCTCAACCTGCAGGTCTGCAGAGGACATGATGCTTCCTGTCTCTCATGAGAAACGTTTCGGCTCGTGCATTTACAGTTCAGACTTTCCTCTCTCCTGCAGGTGGGTTTCTCCGTCCTGCAGCGCAGCGGCGGAGCCCCTGTGGCGCTCGACCCCCCTCTGTCCATCACCCATCAGTCCCTTCGGCCCCTGGAGTCCCTGATGAAGTGTGTGGAGATGGGCTGGATGAGCATACTGGTCGGCCCCACAGCCAGTGGGAAGACCAGCCTGGTGAGGCTGCTGGCTCTGCTGACGGGACACCGGCTGCGTGTGATGGCCATGAACAGCGCCATGGACACCACCGAGCTGCTGGGCGGCTTTGAACAGGTAACAGGGTCTCTGATCAGATTCCTTCGTGGTCTGAAGATCATCGCAGCACGTCACTCAGCTCTGTCTCACCCCACTGCAGCTGGACATCATGCGGCCATGGCAGCAGGTGCTGGAGAGCGTGGACTACATCGTTGCCATGGTGATAAGGCGCGGCTTGATGTCTCTGGATGTGGGCGTGCAGGATACAGAGTTCCTGCTGCAGACGTGGGGTCTGTTCTGTCGCTGGCTGAAGGAGGAGGGTCTGCAGAGAAGCGGAGGAGCGGTGAACTCTGAGGCTCTGAACAAACTGGAGGTCATCATCCTGCTGCTGCAGAAACTCAACACCAAACTCAAAGTCTTCACCGGTGAGAGGACGGCGTCACTCCCTCACTTTGCTTCTTTGTGTTGATGAGTTTGTGTTCAGGCTGCGTGAAGATGAGTAAAGTCTCATCACGCTGTCATCACTTCCTGATTCTTCAGGAATCATCCTCACAGCCCGTCGCTCCAACACAGAGACGTGACCGCTTCACCCGCTGTCTGCTCAGTCTCAGAGCAGGGCTGCAGATGGCATTATAGATCTGGGGGGGACCAAGCTTTACACACTCAAAAATAACTCAATCAGTTATTTTTCCATGCCTGATACACCAGCGCAGGCAGCCAGTCTTAGACTCCTCAGCAAGCAAAGTCACTATTGGCTGTCCCAGAAGTCGCTAAAAATCGCTAAATGATGTCATCGTCTAATTTGCATAACAAATCATTCCAATCCAATTGTCATGGATGCTGTAGAACAGAGGAATAACATCTTAGGAGAGAAAAAAAGTGTGTAAAGAACTCTGTAAATATGTTTCTAATTATAATTGAACGTTTTTCTGTTGATTCTTGTTTTTTAATGTGAAATAAAAACCTGTGTCCTTTATCCAGGTTGGGACCAGCAAAAGTGACCCTGAAGTGTTAAATGCTGCTTCCTCAGGCCAAATGCGTGCTCATCTTTATGATGTCATAGGTTGTGAAGGGGTCTGTAATCTAGTCTGACAGACCACACTAACATTTTCCTCCAGTCCGGTCTCGTCAACAAAAACTCACCAATGTCTCGTCATGTTTTAGTCACCACAGATTAGCAAGATTTAGCTCGTCGCGTCTCATTATCGTCATGAGAAAAGGGGCATCAACGAAAAAAACACTGATGAACACACCGTAACCGTAGTGATCAAACACCAGACGCTCTCTGAGCTGCATCATGTCAATGAGTCTATGAACTAAGGGAACATTAATCCTCTTCTTGTAACTCGATCAGCGTGATTTCTTTTTTACCTCGACGTGTTCCGATGACAAACCCCCTGCCGTCTCCCTCAGACGTGATGTGGTGAACGTCTCATGTGGCCTCTTTAACTCTGATGCTGTCCTGATGGATGACCTGTGTCTCCTGTCCTGCAGACATGTCCAAACTGCAGATGGACTTCACGCTGCTGAAGGAGCGTCTGGCTCAGCTCGAGGACGGCTGGACAAACGGCGGCTTCGAGTGGTTGGACGGGATGCTGGTCCAGGCTCTGACGGCCGGGGATTGGCTGCTCATGGATAACGTCAACTTCTGCAGGTCAGTGAGAGCAGTTTTTTTTTTAATCTGTGTTTCTAAAAGCACAAAAAACAAACAAAAAAAAAATTTGGAGGTGAGAGAGTTGAACTGAAAACACTCAGTCAAACAAATCCTGATACAGGCACTGATCCTGTGAAGACCGTGAAAGTTCAGAAACCAGAACTGAAACTGAAACTAAGATTAGAAGAGAAATCTCTGGAGGAGTTTTCAACCATCAAACCAGAAAAGGTGAAACTGAGCTGCAGAAACGTTTCTCTCATCAGCCTGATGTGGTGTTTGTTCTCAGTGCGTCTGTTCTGGATCGACTCAACGCTCTGCTGGAGCCCGGTGGATCTCTGACCATCAACGAACGCGGCGTCATAGACGGGAAGACTCCTAAAATCACCCCCCATCCTAACTTCAGGTAAATAAGAGCTAAATCTGCACCAGACCTTCTTCACGGTGAGTTTGAGTCATTAGAGATGACATCGTTTCCGTGGTGTGTGTGTGTGCAGGTTGTTCCTGACCATGGACCCTGTACATGGGGAACTCTCACGAGCCATGAGGAACAGAGGGGTGGAGGTCTACATCCCTGGGGAGCATGAGGGTGTCTGCTGGGACTCTCTGGACCTGAAGACGCTGCTCCACACCGCAGGCGTGACGGGCGACTGTGTGTGTGACCTGCTGATAGAGATACACAAAAGCATCAAATCTGCCATCTGGGGTGAGCAGAGATTAAAGAGAGCACTCGCTGTCAGTCAGTCAGTCTGTCAGTCAGTCAGTCGGGCTGCAGAGTCACTAAACACGTTTTATTTCCAGATTCACCGGCCTCGTCGATGTCCTCCCTCCTCCACACTGCCACCCTACTGTCCTGTCAGCTGCAGAGGGGGGTGGATTTACCCAGTGCCTTGCAGCACGCCTGTGGAGAGGCGTACTCACTGTGTCAACGCACCACAGCCAGCCAAAAGGTACAACACCCAGAATACATCCAATGCAACAACCAAACAACTGCCTGTCTGAACAAAAGAACATGATTCTTTAAAGAGGGGGTATTCTGCTCCCTCATATTTTAAAGAAGGGATATTCTGCTCCCTCATATTTTAAAGAAGGGATATTCTGCTCCCTCATATTTTAAAGAGGGGGTATTCTGCTCCCTCATATTTTAAAGAGGGGGTATTCTGCTCCCTCATATTTTAAAGAGGGGGTATTCTGCTCCCTCATATTTTAAAGAAGGGATATTCTGCTCACTTCTATTTTAAAGACAGGGTATTCTGCTCCCTCATATTTTAAAGAGGGGTCATTCTGCTCCCTCATATTTAAAGAGGGGGTATTCTGCTCCCTCATATTTTAAAGAAGGGGTATTCTGCTCACTTCTATTTTAAAGACAGGGTATTCTGCTCCCTCATATTTTAAAGAAGGGGTATTCTGCTCCCTCATATTTTAAAGAAGGGGTATTCTGCTCCCTTATATTTGAAAGAAGGAGTATTCTGCTCCCTCATATTTTAAAGAAGGGGTATTCTGCTCCCTTATATTTGAAAGAAGGAGTATTCTGCTCCCTCATATTTTAAAGACGGGGTATTCTGCTCCCTCATATTTTAAAGAAGGGGTATTCTGCTCCCTCATATTAAAAGAGGGGGTATTCTGCTCCCTCATATTTTAAAGAAGGGGTATTCTGCTCCCTTATATTTTAAAGACAGGGTATTCTGCTCCCTCATATTTTAAAGAAGGGGTATTCTGCTCCCTCATATTTTAAAGAAGGGATATTCTGCTCCCTCATATTTTAAAGAGGGGGTATTCTGCTCCCTCATATTTTAAAGAAGGGGTATTCTGCTCCCTCATTTTTTAAAGAAGGAGTATTCTGCTCCCTCATATTTTAAAGAAGGGGTATTCTGCTCCCTCATATTTTAAAGAAGGGGTATTCTGCTCCCTCATATTTTAAAGAAGGGGTATTCTGCTCCCTCATATTTTAAAGAAGGGGTATTCTGCTCCCTCATATTTTAAAAAAGGGGTATTCTGCTCCCTCATATTTTAAAGAAGGGGTATTCTGCTCCCTCATATTTTAAAGAGGGGGTATTCTGCTCCCTCATATTTTAAAGAAGGGGTATTCTGCTCCCTCATATTTTAAAGAAGGGGTATTCTGCTCCCTCATATTTTAAAGAAGGGGTATTCTGCTCCCTCATATTTTAAAGAAGGGGTATTCTGCTCCCTTATATTTTAAAGAAGGAGTATTCTGCTCCCTCATATTTTAAAGAAGGGGTATTCTGCTCCCTTATATTTTAAAGAAGGAGTATTCTGCTCCCTCATATTTTAAAGAGGGGTCATTCTGCTCCCTCATATTTTAAAGAAGGGGTATTCTGCTCACTTCTATTTTAAAGACAGGGTATTCTGCTCCCTCATATTTTAAAGAAGGGGTATTCTGCTCCCTTATATTTTAAAGAAGGAGTATTCTGCTCCCTCATATTTTAAAGAAGGGGTATTCTGCTCCCTTATATTTTAAAGAAGGAGTATTCTGCTCCCTCATATTTTAAAAAAGGGGTATTCTGCCCCCTCATATTTGAAAGAAGGAGTATTCTGCTCCCTCATATTTTAAAAAAGGGGTATTCTGCTCCCTCATATTTTAAAGAAGGAGTATTCTGCTCCCTCATATTTTAAAAAAGGGGTATTCTGCTCCCTCATATTTTAAAAAAGGGGTATTCTGCTCCCTCATATTTTACAAAAGGGGTATTCTGCTCCCTCATATTTTAAAGAAGGGGTATTCTGCTCCCTCATATTTTAAAGAAGGGGTATTCTGCTCCCTCATATTTTAAAAAAGGGGTATTCTGCTCCCTCATATTTCAAAGACTGATATAAAATCATGGTGCTGGATGTTCAGACTGAGCATGTGCTCAGATTTTCAGACCTCTACATACTCATGTCTTGTCCTGTACATATCTCCATATACAGCCAGCTCTTTTAGTTACTGTTCAGTTTCTTTTATGTACAACCCCATTTCCAGTAAAGTTTTGGACGTTATGTAAAAACAGAACACAATGATTTGTAAATCCTGTTTAACCTAAACTGAATACACTACAAAGACAACATATTTATTGTTCACACTGATAAACTTTGTTCATATTCAGTCATTTTGAATTTGATGGCTGCAACAGGTTCCTAAAAAGCTGGGACAGGCTCATGTTTCCACTGTGTTCCATCACCTTTCCTTTCAACAACACTCAATAAGTGTGTTGGTTCATTACATATTGGAAGGATGGATCTCACACACTCATAGCTCCGCCCGCAACAGGTCTCCAGAGTGCTGGCCAATCAGAGGGAAGGGGCTTTGTAGAGCAGGGAGCCTTAAAGGGACAGCAGCTAAAACAAAATCAGAGTTTTCCTAAACAGCAGTGAGAGAAAACTAAAGTTTTGGTGTTAGATGTAAATCATGTAAAGCTACTACAGGAGTACAAGAGGGACAGAATAAAAAAACGCACAATACTCCCTCTTTAATGTTCTTAAAATGTGTGTTTAAAAAAGCCTTTTTCTGGATGAACTGACACTGGTGGATTTTTTTGGCCCTTCAGCAGGCCCAGCAGATCATCGAGCAGCATTTGTCCATCCTGGACACAGAGGACTGGGGCAGCGGGCTGCTGTGTGCTGGAGTCTGGCCTGACGGCTTTCCCTCAGCCCTGCTCTCCACCGAGGACTCCTGCTTCTCCTCCATCCTCAGAGACGGACAGGTGCTGTCGTTCTGCCTGAACACGCTCAGCCTGCAGGGGAAACGGTGAGTCAGCCGCCACGCATCCCATCCCGACCTCGACTCTTTTACCCTGAGGTATTAAAAAGGATTTAACCCACAGGAGTCGGCCGCTGAGTCTGAGCGACCTGCAGAGGGCGCTGCAGGGCAGTGGTGTCCATGAGGGCCAGGTGTTCTCTGGAGGGGTGGTGGATCTGGCTGATGGAGACGCTCTGAGGCTGATCCCCACCGCAGTGAGAGTCCTCACAGAGAGAGCGTCTCACGGAGACTGGATCCTCCGCAGCAGCTGGCTCTCTCACCTGGGGAGGAGCTACAAACACGTCCCGGGTCAGTTACCCAGCTTCATCACAGTAACCACGTTTCTGACCTCCAGGAACAGGACATGTTTCATCGCTTGGTTTTTCAGAAGTGAAACTTTTTCTTTGACTCTTCCAGACTCAGCTCTGGTCCAGGTGGAGGCAGGAAACAGAGCCCTGAAAGCTGTGTTTGGAGGTAAACTCGCTGCAAAGGGGAAGTCACTGGCTGAGCTGCTGCAGCCTCACAGCATCGGTGAGTTTCCACACTTAACTTAACATTTCCTTCCTGAAACCCGAGGGATGCTCTGAGATCTTTGTCGTCTTTTCAGCATCAGTAAAGTTTGTTTCTGCTGCGCTGCTGAGCGCAACAAGTGAAACTGTCTGTGGTGTTGTCAGATGAATACAGGATTCTGGTGGACATGCGGTGGAATAAGCAGTACCTGGATATTTTAGCCAACAAGTGCAACTTTGAGGACGAGGAGAGATACACGGAGTTCCTGGATGCGCTGAATGCCGTCGCCAACAGGTGAAAATAAAAATAATTTTTTAAAAAAAGAAAATAACCGCCTGGCTTGTTCTCGCCTGCAGGGTGGAGAAATTAAACCAGGAGAAACGTCTTTGAAGACATGCAGAGTGAGCTTACATTGTAAGTGTGGGTCTGTTTCTCTTTAGGATCATCCTGATGATGGACAGAGAGGAACGCTCCATCATCTGCACCTGCGCCATCAACCTGTCTGCTCAGAACTGTGCTCTGAGGATCGCCACGGCCTTCAGTAAAGGTATGAACGGCGGTCTTCGGTTGATCACGCTCAAACACTCAGAGCAGTGAGGTAATGAGTGAGTGTTTCCTCCACCCTGACAGGCACTGTGGACGTGGGCCACCTGCCCCACCCCGTGCTGATGCACCTGAGGACTTTCTTCGACCTGTGGGACTCGTTCACGCTGCAGGCGGTTCAGAGCGGACAGCCCTACATCTCAGACCACATCATGTTTGAGGTCAGAACTCTGAACTCTACTTTAGTGCTGTGATGTTAAGCATCAGCAGCTTCTTCTCTGACGCTGACCTTAACCGGCTGGTTGTCGACACTCTCACACAAACTTCATGGAAGCAGCTGTTGATTTCATGAAATTCAACCACCTGTTTTTTTAAAAACGCTCCAAATCTATCAGAGAGGTCGTCTCCTGTACTCAGCCCTCTCTCTTTAGATCAGCCCACAGGTTTTCAATGGGATCCAGGTCTGGATTAATTGAACTTTCTACCTGGATTTCAATTAATGCACAATTATCCCACTGTCAGCTCGGTTTATTCTGTTAATATTCTGTTAATACGCTGTCAATAAACGTCAAAATAAAAAATCCTCCTTCTTTATCCGGGCTAGAGAATGCCAGAAGTGACCCAAAAGAGACAAACGTTAGCTGGGTTTATTTGCATGCAGTCATCTGATCAGCTGAGAGGGGCTGCCGTGTGAGCGAGGACTCTCCTCCATGTGAAGGCTTTTGGATAGGGAGGAGCTGAGCTCGATGGGAACAGTAAGACGGGCTACGTGCTTAAACGATAGTCTCCAAACTCCAGAAAAGATGCTACATTTTTCGCTAGTGTTTCTTTTAAAATTTATTTAAAATTTATTTATTTACTTATTTATTTTAAGCCGGCTTCATTTACGGTCTGTGAACAGAGACGCTACTCCATCTACAACCTAAGTTAGATAATAAAATAATCAGCCCATGGCCCATAATTCAACTCTCCTTTATTTGATCTTTATTAAAATAACAGGATATTGAAAAAAGAACAAAATTTCATTTATAGGTTTCAAAAAGGAAAAACAGAAAACGAACCGTTTTTCAATGATTTTTGATTCATAATTGAAGCTCAGTTGAACGAATGATACACTGATTCAAATCATCCAGAGTTGAAAAGAGGGAGGAGTAACTGACTTCTGCTCTCTCAGAGTTTCTCTTGTTGCTGGAACTAGGTCAGACTCTCAGGCTTGTTTCAGGGTTGTTTTTAAAGACAGAAGTTTCATGTTATTTCACTGTGTGCAAACAGTGAATGACTTTGAACCGAGTTAGTAGAAGCCTTGCATTGATTGTTTATGGAAAAAGTTCCTGAAATTATTTTTCTCAGTCTCATTTTTTACATCAAAAAAACATTTAATATCTGCTGTACTTTGTACAAACCTGTTTCAGTTCTTCCATCGTACTCTTTTCAGTGTTTTCAGCACTGAAAACACTTTTCCTGCCTGTGTTTGTATCTTAAAAAGTGAACCTTGATTAGAAGCAGTTAGTTTGTTTGGTACGGCTTTATAAAAGGAGGAAACACAGTTCATCCAAACTCCTGATGTCTCTCCGTGTTGGTGTACTCAGATCCTGCAGCAGCTGCTGTGGCTCGACCGCTTCTGGGACGCCTGCAGCACGCTGCCCGCTGACTCTCAGGGCATCTCGGTGCTGTCTCTTCACTGGCAGTGGGTGCAGAAGCACCTGATCCTGCGCCTGCCCCAGCTGCTGCTGGGAGACCAGGACACCTCTGCCGAGTAAAGTTTTTCCTCTAATCAGCAGAACAGTTTGATGACTCCGTGTCTCAGTGATCATGTGTTTACACTTTTTAACTCTGGTGTTGTTCTGCAGAGGTCTTCAGGAGCTGCAGGCGGTCTCAGCAGCCATCCAGACGGTTCTGTCCACACCAGTGTCTGTGGCCTCGGCTCTGAAAGGAATCCAGAAAACACTCGGAAAAGCTCTGCCGTTCAAGGTCTGCACACACACACACACACACACACACAACAAAACCTAATCTCATTTCTTTTTGTGATGACGGGCTCTTTCTCTCTTTTTTCAATAGAGGAAGTGAGAGAATGTCTTTCTGTGCAGTTTGTGTCACATTAGTGACTCACACTGTAAAAAAGGCCATGTTTTTAACCCACTGGCAGATTTTTTTACTCTTTACATAAACTGAGGCGTCATTTTGTCTTTGAATTTCTCGTAATAAGACTTGAATCCGGACTCGTCAGGTGAACGAGGCTCAGGTTAAGTCGACATAAACTCTTCACCTTCACCTTGACTTTAAGTTTCCAGCTAAACCAATCATGAGTTAGTGAACTTTATCAAACCTTTCAGTGATCCTAAACACCGTCCTCTCTCTCCCTCAGCTGGAGTCGGTGGCCGAGTGCGCGTCTCGCCTCAGGCTCCTCAGTAAAGCGCTGGACGTGAGCGATCTGCGGCTGGACGACTCCTCTGGTCCTCTGTGGCAGGAGCTGGTCCGACTTCAGGGGGCCGGGCTCGGGCTGGACGTCAAAGAGAGTCTGCTGGAGGCCTGGGGCCTGGTGCTGCTGGCCAACAACCAGCTGGACCCTCAGACTTCAGGTGGGCTGGTGTCAGAGACGGACCTGCAGACTCTGCTCTGTGGTCACTGTAGACTCTGGATTCAGTGATTTTGGTCTTGTGGTCCTTTTCTCTGGCTTTCTTCCTCACATCACCGTTAGACTGAACATCAGCTGAATGAGGTTTGTGTTCACCCGTGAAGAGATTAACCCTTCGTCCTCCATGTTGCTCCTTTCACACATGCCTGTGAGCCAGTTTTGCTTTTAAGGACAGATCATGTATATCTGACAGTCGTCAGCGTAGCAATAGAAAGATGTTATATGCTTCCTGAGGATGGACCCCAGAGGAAACACAGTGAATAAAGTAATGGCCCCAAGACAGAGCCATGTGGGATAGGGATGAGCGAGTACACCATTATCTGTATCTGTATCTGTATCTGTTTACCCATCCATATTATCCGTATCTGTATCTCTACTCGTAGGAGGCGGGGCCTAAACCAGAAGCGGGCGTGTTTTGTCTGAAAATGGGCGGGACTTAAATCCGAACATTATTTTAAGTCTGAAACTGGCAAGAATTGATTTGAAATGGCTATATTTATTTTTTATTTGAATGAAAAAAACAGCCTCAAAAGAGATTCAAACTATTGTTGTTTATCACAACAGTAATTATGATCTGTGTTAATTTAATAGGTGATTTGTGCAAACATTCAGTGGCAAAAAAAAAAAAAATGCCTTGATGTTCACTGTATTTTCAAAAACACTGTGCTCATTCTGAGCACAGTGTTTCTGTTTCTTTCTCACCAGCCAAACTAAAATCACGCAGCCAGTTAAAAAAAAAACAAAAAAAACGCAACACCAGGAGTTTACAGCTTTAAGCCTTCAAATGCGTTGCGTGTACGTTGCAAAACAGTTAATCAAGTAACTTTAAATATAAAAAAAAGAACTAAAGAGATGCGAGACAACGAAAACCTTAAAAAAACGGTCCTGAATTGAAGCAAGAGGCACTGACCAGCGCGACACGAGCCGTTTTCAGCCCCGTCTTGTCACATGCATCGCGTATGACAGGAAATAAGTTCAAGAAGTAACTTTAAATACCAAACAAACCTCAACAGAGACGAGCAGAAGAAAACTGAGTGAGTAGTACAGAGATTAGAGCAACGTAAACTACAGTCAACTCAAGCAAGCAAGAGAAGTAGTCGCTGTCACTCGCTGCCTGTCTGTGTGTGTGTGAAAGAGGAGAGCAGGCACCTCCTCGCTGCAGCGTGTGGGTGCAGGGAGGGGGGTGTGCTGTGTGTGACTGGCCAATCACAGAGCATGAAGAGTGAAGACAGTAGTTGTTGATACCCAATGAGGATTCTTTTAGCACGGATACGAATAATCCTAAAAAAAACTTGTGTTGTGCTCGGACTCGGCAAAAATGCATTATCTGTAATGAGTACTCGTTTGAAACGAATATCCGGCTCATCCCTACTGTGGGACTCCACATGAGAGAGGAGCAGAGGATGACTCTGAGCCTAAACTGCTCACCCAGGAGGACTTGTCAGCCAGACAGGATGTAAAGCAGTCCAGTGCTGTGCCACAGATGCCCGCTACGTGCTTTAAATGATATTAAAACTTTGTGATCCACTGCGCTGAAAGCAGCCGTAGAAGAAATCATCATAAAGATCACAAAGAGTCATCATCCACTCATTCATTCATTACACACACTCCAATACAGAGATTTTTCCAGAAATGTTGACTTACACACTGTCATTTATTCATGTTTAATCTTGCAGAAATGTCAGAGTTGGTTTTCTTTACTTCCTGGGTTAAAAATCTGAGTGACGGCTTCTCAGATTAACTGAAGCCGTGCGCTCTGTTTCAAGATTTGTTGAGAAAGTAATCTGTGACTCTGTCGTCCTCTCAGGAGTGTTGGAGAGGTTGTTGTCAAGTGTGGAGCAGCAGCAGCGTCAGATGACCTCCAGAGGCCTCCTGGAGGCGTGCTCCCTGTCCGAGGGGGAGGAGCCCGCAGACAGAGTCCACCTGGACCGAGCCGAGCTGCAGCAGCTCAGCCGCAGGGCTCAGCTCTGGCCCCTCATGGAGCAGCTGGCTGTCCTGAACCAGCTGAGACTCAGCACGGACCTGCTGCTCCTCGCTCTCTCTCCTGGGTAACACCAGCTTATCTTTGTTCTGAACAGAAACACTCAGAGGAGCAGATTAGAAAACAGCTTTTTATTGTTTTTCTGTTTGTTTTCAGGGACCAAGAGGCTGAGGAGAGTTTACGTCGAGAGCTCTCCAGACATCTGCGTTACTGCCTCCAGTCCACCCCGATCAACGTCAGTCAGCTGCAGCCGCTCTGGTTCCTGCTCAGCAGCGACAGGGTCAGCTCACGGAGGCTCCGTTTGTCCTCTTTCTGTCTTTGTGTCAGAAATGATCCACAGGCTGAACGCAGACGTTCATCTTAATGTGCTTTCTGTCCTCAGCCGGCCGAGGAGCTGCAGTTCGTTTGGTGTGAGCTGCTCTCAGATGCTCTCTCTGTGCTGTGGACCAGCAGCGTGACCTCTGACCCTGATCTCTGGCTTAAGTGGGACCCACTGAGACCTGAGACCCTTCCAGCTCCAAAGCTGCATCACGGAGCAGACAGCAAAGTACAGAGTGTCTCTGTGTCCTGTTTGTGTCTCTGTGTCTGACTCTCAGTCTCATCACTCTCCTCCCTGTTGCTTTCAGGGGCCGGCCTTGCTGAGTAAAGCTGTGTGGTCCCATTGCATGCTGGGAGTTCTCAGCAGCAGTCAGACTGGAGGTCGATGGGAGCCGTCTGGGGCTGCCCTCCTCTCTCTCTCCCACGTCACCCTGGGCGAGTGGAAGGAGCGGGTCCAGCAGCTGCAGGATGTCTCTGCTGTGCTGTGGGACAACATGGCGGCCCCCGCTCTGACTGACTTCAGGTAGACTAAAACACCTGAGACCTGGTCCTCAAACTGTCATGGCGTCTGTGTTTAATGATCGCCCTCACTCCTCTTCAGGGTCACGGACTTCAGGCTGCAGGGCGCCGTCCTGCGCCGTCAGCTGCAGAGCATGGCGGACCTGCTGCCCCCCAGCCTGCAGGAGGGCTACATGGAGAGCTGTGAGAGCCTGGTGGAGGACCCGGACCCCCTGATAGCTGCTCAGGAAATCCAGACGGTCTTTAGAGACTTCCTGCCTCCTAACCTGCTCCCTGTGGGGCTGCTGGAGGCCTGCAACACCTGCCTGCAGCAGTACGTCCAGAGCAAAGTCCAGGGCTCCAATCCAGCGGCCCGTTCTGGAGTCTTCTGGGTCAACATGGGTCTGCTGCAGATCAAAGTGTGGACGCCTCAGACCATCTTTGACCCGGCTGTGAAGAGGGCCTACAAACTGAACTACGCTCAACAGGAGGTCAGCAGCTCTCTGTTTGTTCAGACGGTCAACGTGTTCATGAGCGAAACAGAAACCTTCAGTTAGTCCTACAAAATCTGCTGCCCCCCTTTTCTTTGAGCTTTGAGACTCCAAAGGGATGTGTCCTGTAAAAGAATCTGAGCATTTTTAAGGAGGATTTTAAAGAGGACTAAATTAAATGTTCTTTTTTAATGATTTCAAAGTGTTTCCACCCATAAATCATTTTGAATCCTTAATATAAGAGTTTTATCCTCTGACCAAAGTCAGCTCCTGAGCTGACGTCTGTTTCATATTTTAAAGTTTGATGGTTTTTGCTGCTGTTACTGTTAATATCTCTGTGTCTTCAGCTCCATTCATCCTCCTTTGGTGGTCAGTTAAACACATTTAGAGAGACGTTTGGAAGTTTGGATCACCTCTTTATCATCAAAGATGAAGAAGCAGTTCAGAGTGCAGTAAACTGTTCAGTGCGTCTGTCACTGCAAGTGCATTCAAAAGTGAAAACAGTCCCTGTATTGTGTCCATAGGACTTTAATTTAAAGCCAGAGAATAAAAAATACACTAATAAAAAGTTGGAGTGGTATTTAATTCCAAGTAGATTTTACAAGGGGAATTTTTTAGTAAATTTTAGTTGCATTTTATAAATTTTCAAAAAGACTCGAGTATCATTTACCAGCAGTTATCAGTTCAATGTTTCCATTGAGTGTTACTCTCTCTCCATTAGTATTTTCTACTAATGATAGTAGAAATTATAATAAAAGAAATATAATAATAATGACAATAGTAATAAACTTTATCTCTTTTCAAAATTAATTTTACAAAGTGCTTTACAAAATAAAAACAAACCATAAACACTGCAGTTTAGAAGAGATTGAGACTGTGAGTGTGTCCAATCAGTCGCAGCTCATGTCTGATGCCATATATCTGTAAGTGAGGAGGCTCAAAGCCCGCCTTATTTCTAACATGGCCTCCACCAATGATCAGCTTCATTACTGTGTTCAGGAACAAAGCGCTGACACAGCTGAGTCTACGTTCATATGTTTTACTGTCTGTGTTAATGACCTTTACTTACTCCGTGGATCAGCAGGGGCAGCACTGATCCTGGACTCTCCTCCCATGAAAAGCTGCAGTTTTCACACTCAGATATCAACAAGAGAGAGAGTTCAGAGAGAGAGATGTTAAAGATGTTAACACTCAGTTCAACCTGAACATTAACCTCTTAGCTGCTCCATGAAACTAGACTCCAACTCTAGAGATTAAAAAGACTCAAATGTGACTCAAACTGAGACTGAATTTGAATTAGAGAGAAGAACCCGATGTTTGCTGACTCATGGAAACATATATACATGTACTCAGTGTGATGGACTTTGTCTCTGGTCTCCGCTCTGACTCGTCCCTGTGTGTCTCTCTACAGCTGGCGCTCCTGCAGGAGGAGTGGAGAGGACGCAGCCTGTCGTCTCAGCTGATGACCGGAGCAGAGCTGGAGGAGAGCAGCACCACCGACGGCTTTCAGCACCCCAGAATCAGGTCAGAGCCGACACAGCCTCCCGTCACCTTCTTCTAAATGATCGTTAATTTATTCCATGCAGAAACTAAGAACCGGGGACAGAAAGTACAATCCAAGTGAAACACTTTTCTTTGTTAAGCCAAGTTCTTCTTTTTGAACCCTGAAGTTTCTGATCTGAGTCAGGAAGTCAAATCCTGAGGAGTGCAAAACCTCTGTTCTCCATCTTTAGAGTTTTTCCATCAGTGTTTGGATAGTTTGGTGCAGACTGACAGAGAAGCTCTGTGAAGAGCACGAGCTGAACGATGACTCATCAAGTCAGAAATATGAGGAACAAAACGTCTTAAAATTTATTCCCAGATGAAAATTGTAAAAGGGAATTCTCCCACTGCAGCTGTTGTCAGCTGGCCCTCGTGCTTTGCTGTGTTTTCACAAGTTTAATGGCTCTAAAGATGTGTTTTGGGTCAGTTTGGGGTCTGTTTCATTCATAGTTTCATGGAGATGATTGTCTGACTGTCCTCCTGGGTTTTGTAGGTACCTGTGGATCCGCATGCAGCAGGTGAAGGAGCAGATCGCTGAGCTCTCCAGGAAGCAGGCCTGCCGCCCTCATGAGCCTCAGTACGGTCGCCTCTTCCAGGAGCTGCAGCACTACCTGTGCAGCATCGGGCAGGCGTCTACGGTGGAAGACCTCCTGTCCCACCTCCTGAAGGCCCTGCAGACCTCTCCCTCCTCCTCCAAGTCCAGGTCTGCGGTGCAGGCTCTGCTGAAGGAGGAGGCTGTGTGGCAGACCTCCCAGCAGCGCTTCTGTCAGAGGCTGCAGGAGGATTACCCGCTGTACCCCGATGTGGTCGGACCTGTTCGGACCGGGATCTTCCTTCTCAGACACGGCATGAGGCTGGTCGCTGCTCAGGTGGCCGCCTCGCTCACTCCTGTACCAGGTCTGCCCAAACTGGTGTCCTGCCTGCTGGCCTTCCCCTCCCTGACCTCCAGCCTGCCGTCCTACCTGTCCCGCGCAGACTTCCTCTGCTCCAGGTCCTGTATGGATGTTGTGCGCTGTCTGGTGAAGCTTCTGCCCCAGCAGCAGGACCCGGATCACGTGCTCCCTCAGTCCTCCACACTGCTCCTGAACGCTCTGCTGTTTGTGCAGTGTCACACTCTGACCACCGGAGAGTTCAGCCCCGAGACCCGGACACTCTTCAGACACATCTGTCAGGTCAGAGCTGCAGGGCCCACCTGGGGGGAGGGGAGGGGGGGTTCTCAGCCTTCATATTAACTTCTGTGGGGCCAGAATACTGAAACCAGAGTCCATCAGAACGAGGATTTTGTTCATAGATCCTGTGTGAAGTGTTCATAACTCAAACTCTAATCCCACCATGATGTTTCCAGGCTCTGGTGAACGAGTGGGACGAGCAGGAGAGACGGAAGAGAGAGAGAGAGCAGCAGGAGGCCAGTCTGTACCGAAACCGCAGCAGACTTCACGGCTCTGGACTGACGGAGGACGAGCAGGAGGAGAGAGACTTCAGGCGCCAGTTCCCTCAATTCAACAAGGTGTTCACACACAGTCTCACTTTATGAGCCGCTCCACCCAATCAGAGCAATTAGCTTGTTTCACTCTCTGAAACAAAATTAATTTTCTCTTTTTCAGCTCTAAATCTGATAATACTCATATTAAACTACTCTGAATGGAAACTTTATTTCATGTTTTAAAGCTTCCTGAGCTGAAGATGGTTTCATGTTTCTCAGTCCTGTTCTTTAAACTCATGTGAGGTGTAAAAAGCCTGTTTAAAGTCTGTCAGCTTATTTCCTGCTGCTTTTCTGCAGCACTTTGTGGGAGCTTGGTTCCCATGTTGTTTCTCAGTGTCTGTGGTCCCTGAACATGAATCCTTTTCAATGTTGTTGTTGGTTTATGAATAAATTTGTGTCTGTGCTCCATCAGGACTTTGCAGACATCGTGTCCCAGCCCACTCTGGAGGGTCCCACAGACTCTGAGCGTCAGGAGGAAGAGGAGGAGAAGGAGGCGAGGATGAAGGAGGAGGAGTCCAGTGAGAGCAGCTCTCTGTCCACAGCCGTCATGAACACGGTGGTCCAGATCCACCAGCGGCTCTGTGCGGGACACGCTCGCTCACTGTGGTACCAGAGCACAAAGCCGACCAATCACAGCAAAGAACACATCACAGCCCTGGTGTCCTCCCATCAGATCGCTTCTCCTCTGATGTCTCGCTTCTATCATCTGATCGGTCAGTGTTCCTGTGGGTGTTATAAACCTGTTCCATCTTTCTCTGTCAGCAGACTGAGTCTCTGGTCTCTGTGTCCCCCCTTCAGACTCTGAGCTGGACCAGCAGCTGACCGGCAGTGAGCTGCTGCTCTCTCTCCTCCTCCAGAACACAGTGCAGGGCTCGGGGGGTCCTGAGGGTCTGTCTGTCACCTCAGAGGGTCCGTACGATTTCTACCAGCAGCCCAACATGAGCGAGGCCCGCCTGTGTCAGCCCGTCCTGGAGCAGCTGAGCGCAGCGGTGAGGCAGAGACTGGACGACTGGCCTGAGCACCCGGCGCTGGTTCAGGTGAGTCTGCGTCAGAAAAGGAAACTTCTCCCATGAAGTGTGAAGATTTGAGAGTTTTCACTTTGATATTTGATCTCCTGTGTGTGTGTGTGTGTGTGTGTGTGTGTGTGTGTGTGTGTGTGTGTGTGTTTCAGCTGACTGTGGTCATGGACAGGATCATGGCTTTCAGTCTGGCCAGTCCTCTGGCAAAGTTCCTCAACGGTCTGGAGATCCTGCTCAGCAAAGCACAGGTGAGCTCTGTTTGTGAGATACCTTCTCAGACATGTATGAAGACACCAGTTTCTACAGTCTGTAGGTCGTCATGTCCTGAGGCTTCACTCAGACCTGATGGTTTCTCTCTGCTCTCTTCATCAGGACTGGGAGAATAACGCCAGCCGTTCAGTCTCTCTGAGGAAGGAGCTGGAACCAGTCACCCAGCTCATCATTCAGTGGAGGAAACTGGAGCTCAAGTAAGACAAACAGGGTTTTAATAGAGACAGATTGTTGCTTTATAGATCATTTAACCTGAGTTTCCATAGCAGGAACCTTATCAAAGGACCAAGAACCTTTAAAGTACACTACAGAAGTAAAATCTATGAAAGTCTTAATGTCTTAGTTATGGTGAAAATGATCTACTATCAGCCACATTCAACTGGAAAGGCCAGAAAAAAAAGGTTTATTTCAGGATATTAAAGGGACAGTGTGTGTGTGTGTGTGTGTGTGTGTATATATATATATATATATATATATATATATATATATATATATATATATATATATATATATATATATATATTCCAGAGCATTCAGCTGTCATTGAGGACCTGGGTGCTCCGAAAAAAAACATGTTTGTGGACTTGGGCAGTTATCTAGTTTCCCTTAAAGAGCAGGGATTCTGCTGTCCCATGTTTTAATGCTGGATGTTCAGACTGAGCATGTGCAGAGTTTTAAACCTCTGTGTATTCATATGTTTGCATATGTCTGCAAACTGATCAAAGAAAGAAAGATCTCTAAACTGGTTCAAGCTCTGGGTGCGGACCTTAAAGGTCCCATATTATGCTCTTTTTCTGCAGGTTCATATAGCTCTTAGAGGTCCCAGAATAGTCAATATGAAGTTTTTTATCTCAAAAAACTGTTTTTTACTGGACTTTAGCCAGCAACAACAGCTCACAGCAGCTGCTTAAAAAGCACCGTGAAAAAAAGTTACATGCATGAACAAAACACCGAATTCTGTCTCTATAGCTTTTTATCTGAATGCAGCCTTATCAGCTTGATTTTTTTAGACACAAACAACCCCAATACTTGCGTCCACAACAACAGCTCACAACAGCTGCTTATAAAGCACCGCGAAAAAAAGTTACATGCATAAACTAAAGAGATATTGCGTAAAGATAGCTCTATATGACATATATGGTCACAAAACTTCTCTTCAATTATTTATTTATTGTGTGACGTGTATATTACCAACACCGACTCATGTTAGCTGCCATGCTAACAAGTCAACAGGCTACGAGGCTGGGTAGGCCACTACAGTAAAGCAGCATAAAATACTGAAACTTTAAGCTCTTACCTTAGTTGGGTCACGGATAGTCGGAAGTGATCCAGGTTTCAGCTTTAAAGTCTTTGCAAATCCTGCTTTGAGCTGTCCCTCGTTCAGAAAGCAGTCCCCCTTGAAGTGGTGAGCACAAACATACAACATTTTCGGGGTTGTTGTAGGTATTTCGCCGGCATAAATAAAAATTAATCCACTCTTCCCTCAAAGTTTCAGATGAAGATGGAGGTAAAAAAAAGACTTTTGTGCTGCTCCATGCAGCCAACAACATTTTATCCACCATGATGTTTCCATCATTTGCCATGCTTTGTTCGTACCTTTGCCATGTTAGACTAGTGTTGACTAATGACTGAGGACCGGGAAAATGGTGGGGGAAAAGCTTTTGGAGGCAGAACTACCTTTGGTAGGGAGCCAATCAGGGAGCTGGGCGGAGTATTCGCGCCCTTTGTGACGTCACAAAGGGCGATTTCTAAAACAGCTCATTACTGCTCCCAGGAGCAGAGATTTTCTGAAAAGTGCAGCTTGCAGGAGAGGGAGAGGATAGAATTTCCTCATGTTGAGGGGTGTTGTTAACAGGCTGGGGTGCATATTATTATGAGGAAACCATTCAAAAGTGAATTTTGCATATAATATGGCCCCTTTAAACACCAAGGTCTGCCCATAGCTCCAATAGCTGCCCCATTAGGCCTACAGAGGGCTGACCAATGAGAGGGAAGGGAAGCTTTAAAGAGACAGCAGCTACAAAGAAGGGTTTCAGACAGAGGCTGAAACAAGGGTTTTCTTAAAGTGTTCATCACACAAATCTCCTTATAAAGATTAATAAAGATAAAGATTCATAAAAAGTACAATACCCCCTCTTTAATCAGTGTTTGAGACCATGAACAGGTTTGAGTCTGTTTCCTGTTCCCATGCGTGTAATGTAAATGTTTCCTGTCACCTTGCAGCTGCTGGTCAAGCAGTCTGGACAACGCGATGAAGCGGCACACTGAGAAATCAACCAAACACTGGTTCTCCATCTACCAGCTGGTGGAGAGATACCTGGAGGAGCAGAGAGTGGGCACTAACACAGGTACCAAATAACAGAAACAACCCCGCTAACATGTTGACATCATCATTTTGTGTGACTCATTTTATGTATTTATATTTGAGTTCACTTCAACACAGTGAGACAAAATGTGTAATGTTCAATCAGAAAGCTGTCACTGCTGAGACTTTATGTCCTCCTGTTTCCGTCCACTCCAGATGAAGAGGTGGAGCGTCTCTCCCTGTCCTCGGTCTCCTCCACCCTGCAGGCCTTCATGGAGGGCTCCACCCTGGGAGAGTTTCACACCCGCCTGGCCATGCTGCTCAGCTTCCACTGCCATCTCCTGCTGGTCCCCGACCAGCCCGGACAAGGTCAGGCAGAAAAGGCCTTTTTTAAAAACAGAGCAGACGAGCATCAACAGCACAGCTATGCAGGATAATGATACTCAATAAAAGAGTACATACCTGTATGAAAATTCATGGATTACTACTATTATTATATATTTAGAATTAAAGATACTGTTCTGATTGAAGAGCTCATCATTCTGCTGCTGGATTAACTGTCTCAGAAACATATGGGTTATTAGTAATATATTGTTTTGGGAGTAAATCCTCAAACATTGCTAGAAACAGAATGATTTGCTTTAAACCCACTATCAGAGAGACAGTGTTTGATTTCTTTGTGTCTTTTTGATTGAAATGTTGTAAAAGTTCTGTTCCACCCTGGAGGTTATTGAGCTTTAGTGTGGTGACACTTCCAAGAGGCTTTGGGTGTGAATGAGGTGATATAATAGTGACATCCTTCCACTGTTAGACTCACTGACCCCGACACCACACCAGTGACCTCTCAGGTTTCTGTTCGATCAGGGGCTGAAGTGTCACTCACAGGTTTTTAATCTCGTCTTTTCTTCAAGATGTTTGATGCATGAAGAAAAAGCTGATTTCAGTCTCCTGCTGTGTGTTTGGTGGTGTTTTTATTGATGAATCATTGATCTCCTGAACAGACGGGGTCAGACCCGTGCTCCCCTCTCTCAGGCTTCTCAGACATAACTCATCGGCTTCCAATGAACTCAATAATGTGACAGAAACCAGCATTTCATCCCCAGAGTTCAAAACACATTTGACCCGTGAATTGTGTAGAACTAGGCTGCAGTGTCGTAAACAAAGCGAGTTATCGATGTGTTGACATGTCATCTGTTCTCTGATTTCACAGAGTCTCTGTCCAGTCTCCTCTGGAATCTGCACAAATACTACAGCCAGTTCTCTGAGTGCATCCACAGCAGGATCACTCAGCTCAGACAGCCCATCGAGAAGGAGCTCAAGGTTTGTATCAGCGGCTCTTTTTACAGCTCATGTGACAGCACATTGTTTCAGTCCCTGAGGCCACACTTTGGGATAAATGTGTTGAACAGCACGCATTCACTCTGACTCTTAAGCGAAAGATCAGTTCTGCTGAAAACTAGAACTGATCCTCTGAAACTAGCATTGAAAAACAAGCTTTCACAAGTCTGCTGGAGTTTTTTTAATCAAATTTCTAATAAAAAGTCTTAAATTACTTCATTTAAGTTAGATTTATCTGACAAGTCCAGAAAACTTTCATATTTCAAGATACTAGAAGCCAAAATAGAGCCTGACTCAGAAGAGGAAAAAGTTTTTTTTACTCATTATAAGCAACTCAGGCATCATTATCATCTTGACATTTCTTTAAATAAGACACTTTTCTGTACCCTTCAGATAAATGTAGCATTAATTAAGTAATAATGTTCAAATTTTGAGCACAGCATTTCAATATATAGAAATCCAACCTTTATAAACTTTATATTCTCGTACGTTTTTCGCAGAATTCAAATTTTCACAGATTTTCACCGTTTACATTGTTAAATGTTCATCATGTTCAGGAGAAGTGTACCTCTTCTTTTCACGTTTCTAACTCTTATACTTCTTAAAATGTTCAGCATTTTCTACGTTTTTTTTGGCCCATTAAAATGAATGGAAATGATACATCACCATGGAAACCATACGGCTGATGATGACTCGAGGGGTTTGAAGGTTATAAATAGGACTGATGCAGCTGGGGTTCAACATTTCAACATCTAGCAATAGCAGCAAGGAAATGAAAGCCCCCTCCTTCTTCTAGTTAATAACATTTTTTTTTACTTGAAATAAGACCAAAAACAACAAATCAAACATTGATCAGTTCAAAATTATCACAAAGACGCCACCAAACCAAATGTGAACTTCTTGATTTCACGGATAATGTTGAGGAGTCTTTTTCGTCACTTCATTGTCCCCATATATTTTAAATCCATCGCCACGGCTGTGCTCTGTTCTCCTTAAACAAAAAAACAGACAGTCCTCCAAAGAAAACAGTCATCCACACCACCAACGATGACTGATCGCATGCTGTTACAGCAGGCAAACACAAGAAAAACAAAGGTCACAGCCAGTGTTAAAATCAAAGGGACAAAAATCCCTCTGTGTGTTGGGGAGAGTTCAGCGTGTGTGTGTGTGTGTGTGTTGGGGAGAGTTCAGTGTTTGTGTGTGTGTGTGTTGGGGAGAGTTCAGTGTGTGTGTTCCTGGTTGTGTGAGGAGGGTATCTGACCATAGCTCTGAGTGAATCTTCTCTGATGAGTTTCTTTTCCACACAGCTCTCTAAGTGTCTGTTTAACATCACATCCCCAGAATTAATGAGCTTTTAGACACACTTTAGCACTGAGCTGCAGACACTGTGTTGAACTATATCAGTGTTTTCTGGACTCATATTCTGCTTCACTACATCCTCCTTCAGTGATTTCTGTCTCATTTGAAGGTAATGACGTTTAACACCATCTTTATAAATCAGATCTTATTTTGGGCTCGTAGCGCAGTGCTAACACAGACTGTACTGAGGCTCACTTTACACAGTGAAACTGAGACTCCATGGAGACGGGTGGACATGCGCTCCATGGCTGAAAGAGATCCTCTGTAGATGGTTTCCATCAGAGAAATCTGGAACTGAACCAAGCCTTGGACATCAAACAGTGCTGTAAAGATGACACTTTGAAATGTTTCCTTCAGGACTTTGTGAAGATCTCCAAGTGGAACGACGTCAGCTTCTGGTCCATCAAACAGTCAGTGGAGAAAACTCACCGGTAAGAGCTGACTTTATGCTTCTTCACATGTGGGAGGGTTTTTTCTTTTGTCCTGTATTTTAAACATTGATAAAAAGTAACAATGCTGGTGGGATGGGCCTCAAACACTAAGGCCTGCCCATAGCTCCTCCCCTAATAGGACTGCCAGATTTTATTTTTTTTATTTTTTACGTATACCCTTTTTTTGTTCTCAGGACTCTGTTTAAGTTTGTGAAGAAGTTCCAGGAGGCTCTTGGCGGCCCCAGTGTTCCTGCTCTGGTGGAGCAGGGAAGTGACTCCAGCCTGGACAGTGTTGACACAAACCCAGAGGAGACCCCGATCCACCGAGTCCACCGGGCCCTGAAGAGCAACCCGCCTGGGAAGGGCAGAGACCTGGAGGTAGGAGTCTCAAAATCACAGAGGAGTCTGATTAGATCATTCATCATCATCTGTCAATAAGATGAACCAGTTTGTTTTTGTTTGTTTGTTTTTTTTCAGCTCGCTGAGGCCCCAGAGGAAGGAGCTGACGCTTCGTCTCTGCAGGCTCGTCTTCCTGTTCTGTCCAGGAAGATGAAGAAAATGTGTGTTCAGCTGCTGAAGAAGAACCCTGTGCCTGAGCTGGCTGAAGACCTGGACTGCTTCACAGGTCAGAAACAGACATTCACAACCACAAACAAAGAGTTGAGAGCTGACTGATGCAGTGTTTACTGAGCATGCATATGCTGTCCTCTGGCGCCCCCTGCAGGATCATTTCCTGCTTGGTATTTCTCTGCTCTGTTCATTTAGCCCCAAAGTTCAACAGTTCATAAACTGTAGTCTGAATAATCTGAAGTCTGGGTGTTTGAACCCAGCGCTCTGATGACTGACTCTGGGTCTTTTTTTGGTTTTGTTTCACTGAAGGTTTCAGACTGTAAACATTACAGGTCACTTTAGTGTTGTTTGGTCTGAATGTCTTCCAGGCGAGGTGATCGGTAACCTGCGGGACCTGCAGAGTCTCACCGTCGACACGTCGTCAGAGAAAGAGAAGCAGAAAGCCGAGGTGAAACACATCCTGCAGCAGAAGCAGAGGGCGCTGTCAGACCTCTTCAAGATGCTCTCAGAGATGGGTCAGTCCTCCTTCCTTCAGCGTACAGACCTGATTGAGATACTCAGACCTCTGGAGCCTGTATTAAACACACTCTCCTTCAGGTCTGTCGTACCGTAAAGGCCTGACGTGGAACAGGACTGCAGATCCAGAGCAGACTTTGTGTCTGCAGCCGGTGGAGCTGAGCGCCGCTCTGTCTGCTGTCAGGAACCAGGAACCAGCTGAGACCACGTAGATACACCCTGAGTCTCAGATTAAAGTAGATAGACCTAGAATAGATAGATCTGAATGTTGCCTCTGTGTTTGTGCTGCTGCAGGTTGTTCACAGAGCTGTTGAACGCTTGGGACGGCTGTCAGAAGTACTTCTACCGCTCATGGGCGAGAAGGACGGCCCTGCAGACGGCTCTGCAGCAAGCTGCCAAGGTGAGAGTCAAATACAGCATCAACTGCTCTGATACATCTTTGTGAACGCTCTGGGATTACCAGTGAGGAGGGAGTCCAGTAGAGGCTGCAGTCTGTAATCTAACCGTGTGTGTGTGTGTGTGTGTGTTTGTTTCAGGAGGTTGGTCTGGGGAACATCGAGCGCTGCAGAGGCTTCTCTGCTCATCTTTTCAAGCTGCTCCTCAGACAGAGACGACGACTGTCCAGACTCACAGAGCAGTGGGTCCATCTCAGGTCAGTCTGAGGGTCTATGACTAAAGACTTTAAGGTTTGTTTCAAAGGAAGACGTCAGAGGTTTGGCCTCTGTGTTATCTATGAATCTGAGAAAACCATTGTTGTAAAATGTTGTCAGGAAGCCCCTCTTTAAAGGCTTTAAATCACTGATTAAACATTAAACCTGCTGGAAAAGAATTTAAAGGAAAGAGCGAGAGCCCTGAGTTCATCATTTCTCTGTGTGTCTCTTTAAAATGAACTTAAGAAAAAATCCTGCAAAACAAACAAAAAATGTACAAGCAGCCATGAATATGGACGTTTCAGTCAAGTAGAATAAAATTTCTAAGATGAATAGTTGTCAAGGATGCACTGCAAAAACTGAAATTAAAGCTCACGTTTACGTCTTTTCACTAATTTTGTCTTGTTTCGTTCAGTCTGAGCCACATTCACTTTACAAGTTGTTTCAAGATATTCAAAGACATTAACACGGTGGTTCTGAGAGCTCACAGCACTGCAGCTTAAGAAAACACATGCAAAAAGACAAAACACAAGCAGATCAAGAAAACATCTTCATCAATCTTACAACACATGCAGCATTTAGAAAACACGCTGCAAAGACCACAACCTTAATGGGGCTGTGACTCAAAATAACAAATATGTCAGGACATGCGCGTCACTTTAAGTGTCCTCTGGAAACACGTGTTTTCTGTTGTGGGGTTTCTGCAGCGTGTTTTCTAAATGCTGCTCATGTGTTGTCGATGAGGATGTTTTCTTAATTTGCTTGTGTTTTGTCTTTTTGCACGTGCGTTCTTAGAGCACAGTCAAACAGCCAAATGTTCTGTGCCCAAGCATGCATCAGCCCTAAAGTCCAGTTTTGTTTGGCCAGTGTGACCACAAGTATACCCTGCTTGGGCGCAGGCATAAGCACACAGACATGATCCTCATGACAGGCAGGGGCAGGGGCAGTCATGCTTGAGTTCAGCGTGGAACGTTTGGCCGGTGTGACCACGCCCTTAAGTTGCAGTGCTGTGAGCTCTCAGGGCCACCGTACAATCAGGACGCCTGAGTTAGAGTAAAAAATAAAATCTTTCTTTAATCTTTTTCTCACCTAATTGTTGGAATTTTTATTCTGTTTTAAAAGAATTCAGGCTCTGTCTTTCTCTCCAGTCAGCTGAATGTGGCTCGTATTAAGTCTAAAATAAATTTTTTGTTTTGTTTTTGTTACTAAAACAAGAATCAACAGTTGCTCAAGGTTTCAGCTCCTGCAGTGTGATTAATGTGTCTCTGTACTTTAATCTCTTCTGGTCTCATCACTCTCAGGAGTCTAACAAGCTGCGTTCAGGGTATCAAATCTGACCTCCAGAGTCAGGATGAGGATCCAGGCTGCTCCCTGCCCCCTCAGGACTCTCTGCAGGGTTGGGTCAGCAGAGGCCAGGCGCTGGCGGCTCAGGTCTCCACCCTCCTGCAGCAGCTGTCCTGGCTCCATCAGTGCTGCCCTGAAGACCTGCAGCAGAGGGAGGAGACGGGCGGCTGCAGGCAGCACACCCTGAGGTGCCCGTCCCCGCTCGCCGCACACCGCCAACCCCCCGGCTGTCTGATGAGGAGGGGGGACGCGGCGTGGTGCCAGCTCAACCAGCACCTCAACACCATGCTGAAACAGACACTGAGTCTGAAGAAGGAGCTGGACGATGTGGCACAGCAGACGTCAGGCCGAGTCCTCCACACATGGTAAAACACGAGCACTCAGAGTTTGAATGTGAAGCAGCTGAAGCCTGAAACAGTCTCATCAGCTCCGCTTCCCTCCACAGGAAACACTTACAGACCTGCTGCTCAGCCTTCGATCAGCTGGGAGCCGTTGTGGCCCAGATGCCCAGCGTGGAGCAGCTCTTCACAGCCGCGTGTGTCGGCAGTGCAGACAACCAGCCGGCCGTCACACGGAGCCTGCAGTACGTCAGAGGACAGGTAGAGGGCGGCATCACAGAGTTCACCACCTGGAAGACTGAGCAGCTCTCACTGGGACCCCAGAACTCAGGTACAAGACGACGTGAACTGCTCGCTATATTGACTTTAAGAGGGTCATGTGACCACTGATGTGATGTCATCTTCCTCAAACAATAAGAAATAACTCTGAGAATCTCCTCTGTCTGACTCTTTGAACGTTTGGACCAGAAAACAACTGTTTAAAAAATGTAGAGGATTTAAAGCTCCTCGGAGGAACTTTTTGGATTGTGTGAATTTGGCGCCCCCTGTGGACAAATCTCTTTGGTGCTTCTGTCCTACATGTCGAAGTAGTTTAGAAGTCTCCTCCTGCTGTCTTAAAGCAGACAAACACATCTCTCATTGTGAATGAGTGCTCTGAAAATATAAACAAAGGCCGTTTTGGCCCTAATTTGACTCCAAACTCCAGGCAGCAAAAATGTGCATTATCATCTAGAAAGATGTAGTCAGGTCTAAGAAGCTGTTTTTTCCTTTACTTTGGTCATAAAGGATCATCAGCATTAGTTTCAGAGTGTTTTAAAATCATTACAGATCTCCTCACAGTGTATTTAAAGCTGTGTCTGTTTTGGTCTGACTGTCCTCACAGATCCTCACCAGCCTGCCTTCTGCTCTGACTTCTCTGCTGAGCTGGAGACGAACATCAACACGGTGCTGTGTGCCATCCAGACACTTGTGAAGAGACGAGAGCGAGAGCAGCAACAGAGAGAGCAGAACAAAGACGTCCCAAGAGGTGAGAGCGAGGCTTTCACCAGCACCTCTGGGTCCATCATTTTCAATTGATACACTGCAAAAAATGAACTCGAAGGAATTTTTTTGGTCCTATTTTACAAAAAAAGCTTTTTAGACTTAATCTGAGCCACATTCATCAGACCAGTTCAGAAAATGTCTGATTTCAACTTATTTTAAAGGATAAATGAGGTCTGATTTCTTGTTACAAGGAAAAAAATCTTCCAATAGATTAAGAGAGAAGTCTCTTCTTTTAAGACATGATTGTAATTTCAAGAAACGTGACCATCAAATTTTCAAGAATAATTCACAACAACACAATAATAGAAGAAACTTCTCCCTCTCTCTGGGGTCGTCCAGGTTGAAATGGTTTTCTGAAGACCTGCTCTCTGGACCTGGTCTTGTTCTTGCTGAACTTCTTATTTGTCTTTATCCTCCATGTCTCAGCGTCTTGTCTGTCCCACGTCATATATTTTTTTACCAGCACCAGAGGTTGTTTTCATGTGATCACTTGATGTTTCAGAGGGAGCTGCGGAGGAGAAAGAAGAGGAAACAGTTGAGGACCTGCTGAAGCCCGGGCACCTGGCTCAGCTCCTGGAGGAGGACCTGGCTGCAGAAGTGGAGGCTCTGAGTGTGGGAGATGTTAACAGAGGCCTGGAGAGACTGCTAGACCACCTGAGGTCTCAGAGAGACTCATGTCAGGCCTCACAGCTGCAGGTATGGAGACAGTCCAGGACACAAACATGTCTGACATGTACTGACAGATCCAACCAGAACCAGAACCTGATTCTAATAAAAAAACCCACATGTGTAGCCTTACGATGCTTTGTTTCATGTCCATTCATCCATCCGTCTCTGTATGTGTGTGTGTGTGTGTTCAGGAGGTGAGCCGGGCGTGCAGGATGCTGGTCCGTCTGGAGCCTCTGCTCGGCGTTTACTGCGACGTGGTGCGGTTCTACGTCTCCGTGTCAGTTGGAGCTCACAGGAGCACGGGGAAGCTGCTGTCAGTGCTCGCCAGCATCTTCACTCAGCTCGCTCAGAAGGTACAAACATCAGTCCACACACCTTCGCCAGAGGCCTTCACGAGACGAACCAAAGCAGCCACTAACTGATCCTCTCCATCGTCTCCCCCTCAGGGTTTCTGCCTCCCTCAGGAGCTGATGGCAGGAGGAGACGGAGAAGGAGCCACAGAGTTTCACGACTATGAGGGCGGAGGTATCGGAGAGGGTGAGGGCACCAAAGACGTCAGCGACAAGATCGAGAATGAAGATCAGGTAATTTAGAAGACGCTAATTTATTTCCTGATAGATCGTCTTTGCTCTGCTTCCTCTCTCTGACATTCTTCAGGAGCTTTTGGTCGTCTAACAGCTCAATTTCACCAAAATCAGTACAAACATCTCAGCATAGCAAGGGAGAAAGAGAGTTAGCTCGCTGAAAACTTTTGACAAAATCTTTAAAGTCATGTACAGCCCCAATTCCAATGAAGTTGGGATGTTGTGTAAAATGTTAACAAAAACAGAAAACAATGATTTAAAAATCCAGTTTCATCTATTTTCAACTGAATATTGATGAATTTGATGCCTGCAACACGTTCCTAAAAAGTTGGGTCAGGGTCAACAACAGACTGGGAAAGTTGAGGAATGCTCCAAAAACACCTGTTTGGAACATTCCACAGGTGAACAGGTTCACTGGAAACAGGTGAGTGTCATGATTGGGTATAAAAGGAGCATCCCTGAAAGGCTCAGTCGCTCACAAGCAAGGATGTGGCGAGGTTCACTACTTTGTGAACAACTGTGTGAGCAAATAGTCCAACAGTTTAAAAACAATGTTCCTCAATGTACAATGTCAAAGAATTGATGGATTTCATCATCCACAGTCCATAATATCATCAAAAGATTCAGAGAATCTGGAGAAATCTCTGCACGTAAGCAGCAAGGCTGAAAACCAACATTGAATGCCCGTGACCTTTGACCCCTCAGGCAGCACTGCATTAAAAACCAACATCATTGTGTAAAGGATATTACCACGTGGGCTCAGGAAGACTTCAGAAAACCATTGTCAGTTAACACAGTTCATCACTACATCTACAAGTGACAGTTCAAACTCTACCATGCAAAGACAAAGACATATATCAACAACACCCAGAAACACCGCCGGCTTCTCTGGACCCGAGCTCATCTGAGATGGACTGACACAAAGTGTAAAAGTCTGCTGTGGTCTGACGAGTCCACATTTCAAACTGTTCAAACTGAGGAAAAGGACAATCTGGATTGTTCTCAGGTCAAAGTCTCAAAGCCAGCATCTGTGATGGTATGGGGGTGTGTTGGTGCCCATGGCATGGCTAACTTGACCATCTGTGAAGGCTCCATTAATGCTGAAAGGTACATACAGGTTTTGGAGCAACATATGCTGCCATCCAAGCCACGTCTTTTTCAGGGACGTCCCTGCTTATTTCAGCAAGACAATGACAAGACACATTCTGCACCTGTTACAACAGCGTGGCTTTGTAGTAAAAGAGTGCAGGTACTAGACTGGCCTGCCTGTAGTCCAGACCTGTCTCCCATTGAAAATGTATGGAGCATTATGAAGCACAAAATACAACAACAGAGACCCCGGACTGTTGATCAACTGAAGTTGTTCATCAATCAAGAATGGTAAAGAATTCCACCTCCAAAGCTTCAACAATTAGTGTCCTCAGTTCACAAACACTTATTGAGTGTTGTTAAAAGGAAAGGTGATGGAACACAGTGGAAACATGAGCCTGAACCAGCTTTTTAGGAACGTGTTGCAGACATCAAATTCAAAATGAGTGAATATCTGAAAAAAATCAATAAAGTTTATCAGTTTGAATAATAAATATCTTGTCAGGATTTACAAATCATTGTATTCTGCTTTTATTTACGTTTCACACAACGTCCCAACTTCATTGGAATTGGGGTTGTTTTTTAAAACTGATATGTTACACCGCTTAAATTCAGAGTGAGGTAGAAAACATGTACTTGTTTAGTTTCCTACCATAAGAATTATTTCTAAACAATAAACTAAACAAGTACATTTTTCTTTCCACATTGGCTTTTTTTCACTCTGCACAAGCAATTCAGGCGTTTTTTTTGTCTGTAGTATCTTTAAATAAGACATAATCTGCATTTTTTTAGGTAATTGTAGCTCATAGTATGTCAAAGAAGAGAATTTTGTCTAAAAAGAAGACAAAAAATAGTAAAACTTTTTTAAAATGTCCTTTCCAGCAGTCTCTTTACAAACATACTCCAGCAGGTTTCACTGGCTCATTTCTAGTGATCCATTTTCAGGCCTGTGTTTCTTTTTATTTGCTGCCCGTGTGTGACTGAAATCCAGGGTTTTACATCTCCTGAATGAGTGAAAATAAAATCTCTGCTGTATGTTAAAAAGGACGATCATTTTAAAAACACTTACTGTTCTTCTCCTGAGCATTCAAAGAACTGAATCTCCTCGATTCTGTGCTGTGACCTCTGAGCAGCGTCTTTTTCGCTTGTTCTTAAGTTACTGATGATCTGGTCCAGAGAGTTTCTAACTCCTGACTGAAAGTTCAGCATATTGAATATATTACTCCGAGCCATTGAATAACCTCTGTGATGGTTCTGTGCTGCTCCTCTTGCAGGTGGAGGACTCGTTCCAGGAAGGTCAGGAGAAAGAGGAGCAGCAGGAGAAAGGAAACATCAAAGCGGAGGACAACGCCATCGAGATGTCGGAGGACTTTGACGGGCAGATGTACGACGGGGACGAGAACGAACCAGGTGACCATATGTTGATGATGTTGGTCTTATTCCTCTGTGCCTCATTGAGTAAAAGTCTTGTGTCTCTGCTTTGTGCTGTTGCCAACAATGTGCTCACTGGTTGAACCAGACCAGAGGGTGAAGCTTTTCTTCCAGACAGTGAACAGGAAAGAGTATTTGATCATCTGTTGAGTTTTGGTGACAGAAGATGAGCATCGGTAGAGATGAAGGAGTCATTTTCCCTCTTTGAATCGTTCGCAGGTGATGAGGACGATGATTCGTCTAAAGAGGATGAAGAGGAGCTGGATAAGAAGATGGGCGACTTGGGTGAAGGGCAAGCAGAAACCCTGGACGAGAGGATGTGGGGGGATGATGAGGATGATGAGGATGATGAGGGCAGTGATAAAGAGGAGGAGTCTGGACAGGGCATGGACCAGGTAAACACCTGAGTGGTCGTTTAAAGCAGTTACTCTTCAGCTTTTCTGTGCACGCTCTCACTTCCTGTCCGACTCTCTCAGGGAGAATCAGAGCTGGTGGCTAAAGACGATAACCTGGACGCTGCCGATCCAAACAAAGACAAGAAAAACCAGGACGGAGACCAACAGATGGACGAGGAGGAGAAGGAGAAAATCCACGAGCAAGGAGACGAGGTAAAGAGTGAAGTGATAGAGAAATCCACAGTCTGACCCCACAGACAGAGATGCAGGTAGTATGAACACAGGGCTGTTTTAAACTTATACTCTCCTCTTAATTCATACCTTTCCTCTCTGACCAGAAACAATTCATTAAAGTTAGCAGGTAGTATTTTAATTTTTGCCTCATAAACCGTGAGTACAGTTTTACCAGATCCATAAATTTGAACGTGTTTGTCTGTAAAAACAGCTGATTGGTGTGGTCATCAGTCATTGCATATAAGGGATGCACAGAAAATTTGGCAACCAAAATTTTGTGTCGCAAAATGGCCCAAAAGTGCATTTTTGTTTTTCTGCCGAAAGACTTTAATCACCTAAACAACATGGCCAAAACAGCATGTTGTGATTCAAAACTGCGGCTGGCACGCTCTATAATCTGGATAAGGGTTAACATGTCTGTGTGGACGTATTTCAGTGTATCTGAGAAGGACCCACAAATAGGGATTTGCAAAGCGACAAATGATTCAGGCCGTGATGGATGCAGAGAACCTGCTTGGACAAGGAGAAGCGCACGATGCAGGAGAAGAAGAGCAGAGTGCAGAAAAAGATGAGATGAGGGTCATCCCTCTCTCATAGATCAGATCTATACCCTGTTCTTTATATACCTTACGTATGTCAATTATGTATAACATAAACAGTTTTGGGCCTAAGACTGACCCCTGCGGTACCTTTAAATTTCAAAAACATGACCTGAAGTCACCAGCTAACTCTTTAACCAGTCTAAAATAACCCCCTCACACCGTGCTCTACATCAGTGGTTCTCAAACTTTCTACACAAAGTACCACCTCAGGAAGTATTTGACTCTCCAAGTACCACCATGATGACTGATGTTAATCATGAAGTGCAGTCAGCCTGAGTGTTCAGCTACATCTGTGCACACTTCAATAATGAAGTGGGGGTTTATACCTAATAAGTATATTCATTATTTCAAACAATATAAATACACAGTTTGAACACTGTGCTAAAAAATCTGTAGCATAAAATTGATTCCATTCAAATGTATAGCACCTAAAAGTGAAACAAAAATTACACACAAATAAATGTACAAAAACTGTACATGAATCCAAATTCTATGCAGTTGGATTCATTTTCTCACCCATTTATACCGTTTGCTGCTGCTAGCAGCTGCTGTGGTGATCTGACTGGTGCTAAAGGCTCTTCTGTTTGCACCTTTGCTCGGCTCACTCTCCTCTTCTTCAGTTTTCACGATTGAATGATTCTCCACCCAACAAGCACTTTTCTTCCTGGATTAAAGCCGTGATATAAGCCTCATGATTTGGCCCCCTTCACCCTCAACCTCTTGCTAATGCAGCCTTAACGCCACACGTTGTAGATACTGGTCTATGTCAGCAGCGGTAGCTTTATTTACAAACCTTCAGCTGACATTGACGTCACATTAATGCCGGAACATTCAGAACATCAAGACTCAAATAAGCATATTTTATTTTTGTACATAAACTTACTAGAATCTTATATATTTGATGGTACTATGTATTTTAATTTTAATTTATTTAATTTATTTTTAATTCCTCCACGTACCACTAATGGGAGCCCAAGTACCACCAGTGGTACGTGTACCACACTTTGAGAAAAGCTGCTCTACATGATCCGTCTCTGGTGTTTCTCAGAGGGAGTTTGATGAGAACGAGGTGGACCCTTACCACGGTCAGCAGGACAAGAGACCGGATCCTGAGGCCATGGATCTGCCTGAGGATCTGAACCTGGACCAGGAGGAGGCAGGAGATGATGGAGAGGAGGAGGGTGATGGTGAGACCTCTTCCTGAATACACAGTACACTAACAACCTGATCTCTTCTACTACAAACAAGAGACAGTATTTTAATTCACCCCAATCTGTTTTTCCTCAGAGGAGAATCCTTTTGACATCGACAATAAAACAAGATCTCTGGACGAGGAGGATGAACAGAAAGAAGGAGGTGAAGAGGAGGAGGGAGTAGAGCAGATGGAGGAAGAACAGAAGGACCAACCAGGAGAGGAGAACCCTCAGGAGCCAAAAACTGAAGAAGAGGAGGAAGAGGAAGGAGGACAGAGGGCAGAGGGAGAGGAAGAGTCTGCTGGGAAAGAGGAAGAAGAGGAGGAGAAGGAGAAAGGACAGGAGGCAGGAAGAGATGAAGATCACACTCTTCCTAATGACAAAGGAGAAAAACCAAAGGTGTGTGTGTGGGCTGGAGCGCTCATGTTTGACACACACACACACAGACACACAGACACACACACACACAGATGTTTGTTTCTTATGTGACTTAGTGGGTTTGTGATGCTCACAGGAGGAAGAGGACGGAGCAGGTGAGGACGAGGAGCAGCCAGAGTCAGCAGAGAGGAAGGAGCACGACGCAGACGGTCAGACGGGAGAGGAGAACGTTCAGAGTGAGACAGCCGTGGAGCTGGCAGGAGAGGCTTCAGAGAGGGACCAGGCCAAAGAGGTACACAAACACACCTCCACCTGTGACGTTTGATTCCTGCACACTCAGCACATCTGCATGCACACAGCGGCTTCACTGAGGTCATAGCTCGATCATAAAATCACGACAGGGGGGGTCTAGGGTCGGAAAATTTCTGGTAAATTTTAGGAAAGTTTCCTGAAAACTTTCATGAGAGTTTTAACTCAGGAATGTTGGAAACTTTCAGAGTTTTGTCTCCATCAAATTAAAATACTCAGGAAATTTTGTCTCAGAATTTTTTTCCTCGTTACCAACTTGATTTAAAAATATTTCACTGGGCATATTTGTATGAAAATTCCTGTTAATTTCCAAAAATTCCATGGAAAGCTTCACACTTTGAAAGTTCCCAGAATTTTGCAACCCGAGTGTTCATGCAGAAAAAGAGAATTGAACTTCTGGCTGAGAACGTCTCACTCTGCTTCGATATGCGGCGCTGTGTCCATTTTTGATGAGCGAAGCTGCGTGCGTATCAAACTGCAGGGTATCTGTGCAGTCTTGAAACGTATTACAACGAATAAAATCCAATAATTTGAAATTAAGGCCTTAAAAGGTATAAAATTCTCCAAAAAATTTTTAAAAGTCTTCAATTCAGTTTTCTAAAACTGTATTAATGATACTTTTATTTTAAAGAAATTCTTAAACTTTAATCTTGCTTTAAATGTTTTGACTTTTGAGAACACTTTAACTGAACTTTAAACTGACCCTAAGTACCTGAGCCGCCGGGTCAGAATTTATCAAACACAACCAGCTCGTGTGCTGTGTGCACAGCAGGCAGCCTGGTTCAAATCCGGCCTGTGGTGACGTTCCTGCATGTCACTCTCCTCTCTCACCAGGTTCCTCCTCTGTCCTCTGTCCTGTCCTCTCACATTAAAGGCATAAAAAGACCCCAAAAAATAACTTTTAAAAAAAACTTTGAAAATAATTCTGTGCCTCCAATTTTCCTTCCTTCTTGTCTTCTGTCCTTTTTGTCAGTATGGATGTGAAATGGGTCTTAAACTGTGTGATTATGGTCTTAATAAGTCCAAAAATGAGACGCTGAGGCGTCCCGAGAACTGCTGAGTCCTCCTGAATCCACCCGCAGTCCCATAGCAAACTGATTATCTACATGTGAGCTCAGTCCGTTCTCGGTCTGACTAAGCTGTCTCTATGCATTCTAATAGTCTGATCTCATGCTATCACAGCTCATAGTCTGATCTCTACTTTTCCACTCAAGCAGCATTAAGGTGATTAACAACCAGTTTGAACAACTCTTTAAGAAGCTTAAAGGTTCCTGTGGTCAGCTGTTCATTGAGGCCTGAAGTCCCGGGTAGATCATGACCTATGGAGAACAATTAAAGTAAAACAAGATAAATGGATTAAAAAAAAAACTTTGGGTTAAACACCAGTTAGAAATGTTCATCTTGTAGACCTGGCCCCCCCAAAGTTCCTGGACCTCTAGAAACTACTTCCCCCTGACTAGGGTTTAATATTTTTCCCAAAAAATTAGAGGGATCAGATCCCGGGAAATACAATTAATTTCCTGGGAATCCCAGTGAATTGCGTTTTTTTTTTTTTTTTTTTTTTTTTGCAGCTAAGCTAATTAGCCAATTTGTTCCTCAATCCCAAGATGACATTTTTTGCATGTTATATTGATCATTATTAGGGCGCAGGAACACAGTTTTTGTCCATCAGTACAGGCTAATTGTGAAAAGCCAAACACGTCGTCTGTAACTGATCTTCTGAAAAGCTTTACACAGCAAAAAGCAACCCTAATGAAACTAATAGTTGACAGAACTCCCTAACGAAATACGATGAAGTAAACCATTTAATGATTAGCTAAACCATTATGTAAAATGCATTCCTCTGTGGCTGTTGAGAATTAGGCTGCAAACAGGAACAATAAGCTATTATAATTAGTAGTTAATGAAATATTCCATTTTTAGAGCAGGGCAGGTGTATTTCTTTAACACCTAACCTAGAGGTTACACGAAACCAAAGAAAACAGCACATAACTGTGCATCGCGCTGCAACAGAAAAATACACCCTGGCGGCAATTTTAGCTTCATAAAAATTATTAAAGTAGACCATTTAATGATACAGATTACAGCTCTATTATATAAACTAATGAAATCTGCTACAGTAACCCGTTCAAGGATTCCCTCAACCATTACTTTAAACCAAAGTCTATCTGTGGCTGATGAGATTTCAGCTGTGAACGGAAATAATTAACTATTGGAATTTGTATTTAACAAAATTTTTCTTCATAAGAGCAGGAATATGTTTCTGTTTTACAAACACATAGCTTATAACTTAAACTAAATGAAAAAAAAAAAAACAGCACAGTGCGCAACGCGCACTGCAACAGACAGGGCTGCAGCTGCCAGTGGCTACTGCTGCCTAAGCGAGTCTCTGTTACCGTAACTACAGTGAAGCACCGCAGCCTACATTAACATACTGTAATAGAGTAATACTGTAATAGAGGCGCGATTTTTTTCCCCGTTTCCCGACACATCCTTTCCCAGGAATGGAGAAACTGTTTTTATTAGATTTCCGGGGAATCCCGAGTCCCGGGATTAAACTCTACCCCTGACGGGGCTGTTTTCAGGAGTAAACTTGTCATCCTGGAACTAAATTCAGAGCTTAGCTCCACATATTTCATCAGAAAGTCTCTGGTTCAGGAGGAAAGTTCCTGCAGTTGAAGAGCACATTTAGTTTCACCTCTGGGTCCCTTTAACACACAGTTCAGCACGGCTGCAGGCCGGCAGCTCAGGCATGCAGCACACAGGCAGGTAGACGACATGGACATGACACCCAATGATGCAACACGCTGGTCCTGATCCAACATGGCTTTTTAAAAAACGTACAGTGCATTAGGAATCCTCTGAACGAGGTCTCCACTTTTCAACCTCGGTGAGTCAACTCAGCTGCACGGAGAGAAAACAGCACGTCGTGATCACTCACAGGCTCACAGGTCTCCATCACAACTGTCTTCAACGTGTCTTAACTCTTCCTCCAGTTGACACTGTGTTTCTGTTGTTGTTTCTCAGGAGCATGGCAGTGGAGCTGCAGATGCCAGCCAATCAGAGGGCCACCAGTCAAAGCTGACGGCCAGAATGGCCTCACAGAGACACACTCAGGACAAAACTCAGGTCTGCAAACCTGCACACTGCTGAATATGAAGGCTTGATTTCTCTCTCTCACTTCAGGTCATTTTCTCAAACTGCTTTTAATGAATTTTGTAGAGCTTCAAGAGAAAACCGGGTCAGGCTGACAACGAGCGATCCACGGGGGATTACAACGAGAGAGTGAACAAACGTCTGCGGACCGTGGAGAGCAGCAAGGATCGCTCTGAGGACCACAGGCAGAGCGACGCCCAGCAGGAATCTGAGCTGTACGAGCACATCAAACAGGGAGAGACGACGTACGACACGCAGACATACGGTCAGTCAGCTCCACTATAAACCAAACACACAGCGCTAAAGAGCAAAAACATTTTTATCTTAAAACTTTTTATAAATATTAACATTTAAGAAGAGCTTTATTAAAGGACACATGAGCACAGCCTGAGACATTACAGCAATAACATCTGCTTTACTGCATCCTATGGTAACTCTGCAGGGACAGACGGTTACAAAAGGCCAAAACAAACATGGGGCAGTCTGTTAGCTTAGCATTAGCAACTCTGTGGCTTCAACGTCAGTTGTGTGGAAATATATCAAACTAAAATGTGAAAACAGTCCAACAGCAGCATGTGAATACATTCATGTACAATGATCTTTTCCTGAGGCGTTTAATACGACCAAAACATCCTCAAACAACATGCAGCTGAGTTAACTTACAGAGGAAAGACTGCACCACTGTTTCTGGACTTTAGAAGACCAGATCAATATCCACAGAGAGAGAGACAGACAGACAGACAGAAAGACGGACACAGAGAGAGAGAGAGAGAGAGAGAGAGGGAGAGCCCCTGAGCGGGCTCTTGGAGCTCTGACAGGAAACTTTGCTGTTGTTGTTGTGTTGCTGCTCAGCTGATTCAAACATGATGTGATCAGTTTGACGGCAGAGGTTTGTCCGTGTTTCTGAGCCTCTCAGTGAACTGGACAGTTTGAGAGGGTTCAGGTCGGTATGTGTGCTGTATGACACGCTCACAGGTTCAGAGGGCCTTATGAAGGAGAGCAGCTTAAACAGATTTTAGCTTTGCAGATATTCAGTCAGACGCTGAATGATCAGGAGTCATAAATATATGAGTGTATATATATGTTAGGGTTAGGGTTAGGGTTATATATATATATATATATATATAAGAATCAGTTCCTAAAGTTGTGTGTGTGACCAGTTTTAAGATTGCAACCTTTTATTCTCTGAAGACTGTGAAATAAATTTTACGATCAATTTGTTTTCAAAAACAAAATGTTTTCTAAAAAAATGTTTTATTTTGAAGCATGCTTATCAGCGTTACAACCCTTTATTTTTATGAATCGTTCTCTGTCCAGATGTTGCCAGTGCAGACCAGCAGAAAGCATCCGGACCTCAGCAGAACCAAGACGAGGACCAGAATGAGGAGGATGTAACCATGGAAACAGAGGAGGAGCTTCAGGCTGCTGAGGTCCAGGAGTTAAAGCCTGAGCAGCTGGACTCCAGCAAGGCCTCCAGATCAGGTGAGACAGTCCTTCATGTTCTGCCTGTCTGAGCTTCAACAAGCTTGAATGAACTGTTTTTAATAAAACCATGTGTTCATGTTTGAAGGAGCAGACAGCGGAGACATGGAGGTGCAGACTCAGGCTGAGGGAGAGGACGAGGAGAAGTGGAAGGACAGATTCAACACCAGAGACGAGGAGAGAGGAGAGAGAAGCTCAGAGTCAACTATCCACACCGTTCCTGAGCTGCTGCTGGACTCCATGCAGGTCCACAAAGATTAACAATAACACCAAGAACCACCTGTTTCTCTCCTGGACTGTCTCCCTCACATCATCATCATCATCATCTTTCCCCTCACTCTGTCAGAGTCAGGTCACAGAGCTGCTTCTGTCTTTGTGTCTTTAGAAGGAAGAGAGAGACCCGGAGGAGATGAGGAGGGAGATGGAGCTGCAGCTGGAGGCCTGGCACAAACTGGCCCCAGGAACTCAGGAGGAGGTGAGGTCGTCCTGAGAGGTCTCCTTGATCAGACTCTGTGGTGTTGATTGGTCGTCAGCTCTGCTGAGATATGTTAAAATATATGAGGAGAGATTTGTCTAGAATGATTTAAACATGTTTTTATCGTGTGTGCATTTATCATGACTCATCATTTGTAAATCTTCAGTTCTGCTTGTTGAAGCTGTTTGTGAATCAACCAGCACGTGCATTTATGAGACAAACGTCACAGTTTTGAAGAGATTCACACACACACTTTGAGCAGGAGATAGTCACACCCCTCCATCTGCTGGGCTGCAGTGTTTAGAGTGAAAGATGACTGAGAGCCAGCAGAGGACCATCCACTGTCTGCCCGCCGGTGTTACAGCAAAATCTGCCACCTCAGAGGGCGAGGTTAACCATGACACACAATTTTTTTATTTACTCTTCTGACATTCCCTCACCTTCATCTGGACACAGATACTCTACAGTGGGATCTCTCAGGGCTCTGACTGCAGCAGTCACAGTTTATGACAGGTAGCGATGCAGCCGTCAGAATGTGTGACCTCACTGTATCCATCTTTGTTTACTATGTGGAAACAACGGAGAACACCAGAACAAAAACACAGTCAGATATAAATCTGTTTCTCATGTTTCTGATGAAATGATCATAAAAAACACTCAAACACACAGTGAACAAATAACTAAATCCAAAGAAGCATGGGAACTAGCTAAAAAAAAAATCTAAATGAAGACATCAATCACTGCCACGCCTTGGTGAGAGGAAACCTTTCGAGCTGGAAACCAGTTGCACAGCAGAAACAGACCTACAGTATCATAAACTGTGACTGCTGTATTCAGAGCCCTGAGGGATCCCATCTGAGAATATCTGTGTCCATATAAAGGTGAGGCGGATGTCAGAAGGGGAAGAGGGTTCTTTTGTGGCATCAGATTCCACATTTAATTTATAAACGTAGACGTTAAGGTTTAATAAAAGCTCAAACATCATCCCTGAAAATGAGGGTTTAATGAAGGTAACTCACAAGGCTGGTGAAAGGAATCAAACAAAGGAATAACCACACACACGCCATGACCAACATCGCCTTCTGAGGTCACAAATTCTGATGAGTCGCAGATTTTGCTGTAACACCGGCGGGCAGACAGTGGATGGTCCTCTGCTGGCTCTCAGTCATCTTTCACTCTAAACACTGCAGCCCAGCAGATGGAGGGGTGTGACTATCTCCTGCTCAAAGTGTGTGTGTGAATCTCTTCAAAACTGTGACGTTTGTCTCCAAAATAAATGCACGTGCTGGTTGATTCACAAACGGCTTCAACAAGCAGAACTGAAGATTTACAAATGATGAGTCATGATAAATCCACACACAATAAAAACATGTTTAAATCATTCTGAGACAAATCTCTCCTCATAAAGATGTGTCAGTTTGTCTGGATGAAAGTGATCCATACGGTTTGTTGGTTTGTTTTGTTTTCTGATGTGTTGTTGTGTGTATTGTGTGTGTGTGTGTGTGTGTGTTCCAGGAGAGCACAGCAGCCTCCATGTGGCATCAGTACCAGAGTCTGACCTCAGCTCTGTCCCAGCAGCTGTGTGAGCAGCTCCGCCTCATCCTGGAGCCCACACAGGCAGCCAAACTGAAGTCAGTCCAAACACACTCAGTGTTTTTATAATGTCAGGTTCAAATGACCAAATGACGTGTCACGCACTAACACACACTAACACACACGCGTTATGTCCTCCACAGGGGAGATTACCGCACAGGGAAGCGTCTGAACATGAGGAAGGTGATCCCCTACATCGCCAGTCAGTTTCGTAAAGATAAGATCTGGATGAGGAGGACCAAACCCAGCAAGAGGGAGTACCAGATCTGTCTGGCTGTGGACGACTCGTCCAGCATGGTGGACAACCACTCCAAACAGGTAGAAGCCCTCCATCGAGTAGCCCAGGTTCAAATTAGACCTGTGGCTACTTTCTGTCCTGTCCTCTCAAAAATACAGGCAGAAAAAGACCAAAAAATACCTTTAAAAAAACAACAACTTTGAGATTAAAGTCAGAAATTTGAAAAAAAAAAAAAAGATGAAATTCCACATTTTCAGAAAGAAGTCTGAACTCTAACTTTAGTCTTACATTTCTAAGAAAAAAATGAATTTATGATACTCACTGTAAAACTGTAATTTTGAGGGAAAAAAGAAGGAATTCTGAGATGAAAGACTGAAGTTTGAAATTTGTTTTTCATCCCATGAGTCTGAAAAAAAGTCTGAATTCATGATCTTAAAGTCAGAATAAAAGCTGAGTCCTTGAGTTCCTTCTGAGATCCATCTTTAGTTCTTGTTTTTCTTCCCATCAGGCTCAGATTGTTACTTAAGTCTGTCAACGTTACAGTCTTTAGATCCTGAGAGAGACCTCTTTTCTTTCTACATTCCTCTGAATTCAGTCGTTTTTTTTTTCTCTTGATATTTATGAGATTTAACTCTAACCTGACTTAAGGAACAGAGATTAAAGTCTACAGTTTGATTTTATAGACAAAATTCTGGAGGCAAGAGTGAAGATGCTGAAATTAAAGTCATCCTGAGAAAAAAACCTGTAAGAAGTCTGAGCTGAAAGTCAGAACAAACAGATGAACCATGAACTCTTTTTTTATTTGTTGGTCGTTTGCCCAACCAATAAAAACCCTTTTAGACGGACAGGAAGTTGTTGGTTTTTGTCACCAGCAGGCCCAAACGGTTCCATCAGTCTGTCCTCAGGCACCATCAGCAGGTTAAATAAGCACAGATCCTCCGTTAGTACCTGAAAAAGCTCTTCATGGAGGAACTAAACTGATGTGCTCTGTTTTTTTTTTCAGCTGGCGTTTGAATCTCTGTCGGTGATCATCAACGCTCTCACGCTGCTGGAGGTGGGACAGGTGTCTGTGTGCAGGTGAGCATGTGCTAACGGAGTGACGTACAAAAACAAAGAAACAAAAAGTTCTGTTAAAGTCCATCGGATCCTCCTCTCTCTTATCACCGAGAGTCTAACTCTGAGTTTCTGCTCGTGTGCAGTTTTGGTGAGCAGGTTCAGCTGCTGCACCCGTTCCAGCAGCAGTTCAACGATGAGTCGGGGGCTCGGATACTTCGACTGTGTCAGTTCCAGCAGAAGAAGACGAGAATTGCACAGGTGAGGATTTAAACTAAAAACTAGTGGTGGGACTTGATTAAAAAAATTAATCGAATTAATTATGCCATTTGTAATTAATTAATCGTAATTAATCACATTTTAATCGCATCCATATTCAACATCAGAAGCAACACTTTTCAAACAGATTTTGTAGTTTAAACTTCTGTATGTGACTATTCAATGATTTAGTCTTCTACCAAAATCTGTTTATTTTGCTCAAAAGGTTTTTTTTTTTTTTTTTGAAATCGCGTCAATCTCCGCAGAGCAGATCGTACCAAACACGAAAACAGACACGAAAAACGATCAGAGTTTCCCGTCTTTTCAAAATAAAGCACCATGTTCAGACTGTCGATCGTAAAATTATCCTTGTATATTAAAACTACGACACTGGCACAGGGCCAGCAGTCATCAGCGGGTCAGACCCAGAGGAAATCTGACGCCATGGACGAGGAAAAGTTTATTTTGGAGGCGGAAAACCAGATAATTATATACAATACAACACATCCTTTACACAAGGACACCAACAGAGACTAAAAGGGAAGGACTGAATTAATGAAGCTCTGGGAGGGCAGGTGAGTTTAACATACTAAATATCATGAAAGTAGTTGTCATGGGTGTGATTCATGCAGGAACATGTGGTTCTCCTGTGATCTTGTGTATCCAGCTGCTATGAGTACGCTGAGCTGCGCTCCGCTCCTGAGACGGATGCAGAGTGAGTTGGCTCGCGCTGACGGACCGCGGCGACTGTTTTTAAAAGTAAATTTTCCATCCACCGAGCTAAGCAAGGCGCTGCCTTCAGTGTTATCCATCACTCGGTGCGTCGCTATAATCCGTCTGCCAGAAACTCGTGCACTGAGAACCGTTCTGTGTGATATAGACTATAACATATAATATAAAATGCGATAAAATGCGTTATTTTTTTTAACGCCGTTAATTTCCCCCCGCGTTAATTATCGATTTAACGCGATAAAGTCCCACCACTACTAAAAACACTTCTTTTTGAGTTCATAGAAAACTTTTGTTAGTTTAAAATATTCCAAGACTTTTTCTGGATTTTCTCATAGAAAGAATGAAGCGAGGAAGGAAGACTTCGATGATGCAGATGTTTCAGTTCTTTTATTGAAACTTTGTCATAAGGGAATGTGAGCGTGAATGAAGTCATTTACACAAATAATACACTCCATTACATGTAAATGACGCCTGTTACTCATAACCAGATGTTTTTGGTTATGTGAATCTTCAGATTTATCCAGAAATCTGAGAACTGTTAAAGTAACAGAGCTGGATGTTCAGACTGAGCATGTGCAGATTTTCAAACCTCTACATATTCATGTGTTGTTTAAATCCCTGAATCTGTCTGTGAACTGATCAAACCCTGCGTTCTTAAAGTAACACCAGATCTTCAGCAGACTTGTTGAAATGATTTGGTCATCACATAAGAAGGGCGTGCCTCAAACACCAAGCTCCATAGCTCCACCACCCAAACACCTCCAATGAGAGTGAAGGGGGTTTGTGGAGTGGGGAGCCTTAAAGAGACAGCAGCTCAAAGGAAACTGCTTGTTCAGTTTTGACCTCATCACCTCAGTTTAACATATACTGAGCGCATCAGAGTTCATCTTCACTTCTTGACTCTCTTCATTTCTTCGTTTCTCTCCTCTTCAGTTTTTGGAGACGTCCACTAAAATGTTTGCAGCAGCTCGACAGCAGGTTCCTGGATCTCTGAACTCAGGTAAAGACTCACCTGTATTTGAAAGAAGAAACAGTCAGTGAAGAGCCTGAGAGCTGTTTTCATAGCTACGCTTTTTGTCTTGAGCAGTTCAAAGTGTCATTTTTTGTTGTGTAGCAGCTTTTTTTCCCTAAAATAACTCTTGTTAGAGATCGTTGTTTGGTTTCTGTTTGCTGTTTGCACTGCTTTAAATGAAACCTAAGCAAGCTTTTGTCTTATCTTAGAGAACAGATGTCTGTTAGACCTAATATGAGCCACATTCAGCTGAAAAATCCTGAATAACATTTCATCACAAAATACTAAAGAGAAATGACACCTAGAACTGCTTAAAAAATGCCAACTGAGTTGAATTAAGAATAATGTCTTACTACAAGACACTAACCAAGTACATGTTTCTTACCTGATTGGCAGATTTTTAAACTCTTCACATGAATTCAGGCGTCATTTTCTCGTTGAACGTTTTTCTGGACTTCATCTGGTCAGATGAATGTGGCTCAGACAAAGTCTGAGGACAGTTTCTACCCAAAATAAGGGAAACAAAACACTTTCTTAGATTTCAGTTTCAGTAAGTGTGGTTTGATGTGCATTTTTTATTTTATCCTGCACGTTTGATGCATGCATAGATTCTCAGTGGTCTTGAAAAAGTCTCTTCTAGATATCTGCCTGATCTTAAACCACAACTTAAAATGAGATTGTCATCACTAATAAAGATTATTTCTAAATATTATTTTTTAACCTCCCACACGTCGAAGTCTATGACAACAGTGAGAAGAGAGATCTGTGTTTTTCTCTGCTGGAAACGATTTCTGTGATTTATTTAGTAGTGATGGTAAAGGAAAGAAGAGAAGAAGAACGCTAAACGGGAGAGCAATAGCACAAGCTAATGGCTAAAACTCAAGCTAAAGGCTAAAACACAAGTTAAACCACAAGCTTTAGGCTAAAACTCAAGCTAAAGGCTAAAACACAGGCTAAAAGCTAAAACACAAGCTAAAGGCCAAAATAAGGGCTAAAAGCTAAAACACAAGCTAAAGGCTAAAACAGGAGCTAAACCACAAGCTAAAGGCTAAAACAGGAGCTAAAAGCTAAAACACAATAAAATGGCTGGCTACTAAATTGCCTTACTAACTGACAAAGTTAGCTTGCTGTCAAGTTAGCCTATGGATAGTTTCAGAGCACCAGGCTTCCAGCAGCGCTAAATATAGCGGCTACTAAACTACAGTACAAAGGAACAAAGTGTCACGTTTCAAACAGCAGCGCTGTGTAACTGTTGATAATCACCTTTCCTCCTCACGTTGTATCCAGTACAAAGTTGTCTTAAAATGATTTCATTGCAGTTCTTTGACAATAACTCAGCTGTGCATGAATGAACAAACACACACGCTCTGATCTCGTCCACAGAGACGGCTCAGCTGCTGCTCATCGTGTCCGACGGGAGAGGTTTGTTCCTGGAGGGGAAGGAGCGTGTGATGGCGGCTGTCCGAGCTGCACGCAGCGCTAATGTGTTCGTAATCTTTGTGGTGCTGGACAACCCCAACTCACGGGTAAGTTAACACTGAATATCAGCTCAATGTACAAGATTTACAGACTCAAATAACCACTGACCAGATTAGCTCAACAGAGTTGCAGTTACAGTTGAAATCAGAAGTTTACATCCACTCTTTCCTGAATGCCAGAATAAAGGCCTTTGCACACTGAGTCTGTTATTTTCTGCTGTGTTACCCCGAATAAAAAAATCTCACACAGACACCTTGCACACTGAATCAAATGTGTTTATCTTTCTTGTTAGAGCCCTAGAGGACAGCAGGCTAATCTAAAATCATGTTTTTTCCTTTAAAGTAATTTTGTATTTATTAATAATCAAGAGTTCTTGCTTTGGATTCTGAAGATTAATTTGAAGTTTTATTTTATGAACTGAAACATTGTGTTTATAGCAGTTATAGCAGTTATGTGCATTTATCCATCTTTACGTGTCGTGCTGCTGCTGTCATTAAGCGCAGATTTTTGAACCTGATACTATTTTTTGAGGAACAAATCGTCCTCTTTTTCCATCGTCAAGGAGCAGAGTTGGAGCTCCGTCACTGCGTCAGTGTAAAGCGTCAGTACGTCACTGCAGACTGTAACTGACTTGTTGGGTTGTTAGTCTTAGATAGTGGGTGTGTTAGTGTGAAGAGCAGTTACTGTATTTTAGAATTACGAGTCTCAGTAAATGCATCACCAGTGATGGTGGTTCAACAGTCAGTGTCGATTATGTCGACTAATCGTTGCAGCCCTAATGGTAACCCCAGCCCCTGACGTAGTCGGTGCTTCCCTCTCAAAGAGTTGGTGTTTGCTAAGCACCAGTTTTTAGCTCCTGGAGCCGGTGCTTTGTCAGTGGAAACACAATGAACCAGTGCTAACCCAGGAACTGGCCTGGAACCAGAACTCGAACCAGCTCGCCTAAAAAGGGGTACAAGTATAGGGATATATAATTGTTTAAATTATATATCTGTCTCACTCTACTAACTCTGATGAGACCACGCTGCATGTAAAACGTTTTTGATAGACGCTTCATGGTGACGTAGACGAGCCGTGCGTGCGCCCGAAGTCTGCTTTATGTTGGAGTAGTTTCCTCAGACAGACCAGCGGAGGAGCGGCGCTTGGTTTGGACATGAAGCAGCGGGTTTCCTCATCATTTTACTGTGGTCTATAAAATACTTTTCCAACTGCTTTTTGTCTTTTTAAAGGCTTGTTTTTTGTTTTAGTCACCAAAATGTTTTTCTGATCTTGTTGTAGTCGTTTTGTCGCGTCTTGGTGATGATGATTTCTCTCCCTCCAGGACTCCATCCTGGACATCAAGGTTCCTATTTTCAAAGGACCTGGAGAGCTGCCAGAAATCCGCTCCTACATGGACGAGTTCCCCTTCCCCTTCTACGTCATCCTGCGAGACGTCAACGCCCTCCCGGAGACGCTGAGCGACGCTCTCCGACAGTGGTTTGAACTGGTCACAGCAGCCGACCAATGAGAAGCCATCGTTTCCCAGGCAGCACGTCAACTGCACAACGAATCTGCTGCTGCTCTCCTCAGTACACAGCTGAACAGACGGACTGTACATGTGCCTTTATTTTCTGATTTTTACTGTAGATTTTAGTGGATTCCAGAGCAGTCTCAGCTGTTTTTCTCCTTGTCGTCAGGGGATTCTGTTCTTTTTGAGGATTGCTTTAACTTGCACGTCTGAGATGAAACGATAGAAACAAAATGTGATTCCCCTGTGTGTGAAACTCCTCAGTGAAGATTCAGTGAATACCTCCCTTTGTATTATAGCTCTGAAGTCATATTTGTGTGTGTGGATGTTAGTCAGTGTTACAAAGATCATCGTCAGCCATCTTCAGCGTGAACACAGGAACAGACGTGACCAACAGTAGCATGTGGGCGAGGTCCGGACTGACTGAAGGAGCTCAAAATGTGCCTTGGAGTGGAGGACCGTGTTTTATCTCACTTCACACCTGACGAGCTCTCCGCTCTGACAGGGTCTCTCATGCACTTTGAAGCACAGGGACTTCAGATCCCACTTTTGATAACAGAAACGCCGCGTCCAGTATCAGACATATCTGCAGTGTTCATCCTCCCACCCCGAGAGCTCACTGCTCCTCGCTGTTTGTTAAGAGTAGATGTGAATGTTTATCACCTGTGTTTTGTAACCTGCTCTTACATGTTAGCAGACATGTTTCGTTTCTTCATTGCATCGTGTGTTAAACACCCTGAAAATAAACAGTTTACAGGTTGCCCGCTTTGTTCATGTGTACTTTGACTTGAGTGGAATAAAATAACCCTTTTCCTCTAGTTTCAACACCCAATACCAAGATCAAGATTTAAAAGATTTGATTCTGAAGGGAGAAATCTTGATGTACAACCCCAGTTCCAATGAAGTTGGGACGTTGTGTGAAACGTAAATAAAAACAGAAAGCAATGATTTTCAAATCCTGTTTCACCTATATTCAACTGAAAACACTACAAAGACGAGATATTTATTGTTTGAACTGATAAACTTTATTGATTTTTTAAAAATATTCACTCATTTTGAATTTGATGCCTGCAGCACGTTCCTAAAAAGCTGGGACAGGGTCAGCAACAGACTGAAAGTTGAGGAATGCTCCAAAAACACCTGTTTGAAACATTCCACAGGTGAACAGGTTCATTGGAAACAGGTGAGTGTGTCATAATTGGGTATAAAAGGAGCATCCTTGAAAGGCTCAGTCATTCACAAGCAAGGATGGAGCAAGGTTCACCACTTTGTGAATAACTGTGTGAGCAAATAGTCCAACAGTTTAAGAACAATGTTTCTCAATGTATAATGTCAAAGAATTTATGTATTTGATCATCTACAGTCCATAATATCATCAAGAGATTCAGAGAATCTGGAGAAATCTCTGCACGTAAACAGCAAGGCTGAAAACCAACATTGAATGACCGTGACCTTTGACCCCTCAGGCAGCACTGCATTAAAAACCAACATCAATGTGTAAAGGATATTACCAATCTGGATTGTTCTCAGGACAAAGTCTCAAAGCCAGCATCTGTGATGGTATGGGGGTGTGTTAGTGCCCATGGCATGGCTAACTTGACCATCTGTGAAGGCTCCATTAATGTGGAAAAACATAAGAACACACTGCAAAATTATTAGTTTCTCTGATTTTATTATTTATATATCCGTGTTGATTTAAATTAATGTATTTGTTTTATTCATTTAACTGCTGACAAAAATTCTTCCAAATTCAAAATAAAAATATTTGATTTAGAGCATTAATTTGCAAAAAAAAACAAAAACAAAACAAACATATATGCAGTGTTTTCAGAACTCAAATAATGAAAAGAAAACATGTTCATATCCATATCCAAGAACCCCAGACCCAGTGTTTAAACTCAGGGAAGAGTTCATTATTCAGCATTTGAAATAATTGTATTGACATTAAACAGACACTGGACTGAAATGACTGTCATACAGGAAGAGGTGAAAAACAGGAGTGTACTTACTTAATTTAGTTCCTGAGCTGAGTATAACATCCTGAAACAAAAAAAATGAACAACATTCAAGATGTAACTGTAACTTTAACTGAGATTTAAGTCAGTTAAAAAACTAAGTTGTCTGAAGTTGCTGTGAATGAGATTTTCTGTTGTATTCACCTATTTTATACAGTCGATGCAGGAAGCCTCCGCTCCACCAGGGGTCGCTGAGCTGAACTGGGAGCTACGTCATCACAACATCCGGTAGAGAGGCTGGGTAGCCAGGTTAGCAAGGTTAGCCATCAAGCTGCCCCAACGGACTTTTAGAAATGATTTCAAGGTTACCAACATCAGCACTCACCTTAAAACAGGTAAATAATCCGAATAATGAAAGTCGATTGAGTTCTTACTCAGAGTCAGCTTGAATTATAGACTGCAGCGGTAATAACCTCCACATGATCCACGTGTGTTAGCTTCTGACACCAATGACAGACTGTCTGTATCACATCAGTTTATGATATTTTATTAACACAGCCGAGCTTAACTGACACAATCTAATTTTAGTGCCCTGACATATTATTATTAAAACTACATCACCATCACTCCTTCACTGACAGTTAACCATGGGTAGAGTCTGGAGGAAGGTGTTAGTTTGTGAGTGTTTTTGTGTTGTATCCCTCTGTTTCTCCACATCTCAAAGAATTATTGTTGGTTTGACTTACCCACATATATCTGATACTGCACGTTACTTTTTGATACAATTATGAATTAAATATAAAGTGATCCTTGTGGAGTAAATCACAAGCTACAGTTTAAACTACAGAAGCTGGCTCAATTCTAACTAAAACACTGTAGTGATAAACACACAGGGACGGGTGAGACACCTGAGGAAAAGGTGAGACGCCTGAGGGACAGGTGAGACGCCTGAGGGACAGGTGAGACGCCTGAGGGACAGGTGAGACGCCTGAGGGACAGGTGAGACGCCTGAGGGACAGGTGAGACACCTGAGGTACAGGTGAGACGCCTGAGGGACAGGTGAGCTTTGATTTCATCAGTCTGTGATGATGGAACGAGGAGGTTTGAGCCACTTAGAGACTGATTTTTACAGAAACCACTCAGAGAAAGAGTTCACAGCTAGCTGTCAGGTGGGGTCATTGAACTGGTTAAATCCTGAATGTTATCTTTGAAGGGTGGCATTCAGAGAATCAAACTAACCTGCAGGTTTTGTGTCAGTTTTTACAGAGGCAGAGGATTTTGGGGATTTACAGAAACATGCTGAGGACCATCCGGGAAGTTCCAGACGAGGGGGACAGAAAGTACCTCAGAGACTGGGCCAGAGAGGAGTTCAAGAGGAATAAGAACGCCACGAACCCGGTAAACACAGAGCATCACACACAAGCAGCCTTACACGTCCTTTAACCCTCCACCATCCTGTTTCTGTTGCTGTAACACACGATATACGTCTCTGATCTGAGCGACACGATGCAGAGATAAGAGCAGCGAGCAGCTGATCATCGTCATAGAGCAGCGTGGTGAGAGTACAGACTGAAGCTACTGTTCATCATGCTGAGTGTTTTCTGTCTCCTCGTGTGAGTGCGGCTCTCTCCTCCTCCCTGCTTCACAGATTAGAGTGATGTGTTGTTTGTTGAATGGAGCTCTGGGTTTATTTGCATACTGAGCAGGAAGGTGAGATCAACCAGTGGTGGCTCCTTGAGATGCATTTGGTGACGCATAATGATGCAAACACTAGATGCTCATGCACCACCGGTTAAAAGTTCAAGAACAGCACATTTTTTCCTTTTTTTTCTTGAAAAAATGAAAAAAAAAGGAACTATTCATCTTTTTCTAATCAGCATCCTCTGTTCTGATCATCCTGTGTTCTCTCTCCTCCTTTATTTCTCACTCAGGATGCGATCCGTATGATGGTGACACAAGCAAACAACCACCTGGAGGAGCTGCAGAAAAGTTTGGCTCTGGCTAAGAGTTAATACCTGTGAGTGACATGGACTAAAGACTGATGTGTTTGATGGAGACTCTGGAGAACAGAGGAGGGGAAACCTTTAAAGTCCTCTGTAGCTCTGGGAGGAGGACCTGAAGTCTTCTCTGATGGAAACTCTGAAGCTGTCGGGCTGACCGAGCCTCACCTCTGACTGTGTTGTGATTTATGTGTGTTGTTTATATTAAACAGGAAGTCATGAAAGCACAGACGGATGTAGAAAGATCATTTTTTAATACAAAAGATGTTTTCAGAGTCAAAGCCACAGAATCCTTTACGTAGAAACTGACACACACACAGCAGACGAGCTGCAGGACACAAAGATACAGTGAAACCAGCTGACGCCTTGTTAGGTAGTACAAGAAACACTACAATATAACTGAACACAGCTACATTTACACTCCTGTGATGTACACAAACCTGCCCACAGGTGGCGCTAATAACGCAGGACTGGGCTCTGAACAGACATCAGCACAGACAGCAGACGGTAACACTGACACAGCTCGGAGCGTTCTTCATGCAACAAGGTGGAACAGGTTTCACCAGAAATGTAAAAAAGAGAGCAGAGACCACTATACCAGACTTCTCCTGCTCTGTAACAAACAACACAAGTTTCTGATGTCCTTTTTTTCAAACCTCTTACATCAAATCTGGAGTATTTATTTTATGTTGTTAGTAGATTTTTTAGGCTGCTTCCTCCAACAGGGAAGACTAACAGATCCAAACATCTTAATGTCATAATGTTTCTAAATCTTTGGAGGCTGGAGTATGCCAGAGGAAAAGTTTTTAAACATTATCTTTATTTTTTTATAATTTTCTTTTCTTTAAAACAGGCTTATGGGTTTAAGCCAGTGGTCCTCAAACCACGGCCTGTGGCCCGGATATGGCCCGCCTCCACATTTGGCCTGGCCCTCTGAGCAATACCAGAGACACATTATGATTTTTTTTCAGTCTGGCCACGCGATCGAGACTAAAACACACATAGAACATGACATTCTACTCCACTCCTTCATTTTATTTCATTAATAGTGTTTTTTATTTATTGACTTTTTTTCTGTGAAGATCCCAGAGAGGGTTATTAAATATTTGTTTGGCTTTCTAGAAAACAATAAATGTTTACCTTTAGGCACCCCACAAACTGACCCCAGGCCCCCATCAGAGAAGGGAAAAGTTATGTGGCCCTCACAGGAAAAACCACTGTAGGGGCACACTCCAGCCTCCATGTACAGCACATCAGCCAGCTGTTTGTCCTCTTTGTGAAGCAGACATGCAGACAAACAGACCTTCAGTGTTGTTTACAGCTGCAGTTCAGCCTGTTTTGATCAGACGGTGATTCACAGGTCTGACTTCAGCCTGCAGATACAAACACAAAGCTTATCACGCTGTTAGTCCACCATCCAGACCTCCCTCACTCTTCTTCTGAGCTTTTCTGTCCGACGATAATTAAAAACCTTTATACACCAAAGAGTCTTTAATGTTCGTGTGACGCAGTGAGTCTAACGCTTCAGTGGCTCGTTAGATTAATGTAGCTTTACATCCACTGGTTTATTTACAAAACACACATCACAAGAGCTGCCCTAATCAACTATAGACCTTCACACATCACTGTGACAGAGTATCAGGGCCATGATTTACAGAGAAAAACTAGATTTCAAAATTAAAGTCCTATGTTTATGAGGAGGAAGCTGCAAATGTTTGAGAAGATCCTCATTTCTATTTCTAATGCAGGTGGTTGAGGAGCTCCTTCTTTATTTTACAGACTGATTAACAACAGCCTGCAGTTGGGAAGAGCATATATATATATATATATATATATATATATATATATGAGACCTTTATTTTATACCTTTTTACCTTTTTTTTATCTTAATTCAGGACTTTAATCTCGTCAATTTAGAATTTCAAAACAAGAATTTTTCACTTTGTTAATTAACTGTTTTAACCTCAGACACATATGACCTTTCCTCATGTTTTCACCACTTTATTCCATCTCTGAATTTATGCCCACAAAATCATGATGTCATACTCATTATTATAAACTTTGTTATCAAATTCCAGTCTCTCTCTTTTACTCTTCATGTGGCCCTAATCCTCAGTCATACATCACAATAATCCAGTGTTTACAGTAAAAACAGGACTGAGTTCTGAAGGAGCATTTTTAGGCTTCTGTTAACTGAATATGAAAAGTGTTTGTTTCTCTGGCAGTGAAACACAGCCTGCATTCTGTTTAATAACCAGTAGGGGGCGCTTTTACCTTTATTAAAATCAGGTTGAAGTCAAACTGTTCAGTCTTTGACTCGTCCTGCTGCCTGGTTATTTTCATGATAAGTGTCTCAACCTGTTCTTTAAAGTCCTTTCTTTACAGCATGATGCCCATTCAGTAAACTACGCTCCCACACACAGTCACAGAGTCCAGAAGCAGGGGAGGATTTAGGCTGGGTCCACCTGGGAGTTTTACTCCAGGTTATTTTATTTAAAGCTCCCATTGGGAATCTTTTGATTGTGTCAATTTTGGCGCCCCCTGTGGACAAAGTGGTTCCCTTTTATTTCTGTATGGATGTGTAAGTTTGTGATCAAACAGACAAACCTGCTTTCATTTAACAGTTTAAAGTTTCAGTCCACATGAGTGTTTGTGAGTGAGTGGAAAAAAAAGACATCACTTCTTCTGACACCTCCCCCTCACAGCAGGTGATGCCATTCAGAAAAAACATATTGAAAATACTGAATCTTCATGTTAAGAGTTAGTTTTTTTTATGTGGATCATGAAGAGACATAAATTTCTCACAGGAGCTTTTTTTTTTCCATTGGAGTTCATTTTGGCGCCCCCTGTGGACAAAGTGAGACCTCTAACTTCTTCTGATCTTCTGTACATGGGGAACCTGAACCTTCGCTCTTCAAACAGTCAGACTGAACATCTGCAGTGAGGAAAACACAGAGTGCTGTTTCCTTAATGTGCTGTCAATCATCTGATCAGACTCCGCCCCCTTGTAGTGATTTAAAGCCTGGTTTATACCTCTGCAGTGATTGATGCTGGAGCTTACGCCGCAGAGCTCCTGATGTGGACCTTCTCCAAAATGTGGCTACACTTTGAAAGAACGCTGACTGTAAGCTCTGTGATTGGTCCTCTGAGCAGGGGTCATGCAGTTCATCTCTTCTGATATAATACGATCAGAATGAGACCACAAACAGCTTATTTTTACCAAAAAACCCATTAAAAACCCCAACAAGGGCAGTCTGTGATGATTTATTGATGAACTTGTGTGTAACATGATAACTCCTGTTAGCTGACAGTGCTCAGTCAGTTAATCAGTGGCAAATCTTTCCATCAACTCTTCAGAGTCTCAGCTCCTCCCCCATGTTGATACATGGAGTATTTTTTTCTGTTTCTGTCTGTTTTTAAAACTCATCTTAAAACCCATTTTTATTCCCTGGCTTTTAACAGCTTGAGACTCAGCTCCTGGTTTAGTGTTTATATGGCTTGTTCTCAGTTTTTAAGTACTTTTTTATTGTTTTTAATTGTTTTAGGAACAGTGAAACAACAGTTATTTAAATCCTATTGTTTTTATTTTCATTGTATTTTATTTATTTATTTTAATGTCTGTGTGCAGCACTTTGTCTCAGCTGTGGTTGATTTTAAGGTGCTCTATAAATAAAGTTGAGTTGAGTTGTTTATTTGTTTGGGTTTGTTCAGGTCTGTACAGCCAATTATTACAAGTGAAAAGTTATTTCTCAATATGGGAGGGCTAAAATACAAAATGCTCCAGACTTCTATTTTCCATCAAGTCAAAGAAGAAGATATCTCTGCTGATGTTCATTCCTGGATACTTTTGTTCATTTGAATTTTATCTTGTATTTTTCTTTTGTCTTCATAATGTTAAAACTCTTTAGGGTTTAATCTGACCTCCTTTCTGTTGACATATTCTGTTTACCATGAGCCTTCTTTTAAAAACAAAAGAAAGTAAAACATGATTAGGACTTTTACCATATACTTTTTTTTCAAATATAAACGAGGAGTAGAAACTTGTAGAGAGATGCCTTCTTGTACATCTGAGGGTTTATACGCTTATACGAGAAGCTGTGGAAAACACAGTGAGATGGAGAACGGCTGATCTGACATTCATCCAGACTGTACTGCCCTCCTGTGTTTCTGAAGAGTACTGCAGAGCGGCGCTCAGGACCCCGTCAGGCTGAAGTTTAAACCAGGCTTTACAGTCATGAAAAGAAGCATTGATGGTTTCTTTAGGTTTTTAAAGGCCTCTCTGATAATTTCAGTCAGTCTGTTTAAACCTCCTCACAGGAGCTGTGAAGTCTGGTGTTTGGTTACTGAAATGAGCACCAGATTAAAGAGTCACTGTGAATGTTAGTGCACCTTTCAGAGTGAACTGATAACTTCTGTCCCCTCTCAGTTCCTCTGTAACCATCCTCTCTCCATATACAGTCACTTCATGCTACAAAAAACAACAACTAACCACAGGATGACTTTGAGTCTGCTTCTTCCACCTCTGATCTTTGTTCCCTGAGTCAGGGGAGACGAGGCCCCACATGTAGCAGTAACCTCCCCTAGACTCAGCAGACCTGGACAAGTTTAAACCGTCTTTAAGATTAGCATGCTTGAACATGAAGGCGTGATATTAAAGTGTGTCAGCAGTCATCTCGTCTGTTAGTCCTCAGCATGCGCAGCTCGTCCTCCAGGTACGTGATCCTCTCGATCAGAGCGGCTCTGTCGGCCTCTGCTCTCTGATTGGCCTGCCAGCGAGCCTCCTGCACCTTCCTCTCGTACCAGCGCTCCATCTGCGTCGACACCGCCTCAAAGAAGTACTGCGTCACCTCCAGAGCGTGCATGTTGTCCCTCTCCTGTGCAAAAGAAGGCTCGCTGGGCTTCTGTTCTCCAAAGACCTCCAGAGTCCTGACCCCTGTGGCCCCTTTGGACTTAGTCCTGCCCTGGGAGTTCCTCCTGTGGTGCTTCCCTTTGTCCCGGCCTCGCTCTCGGTCTCTGAGCCCGGCTTCAGTCCTGCTGCTGCAGCGCCGCTCTGTGGCTGGAGACAGGCTGCTGGCTCTGTGAATCTTGGCCCCCCTCATCTGGGGCTCTAATGTGTCCACATCCTGCAGGTTTCTCTGGGTCTCAGCACAGATCAGGGGTCGCTCTTTCGGTCGGACCACCTGGACGGACGAGAGCGGGGTCTTAGCTGCTGCAGGAGAGGCGACGTCAGTACCGTGAGCTTTGTGAACATCTGTGAGAGTCAGAGGAGAGGATCAGTGAGACACAGTGCTAAAACTAGCAGATCTTCACGAGATCTTCACGAGATCTTCATGAGATCTTCACGAGATCTTCACAAGATCTTCATGAGATCTTTATGAGATCTTCACAAGATCTTTACGAGGTCTTTATGAAATCTTCACGAGATCTTCATAAGATCTTTATGAGATCTTCACGAGATCTTTACGAGATCTTCACGAGATCTTTATGAGATCGTCACAAGATCTTTACGAGATCTTCACGAGATCTTTATGAGATCGTCACAAGATCTTTACGAGATCTTCACGAGATCTTTATGAGATCGTCACAAGATCTTTACGAGATCTTCACGAGATCTTTATGAGATCTTCACAAGATCTTTATGAGATCTTCACGAGATCTTCACAAGATCTTTATGAGATCTTCACAAGATCTTTATGAGATCTTCACGAGATCTTCACAAGATCTTTATGAGATCTTCACAAGATCTTTATGAGATCTTCACAAGATTTTCACAAGATCTTTACGAGATCTTCACGAGATCTTTATGAGATCTTCACGAGATCTTTATGAGATCTTCACGAGATCTTTATGAGATCGTCACAAGATCTTTACGAGATCTTCACGAGATCTTCACAAGATCTAAAATGGTTAACTGTTACTTGCACCCTAAAGCAGTATTTCAACCGTCTGCCACTGCTTGTATTTACCTGAAAAGTAGTAAACATTGTATTTTCCTTCGATTTATAGTCATAATAGGAGGAGATCAGAAGTGTGTCTTGTGTGAGTGTTAGTGTGAGATCGGTGGTGGGACAGAATTGTTATGTGTGTGGTGAGCTGTGTTCTGATTTAGATTTAGACTTTTTGTTGTTCTGGTTAAAATGATCTTTATGTCCTGATGTCAATCAATCCATGATGTGTTCTTAAAACAGAGTGAAAAATATCTGCTGTCTACAGCAGGAGGAAACCTGGAAAACACCAACGTAACCCACTGAATGATACAGAAAAAAGTTGTTGATCATCATTGATTTTAATTTATTTTATCTATTAATCGTTGCAGCCTTGGTCATCACCAAGCGGCGGCCTCCGGCTGTGAGACATGAAGCCTGTCTGTGCAGCTCCTACCTGGAGAACTCTCCACATGAACCACAAAGTAGTGGTTGCTGGCCCCACTATCTGCCACACTGGCCTCCCCCCAGCTGGAGTCAGGGGGGCCGGGGCTGCTGTGGAGCTCCAGGCACTTGGTCCCTGAAGGCAGCACGGTGAGGCCGGCTCCGTCAGCCTTGTTCAGGCCCTCAGTCATGGAGGAGGAGCGGCGCAGCTTGGTGGGGTCTCCAGTGAAGCGGACCTCCATGTTCTGCAGTTTGGACAGACACCAGGTCTTCAGCTCGCTGACCAGGGACGCCTGCTTGAAGGGCAGAAACACACACACACACACACACACACACACACACACACACACACACACACACACACACACACAGAAGAGTCTCTATTACTCATGTCACACTGTTCTTTTCCACTGACTGTTCAGTACCACACTGATGTTTTAGGCCACATCTTGTCCACAGCACTGTAAACTCTCTGTGTGGTGTCTCCAGGTGATCCGTGCTGGTTGTTACCTGTCTCTTCTCTGCATCCTGTCTCTCCTGCAGAGCTCGCTGCTCGATCCTCTGCAAACACTCGCTCCTCTCTGCAGACACTCTCTCCACCGTCATCTTATCCAGAGCTCGGATCTGATGGAGAGGAAAAGGCAGAGTTTATTTATTTTCTAAATATATGCAGAATATTTAGTCGTGCAGCAGAACACAGCGTGGAGGTACATGTCTTTTTTAACTTCCCATGATTCTCTCTACAACCTACGACATCATATGGTAAAGATGTGCACACATTTTGGTAACAGAATCAGTGCTTTGCTCCGTTCATTCAGATGAGTTATTGTTCTTAAACACTGAATTCAAACTGTTAGCAGCATAAAAGTGTCCGGTTGTTCTGTGTTCGGTTGTCAGAAACAATACTACACCATGGAGTCAACTTCTATGGAGTTCAGAGCGTTACAGAGCAACAGGTGTTTTGGAGTAAAGAGTGACCGTGCTAACTGGAGACTCTCAGCTGAACATGTCAGTGATGATCAGCTAAGAGTCTCCAGTTAACAGGGTCACACTTTACACTGAAACACCAGCGCCGTCTGCAGCTTTGAGCTATCAAATGTATTGTTTTTATCAACCTCAGTTCACCAGGTAAGTAATAAGTCACATCACCTGATGAAAACTCTGAATCCAGGTTTTACTTTGTGTAGTTCATGAAAAAGTTGGTTTGGAGCCAAGGTTATGACCAATATGGACACTTAGGATCAATATGGTAATCAATAGTAAGAGGAAGTTTAAATAATGATTAAGAGAAACAGATTTCACAGTCACATTATAACTACAGTATATATCATATAACTCTTATCATATAACTATTCTAATCATTAATTCTAAAAAACCAAACCATCATTTGTCTGACGTATTTGGAGCAGTTCTCTGTCTGGACATAGTTTTGTGGCTCTTGATTGTCACCCAGGTCTCAGACTCAATGGTCTTTGTGAGTGTTTTTATTGGATGGTCTTAAACCCTCCAGAGGTATCAGTGACATTTTTGTACTCTTCAATACGTCTGTTTTGTGTTACCTGGTGTTTGTTCTTGCGGTCCAGCTGGCCCATCTTGCTGTTCATCAAGTCTTGGACTGTGTGGATCTCGGTCTTCATCTCCTCCTTGGTGGCCTCCAGCTGGTTCTCCAGTTTATTGATGAGAGGCTCACAACGGCAGCCATTCAGAGGAGCCTGCATGAACCAGACGCACACATCAGCAACCAAAAAAGACAAAATACAACCTCGATTCCAATGAAGTTGGGACGTTGTGTGAAACGTAAATAAAAACAGAATACAATGATTTGTAAATCCTGTTTAACCAATATTCAACTGAATACACGACAAAGACAAGATATTTATTGTTCAAACTGATAAACTTTGTTCCTTTTTATCCACTCATCCACAGTCTAAAAAAGCTAGGTCACTTTTTAGATGAATGCTCCAAAAACACCTGTTTGGAACATTCCACAGGTGACCAGGTTTATCGGGAACAGGTGAGTTGATTGGGTATAAAAGGAGCATCCTTGAAAGGCTCAGTCATTCACTAGCAAGGATGGAGCAAAGTTCACCACTTTGTGAACAACTGTGTGAGCAAATAGTCCAACAGTTTAAGAACAATGTTTCTCAACGTACTATTGTAAAGAATTGATGAATTTCATCATCCACAGTCCATAATATCATCAAAAGATTCAGAGAATCTGGAGAAATCTCTGCATGTAAGCAGCAAGGCTGAAAACCAACATTGAATGCCTGTGACCTTTGACCCCTCAGGCAGCACTGCATTAAAAACCAACATCATTGTGTAAAGGATATTACCACGTGGGCTCAGGAAGACTTCAGAAAACCATTGTCAGTTAACACAGTTCATCACTACATCTACAAGTGACAGTTCAAACTCTACCATGCAAAGACAAAGACATATATCAACAACACCCAGAAACACCGCCGGCTTCTCTGGACCCGAGCTCATCTGAGATGGACTGACACAAAGTGGAAAAGTCTGCTGTGGTCTGACGAGTCCACATTTCAAACTGTTTTTGTAAATCATGGACGTGGTGTCCTCCAGGCCAAAGAGAAAAAGAACAATCTGGATTGTTGTCAGGTCAAAGTCTCAAAGCCAGCATCTGTGATGGTATGGGGGTGTGTTAGTGCCCATGGCATGGCTAACTTGACCATCTGTGAAGGCTCCATTAATGCTGAAAGGTACATACAGGTTTTGGAGCAACATATGCTGCCATCCAAGCCACGTCTTTTTCAGGGACGTCCCTGCTTATTTCAGCAAGACAATGACAAGACACATTCTGCACCTGTTACAACAGTGTGGCTTTGTAGTAAAAGAGTGCAGGTACTACACTGGGCTGATGTAGTCCACACAGCTTATTGAGTGTTGTTAAAAGGAAAGGTGATGGAACACAGTGGAAACATGACCCTGTCCCAGCTTTTTAGGAACTTGTTGCAGCCAAATTCAAAATGAGGGAATATTTGCAAAAAAAAAAACAATAAAGTTTATCAGTTTGAACAATAAATATCTAAATATCTTTGTATCTTTGAGTATAGGTTAAACAGGATTTCATTGTGTTCCCTCAGGTCAGACCTTTCTTTTTATTTCTTTGTAAAGAATTCATCCACAGAGCTGGAGAGTGTGTTTGGAAAATGTTTCGTAGGATCTCAACAAGAGAAGAGCTCTTTTGTGTTTTTTGTTACTGAAGTTTCATCAAAAGTTTAGCCAGTAGATATGCACCTTTCTTCTCTTTTACAAATCAGATGGCCTCACAATACATTTCAGAGTTTACACACATTTTCAGGTGCATGCAGTAGAGTTCCCGACCGACATCATATTTTCTGGGCTGATGCCAATACCGATATCGGGGGGTTGAGAGAGAAAAAGGGTTGAAGTATGACTCAGTTTTCATAACCTTGTAAAAGCAGGGTGATTGAACTTTTGATCAGCAGCTAACAGCCTCTGAGTGCATCGATGTATAGAACTGTGCATGAAAGGAGAGCCAGCACAACCCAAACTGAGGAGAAACGATACCCTGACCCCAGTGACCCCCTCATCTGTGCACCACAGCTTTAAGACGCTTTGTATTTACAGCAGGAGGCATCTTAAATGTCAGAATGAACTGAACTGGCTTGGGAGGAGCATGGAGTAAGACATTTTGTCGAGACGCAGGAGTCGTTAATTAAACCTATTCCCCCTCCAACTCTCCTCCCTGCCTTATGGTCAATTTGACTCTGCATGTGACAAGAATTGACAAAATAAGCCTTACGCTTTGTTAAAGAGGGGGTATTGTGCTTTTTTTTAAAGTCTTAATTCTATTCCTTTGGGGCCCCCAAAGTGTCTTCACATGATTTACAGTAAAAAAAAAAAAAAAAAAAAAAAAAAAAATGGACTATGGACAGACCTTAGTGTTTGAGGCCCACCCCTCCAACGTGTCATGAACTGGTTAGGAGATCTTGTTCTATTTTTAGAATGGAGCATTTTGATTGGTCTGTAAAGATGATGGTGCGTTTGCAGACCTCACCTGCATGATCTTCCCGTCCTTGTTGCGGTACAGCGTGTACAGCTGATAGGCTTTGTAGCTGTGAGGAGGGACGCATGCCGCTCCTCTCAGTTTGTCTTTCCTCTTGTGGTGGTTTTCACTGTGCCGGGTGTCTTTACGGCGAAGGGGGTCAGACAAAGATGGCTGAAACATCAGCAGAACCTGAATTACCCATGTGTTCAGGGAAGCCATCAGGTGATCAGAGCCATAACTGGACACTGTTGGCGTCTCCACTTGGTTTTCATGTCAGGTGACCTCAGGAGCCTACCTTCTCTTTCTGCTTCCTGCTCTTCCCCCGCCTGGTGTTTGACTCGCTCACCTCTGCGTGCCTGCAGGCAGCCCGGTCGCTGCTCTGGGTGTCGTCTGCAGCAGATACGCTGTCCTGAAGGGAACAGGAAGTGGAAAGGTTAGTGAGAGCGGGAAATGTTTGGGCGCTTGGGTATTAAAAAATCTCAGAAATGTTGGACCAACAGTTGCTCCTCTGGCTGTGAGGAGAGCTGACCTCTGTCTTTAAGGAAGGAGCTCTCACCTTGCGAGGCAGCATCTCATCTCTGGGCACTGACTGAGCTCTGCCCTCAGCCTTCAGCTTATCCCTCCTCTTCCTCACACTCCGGCCACGCAGAAAACTCTGCACCTGAACACAGTCAAAAAGAAAGGAGAGTTCACAGAAACAATTCCATCAAACAGACAGCTTCTGATCACTCAGTTTGACTTTACTACAGCTCAGACATTTGGAGCAGAGCTCTTCATCAGTCTCCTTTCTTTGGTTTATATTTTCCATTCAGTTCTTTTCAGGCTCCGCCCCCCATGTGAGCATGTTTTGTGTTGGAATATTAATTCCTCACTGTGACGGATCGAGTAGTTGTGGTTCCATAAACTCATGTTTCTGTAGTTATGTGTGACCCTTTTTATCAACCTCATTATTTCAGATGTGTTATATTTATAACATATGGATCCATCAGTTAACAAATGTAGTTCAGTCCATCTGATGAAAATCTGAATCTCTGTACAGGATGTCATCGTGGACATCAAAAGGATTGCCTCTCTCCTCTACTGATCCACGGGCCAGCTTGGACAGGATCTTCTAAGAATGGGCAGGTTATTTTCCTCTTGGACAATAGCCTGCCCATTGGCCAGCTGATTGGTCAGGAGGTGTTGCTTTTCAACTTGTTGATCTCTCATCCTGGGCCCGTATTCACTAAACCTCTTAAAGCTAACAGTAGATTCTAACTTGCTGATTTAGGAGAAACTCTCTTAAATTATGGGTGAGTCAGTCCTGATTTTAACACTAAAAAAAAGCTCCTAAACCTGTGAGGAGTTAAAAGGAGCGAAGAGGACTCCTGAGTCACAGAGACCAGTTCAGAAAGAGTCTCAGCCTGGCTGCTGCTGGAAATCCACCTCATGATCAGGTGAACAGTTTGGTTTCCTCTGTCGTGGTTCTTCCAGAATCTCAGTCATTAAAAAGCTGCTCATCTGTAGATGTGCTGATCCTTTAACCAGATACAGCTGCTCACAGTTAGCTGAACACAGACTGGACCAGTCTGGGTTTAATGTTTGATCAGTAGTCTACATCAAAAGTCTGACCCACCAAAAAATATCAAGAAACTTTTAATTTTTTGGAACTGAGATGTTTATTAACCCTTTAAACAAAATCCACAAAAGACATTTCTGTATCATTTTGTTTATGATATATTATTTTGTATCACATTCAATAAATTGGGCCGTTTTGGCAACTTCTTCTATTAAGGTTTTTTAGTAAATATGCATTCATTCAATGCAAAAACTACTGATTTAAAAGATGGTGTGTGAATAATTTCCTGAAGAAAGCAAATTTGAAAACAGCCAAAAAACCACTTCAGCTGCTTGTAGCAAATTGATAATGCTCAAGGGGTAGAATGAATTCAAAAACAACAACAACAGGTTTTTAATGAAAATATTGATCATGTTGATGAGATAGAGGTCTTTAAACTCATGTATGAAATATGATACCTTTGGCATTAAAGGGTTAATATCTTTATTTAAATATGCCAACATGACACCTTTCTCTAAACTGAATGATTTCTGTGTAGAAAGTCCTCACAAAGACACATTCCCTTTCAGCCAATCACTGTAGGCATAGTAAGTCATGTGGTTCCTGAAACATGACATCATCCATAGCAACAGGGGTCAGCTCCGCCCTTTTCTTTGAGCTCAAGAGTTCTCTGAATTCCTTGGTAAGAGTCAGTCTGAGCAGCGCTGTGAAAAGGTTTGAAGAGAAAACTCTGAGTGAGGAACTTTCAGTGTCAATTAGGAGTCCTCAAGAGGGAAGATACAATGCTCTGTGAATACGGGCCCTGATCTTAACCTGCTCCAGAGCAGGTTAGCCATTGAGCATCAGTTACCATGGTGATTTATCCCGCTAAGAAGTGAACCAGCTTCTTAGGATGGAAAATCCAGGGTTAACCCTGAAGTTACCTTGCTAAGAGAAAATCCAGCTGTGCTGTGTTACCTGGGGAGCTTTGGTGAGGAGAAGAGCAACATCTGGGTTGTTGTGCTCTCTGGCCTGGTCCAAAGCTGTCTGACCCGCCTGCAGAAACAAACACACATGTTGAAGTCGAACAAATTATCTTATGGTGATAAAAAGAAATATGTCTGTATGGATCCAAATCTGTGACTTGGCCAAGATTTGATGACTACTTTTAAAATTACGAGCACAAAACCGATGAGACTTTTCTGTCAGCTGGTTTAAGCACTGTCAGGGTGGTTAATACACAAAGCAAACATCTTGTGTCAATAACTTCTTCATGTTTTTCCTCCAGTAGTCACACAGCTCTGTGGGATGCTGCTTTTTTCAGAGTGCAGGAGACTCGGGGTCAGTGTGGAGTCGGTAACACAACAGAAACATGTCTGACAGGAATATGAGGAAACGCAGCGCGAGCACAAACACAAACACGTCTTCCTCTAATGATGCATGAGGAGTCTGCAGACACTCACGTTGTTGCAGATGCGGCTGTCTGCTCCGGCCTCCAGCAGCAGACGGGCCGTCTTCTTATGATTCAGAGCAGCTGCTACATGGAGCGGGGTATCTCCAGCCTGCACACACACACACACACGTACACACACACACACACACACACACACACACACACACACACACACACACACACACACACACACACACACACACACACACACACACACACACACACACACACAGAACAAGACATTGTGGCTCTACATTAAAAATAAAGGGCCTAAATTATTAACTTTGCCAACTGTAAATTATTCTCTTAAATATTCTAAAATCCTACAATCTACAAAATCTGAGCTACAGATGTTTTAATTCAGCAAACAAAAAATTATTCAAAAGAAAATGATGCAAACATTGGATGCATAAGCAAAAATATTTTCTTCCTAACCCAGCAGTCACTCACCAGGTTCTTCTCGGACACGGAGCAGAAGGCTCCCAGCAGGATGCGGATCATCGGGACGTGGTTGTAACGAGCAGCCACATGGAGACAGGAATCCCCAACCTGAAACAAAAACACACTTTACATCAATCTCATGTCAAAATTACAGAAGGGGATAGGGCCACTGGGAAAAAAATATTATGTAGAATAATTTTATTTTTATTATTATTATTCTGGAAAAAAATGTCAGGTTTCAGAGTTCTAACTTTTTTCTAAGAATAATAATAATAATAATAAAAAAAATCATCATTATTATTTTTTTCAGTGTCCCTAATCCTCTTCCATACAAAATGAAGCTTATCATGGTGATAAAAAAGTGTGCCAGAGCAGGAAAAATGAAAGCACTTAACAGAGGATCACTAATTACCTCTGAAACCTCCCTGTTTATGACCACATACACACCCTCTGCCTCAAGGGAGTCCAAACGTTTTCTTAAGAGGACCACAGTTGATTTGGTGAAAATAACTAAGAACCAGCAGCTCTTACTGACATATTTATTAACCTTCAAAGTAAGAAACGAATGCTCCCTGTTTGAACTTTCTTTGAGTGATTTCTTTAAAAATCAGTCTCTAAGTGTCTCAAACCTCCTCGTTCCATCATCACAGACTGATGAAATCAAAGCTCACTTGTCCCTCAGGTGTCTCACCTGTCCCTCAGATGTTCACCTGTCCCTCAGATGTTCACCTGTCCCTCAGGTGTCTCACCTGTCCCTCAGATGTTCACCTGTCCCTCGGGTGTCTCATCTGTCCCTCAGGTGTCTCATCTGTCCCTCAGGTGTCTCATCTGTCCCTCAGGTGTCTCATCTGTCCCTCAAGCGTCTCACCTGTCCCTCAGGTGTCTCATCTGTCCCTCAAGCGTCTCACCTGTCCCTCAGGTGTCTCATCTGTCCCTCAGGTGTCTCACCTGTCCCTCAGGTGTCTCACCTGTCCCTCAGGTGTCTCTTCATTCTAGATGATACGTGGTCAGTTCTCTGCAGTGTTACCTGCTGTGTAAACATCATCAAACTCTGCTTCTGACCAAGGAACATGTTCTCCATTAGGGGGCGATATGGAGGAAACATGTCAGCATGTTTTTATGGCAGGATCAGGATCTGGATTTGATCAGGATCTGGATTTGATCAGGATCTGGATTTGATCAGGATCTGGATTTGATCAGGATCTGGTTTTGATCAGGATCTGGATTTGATCAGGATCTGGATTTGATCAGGATCTGGATTTGATCAGGATCTGGATTTGATCAGGATCTGGTTTTGATCAGGATCTGGATTTGATCAGGACTGGTTTTCATATTCAGACTATTTTCACCTGCAAACAACATTTTCAGACTCAAATATCCTGCATTATGAACTACTTTCTGCATCATTTCCTAACTTAAATCTGGTCTTGTGTAAATGTAGTTTAGTGAGACCTTACCGCATGGACTTTGGACTCTGTTTTTCATGAGGCACATAAAGGAAAGTGGAAGTGTACATTTCCTAAAACATTTCCAAACAGATTCATTTTGCATTTAAATGCAAGACTGAAGGTTTCTGTTCTGCCCTGAACACTCAGGTGAATGCATCAATAATAGAAGAGATGAAGTGAGCTGAGTTTGTTTCTTTAATGTCAACTTTTGACCGACTGAAAGTCTTTTTTTAATCTTTCTCTTACATGATGTGGGTTTTAGTCCCCCTTCTTCAAAGTTAAGGATTAAAAATGAAAGACTCCTCAGTGATTTCCAGCTATCAGCACTCAGGCTGCAGACCAACCACAATGACAACAAGCTCCTTCTGTTTGTGTTTTCTGAGTTTCCCCGAGAGGCTGCAGATGAGCTTTGAAGTGCCAATGTACCGTAAGTGTTTCATAATTAAGAGAGAACGGTGTCATGTTTACAGCACCATGGAAGGAGTGAGGAGCAGAGAGCAGGAAGACATCCTGAATTATATCACAGAAATGTGAGAACAACAAGAAGAAAAGATTTGGTTTCCTATCCTCTGCTTCATCTGACAGAACAAAAAAAAAAAATGGTGTGTGTGAGGCTTCATCTAAAATACTGTTAAGAGTTAAAGCTGCTGTGAGAAACTTTTCTTTCATGGTGTCAAGTGTTGTGTTAAATGTCTGTATCAAATATGATACTCTAGGTATTTAACTTCCTTTTTTCCTGAACATTCATGAAATCGTTCTGTGACATAATCTACCTATCAACACAGTACACATTCAGAAAGGAGTCAGTGAAGGGTGATGCAAAAAGGAACAAATTCAGGTGGAAAAAAATGAATATCAAGTAATTAAAAATAATGTAGCATTATTTTTTTGTGTATTTGTTAAAAGAGCAGATCACTTAACATCTCAATTCCCAAAAATTAGAATTAAAGCTAGCAGAGCTAGCACCAGCAGCCTTCAGTCCTCATGCTCGTGCAGGTCAGGAATGGGCAATTCAAGGAAGAACATCACCATACAGTGCCTTAATGTTTGAGTCCTCATGTTATTTGGAAAGTTATTTGCTATTAAACGGCAAAAAGAAAACCATTTTCAGAGGCCCTAAAATCACTGCCTGGCTTTTATATAACATGGAAGTACAAAAACCATTAAAAATAACTTTAAGATGAGTCGCATGAACTACTGGATTCATTATTATTATTATTATTATTATTATTATTATTATTATTATTATTATTATTATTATTATTATTATTATTATTATTATTATTATTAACAATAATAATAATACATGGTTATAAAACCATTTGATTGCTACAGTTGAGTGCTTATTTCATTTTAACCAGACAGCCTATAAATAACTTGATCTCCATTTACTAAATTAACATACTGACAAAGCACACCACACTATGAGACATGAAACATCATCTGAGACTGTTTAAATCCAGGTAGTAGAGCTTTATTATATCTTTATATTATTATTAACCCAAGCTACAGCTCTGGCCAGCAGTTTGTGGCTGTGCTACAGCTACGACACAACATCTGATCGACACATCAGGCCTGAAATAATCAAAAATGTACATAGTTTGTTCACAAACGTGGTTATTGGGGGCATTCGTCAGCATTTGGCTGTCAGGGGATAGCTGATAGGTTGTGTGACAGCTGAATAGTCGGTATGCACGTGACGCCACAGCAAGCCAAAATCACTGCGGTTACACTCACTGAGTGGCAGCGTTGGCTTAAATACTGTCTTAGCTTGAGAGCAATATCAAAACATGGGGAAGAGCTGTTGTGCGACTGATTGTATGAATGGGTTTGAAAAGCCGTCGGAGCCTCTTTCTACAGGCTACTGAAAGCCAAAGAAAAAGGAGAAACAGATGGATCGCTGTGATTCGCAGAAACAACTGGAGTCCATGCAACGAAACCTGGATTTGGGTTCTCATTTTGCTTCAGTTAATGCTAATTTATGCTGTATGTTTAGGTAAAATCATACCTTAAATTACATACAGTTTTGGCTAATGTTTCTTCTCAGTAAAGCTCTTAATGTTAGCATCTTTCATTTAGCTATATTTTTCATCTTGGAAACATTTTTGTCTTCATTTGTGTGATTATGAAACTTGTGCTCCACAAAGCAGTTGTAGCTGGCCTGTATAAAGTATTAGATATTAACTACACTTAAATATCAAAAGTAAAAGTAGATAATGCATATATTCACTTAGGACAGTTTCCTGTATACTGTAAATTGAATTGTATCAGCTGGTTGTCTGCTATGATAACCTCTATCAGTGAAGTTGCAGCCATGGTGAAAGAAACATGACGGCATCTGAGAATCTCACTTTAATCTCACATCAACTCATTATGTCATAAAAATATGAATAATGTAGAGTTAATGGAAGGCTGAGGGACACAGCAGCACACAGGAGGGAGCTGCTGTTTACATTATTCACTCATCATCCTCACTGGTCCTTGTTCTTAGTCAGGTATTAATAACATGAGGAGGATGAACGCAGTAAAACAAAACTTTAACTGTCAGACCTCAGTAAAGGTGAGTGACCTGAAATGACACAGCACCAATGGTGAGAGTGTCTCTGAAGCCTTCATCTCTGATGAATTATACAGTCAGGTTACAAGTACAGGGACGTCATCAGGAGTGGTGTGATTTGGCCAGATGGTGGGAAGAGCACACCTCCCCTCTCTTTTATGTGCATCCATGAAAAGCCAAGGCAGGCAGAGCAGCAGCAAATAGAGGTACAGAACAGAGCAAGCATCAGTGACAATATGTATGACACTGGTAAAATGAGACACAGCAGAAAAGGAGGAGCAAGAGTAAAGGCAGGCTGTGAAGGTGACACAGGAAGAGGAATCAGACAGAAGGAGGTTCGACCAACTATGTTTTTAGTCTGAGGTTACAGCTCCTCCAGCCTGTCTCACTGCTGCCAGCTGAAACACTGTACTCCAGCTAATCCTAAACTTATTTTTACTACTCATTCATTCTGAAGGGCACAGGTTTTAAAGTGTCAGAATAACCCTGTAACCACCATCCAGCTTAATCCCATAATTACAATGGGGATGAGAACCAGTCGATCCTGTACCTCATCATTCATGTGTTCTGGCAGCTGTGTCTGTTTTATTTTCCTCCTGTTCAGACAGATTTCTTTCTGTCCTGTATCAGGTGTGTATTTTAGTATCTTAGCCTGTGACCTGTTTGCAATATGAGATAAGATGAAAGATTTCATTACATGTTTAGGCTGAAATTCACAGACGCTCTGTGCACCGTGCACCAAACTCTTGCAGCAGCAGCAGCAGCAGCAGCGAGTTTAGCTCTTCTGCAGACTTACGTGGTTCTTGCTGTCAGGTCTGGAGCCTCCCAGGAGCAGAACTTTGGAACTCTGAGCATGGCCGTTCTGACACGCCAGGTGCAGGGCGGTGTTTCCTGCCTGGAAAGAGGACGAGAGAATCCAAGTCATCGACTAGAAGTTACCAGAATTATACTGTGGACTGTATAACACAGGCAAGGTCTCTCTTCCATCACTCAGAAATATGGAGCATGAGATACAGGAGCGGGTCTTTAGCCACATCGCTAACAGCATCTGAGCGCCTGACTGTCAGTTACTGAGTGTTGTAGTCGAGACACCACAGCTCAAGTCCTCTATGTTTAAGTCAGAGTCACCAAAGAAAAAAATAAAAATCAGTCGAGTCCTCTTCACCTGAGTTCAAGTCCAGGTCGAGTCCACAGTACCCAGAGCCAGGAAAGCCTCCAGAGCCGCCATGGTCCAATAAATAGAAGTCATAGTTCCCATAGCCAAGACCAGAGGAAATAATGCAAGTTTGACAAAACAATCCATATAAAGACTCAGTTTAGCTGAGTGTTGAACACAGCTCTGATCGAAAGGTTTTCATTCATAGCTGCAACTTTCTGAATTAAAATTATGAAATATAAATCTGAAGTGGCTCCAAAAATCTTGGAGGTGGATCTCACACTTTTTTCTTTAATAGGGTATAAACTCTTTTTTTTTTACTTAGTTACAGACTTTCTGTGCTCTTTGTTTCTTAAATAAACACTGAATAAATGCTATGAGAATAGAGAGAGAATGGCAAATGGACCAGTACTTATATAGCGCCTTTCTCGTTCTTCTGACCACTAGTCTTGTTCACCCATCCACACCACGTTCTATGATATAACCATCAGTTTGATCTAACACATTCATACTCATTCTCACACCACTGCACAACAGTGGGAGCAATTTGGGGTTCAGTGTCTTGCTCAAGGACACTTCGACACGTGACTGCAGGAGCAGGGAATCAAACCCTCGACCTTCCGATTGAGAGACGACAACTCTACCACTGATCCACAGTCGCCCACAATAAGTAAACACAGCCTGTTGCCTGTCCTGTGGTCTAAAGAACTGTACCTGTGAACTCACCTTGTTTTTGGCGTGAACATTTGCTCCGGCCTTCACCAACAGTTTGACGGACTGACTGAATCCATGCCATGACACCTCGTGGAGAGCCGTGTTTCCGTCCTGAGAAAACAACAAAAATGAACAAAGATGGGATGACGCCCTCGTATTTATACTGGCAGTAATCATTTCCCTGAGCCGAGCAGCTGTGTGTTTTTGATACTCTGTTCTCTTATTGTTTGTTAATAGAGCCCCTCAATGAGCATGCACACACACACTTACACACACACTTACACACACACAGAGCCAGCTATGAAGGAGGTTTGTTGTACAGGGCTTTATTGAATCACACCTGGTTTTACTGGATTTTTGCTTTAAATCACACAGAATGAACCCAAACAAATGAGTAATGCACTTTGTTTCAGCACATAAAGACGTTCAGTGGAGGGAAAGTGTTGTTCCTGTTTAATCTCTGGTCTGTAGGTCATTCCTCCTCTGACTGTGAGCACTCTGAGGATAAGCAGATTACAGGCACATGCAGGATGTTTAAAGGCAGTTATCATGAAGCTTTAAATTCCTCTCATTCCTGTTTATGCGCTCATGTGTGTGTGTGTGTGTGTGTGTGTGTTTGTATATACGAGTGTGTTTCTGTGCACTGATCTGCACCTTGTCCTGGCGGTCCAGTGCACAGCCTTCCTGGATGAGGGAGCTGATGATGTCACTGTTTCCCACCACAGCAGCCCGGTGCAGCGCCGTCTGCTCGCCCTGAAAACACACACACACACACACACACACACACACACACACACACACACACACACACACACACACACACACACACACACACACACACACACACACACACACACAACTCTGAGGATGTGTAAACCCCTCAGGACTCCCTGCTGACAGTGGTCTTCACCAGGATGGGCTCAAGTAGAACGTGAGAGACAGCTGGAGCCTAAACAACGATCATCATCTCTCCACCTTATTCTCAGGTCACAGTAGATTATGGATGGGATTATGGGAATGGCAGAGGCAATGGTAGTTGTTTAAAGAGGAGTTTACCTCAAATTTAGCAAATATTGATAAAAAATATAAATATTGTAAGAGTGCCCTCTTGAAGGCCCCAACAAGTGCTACAGTGCCTGCTTAGGAGCCAAAACGCACGCTGAAGATCTTGGAAGCAATAACACGTGTTAATGATCGAGTGCTTAATGTGGCTGTTTGGCAGATAAAATGTGTACTAAAATGGCCTCTTGGGAGCCAAAATGCATGCAAAAGTGCAATTATGGGAGCAAAAAAAATGGGCACTAAATGCAAACTTTAGGATTTAAAATGCAGCCTAAAGTGCCTTTTTATTTCTATTTTGCCCCTGCCCTTCAAAAAGTCTGTGCACCCCACTAAATATGTTAACAGATTAGACTTTTGCTGCAGTTCATCTGTATGTGAGATCAACAAATATGTTAAAAAAGGCCTGTGAGGGGATAGTTTCGTTCTCTGAAGTCAGACTCACTGGCTACCAGTCTATAAAACAAGCTTTTTTTATGGGCCTTGATGTTTGAGGGCCCTGCCTGTGACCTGAATGTCAAAGCAGAGATTCACTGTTGACTCACTGAGGACTGTCCTGGAGCACTGCACCTATCAGATCATAGTAGTTTCACCATCACAGTGTCCTCCTGCTCTCTGCTGCTCCCCCATTTAAAAATAACACCACTGCACCTTAAGGTGCCACAATGCACTTTAGGAACCCCCCCCCCAACAAACGGCTCAGCTGATAAGTCAAAGTTAATCTGCAATTGGTGTCGAACAGACGACAGTTTGATCCGTCACCAATAAGCTCAGCATTCAGATGCAGCTAATCAGAGTGATTTTCATATTTCAACAAATAAGAAATGAACACTGTTCTGGATTTCATTTTCTGCAGTGTGTGACACGTGCTGAATGTGTGTTAACTGACTGCAGGTCATATTTAACTCTGCTGTGAGAGAAATGGAAAATGCAAATGCGTCACATTAATCTAGAATCACTGGCCATCAGAGGGTGATGAAAAATGTTTTTTAATCGAAAAATAACAGAATTTAAAAAAAATGCACTGAAATATTAAATTCAGAGATTTGTCAACATTTAAGAAATAAAGTTAAGAGTCTTACATAAAGTTAGACTTTTTGTCAGGTTATTATCAGAAAGCACACCGTCCCTCCCCCTGCTGTAAAAAGTTAAACACACACCCCGACAGTGAGGATGTTAATGTGGCCTCCATGAAACAGTGAGAGGAACCACAGCCAGTCCTCAAACAGCTGCGTGAGCTCTTTGGAGTCTGTTGTGGTTTGTTGAAGCAGATGAAAGCAGTGAGTGACAGTCCCAGGAAAAGCTCCCGCCCACATTAATGCACACAGAGCGGATTAATGATGAGTGACAGCAGGTCAGGTCTGTGGAGGAGGAAGAGGAAGAAGAGGAGGGAGGAGAGGGGAAGCCAGATAAGATGTGAGCCCAGCACAGCAGCAGTGGAGGGGGGAGTTTGTTCAGGGGAGGGGGGGACAGGAGCAGATTTGGCTAACCTCCTTTCCTCTCCCTGATCCTCCGGGCTCTTCCCCATCCCTCTTCCACTGTCTTCTCCCCTCTTCCTCCTCTTCCTCCTTTTCTTCCTCCTTTAGTTTGCACTTCCTGCCCTCTGCAGTCCTGGAGGATGTACTGCAGCGCTCTGAGGAGCTCATCGACCACAGAGAGGGTATTTGGCAATGCCCGAGATCTGGGTTATCACTGTCTGTGGGGGGCTTGCATCCTGAAGGCAAACCCACAAGAGGGCAGTCCAAAGAGTCCCACTCCAGACCACTGGAGGTCATTAGACCACAGTTGGCTTTGGTTCAATAAAAAAGGGAAAAAAATGTTGCACTTAAGCAAGAAAAAGACGAGCTCTCCTCTGGGGACTGCTGATGAGGACTGAGGCTGGAGCTGGAAGAGGATAAAAGTGGAAACAGCAGCTGAGAGTCAGACGGATGTACTCACATCGTCTTGGATGTCCAAGTCACAGCCGGCTTTGAGCAGGATGCGCACGACCTCAGTGTGGCCTTTGTAGGCGGCCAGGTGCAGCGGGCCTCTGCCATACTGTGGAGACAAGGAGCACAACACTGAGAGAGCGAAGCAGCTTTAGAGACGGACCACTGTCAAACCTTCAGGCTAGACTTTATCACCAGGAGGGTGATCCAGACCCCAGTACTCTAAGCCAGGCTCTCAACATGTTTAAAGCTCTGCTTGTTTGTCTTGGTGTGTTTGTGGTTTCTGGTCTTTCTGCGGCCATCCTCAAGTGGACACCCTGGGAACTGCATTTTTTAGCACATTTGCATGGGCATAAAATAACCCAGAAACTTAATAACTGTGACCACAGTTGAAGAAAGCATAATTAAACATGCAAACAAAAGGACAGAAAGAGAAAGAGACACAACTTAAAGACAGGTTAAAGAAAACAATGTTAAAATGAGGTATGAAACAATAGAACCCACCGCTGTCGTCCCACACTCAGAATCACAGCCCACTGACTCGGACGTCTCTGCAGAGTAAGAAACACAGCTCATCACTGGAGCACGACTGGAGACAATCTGCTGCAGACTGCTCTGCGTCTCAGTAATGAGACGTCAGAAAACAAACAAATCCTTAATCCACGGTTTAAGAGACAAGCGCACAATGAGCACAGCTGTTCATGTGTGCTGAGCGCAGGATAAACTCTGCATCCTGCCAATATAAGGATCTGTGCAGAGGAAAGGTTACTTAACCGTCAGGAGGGATCACAAACATCCACCACGTACTTCAGCTCATATCTGCTCATACAGATGTTAGAGGAGTTTTCCCCCCATCAGAGAGCTCCTGCTCAGAGTGTCTGTGCTGATACCAGCAGGATAACCAAACCTGACTTCACAGGGAGCATCCGGTCGTTTATCCTCCAATAAAAATCCTTATCAACTACTGGATCAGCACAGATCAGTGTTGATATAGAGTCACAATAGCCTGAGTCTGAGTCAAGTCTGAGTCAAGTCCTAAGAAAAATCAGAGTCAAGTCCTCTTTACCTGGATTCAAGTCCAGGTCCATTCCTCAGTACCTTAGCCCAAGTCCTGGAGAAGTCCCCAAAGCAGGACACAAGAAACTCATTTAGTGAAACTTTAAGTATCAAACTTTTAGTATTATGATGAATAAAACCAAGATTGAGTTCAGGATATGAAATTCTGCTGTTTGACCACAAATTATTGTCTGTGTAAACCTGGACTGACCGTTCTGATGTGCAAAAAAACCTTCAATTAACTAACAATAGTGTCTGTTGATCTGAATTTTACAGTGTGACAGTTCAGTCAAGAGTCCCTACTACAAACCTTGGCTTGATTAGACTGTAAGTATGATGCATACAGAAGAGATATGAGCACACTCTGTGGAGTGGACAGTCAGGGAAAATAATGTCACAACCACCACAAGAAACACAGGGGAAAAAAAAGCTTTTTAAAGTGCTTCCAGGGCATCTCTGTGAAGCACATCATCACAATTCCCATCTATGTTAAGAAAAGCACAGAGTTTACGAACACAAACAAAGATACAGATCTGGACAGAGATGTTGTTTCTAAATAAAATCAACCTTAAAATATGGGATCTTTATTATATTTGATGCTCTTTTCCATGCCAAAAAATTCCATTTTGTGGAAATTCTCTCTGTCAGCTGACGGGAAACGTTGGAGTAATATTCTCTGAGAGGATGAAGTTTAATGTTTAATGTTTCGATTCAGGTGATATTTGGGTTTATTTACAGGTGCAGCATGTGTGTTCCTGCACACAACCACAAGCTGTGCTACACTTCAGGGATTGTGTTGTATGAGGAGGCTGCTGCTTTGTTTGGGTGAGGCTCAGCCTGCGTTTATGTGCTCCTCAGATCGAGTTTCACTGGGACTGACTTGGAGGGAGGCCACGAGCCCGGTTCAGGTAAACAGCAGGTCTCAGACCATCACCCTGCTGTCCCCCCACTGAGACAGGAGTGTGTGCAGATCTCCAGTGGCAGTCAGTATGTTGGGTTTACAGCTCACTGACCTGATGACCTGTGTTTTTTAAATGCTCCAGTGATACATGGTGGGTCTAAAAGTCTGGATGCTGTGTAATGTTAGAAAAACACTAAATTATAACTACATTTTTTATTCTCTATGAAAGTTTTGTGCTTATTTTAAGTTTATTTCCAGCATCATGTTTCTCAACAGTTTTGAGAGGGAGTTTTGTGTCATGTGACATCTCCCCACTTCAGAGGATAATGATCAACAGGTTTGTGACACACCTGGGCATAAAAGTACACTTCAGAGAGGCTGAGAAGGAACTACTGGAGGAGGGTCATCACTCTGTGAGAGACTGTGTGAGCAAATAGTCCAACAGTTTGAGAACACAGGTCCTCAGTGTTAAATGAAAAAGAAGTAATGAAGTTCATCATCTACATGACATAATATCATTAAGATTTTGTTTTTCACCAATTCACCACCCATGTCAAAACCAACTTTTTGGATTTTTTTTTTTTTGCCGGTATGGCAATGTGGTTAGGTTGAGCCCTTGTCTGGTTGGCTCTGGTTTAAGTCCAACCTATGAACCCTTTGCCCTCCCTCACTCTAGACTATCACCCTGTTTGCTGCTTCTATCCACTGTCCTCTCTTAACAAAGTCTTAAAAAAGTCCCTCAGATTTCATTTAGGATGAAAATCAATCATTCCCCTTTTCAGTCCTCTAAATTTCAACTCTGGACATCAGTTTTCTTGAGTCTTCAGGTTTGTTACATGTTTTTATACTATGTATATTAAAACAGTGGTTTTCAAAGTGGGGGCCGCCAGGGGGTGCTAGGGGGGCCTCAGAAAATTGGAGGAAAGGGTAAAAAATATAACCATTATATACCATATATAACCATTATTCCTGAATGTACAACATGTAAACTGCATAATCATCACATTCTCAAGTCTCCAACTATACTTAACCGCACGTCGTGTGACACTTCCAACTTGGGCATGACAAAGTCATCATCTGTGTCAACTGGCAGTTTGTACCTGTTATCAAGCTGCTAACTAGCAAATAACTAAAAAATATTGACTGGAAAAAGATTGAAGTAGCAGTCCAACAGGAAGGATTCTGCTGCAAAAAAACCTAGGAACCCATGGCCAACTAAAATTTGAAAATATGTGGTGGCATACATTAAGTATAGCTTAATAGCCATATAGAAAAATGGCCATGATGGCCCGAAATGGGTCCTATGTCTGGAGTCGCTCTCAAACAAGTGTTTAAAATCTTCAAAACGTCAGCGTCACTTAATACAAAAACACCCGACAGAGGCTGAAAAAACGGTCGACTTCTTTAGATGTAAAGACGAGCATTTGGTCAGGCAATCTGTTGCATTCACATAGCAAGCTACCTTGCCCACGCGGCCCTGAAAGCATAATTTTTAGCCTCATACCATGTACCAAAAAAAAAAAAAAAAATCTTGGTTTGCAAGAGGTCCCCCCAGCCAGAAGCTCATGCTGTTTGGTGGGCCTTGGCATGGTAAAGTTTGGGAACCCCTGTATTAAAATATGACTATAATTTTTCCCTGATACCATTTTAGGGTTGAGAAAGATATAACAAACAAAAACAAGAAAACGTTTGTGTTTGTCTGCATGCAAATATTGGTAAGCTAATCTTTTTGAGTGAGACACCAGCAAAATTGTCTGAACACAAATTCTTTGACTCAAATAAAAAGAAAGTGTGTCCAGATTGTAATAGTTCAAGTGGTCTGACCTCTGACCACTCTCCACTTCTTCTACTCCACAGTTTATTTTCAGCTTAATCTCACCCCTCTCTTAACCCCTCCTGCCTCCTTTTCTTTACATCGGATCATAATCTCAGCCACAGTTCATTCATCTTCTTAGCCTTGAGAAAAATATTCCCACATTTCTTTTTCTGAGCGGAGGAATGTTTGATATGAAACTCTGCCCTCTTTCATCCAGGATTAAGCTTCCGCACTGGCTCCCTGCCAAAACCCCAAACACAGCCGCTCCACACTGAGCAACCAGAGAGAGAGAGAGAGAGAGAGAGAGAGAGAGAGAGAGAGAGAGAGAGAGAGAGAGAGAAAGCACCCCCCCCCACACACACACACACACAGATGTAGTGTTGTTGTAGCTGTGACAATTTGACGCCATGTGTTCATGTTTTCATGGAAAATTGGTTTGCAGAGCCAGAACAGAATACGCAGAGCACATGATACAAAAACATCAGATTAAACAGAGCTCAGCAGGAGTTCCATGTTTTCTCTTTTCAGTTTTTGTTTCTTAAAAAAGAAACATAATTAAACAAAATATTTCAAACTTTTGCATGCATAAAGAATATGTGTAAAGAATATGCGACATCTAATCACACACAGACACTGTTTATTTTTCAATCTTTTAAAAAACTAAACTGAACAATGCAAACAAATTTAAAGAGGAGGTATTGTGCTGTTTTTTTTTTCCAGTTTTTATGTCCCTCTGGTGCTTCCGTAGTATCTTTACATGATTTAAAACCCTTATGTAAGCCCCTGTCTGAAACATTTTGTCTAAGCTGCTGTCTCTTTAAGACTCCCTTCTTCACAAACCCCCTTCACTCTGATTGGCCTGACTTCTAGGGGCAGACCTTGGTATTTGAGATCCACCCCTTCAATGTGTCATCAAATAAGGAGATGCTTATGCAATGACCTCATCATTTCAGCAAGTCTCATCAAGAGCTTGTGCTTTTCTTTAGAACAGAATGTTTTGATCAGTTTCATGATGAAGTCTATGAAATATCTGAAAATTAAAAAAAAATATCTCTGAGTAGCTTGGAGGCAGAGGTTTAATTCTGGGATGAAATTTCATCCTAACATTGAAAGAAAGAGAAAGAGCAACCAAAGTGGGACTCCTGAAAAGTGTAAATAGTCTTTATCCTTCATCTACGAAAGCCTGCAGACATCTGATTGGCCAACACTGCTCTGACCACAAAAGGAAACCCGAACACTTCCTGTTTCAAAATCTGTGTCTGCGTATGAAGCTTCTAGAAATGAATGTTGATCTGTCTCCGGAGAGCAGAGTGACACGTGAGTGAAGTTTATGGCCGCCTGTATAATTACCTCTGAACATCTGACATCACAGTCTTTGTTCAGGATGAGCGCGGGGCTGAACGGGCACACAGGAGAGTTACATCACATCCTGAGCTCTGATGGATGACCTCAGGGTCAACCTGAGCCAGTTTCAGGAGCGGCGAGAGTAGAGATGGTGTAGAGATGAAAGAATAACCGAGGACCTCAGGGGAGTGTGTGTGTGTGTGTGTGTGTGTGTGTGTGTGTGTGTGTGTATCACTGAGATCCATCTGCTCATGCAGCAGCTCAGCTGTGGTATTGTTTTTGTTTAGTTTGAACATTTTTATCTTTATCGCAGAGAGAGAGAGAGAGAGGGAGGGAAGGATACAGGGACTGAGAGAGAGAGAGAGAGCACCTGGATGGGGCTCAGACTCAGGCTGCTGCTGCTTTCAGGATTCAGCTTCGCAAATTTAAATGTGTTTTAAAGGGACATTATGCATTTTAAAGTTAACACATTCTGGGTTACAGGTGGTTAACATAGACACAAGTTTATGAATCGCTCTCTTGTTTTCTTTATTAAATCATGAAGTTCTGTTATTTTCTTCTCTTTTTTCACACATCTGGTGCTATAAAACTGCCTCTTAAGATGATCCTCTCTTTCTCACAAACTGTTGGAGGGTCTAGGGAAGGTTCAACATTGTTTTAAATGTTAATAAAAACAGAATACAATGATGATTTGTAAATCCTGTTTAACCTATATTCAACTGAATAAACTACAAAGACAAGATATTTATTGTTCAAACTGATAAACTTTGCTTTCTTTTCTGCAAATATTCCCTCATTTTGAATTTGATGTCTGCAACATGTTCCTAAAAAGCTGGGACAGGGTCAACAAAAGACTGGGAAAGCTCCAAAAACACCTGTTTGGAACATTCCACAGGTGAACAGGTTCATTGGAAACAGGTGAGTGTCATGATTGGGTATAAAAGGAGCATCTCTGAAAGGCTCAGTCGAACAATTCAAGATCGGCCAGTCGGATTTGGGGCCACGAGGGCCGGTGTCCAGTCATAACATGGGGTTGAAGTACATCACAGAAGCTGCTAACTTTCTCCCTGGGCCGTCTGCACTGACAATTTTTTTCTCTCATATGCAGCCGAATGTAACCTTGACCCCTTCCTCCATCATCTCCTCTGACATGTTCTGCAAACCAGCAAGCCAAGTCAGACTTCAGGGGGGCCTTATAAATACTGATTATATGTCAGCAGAGGTGCAAAGATCCCGGGGTGTCAACAGTTTCTGACAATTCATGGCACTGCTGACAAACTTCCTGGTACTCAACCATGATCTCCCAGGTTTACAGGACTGATAATCCTGCTGGTTTTCCACACAGTACTGAGATCCATACACTGTGATGAAGACCAGCAGACTAGCTGACACATTAGCTGTCTTCTTCTTCCTCTATCCTGGTGTACGGCAGGTGGTGCCCAGTGAAAAGATGCGTTATCGCCCTCTACTGGAACCAGCTAGTTTGACAGTATAACCACTATTAGTTAGTTCATTTTTCACCAGATATCAGGCAGCAGCCCTTCTTATTAATGAACTTTTCTTATTAAGTTAATTTAACACTTTTAGAATGACTTAAAATAAATAAATAAAGATTTATCATTTTAAACATTCACACTAATACAAGAGAAGAGAACTATCCATACATACATAAAAACATCTTGTTGTGTCCTCTCTCTCTCTCTCTCTCTCTCTCTCTCTCTCACACACAGACACACACACACACATAAAGGAGAGCATACTGAAGCCTGGAGCAACTTGTGAGTCTAATAAAACCCTTCACACGCTGGCTGTGAATTATCCTCTCTGAATGTAGGGCAGCTGCCTTTACTCTCATTAAGTGTTCACACACGGTGAGGACGTGTTAGCCGCTCTGTTAGCGCTGCTGCTAACACCTTCATGCTCTGTTTTGTGTCTAATTGTTTTAGAGCTACAGATGAGCTCGCTGACAGAGAGCTGATGGATTAATAGATTCATGTCACGATACATGGAAACACATCTGATGTCTTTCTCACAAGCAGAACATTGAGGTCAAAGGTCAGGGACAAAACAAGGACGATGACCTGAAGGCCTGTTTCACTGCTGCAGGCTGAAACATCCTGCCTCAGGGCAGCCACTCATTTGAGAAAATAACTCCTCTTCTTTTCAGTTTTCCTCTTGGTTCTGGGTACAGTTTATTTTATGTTCGCTGCAATGGACTTAAATTAGTGCCAAAACCTCACAAACACAAAAACTGTGTTTTATTTGCAGCCAGTGATTCACAAACAAACTTAGTGTGATTTGCAAAAGCAAAACATAATTCACAACTAATGTATTTAGTTTGATTCATGAAAAAAAATGTCTCTCCAACAAATACATCTTGCTTCACAAATACAGAAAAATGTATTTTCACTTCAATGAAAATATCCTTGAGGCGCAAAAATAAAATCTTTCAAGTACAAAAAAAATATTGTTCAAGATTTAATTTTTTCTTCTCGAGTTCAAAAAAAATTCTGCAAGTAGGAGAAAAAATTCTGCAGGTAGGAGAAAGGCCAGGCCAACTCCTCAGTAAGGAAAGCAGCTATTGGCTGTCAGTAAAAGGAGCCGATAGAAGAGGTTGCTGGATTACATCATCACCTAATTTGCATAATGTTTCATGTTCATATGAACATAAAAAAAACGTAGGAGGAAGGAATAATGAAGTGGTCGAGACAAAAAGTTAGTAAAACCATTTTAAACATGTTTAGTACCACAAATGAACTTTCTTCTGTTGATTCTTATTTTTTTTCATGTCAAAATAAAAACCCTCCTCCTTTAACATCAAACCTGAAGTTTGGAATGAGAAACTCCAACAATATACCAGACAATTTGCTCAGCAGCTTTTCCTTTTAAAAAAATGTTTGTGTTATACCACTAATGGTTGTCACGGTAACCCCAGCCCCTGACATAGTTGGTGCTTCACTCTGGCCCAGCGAAAAGTTGTTGTTGGCTAAGCACCAGTTTTTAGCTCCTGAAGCCGGTGCTTCAGGAAACACAGAGAACCAGTACTAACCTAGGAACTATCCTGGAACTTTTAAAGTCTGGTTCAGGACCTCAAAACTTGGCCCCAGGTTTATAAATAATGATAGTAAAAGTGGATCGTATAACTCACTCCATCAATGCAGCTACACTCACCACAAAACACCAGGTTCACACCTGAGGAGCACTAAACATGCTAACACTGTGAAACAGAGGTGAGCAGTATGACACCAACAAAAGGTCAACGCAGAGGTCATTTTATCAGTGTCAGAGTGAGAAAAACTTTGAAAACCTGCTGATCTGATGAATTTAGCACAGCTTATGAAAACAGAGCTTTTAGTTTGATGCCTGTTTTATCTTCACGATCATCACACTCACCTTGGTGACGGCTACCTTCGCTCCCTTGTTGATGAGCTGGACCACATTGTCCGCCTGTCCCTTGTGTGAAGCTATGAGGAGGCGCTCGGAGAGTGCGAGGACCTCAGCCGCATCCTGCTGGATCATGAAGCAGGGGGGGGGGTGAAGCTGCTGTCAGTCAGACTCTGAGCTCAGGCCGAGGTTGGGGCAGCGCTGGTGACGGTCTCTGATATCTCTAGCTCATGGTGAGCTCTGCAGCAGACGGACGAGCAGGAGAGGCTGCCAGGGTTTCTGTTTCTTCTACAAACTCCACAAGCTTCCCGGGTTCCTGCCCTTCATCCTGACAGCTGCTGGGGAGAGAACAGGAAACACACTGAGTGAAAACAGGCCGGCAGCAGGAAAACAGGGAGGACTGACATCCCGACTGTCCAGGTTGTTACACCCACCAACAGTCCTCGTGGAGTCATGTGAGCAGCAGAGAAATAATCCGCAACCAGAGCCAAAAACCAGGGGTAAGATTTGGTCAGAATGCCGGCTGTACTGCTGAGAGTTCTCACACACACACACACAAAAACACACACACGGCTGTGGTTTCTGTCTAACCACAGGGAGGAGCAGCTACAGAGCCTGGAGTCTATCCGAGCTTCTTATCATGTTCACACATCGACAGACAGACTTTGAGGAATCTTGCAGAGACTCAGACTCTACAAGCCCTGGTGGATGTAATCTGCCTGTTGAGATGTCTCTCAGGATGCCACAGACTTATTTATTGCTCCTGTATGAGGCTGAGCATGACAGTCAATTGTGTTATGATCCAATTTTTCCAGTTAAATTATGAAATGTGTGTTTATTTTACAGCTCAGCTCCACCATAAAGTCCCACACTGGTGTTGATGAGTCTCTTCACTGAACTCTTCCTGTATGGAGAGGTGGGCTGAATGCTGCATACAAACAGAGCCTATAGTGAGAACAGGTTCTAAATTTCAATATGTGTGGAAAGCAGCTATTGGCTGTCAGTAAAAGGAGCCACTAGAAGAGGTTGCTGGATGACATCATCACCTAATTTGCATAATTTTCCATGTACATAGAAACTGTAGGAGAAAGGAATAGTGATGTGGGAGAGACAAAAAGTGAATACAACCATTTTTAATATGTTAAAACTACAAATGAACTTTCTTCTGTTGCATAAAAAAGAACATAACCAGTGTTCAGAAAGACCACCAAGACCTGCCCTGGAGTAGGCATTTAAAGTGACCAATCAGAAATGAGGGCTTGCAGGGGGGCGGTCTATTCAATGGCTGTAACCCAAGTGCCGTAGAAGGTACAGAAAGGGACAGCGAGTGTGTATACACAGACCATGAGCATGCCCTGTTTACATGACAATAGTTTAAGAATGACACGCAAAGCTATTATTGTGTTTCCACTTTTAGTTTAGATGGAAACAGTATTTGAGCCGACCTGAAACAGAAACACCCTCCAGAGTGGAATTTTTCTGAAGCACCGCAGCTACCACTGCTGTGGGAAAACCATGACGTCACGCTCTGCTTTGTTCATTACACTTTCATTGTGGGAACTTTTATTGCCATGCACGAACTGGCCAACGACAACAGTAACAAATGGAAGACTACTCCGCTGAATCAGCTGAATCAGCTGAATCGGCTGAATCGGCTGAATCCACTGAATCCACTGAATCCACTGAAAACTAAATGTGCCGAAAACTAAATGTGCATCTGTTGCTCCCCTGCTGCACTCACTCAGCTGTGATCAGCCCACCTCTTCTTCGGCAGAGGGCTACCAAAACACTCTACAATTATATCGCCACCTACAGGCCTGGCAACTCTGACGTACTTTCATGTCAGAGTCTCCAAACTCCAGAAAAGTCACTAGATTTGTCACTAGTTGCTTTAAAAAAAAAAAGTCTGAAAAGTCGGCAAATATGTTGATAAAGGTGATCAGCTGGTGTCACTTTGTAGGAACAAAGATCTAAAGTTTGGCTAAGCTTCAGTAAAAATGATTACAACACAAGACAGGAAGCATGTCCTTCATGACGTTTACTTCAACAAGACGGGTTTGAGGGAACGCTCTGTCCACGACGTGCTGCAGCCTCACACTGAAAACACAGCTGAACACACACTCACGTTAAACAGAATAACAAAACATGTCTATACGATAATGGAGGACAATGCCTAATGAAATGCAATATTTATGTTGGTATTTGTGTCTAACAGCTTGGTGAGGTTTTTCATTTATTTAAATAAAATAGGTTGGGAATTTTCTTTGATTTACCCTAAAAAAGGGATTTATGTTCAATGAAGTAAAAAAACACTTGACTTTTAAGAGCCAAAATATCACATTTATCAAGTCAGGTTCACTTCCTGCCAGACGGCTACATTAACATCCAATTTATGCCCAACAGTTGATGGGAGCAGCTGCTTCTCCTCTTCTTGTCACCCCATACATCCAGAGGATCCTCTCAGGTGTGATGAAAAGCACTGCAGCAGTATTTGGCTGTGCAGCTCACACAGCCCCCACATCCAGTAATAAGAGGGTTAAAGCAGATCCTCTTTGACGGGAGGGAAATGATCTTAAATAACAGTCATGATTGTCTAAACTCTGAATAAAAGGTGGCTTCCTTTAACCTCCTCTAAACACACACACACACACACACACACACACACACACACACACACACACACACACACACACACACCCTGTGATTGAGTGTGTTTGAGGACCTGAAGGTATCAAAGCAGCTCCTGCTCCTGTTGGAGGTTCAGGTATTGGACGTTCTTGATGAGACATGTTGAAGTGTTATTAACAGACCTTTGATGCTCGGCTTCTGGATTCAGATTCTTCTTCTTCTTCTGTGGTGGTGGTTTGGGCTCATTAAGGACTGTGAGTAACATAAACTGCCTCTCCTCTGTAAACTGGTCCGGATCATGTGATCACGCTGGTCACTCCTCCAGTATTTTGATATAAAACACAGAGTTTGTAAGAGGCCCTGCAGTCATGTGTGGTTATAATCATGTGTTCTGACAGCACCTATAACATGTAATAGAGGCTGCTCCTGTCAGGACGCGCTCACAGCGTCTGTTTTCACTCAGGCCTGAATCTTGAGGGCTCTGGATTGATACCTGGCAATAAAAAGAGTTTGACAAGAAGGAATCCCAATAATCCAGACAGAGTTTATTTATGATGCTTCAGGCTGACAGATGGAGCGACCCGTCTGTTTGGAGCTGTCAGAGCAGAGACTGACTTACTGAGCTGTTACACATGTTCAGGATCAGATGCATTTTATTGAGGCCGTTTTTACTTTGACATTTGAAACCAGATCCCAGGTTTTTAACCACTCTACGCTCAGACGATCTTTATTGCACAGTGACTAAAAACAAACATGAGCTGTGCTCTGATGCACAAAACAAAAAAAATTACATAAATTTTCAGAATGGGCTGAAAATGGCCTTCATGGCCGCCACCTTGCCCTGGTGGAGGGGTCTGAGTGCCTCAATGACCCTAAGAGCTTTGTTGTCAGGGGAAGTTGCTCCTGGTAGGGTCACCCAAGTCAAACTGGTCCTAGGTGAGGGGCCAGAAAAGTGTGGTCAAAGACCCCATATGTACGACTACAATAGAATCCAGTTCACCCTGGCCAGAGGGGCACTGGAGCCCCACCCTGGCGCCATGCCCAGGGTTGTGGCCTGCAGGTGAGCGTCTGGTGGTCAGACCTTTACTCATGGGGTGGTCGGGACAAGCCCAAATAGGTGACATGGATCCATCCTCCTGTGGACCCACCACCTGCAGGAGGAGCGATAGGGGTCTGGTGTATTGTGGATTGGGCAGCAGTCAAAGGCAGTGACCTTTGCGGCCTGATCCCTGGTAATGGAAACTGGCTTTTCGGGGACGCTATACTGGTCTGTTGTGGTGAAGAGGGAGTTGAGCCCGAAAGCAAGGCCCTCAATCTACTGTTCAGTCTTTGATCTAGCCCCCCCCTAAGGTCACGAGCTGTGGTTAGAGACTGAAAGAACAAGATCACGAATACAAGCGAAAAAAATGATGTAGGGTGTCTGGGCTCAGCCTGAGAGATAGAATTCAGAGCTCAGACATCCAGTCGCTGCTCCTCCACATCCAGAGGAGCCACATACAGTGGTTCTGGCATCTGGTGAGGATGCCTCCCTGGCTCCTCCCTGAGGAGGTGTTTTGGGCATGCCCACCTGGGAGGAGACTCCGGGGAAGACTAGGGCTGAACAATCAATCAAATTAAAACCATTAGTGCAATGTAACAGAATGCAATTCTCAAATAGCAAAGGCTGCAATTAAAAAAAGTCTCATGTACACAGATGCAACCTTACAAGCCACACATGCAGTAGGTGGCAGTAATGCACCTTTCGGCTGGTTTGCCAACGGCCAAAAATCTCGAGACACGTGCAAACGTGGGATGAAGAAAACAACTTCAGCCATGCTAAGATTTGATTTGTTGTGTTGTTGTTGACATCTTTAAAAATGGCCTCAGCAGAAGAACTGAGAGAGGACACAGAAGAAGAGACTTTGGTGTCAAAGAGGAATAGCATGTCGGTTGTCTGGAGCTATTTTAAATTTAGGGAAGAAGAAGATGTGACACAGTGTAAGGTACTGTGTGAAACATGCCTCGTTACCATAGCTACAACAAGGGGCAACACTACAAACCTGTTCCAGCATTTGAGAAAGAACCACAAGGTCATGTATGATAACTGGATGGTTAAAACCCCAACCACCAAGGAAAGAATGTTTATACGTTGACAGGATCCTTTGTTGTGATGGTCAAACTATAGAATGATTTTTTCCTGGGGTTTCTGAATAATGCAGAGGATAAACGTCCCCTTAAAAAAAATCACATGTAAAATCGCAATATTAGTACAAAAACATCGTTAGACTTCTTTTCAAAATCGTTCAACCCTAGAGTAGACCCAGGACAGGATTGAATGATTATACCTCTGGGCTGGCCTGGGAACGCCTCAGTATCTACCCAGAGGAGCTGGCAGAAGTGGACAGGGGTCAATGGTCTTCGCTGATGAGACTGCTGCCCCCGTGACCTGGACCTAGATAAGCGGTAGGAGATGGGTGGATGGGATGGAGGGCATAAACTTCAGCTCCCAAGATAGAGGCATTCAGGAGGGTCTGAACGCTGTCTGAACATTTTCAAAAGTGCAAAGAGAAAGATATCTTATTTAACCTTTTAGCTTTTTGTTTTGGTGCCTCCTGCCGACAAAGCAATGCATCTCAACTATCTCAATTATCTCTCAACTGATCTTGTCCTGTAGATGTGCAAGTGCTTTTTCTGGTGCCACACACACACATAGACACACACATCCTCGTGCAATCTTTTCTGAAGCTTTGCTGTGGAATATGTAAACAGTCTCTGCAGAGTCCAGGTCCAGCACTGATCCCGTAGCAGACAATAAACAAAGTCTACAGAAATAAGACCACAGCAGACACAGCATGCATCGAGGATTGTTTTGATACTGCTGCACAGAAAGAAACAAAAACAAAACACAAAAGTGTTTTTAGCAACATGACTCTGGCTTCTTAGTCCTGAGGGTCTTAGATAACTGTGTTAAACACACTCACTGAAATCTGCAGAGAGAAGACACTGTGGTGATGCTAACTCCACAAAACAAGTCTGCACCGTCAGACTGACTCGTTTCCACAGGGGAAACCAAACTAACAGACAGGTAACCTGAGACAAACACAGGATGTGAGAGACAGCGAACAGCATTTTCTACTCAGCACGTCTGCGACCCCGCTGTGCAGAGGAAGAGACAAGTCTCATTGGATCCCCGGAGTCTAATCTGTGATGACAGTGACTCTAATGACTGTGTTTCATTTCTGGAAACACAGCAGAGAACGAGATAACATGACATCAACAGCACTGATTCACAGCCCCGCGGGCAAACGCAGGCAAATCCAGAGAGAGGAATGGATTATCTCCAAGTCATGAGTGCTTCCATAAAACATGACTCCACTGCCAAATATTCCCTCTGAGGGAAGTTTGGGTTTCAGAGCAGAAAACTCATCACATCACAATCACATCTCAGAGCACTGTGTATTATCCTTCTTCATCAGTTTCTTTATATTTAAAGAGATGAGAACATTTCTCCATGAACTCAAGCCAAAGGAAAATAAAACCACCTGCACATAAATTAAAGTATGGTCAGAATGAGGCTGTCTGCTTCAACCACATAAACCAAACTTCATTATTTAAATTTAAATAAACGTTCAGCTGCTTCACCAATTTAGAGTGAGATGCTGTGAGTACAGCTAAACAGACAGGGAGCTAATGGCTGAACAAACAATGCATGCTAGCCGTGCAAGTACATGTGTCAAAATATCCTCATCAGATAAGCATTTAACGATAATCTGAAGCAGTTTGACAAGGATGTATCCTGCTCAAAGTCGTCAACCAACCGGCTCATCAGCAAGAAACAAGAGGTGGGACCAAGGTGCAGATTTAAACTCAGTTTTTATCAAACAAAACTCAAGAGTCTAAAAAAACACAAAGCAAAATACAAAAATACAAAACTCAGAAATCCAAAAACACTAGAAAAAACGTACACATGAAAACAAGATGACGACCAACGCAAGACACGCAACACCAACAGCAACATGACAAAACAACAATGGACTGACGGAGAACTCAAGAAACACTTGGGACTGTGGTGGACAAAGGGGCAATCAAACACAGGTGAGTAATGAGACACAGGTGAAACACTTGAGGAACAGTCACACAGGAGGGAAACACAAGGCCAGGAAAAAATAACAAGACAAGAGTGGTCCGGTGGTCCAGAGTTTCACCGGTCGAAGCTGTTTCAGCTGAAGACTGTGTAGACTTTGCCACTCTCGGCTGTCTCCTCTCAAGTGTCAACAAATCCATCTGCAGAGCAATAAATCAGGATCAAAACCAGCACAGGCTGAATGTCCTCCATGCTAACAGGCTAACTGTGGTGCTACAAATAAAGATGGTGGCTCGTCTTTTCCATATATGGTGTTGTTTTTGCTGAATGGCCTTTGTTGTTGTTGTCTTACTGCCCCCTACTGGTTTGGTCTTGTCGTGCAATTCCTTTTTTTATCCATTCCTCACTGGTCTGATTTGCACAATCTATCCATCTATATTTGGACTGTGGTTGAAAAGCAGAAAACAACAGGAACTATGTAGTTCCTGGGAATGTTTTAGCAGGAGCTAAAAGTTGGTGCACCTTCTGGTTAAAAGCAAAATACAAATTTCCTTTCTGTTTCACCTCAGTGAGGCTCTCCTGCTCGGCATTTAGCTCTGACACATGGTGTTTTTGCACAGCCGAGACGATGGCTTCAAAAGGTTCCTGCTAAAGCTTTACTAAAAGTTATAAAAGTGGAACTCACAGCATAACCAGGCAAACCTAACTGATGGTAAAAGGTCAAAAAGTTGGGTAAAAAGATGCCATTCTTTGACAAGGAGAAAAGACAAGAAACCAATGGACTCCCGACAATCTGCAAAGTGCAAGAGTGACCCAAGGTCTCCATATGTATGACAAATATCCTCCAATCTTTACCAGAACAGTGAAATGAGACCACACAAAGTGGAATTCCAGGGGAAGCATGAAAACTGGATTCTCCAAGGCTGAAAGGAGCTCACTCACTATGGAAACGTGTGAATGACGCCCTGCTGCAGGCTGAAAACTGAATACAGTGAAGCACAGGGGGAAATCTCTGCCCGGCAGCTTTCTGCAGAGGATCCCGTTCAGTCAGACCCTCACACACACACACACACACACACACACACACACACACACTCACACACACACACAAAGCAGCCTGGCAGTCACACTAAGGCCTCCTCATGCAGCTAGGCAACCAGGCTTTTATGCAAACTTTTGGAACTCGGGAGTCTGAACAACAAGAAATGCCAAACCCTCCTTTCACATGTTTCAGGGAGGAGGAGGAGGAGGAGGAGGAGGAGGAGGAGGAGGAGGAGGTCTCTGGGAACACTTATTAACCTGCTCACTCCTGACATACCACTGCCTTCTCATGCAGACAGGTTTCTTTCTTTTATTTTTGTTGTTAGAATAAAACAAAAATCGGCTCACAAAGAAGAATCAAATCAGTGCTCCACATCTTCACCTCCTTTTATTTTTCCCTGCACAGTTTCAGGCAGGGAGTCAGAATGAGTTTCTCTCACTGACGGCTCTCTGTGTGAACCAGCTGACCTCAAGGCCTGACAGAAACAGAAACTATGTGTTCTTCTCAGGTCGTTCTAGCTGCAGGTCAGCACCTTCCAGTGTCAGGTTCAAACTCTGAGAGTTATTTGTCCGTTTGGAGGCATGAAGCTACACGTTAGGACAAAACAAATCCCACAGCGGTTGTTTATTCCTCATTATAAGAAAAACATATGTCAAGGAACCCGATACTATGAGGGCTGAACTGGAAATCTACCCTCACACCTTTGTCTCACCTTGTCTTAACAAAATGGTCAAATAAACCAGCTTTAAAGAGGGGTTATTCTGCTTTTTTTCTTAGTCTTAATTCTGTCCCTCTGGTGACCTCGTAGCAGCTTAACATGATTTAGAGCTAAAAAAATAATCCCCATTTTTTCCCCTTTATTTTAACTGCTGTCTCTTTAAAGCAGAGGGAAGGGGGTTTGTGGAGCAGGAGCTATGGGGCAGACCTTGGTGTTTGAGGCCCACCCTTTCAGTGTGTCATAAACCAATTAGGAGATCCTTATGTGATGACCTCATCATTTCACTAAGTCTGGTAAAGATCTGGTGCTATTTTTAGAATGCAGTGATTAGATCAGTCTACAGACAGATTCAGGGATTTCTACAGCACAGATTTAAAAATCTGCACACGTTTAGTCTGACATCCAGCATTGTTATTCACATATGAGACATGAGAAGACAGAATACCCCATCTTTAAACTGTGATTTACACCTGGAGGGATCACAGGGGGGTTAAAGAGTTTCTGGTAAGGGAGAACCCTTCAACATGTCCACACCCCGGCCTCTTGTGCCTGTTCTCCTCTCTGCCCTGAGGGTAGATGTTCAGGGTCAGTCTGAGGTCAAAACCTTGTTTCTGAGGTGAGACTTCACCTGAATTCAACCAGCATTTAACTCTGACTGTAAACTGCTCTGACTGAAGCAAACACCGTTCAGACACCGTTAAACCACATGTGAGGACGTTTCATTTCAGGATTCAGTGAATCAGTACGATGTTCTGTTACTGTGTCAGAGCTTCTTCTCTCTGACATGTCGCATCTCGTCGCTCAGCACGCTGATCTGACCAGATTCATTCACAGAAACAGCTGTGATGGGAGGAGCACCTGAAATTCATCAAGGTTATGTCATCTCTGACCTCCTGGACGAGTGACTTAAACCACCTCAGAGCTGTCATCCCAGTTATTTAAAACATGATGTGTTTGGTGAGGAACCTTTGCCACTACCTGCAAAAACTTTCCACAAGACAGGAAGGAGGCAGCACAGGAATATTTATCTGTTCAAGGAGCTAAATCTAAGTTGATGTGTCCACCATGGACACTAAAGGTCTTTGCACACTATTTTCAGATGCATTTCTTGGACCCGTAATCAAAGACACCTCGCACACTGAATCCAGTGCGTTTATCTTTGTATTTTTATGGCAGTACGATTAAAATGGAATCACTGAGCAGTGAAGCGAGCGATCCTGATCCTGAGTAGAGGCTATCAGTGTATTTGAGGTAGGCGCACACACATGCACAGACACACAGACACACAGACAGACAGACACACACACACACACACACACACACACACGTCTTCATACGTCATCGAAACAGCCTGAAATGACAGAAAATCTGTCGGCCTGTCTCACTGCACTTTTTTAGTCATTGATAACTTAATCTGCCAGCTGAATAAAATGATGACGATGACGTTACAAGAAGCCTACGGCGTCTCTGAATAGTCAAACAACCTTTGAAACAACCTGGACAGATCAGAAAAAACACAGAAAATCCAACTATTTCTGAAAAAAATTATGATGGATGAAAGTTTCTGTGTCTGTGTTCAAACATGATTGATATAACATGGACTCAGTGTGCAAAGGCCTTAACAGATGGTCACTGAAGACAGAAAGAACATAATTGTGGATTTTTGGGTTAGACTCAAACATCCATTAGCTGGATTAGCTAAAATGAGCTAAATCACATGGGCCAAACTGCCCCGTTGGCAACAGTTTGTGCCCTTGGTTTTGGACTCCTTAGTCTGGAGAGGTTGAGAGGCTGAGGACTTTGGTAATTATGCAAACTAGACCAACGACAAATAGAGGAAAAAAAAGTAATTGCAACACACCTCCACACCAGCAGAGGGCAGTAAGACATCAACATACTGTTCAGTAAAGATGACACCATTGAAAGAAAACTCAAGATGGCATTATGTCATAATTAGCCTGTTAGCATTAAGGACATTCAGCCTGTGCTGGTTTTGATGGTGATTAATTGCTCTGCAGATAGATTTGTTGACACTTGTGAGGAGACAAGAGTGAGTCGCAAATCCTTCACCGGTCAAAACCGTTTCAAAACGCCTGAAACAGCTTTGACAATTGAAACACCAGTCTGATCTGCAGACTAAAGCATGAAGACAGCACAGATCGACCTGCGTTTCGGCTTAAAAATTAGCATGTTGATTGAAAGCTTGCAGGCTCCACCCCCAAAGTCCTTGGACATCTGGACATTACCCCAGATCTAAATTTAGACCCTAGCTCCTGCAGTTGAAAAGCACCTTATGTCAGTTTCTCATCAGAAGCCTGTGGTGAAGTTTTTTCTCTATAGATGTTAATAACGTGATGAGCCTCTGAAGTTTGAAACCATTACCGCACGTTGTGTGATGTGAATAAGGACAGAGGAAGATAAACAGACTCAGCAGTGAGGTTAAGTTTCAGCAGCTTTCTGCAGACTGAGCTCAAATCACATCAACACAACCATCTGACAGCCCTGAATTACACCTTTCCAAACAGTGCTTAACTGATGAGTCACGCTGAGTGAGTGACACGCAGTGGTTTCCTTCTACGCGCTCATATTGCAGAGCTGAACTCTGTGTCAGTCGGCAGCTGTCCTCCTCTCTGTCACTTTAACTGATAGGTGAGAAGAAACCTGTGCATCCGCTGAGACCCACGACAGGAGGGAGTCTATATCTGAAGAATGTGAGGTATGCAGCTGCTAGTGCCCGCCTGTCTCACGTCCCACGGCAGCTCATTCAGTACCCCGAGCTGCAGATTTCATTAAAGTTAAAGTGGGTGTGAGAATTTCAGATCTGATGAAAACAGGCAGAGATGTGACCCGCTCACTGACCCCAGAAACACTTTGAAAAGTGCACCAACATTTCTTCAACCTGCAGGTCAGGAGAGGAATGTGCTCCTGCTTATTCCTGATGTCCATTAGTTACTCTTCAGAACAACATTTGGCTGCTGATAATAGGTTTTGGATTACGATACAATGATTAGCTGAGCAGAGGGTGGGGGGACTGGCCTGCTCTACCACCCAAGAGAGGTCACCAGCAGAAACTAAAGGGGAGTTCTGGCATTTTTTAAAACAGAACCTGAATTCTATCTAATTTTCTTACAAATCACTTCAGTTTCAAAAACACCAAACAGCTCAGGCTTCAGGGTTAACTCAGCCTCCAACCATGAAATGGGCTTTAAAAGCTGCAACAAGAAGAACTTCACCTTAATTATATTTTTTAGCTCCAGATGGAATTTTTTTGTCTTAACATCACATAACTTATGATGTGACTATCCCACATTTTCACATTGTGATGATGATGCTGAAACAATTTATTGTGCAGCCCTACTATCAATGTTCTTATTTCATATATCAGCTGGTATATCAGATATCAGGTTTTATTTTTCTTGCCCTCAATGTCAATATCAGCATCGGCCCAAAAACCCCATATCATTGGTGCTCTAGCTTCTCCCGTCATGATGCCATGAATAAACCTCACCCGCGGCTTTCCTATGATCTACAGTTTTTTGAAAATGTGTTTTTGGACTTTGAAAGTCTTGTTAAAAGGCATGGTTGTACTGAGATGAAGGCCTTTCTGTGTATTGAAGTGCTTGTTGGTGTCTTTGGGGAGCAGAGCCTCAACTTTCTGATGTGTTTTAGGAGCTGAAATGCTCACATCAGGCTGTTGGACCTGTAGGGACTCCTCCAGAAACACGCCTGAGCTTCTCACATTACCTCACCCTCACTGAACATGAAAACTAAAGATCTGCTTACACTTCAAACCGCAGCTCTCAGACTGTTCATGTTAACAGAAATGTTAATGTGCCCCTGAAGGAGGTCTTCATGTTCTCAGACACACTGAAACAAGAAGCCTAACTGAGGTCTGAAACAGCGGCTCCTGAATCTGAGCGTGAAAACACGGATGAGTTGTACCTTTGTGAAATGAAGCAGGTCAGGGATGCTCTAAAATTAACCCCAGCGCTCTGAGCCATATCTCTGCCTGCTGTATGTTCTCATTATGTGGGTCATCTGTTCCCCGTCTGCAGGAGCTGCACAGCACTGTGAACAGGCAGCATCATGGCCGTGCTGCTGAGTAACGTGCACCATGTGGCTCACAAACAAAGCAGTTGGATAAAATTGGCGGAATAATTTCAATTAGCTGAGCTCTTCTTTAAATCTGTGTTTACCCTGCTGAGCTGATGCTGCAGATGTTGAATGGTGTGCATCAAGTCTGCAAACACTTTTCTCTCTGAAGTCTTGTTCCTTACTGGAAGACTGGGCGAAAAACATAAGTCGGATTGTTGAATAACGATGTGAATCAACATTTGCCCATCACTCAGCGTCCTTTTCCTTCCTCGTTACTGGACGGCTGCACCATGGACACCATGTAGAGATAAAGTCTGTCTTTATCATAATTAAGAGATTCAGGGTATAAAATTTTTTTTTTCCTTCTTTGCTATTTCATCCCAACACTTTACAGCTGTAATGTATTCACGTCATGGTTATGGACACTCTCGAAAAAGAACTGGGTTATCTCCTGTAAGATTAGGTATTGTGCTCATTTCAGCCTTTATTTTGTCCCTCACGTGCCCCCGTAGCATCTTAACATGATTTACAGATTTTCCCTGTTTTTCTCTCGGTTTAGAGAACTCTTATTTCAGCCTCAGTCTGAAACACTCTGTTTTAGCTGCTGTCTCTTTAAGGCTCTCTGCTCCACAAACCCCCTTCCCTCTGATTGGCCAGCTTTGTGGAGGCCTGTCGAAGCTTTGTGCAGACCTTGGTGTTTGAGGCCTGCCACTTTAACCTGTGATGAACCAGTTAGGAGATCCTGATGTGATGACCTCATCTTTTCAGCAAGTCTCATGAAGATCCCGTTCTATTTTTAGAACGGAGCATTTAGACCAGTTTACAGACAGATTTCTACAACATATGAACATGTAGAGGTTTGAAAATCTGGACACATTTAGTCAGTATAATTTAATGCCACCTGTAGCCTACTTTAAATGATGGATTCTTTAGGAAACCTCACCTGAATAAACACACACGACTCCATTTAGCTCTGCTTTTGTGTCTTCAGACTGAGACTGATAGAGTGACTGACTGAGCAGTGTGCCGCTGTGCTTACACATCACACACTTATCCAGGTGGAAGAAAAAATAGTTCCTACCAGCCGCGCATCATTTAGACAAGATCTGATTAGTTTTAAGTTATAAGTAACTTTCCACTGTGTTCCTCTTACTGATGCGTATTACCTCAAAAGACTGAAGTGTCAAAAGTATCCATATGTTGATTTGAGAATTGATTCTAGAGCAAAAACATCTGGTATCTGAGGTATTGATACTTCAGTACTGATCCACACATCACCTGGTCCTACGAGGAGTCCCTGTGGAGCAGGAACTGTGTTCACTTCAGAGATGAAGATGAATGAGGAGGGAAGTCTTTGTGCTGTGAGTAGATTTGTTCTGAGGTGTTCACGCCTCTGTTTCTGTTCACTCACCTGTGTTTAGGTATGAAAATATACACTATGAGTGTTGATATGATTTTGTATTTTAATACGTTTCTTTACTTGTTTAAATAATAACTCAGGTTTGTCATTTTAATTTTTGATCTGTCGTGATCAGATTAGGGCTGCCACATACGATTATTTTGATAATCGACTAGTCACCGATTATTTTTTGTGATTAGTCGACTATTCGGATCATACATAAATTGCAGCTTATTGCACCAGCATACAGCTAACATCATTAGCTTCCAGCTTCAAGTGTTTAAGGTATGTACTAACTAAAAATGAAGACAGTTAATATCATAGTTCATTCAGCTTTTAATGAACTTTGCAGCTTGTAGCAGCATTTCTGACAATTTTTTTAATGTACCAATTTTCTATTCAAACATGACATCGCTATTAAGTAGGTAGCTCCCTGTTGATGTTAATGTTAGCAGCTAACTAGCCAATTAGCTTACTGAGATTGTCATTCTTCATCAGAAAATAAATCAGCCACGGCGTGCTGTCTTTTCAGATGCTCGTGCATCGCCGTCGTGTGTCATGGAAGGACATTTCTGCTTTGCAGATTTTGCATTGCACACTTTTCTCCTTTATTTTGGAAAAATGCTCCCAAACTTTGGAGCTCTGTTGCCGGCTAGCCATGATACTGTTGGGCATAACTTTTCCAGTGACATCACGGGTTACCCTGTTTACCACTTCTGCGCGTATGCGTCAAGGACAGAACAGCAGACGAGACAGGTGAAAGTACAGCGGCAGTTTAGAGGGAAAAATAAAGTTTAAAAAAATATTAAAATGACGACGTCGATTATTAAATAAGTCGCCGACGAATTTGATCGTCATCATGACTAGTCGACTAATCTTGGCAGCCCTAGTCTAATCCATGTCACAGTTAACTTCTGAAGGCCTAAATGTCTAACAATAAAGGCAGGCTACCTTTTAACTTTGTGAAATGTAATTAATTAAATGTTATAAGTTTTTTACCCTCTGAAAGCAGGAAACAAACTCAGGAATCCTATTTATTCCCGTCCTGCTCGTCATGCCAGGCAGAAATGTTCCAAAGAAGAGTGGTGGAGGAAAAAAACAGCTTTAGTCCAGAGCTGCAGAGTTTCAGTACTGAAGGACAGAGAACACGCTAACAGAGCTACAACCTGCAGCTTCTATCATTCATGTACAGCAGAGGACTCCTCCCCATACTGTGCATGTGTGAGAATCAGTCACGTCACTTCATAATGTGTGTGTGAAACACACAGTCAGATTGTAAGTTCCCCCTCCCTCCATCCATCCAGCATCTTTCACTCAAACCTCGGCCATCTGTCTTTGCAGCACCAGTCAGGCACACAGAGCCAAAACCAGATTAAAACAATACTTTGACCCACTCTGTAATCCCAAGATCTGTTTCACTGCAGCAGTTCAGCACAGCGTCTGCGCTGCGTGAAGCATGCATGGCACAAAAAGGAGCACAAACAGCAGAGCACGCAGAGAAACCTTCATGGCTGTATCCTCATGATGTATTTAATCACTGACATTCATGCTCCTGTGCAGAGATATGAGAGGCTGAAACAGCACGCTAATCCTGAGGTCACTGATGGACCTTCTGTCATGTGAACACTGGGACAGATGTGAAGGGCATCTTAGGAAACAGTGCAGAGGTCACTTTACACAAAGGCAGGCCCAACAAGTGTCATTTGACTCAAAGGTAAAGAGCACAACAAACCAACACAACCACAGCAGCACGAAGAGCTTTCATTTTAACACAGAGAGGTTAAAAATCACTTCATGAAGATACAGCTCCATCTCTGCACCTGCCTGATATTTTAAAGAACATTTAATCACAATAAAGAGCATATCACAGGTTGAAGACAACAGCTTCGCAATTCATATGAAATATCTTAAAAATACTACTCTGAAAGAAATGTATAAATTAATAACCCACAGAGTCTGCTGGAGATGTTTTAGTCTGTTTGTTTACTTCCTCATTAAAAACAGTCATTTGAAGGTGATGTCACAGAGGGGAGTCCTGCTAATCCTGCCTCTGTGTAACATTAATAAACATGGATCAGACTGTCACTGCTGTCAGTCAGGAAGAAAATCTGTATTCTACACATATGATGGTCCTCAGGCTGATAATGATGAACCTGTTAGTCCAGATGGAGAGCAGGATCAGGACAGAATCAGGAGGAATAACAGCCACAGGAGAGCAGAGAAGGTGTCCTGGTGAGTGAGTGCAGTTATCTAGCCCCACAGGCATTTCTAGCCCATTTTTGGGGAAGCACCCCTAAAATTCAAGATTTTTTTTTGTCCCTTTTTAACAAGCTGCAAAAGTGTCAAAACCATACAGTACATGGTTGAAACATAATATTTTAACAACAAACATACAGCAGCACCCCTGTTGCTTTAAAATGGTTTGATCCACCCCAACCCTTCCACCTCCCAACTCAAACTGAGCTCTCAAACTGCACAGAGCAATGTGCTGCCTTCAATCAGTGTTGCCAACTCATTGAATTTATCTCTATATTTAGCAACTTTTTAGACCCTCTAGAGACTTTTTTTCTAAAAAGTGACAAATTTAGCAACTTTTATGGAGTTTGGAGACTGATGTGAAAGCATATATTGATCTCTAGCACCCTGTGCAGCAGGTGCTGAGCCCCTCCCCTCTCCAAACACTCACAGACAGACTCCTCACTCACAGCAGACCCTCCAAGCCACAGCAGACCACTGCATGCTAATGAATCATGCTAATGTTTGTATCTTTTGGTTCACTTTTGCCGGTCCCAAACCCAGATCAAGGGAGCGGAAGTTTATTTTGACATAAAAAAATGAATGAATGAATGAATGAATGAATGAATGAATGAATAAATGAATAAATAAGACTCAACATAAGAAAGTTCATTTATAATTATAAACATATTTACAGTGTTTTTTTACAGGCTCTCTGTCTCCTCTGCAATGTTATTCCTTTCTACTTCAGCGTCCACAACAAATACATGCAAATGACTCATTATGTGAAATACATGATTCCGTCATTTAGTGACTTTAGCGACTTCTGGGGCAGCCAATAGCGACTTTCCTTACTGAGGAGTTGGCAACACTACCTTCCAGAGTGGGTGATATGCTGTAGTGGTGTAAGTACCCGTCATTAACCAGGATATGTGGCAACTTCTAACACTCAACACCAACACATTATTATCAGCAGCAGTCCTCATTGTTCCTTCATTTAATCACAGACTACTGTTAATGTTGTTAGGTAGGAGTTAGCTGAGGTATTTTCTAACTAGGAAACGTTAAAGGTGGTCAGACAGTACCACAGTCCTCTGTTTGAGTTGGAATGAGAGAAGCTAGCTGTTGGGTCATGAGCATGTGGTTTAATTAGCAGTTTTCTTTTTATGAAGTGCATTTTTTTATGTATTTGTATTGAAAAACACAGACATGCAGGAAAAAAGGCAGAGACATACACTGAAAATGTCCATTTCTCTCAATATGTCTTGTGTTTCAAAAGTAAAAGAAGTCCAAGGTCCATTATGGTATTTTTGGTACTCACAGTAGGGGTCTGGTTTACTCCAGAAACATACTGTTTATGTGTATGTTGAGAAGCTGCTGTATTAAACTGAGTCATCTTCCCACAGAGATGAGGTTTACCATATGTTTCTTTAAGGACCCCAATCCATTCCTCTTTTTCTGTGGCTCAGCACTTAAATAACCTTTATCAGATTTGATGGTTTAGTCACAGACTTTCACAAAAACTGTTGTGCTTTTCTTTCACAAACGTGTGAATGAAACTGTGTTTAAATGTATAAAAAAAAGTTACATTTATCTCACCTGGCTGGGCAGCTCTCTGAGTGCTCAGCACCCCTAAACCTCTGATCCTAAAATTGCTCCTGGTGACTAATAACTTTCCTGCCTTCATGTCCTATCTCCTATATTTACATTTCTGTCACCAGGATGCTACACTCCATGTCTGACAATCTATTGACAGCTTTAAAAAACTAGTTTAATTATTTGACTGAACTTAGTGTGTGTCAACAAGCTGAAATAATAAAGACAACATGAAACTGTCCCACTTCATGAGTTCATGTGTCATTTATCATCCATCTAAACAGCTTTATGGTCAGATTTTATGAGCGGCATGTTTGAGCAAAGTCCTAAAATCCAACCACAGAATCACACCAAATGATCTCACACATTAACATATCAAGTGACAGCTGAAGAAGAAGAAGAAGAAGAAGAAGAAGAAGAAGAAGAAGAAGAGCTTGTTGGGAATCAGACTGTTTTTCAGTCCAGCAGGATAACAGGAAGCAGCCTCATGACAAAGAGGAAGACCCTCACTAATGACTGTGGGCCTGCAGACCCTCCCTGTCTGGTAGCTTTAATCACCTCCTGGCTGCTCCGTCTTTGTCCAGGAGCAGTGAGCAGAAACGGCCTCTTTGCTCCTCACAGAGCGTCTCCACCCTTTCAGAGGTTTCTTTACAAAGAGTTCACCACCCGCGGGCTACGCCAAGCTGAAAACATCACAGAAACGCTGCATGTGGTCTCAGAGTGTGTCTCTCTTGGCACTGTGGGAATAACTTTGATTGACGCTGCAGCTCCAGGACTGAGAGAGCAGAGCCAGCTCCTCGGCACTGACTCCACAGAGAATCTACAACAGATTTAAAAATCCTTCTTCTGATCTACAAAGCGCTCTCAGACACTCTCTCTCCTTTAACATCCTGAAAAACCTCAACATCACCAACGTGTCCTCATCCTCATAAAATCTGGATTAACTGAGTGTCTCACTTCTGTTTCTTACCCCCTCTGACATTTTCTAACTGACGTCTTCGCTCCAAAGTTTCACTGATTACCTGAGCCGTAGGTTAAATAATTTAAGAAAACGAAAGGGTAAGCGCCCTTTTTGTCAGGCAAACTCCGTTCAACACGATGCAGCAGTTTCTGTCTTTTCTTTTATGAACTAATGAATATTCCCACTAAAATACAAAACCTCTTCAACAAAGAAGTCCTTGCCAGAACGGCAGCAGGAGTAGTCTGAGCTCAGCACCTATTCATACACGATCAGCATTCAGCTGGACAATAACTCACGGGTCAATCTATAAAATGATCCAGATAGAAGCTCAGGGTGAAGAATCTGAAATATTAAGAACACTTTTACTAAAGACGGAGTGAATCAGAGGAATGACAAACAGGACGTGTCCATGAGACCACAGCTTACAGCTGCTGGCAGCTTCAGGTCTCAGTGAGGAACCAAAATAAGAAAGAGGTTCATTTAGTGCTACTTGACCTGAGAGCAACCTTTGACACAGCTGACCACAAAATTCTTTCAAACTGACTTCATGATTTTATTGGACTCACTGGCACTGTTTTGAACTGGTTTAAATCATACCTTATTAGCAAACAGAGAATGTTATGTGAGTATGGGTGAATGCTCGTCAAAAAGGTACACAGTAAATTCAGGTGTCCCCCAGGGTTCCAGTTAAGGTCCGGCACTTTTCAACCTTTATATGCTTCTGCTTGGAAATGTCATCAGTAGATGTGGCATCAGCTTCCATAGCTACGCTGATGATACTCAGCTATACATCGCTGTGTCTCCTGATGACCAACTGACACCCTGTTCAACTGTATCTTAGACATCAAATTGTGGATGGCAGAGAACTTTTTACAGCTAAATCAGGACAAAACACATGTTTTAGTCATTGGTACTGGAACTCAGAGAGAGAAACTGAACACCAAACTTCAAGAACCGGCTCTCACCCCGTCAGCAGGTCTAAAATCTTGGTGTAATATTTGACTCAGACCTAAGTATTAAGCCACACATTAAGAATCTGGTCAGAACAGCTTTTCATCACTTGAAGAATATTGCTAGGGTACGTCAGTTTGTCTCTCAAGCCAATGCAGAGACACTACTCCATGCTTTTATCACATGTAGGATCAAATATAGTAATGCTCCTCCAAAACAGAAAGTCTCTCAGCTTCAGCTGCTTCAGAACTCCACTGACTGCTGACAAAGACCAGAAAGAGAGCCCACATTACACCCACTTTAAAGACTCTGCATTGGCTGCCAGTATCTTTTAGAGTTGATTTTAAAGTTGTTTGACTGGTTTTTAAATGTCTTAATGCTCTTGCACCCTCGTATTTATCTGATTAGAGAGCCCTCAGCTCCTCTGGTCATGGACTTTTAAAAGGACCAAACTTTTTTAAAGGTAAATTAAAAACCTACCTTTTAAAACTAGCTTTCAAATAAGTTTCATTTATTTTTTATTCATCTAACAAGTTCAGATCTTAATTTATTTAAAGCCGTATTTTTATAGTTACATATATATTTATTTCTCTTATTATCTGTTTTTATTATTATTTAGTATCTCTGTAGTTTTTCATTGTCCTATTTCTGTCTTTTAATTGTTTAATTTATTTTCTTATCTTGAGTTTTAACATCTAATTCTACCTTCAGTGTTTCCTGGTTCAGATCTCCTGGTAGCGTTTCCTTACCTTGTCAGCACTTATTTTAATTATGTTGTGTGCTTTGAATGCATTGGGGGGGTTGTGGGTTTTTTGTGTTTGGGGGGGTGAGGGTGGAGGGTTTTGCTTTGTTCTGTGGGTTTTTGGAATTTTATGTTATTATTCTTGTTTGTTAAGCACTTTGTGTTACTACCAAGCGGCAACCTCCGGTCTGAAAATATGAGGCAATGTGGAAGCGCTAAAGTCTGCTGTTCCTCGAGTTTTCTGCTTGAGGCTGGCTCCGGAAGTCACAAACACACCAAGCCAAAAAAAGGCGTTTTCATGGCCAAAATAAGCACATTTACAGCCTGGTACAAAGAATGTCTCCGTCTGAATCGCTGATTTCACTAACAGCACGCACTGTATGGGGGGTGAATTTTTTTCTAATTCTGCAGTTTCCACAATATTAAGCTCACCATTTCATCCAATCAGAGGCACAGCTCAGATCACGTGACTGTGGAGCGTCCTATGGTTGCACGCCTCATTCCAATGTGGCCGCACCGGCTGTTTGGCTTCAAAAGTCTGTTTCAGAAACAGACGGGTGACGTCGCGGAGACTACGTCCATTAATTATACAGTCTATGGTTACTACCTTGCGTATGAAAAGTGCTCCATAAATAAAGACCAACTGATGAAAAAGTTTGGGTGGCAGTGGCTCAGTTCACAGGGACTTGGTTTGGCTGTCAGAGGATAGCTGGTTCAAACCCTGGCATGGACTTACATTGGAAATTGTATTGATAACTGGAGAGATGTTAGCATAAATTGCTGAGCACTGCCTAAGTGCCCTTGAGAAAGGCACCGAACCCCCAACTGCTCAGGTGCAGCACCACCATCACCATCAGGTGTGCTCTCTATCTGTGCATGTTTCTGTGCAGAAGTGCTGTTTGTGCCTGTGTGTACACAGAGCATGATTCAGAGTGTGAACATTGATTTCCCCCTACAGGGATTAATAAAGTATTTCTTCTTTATTCATCTTCTACACACAGGAAGACAAGCCTGCTTTCAACCAGAGATGAATCACAATGCAGTAGTACAGTTTGGTGAACAACATTACAAAAAGAGGGAGAGAGATTTCTACAACATAGGTTTGAAATTCTACACACAGTTTGGACTGAACATCCAGCAATGGTACTTATATTGAATCTCAAGCTTAGGAAAATATAGACTTGAACCCAAATCCACATGATGCAGTCTCTTTAATGACAGAGGGACATGCAACAAAGCATAAAGTTGACCAAGAAGTCAGACCATCTCAGACTGTTAAATAGGAAAAAACATGCCATTATAAGCCGGGAAAAGGCCGAGGTTATCCACCCAGAGAGAAACAGACACCAGCTTCAGATCAGGGAGGCAGCAGAAACCCAGAAGCAGGCCCAGAGGATGATAAACTAGGATCAGGGGGGTACATGCTGCCACATACCTGTGATGGGATGGGAAACAACATTCACACTGCTGAATTTCATGTAACATAAATAGTAAAAAAGAAAAGATGACTGAAATTCTTGTTTGACAGCAAAATGTGATCTGAACACTGAACCGTGAGAGTGAAAAAAAAAATCATATTTTCAGCAAATCTTTTGTGCTGTGAGAGCCAATCAGAATGGAGATCCTTCTGTGATGTATGACTGAATGGACCAGAGGAGGTCTGGTGTTGAGGAGGACTCACCTGGCCTCAGGTGACCTGTGTGAGTTAGACTGATCATATCTGTGTCAGCTGCTTTGAACTCTGTGACTCCACCTTTTTCTTAGGTTGTGTTTTTATTGACTTAGGAGAACCTTAAGCTGTCACTTGATTCTGCTCTCTGCACCCCCCCCACTCCCACCCCCACCACCACCGGAAACACATGTGCACATGTAGTGAGGTCGCCTCATGCAGCAGTAATGACGTAGAAAAACAAAGATGCTGTTTATAGAAAGTAGAGAGTTGAACAAAGAGGAGGTGCAGGTGCTCCTCCAGCCTGTCAGTCTCTCCAGCTGGACAGAGCAGAGTGTCAGCTGTGTGAGCGAGCATCCACCAGCCCTCAACTGATGCCCCACCCCCTAAAACACACATTCACACACACACACATATCCAACAACTAAAGTACAGGCTCTGCCCCGCTGCACCAGGCTTTTGTCTCTTTTCACACAGCTCCTGAAAAAAACAGGTCCCTGCACCAAACACCCCCCCCCCTTTAATCCTCCTCTCTGAGAGAACTTATCCACATCTGATGTGTTTTCTCAGAGAAAGAGCTGCGGCCATTCAGTGCCACGGTTCATTGTTTCAAGCTTGCAATAAAGAGTTAAGTGGGATTTAGAGCTCCTGCACGGTCTTTGAGACCTAAAGAAAGCTCCTTTTCACTGATTCCTGCAGAGCCTCCAGAGGAAGTAGGGCCACCTGACTCAATTTAAGATTCATCTCATCCTGAATCTAACTGATCTCTATAACAGCATTAGAATCATCAACTCATGTAACATGTTGCAGTGAGTAAAGCATTTCTCTGTGTGAATGTTGGGTCAAAGAGGCATCTTACTTCCTTCAGACAGACAAATCTAATGACCACAGCAGAGACAGAGTCCAGTTTCCAGACGGCCTCATCATGACTCACTGTGCGTCCATTAAACACCAGGTGACCTCTGACCTCCACAGCACTCTGCTTTACTGAACCGCAGAGACGTGAGTGTTCAGGCGGGCAGGTGGAGCCAAAGAAAACAAAGCTCTCTGAATTGTCTTCAGACGGGAGGGACAACTGATCCCAAAACTGTTCGCTTGAAAATCTGTCACTTGAAACCAAACACGCAGCGTTAAGTGAATTAAGCAGGAATCAGGAAAAGTGGTTCATCATCAGTGAAACTCAATCAGACCTGTGGCTCCTTGAGTCAGTGAACACAACACCATGATGTCATAGAGCCATTAGTGCTACCGCTTTTAAAGAGGGGGTGTTCAGCATTCTGGTATGTTAAAGATAGGTATAAAGAAACAATGCTGGATGTTCAGACTGAGCATGTGCAGATTTTCAAACCTCTACATATTCATGTGTTGCAGAAATCCCTGAATCTGTCTGTGAGCTTATCAATACGCTTTGTTCTAAAAATAGCACCACATCTTCATGAGATTTGCAGAAATGATGAGGTTGTCACATAAAAACCTACGAACTGGTTTGGTGCTCTGATCAAAGCTCCTCCCCCGGCAGGCCTAAAGAGGGCTGGCCAATCAGAGTAAAGGGTGTTTGTGGAGCCTGGAGTCTTAAATGGACAGCAGTTAAAACCAAGTGTTTCAGACAGAGGCTGAAATAAGGGTTTATTATAAAACCAGAGAGAGAGAGAGAAAGGATCTTTATAAGCTGTAAATCATGTAAAGATACTGTGGAGGAACCAGAGGGACAGAATAAAGACTAAAACAAGCACAATACCCCCTCTTTAATGTCACTATTATAATTATGTCACCTGTTGTTCTGAGCACTGAACAGACTGCACCAGCATCATGTACAGACTAACGATCAAATACGGCTTTAAATCAAATTTTTTATGTACCTTCATATGTTTTAATGTGACTGGATCTGATTTAATTCAGTTTGACTTTATTTTTCACTCAAAAAAATGAAACAGTGACTTTAATTAAATTTCTTGTGTCCTGTTCCATGTAAACATATTAGGTCAGTTGAAAGCAATAGCTTCAAGTTCAACTTAGCTGGTCCTGAAGTTATTGTTTTCAACTAACCTAATACATTTACAATGAACAGGCTGACAAAATAAATTTAGTTTTAGTTTCATATTTTTTGAGTGTTCAGTCTTTATTTTGCAGTGGTAATGAAACAGCTATTATAACTGAATTTAAACATCATTGTAACGGTGTTTGCAGGCGCCCTGTGTGTCTGGAAAGTTTGAACAAGACCAAAAATTAAAAGACACAGTTGCAATTTTTTTTGCTGTTTAACTGCAGCTTTGAAGTTCCAAGTTAACCCTTTACTGATACATGATTTTCAAAGACCTCGATCTCATCAACATGATTAATAGTTTCCTTAAATCCTGCCCCCTTAAAGAATTATCATCCCACTACAGGCAGCTGAAGTTATATTTTGGCCCTTTTGAAGAAGTTGCAGTAAGAATAAAATTGTTGCTCGTTTTTAAAATAAGTATTTCCTGCACTGAAAGAATGCATACTTACTACAAACTTCATTAAAAAAGTTGTAAAAAATAAATTACAAAAAAAATGTTTTAATTGATTTAGTTTAAAGGATTAATAAACATCTCAGTTACAAAAAAAAAAAAGGATTTTCTGTCTATTTTTCTAGGTTCGGACTTTTATATCACAGAAGCTTCACTTCATGGATTTCTGAGACATTGTAAGAAAGAACAGGTAAACAAGGGTGAACTATAACTCAGTGTATGCTCTGTATTTTGCTTTTTCACCCTTTCCTTTTCACTATTAATCTTTAAAAAAAACATGAAACAAAACAAAACAAAAAAAAGTGAAGTATTGCTCCTCACTCTGAATGCGCTCGTTTTCTGCCTGCTGGCTGTAAGTTGCTATAAAGTGCGGAGGATAATCATTATAACACATTACCAGCCGATCTTTCCTAATGAGCTCATATTGAGCTCATATCTCTCTCTCTTTAACACCCTCAGTTTGAACCCGGACGGATTTAAATATTTAGGTTAAGCCTCAGGCGACGTTCAGAGGAGAAGATTTTACTTAAGCTTATTTCCCTTTTTTCAGAGGAATTTGGCTTCATTAGCATCAGATACAACCAATGGTATATTATGCCCTAATTAATTATTCAATCTGTGGGATTTATGCATGTTTTCTGACAATTTTACTCACACATGGTTACATGTGTTACTACCACAAAGCCCCTGAGGTGACTTAATTTTGTGAGACTGTTTTTCTGTAAAATCTGTTTTGGGATGAAATGAAAACACTGAGGGAGTATCTTAGCGAGGTCATTCAGGGGTGAAGAAGTCTGAGATACCGTCTATCTGACCTAGATAAAGACAAACAAAACTGTTTAAAGTTAACCTTGAAAGCTATGGGAATTCTTAGACTGATGCTGCTGCTGCTGCTGCTTTTGAACAGTGGGAATCTCTTAAGTTGAGGAGTGAAGTCAATGCAGAGGTGCAAAAACTGAAATTCCTTATCCAAGTCGCTGATTTATGGAAATGAAAGTAAATTGAAGTAATCTCCAACATTAGGGTAAGGTTGTTTTTCAAAGTGTTACATTTCTTCATAGTTGTAACTTTAAAAAACTGATTGCATACTATTGAGACAGTCATGTAATATATTCAACCAGTTAAAGAAACCCGACTGAATTATTTTACTAGAACAGAAAATATATAACTGTATAAAGATGTACATGTTTTATATGTCAAACCTGAAAAACAAGAAAGAAAATTACACACTTCACTATATGCCCATGAAACATTATTACTGATTCTTGAATATTTGATGTTTTGTAGGACTTAAAAAAAAGTTAAAATAAAACTGGGTGATGATGGTGCTCTGAGACGTGTCTGTAACGTGTAATATTAGTGAATCCTGGTTCTGTCCTACCAAAGCTCAACTACCAACTCCAACCTCACCAATCAGAGCTAACATAACCTCACTCTACAGACTCTCAAGTTTGATCAGATCACTGAAGAATAACTGCTGCATGTGGGCTGGAATGAACATTATCACAAACAGATAAACTTGTGTTTTAACCTATGCTCTATCATTCTCCTTTTTATCTTTCTTCTTCTCTTCTGTCCTTTTTCTGTCCAACAGTTTGGCTCCAGTCTCCACCATCACTACTAAATGAATCACAGAAAATGAGAGGACAGATCCTGCTTCTCTCTGCTTAATTTAGAAGCAGATGTAGTGTAGAGCTGAAAATACATTGTTATCGTATCTAGAACTACATATGAAAATTCAAGATATTAATGTAAAAAAATTAGAAAAATCAACAATATAGATTTCTCCCGCTCACCCTGTCCGTGCAGCTCAGGCCTGTTTATTGGTGACTTTATGTTAATGTTGATGACAATTAGTTCCAATCAATAAAACTGCACCTTCCACATCCTTTAATATTATCTTTTTTTTTTTTTTTTTTTTTCTGAAAAAATGCTTCGTTTTCACTGAACCCATAGTCACATTATTTTGCATCAATATCGAGGCATCTGGCATTATTATGGAGCCATGACAATTTGTCTATATCCTTCAGCCCTAGTGGAGTGCCATCAAAGGGACTTTTGATCTACGTGCTGTAAATGGTTTTTTGTTCTTCTGGGAAAATGCGACCCGTCTACAGATACAGAGAAATAACGTTTAGGACTCATACCTTTAACTGCTGATCTTAGTGAACCAATACTGACCCATAATGTTGGCTCAGCCTCTTGAATTCATTTAATTTTTGTTGATTTTAACGTATTTTAAAACTAAAGTTTAATGTTGTTGGTTCTGAGGTTTAGTGAGGACAGTGTGGAACTTGTTGCTGGAGAAAACCTGACCAATGACGCCACATCTGACCGGATAAACTCAGTGTTTGTGACCAAGTTGACTAAGTAGAGATGATAACCTGTTTACACTGAGGTAACTTCACTGGGCACTACAGGATGAAACAACAGGCCTCTTTAACAACTAAAATAAAATGAAATAACCCTCCTACGCTCAGACTGTAAGGTAAAAGTGAGTCCTGCTGTGAATTCTTTAGAAGCTCGTAATTCATGCCGGCAGAGCTCAGCACAGTCAGAGTACGCAGCTGTAAAAAAAAAAAACAGCCATGTCCGCTCGATATATCAGAGAAAACACGACGACAAGCTGAGAGAATAAAGACATGAAGACACCGACCTGGAGGAGTCCCACACAGTGTGAACCGGAGCAGTGTTAGATAGTCCGACAGAGTCCGGAGAGGAGCTGCTGCTGCGGGTCCGGAGAGGAAACTACAGAGTGGGAACTACTGAGTGGAAACACGGTGAGTCTGTGGGTCGGTCGCCTTCTGTCGCCTCCTCCTCCTCCTCCTCTCTGCCCCATTTACATGTCAACAGAGCCGCTGACACACTGTCAACACCGCAGGAGGAAGCAAACTGTATAACTCTGCCCTCATACACCTCCATTAACATAAACAGAGGAGAAAGCTCTCTGACTGAACTCGACGTCCTGAGGAGTTTATTGACGCTCAGCAGATCTTGAGATTTAATTTCATGGCCCCATAAACTCAGAATAGAGTGTACCACTACAGGCTGTTATTAGCTGTTATAACCTCTTTGTGATGTCCCTAAATAGTAATAATAGCAAATTAAATTTACCACAGCCTGTAATTCTGATGTTTACGAGCCTTAACGCTCCTGAAACTCAGGACTGCAGTACTAAAGCTCCTGTAAGAAGTTTCACATGGATCTTGTGTCCTACTGTATATCAGGGGTTCCCAAAATTATCAGCCCAATGTGCCATAAGAAGCAGTGCTAGAGACCAGTAAGCCCCTGCTCCAGGAGTGCACTAAATACCTCAATCCTAAATGACACAAAACAAACAAACAAACAAACAAACAAACAAAAAAAGCTTAAAAACTGTATTAAGCTGATTGGTAGAAAATGAAACAACCTATGTGCACTTATTGTTTTTTCCATGCACCCATCTTCTGTCACTCACCAGGTCTGGGGTCAGCAATGTCATCAGTGAAGACCAGTGGCCCCTGTCCCCGTCTACTTTTGCCAGCTCCTATGGGGAGATACTGTGGTGCTCCCAGGCTAGCTGAGAGTTATAATCTCTCCATCATGTTCTGGGTCTACCCTGGGGTCTCTGCCCAGCTGAGCAGGCCTGAATCCCCTCCCCAGGGAGACATACTCACCAGATGCCCAAACCACCTCATTGCTGCTCTTTCCTGATGTGAGTCTCTCCTGGATGTCTGAGCTCTGAACCTTATCTCTAATTCTGAGCCCAGACACCCTGCAGAGGAAGATCATTTCAGCTGCTTGTATTCGTGAGCTTGTCCTTTCAGTCTCAACCCACAGCTCGTGATTATGGGTGAGAATTGGAACGTAGACTGAACAGTGAATTGAGAGCCTTGCCTTCTGGCTCAACTCCCTCTTCTCTACAAAGGACAGGTATGGGGTCTCAGAGATACTTAAACTCCTCCACTTAGGGCAGAGACTCTGCCCAACCCAGAGTGGGCAGTCCACTCTTATCCGACTGAGAGCAGTGGCCTCAGACTTGGAGCTGCTGATCTTCATCCTGGTTGCAAACCGCCCCAATGCGAGCAGGATGTCAGTGTTCGATGAGGCCAATAGGACTTCATCTTCTGCAAAAAGCAGAGATGGGATCCTAAGACCCCCGAACTGGCTCCCTCTGCCACTTGGCTGCACAGGATCAGTGACAAAGGACAGCCCTGGTGAAGTCTAACCCTGATGGAGAACAAGTTCGACTTTCTGTTGGCAATATGAACCAACCTGTTTTCAGAACCACTGCACCATAAAAGGCTTCAACTTCAACTCATCATCATGGTCGTCATGATAATAATATTGTTTCAATTTTATAAACGCTAACTAGCTAGCTAGCTAGCCGACAGCTGTAGACTGTTAAGTACAGGAACATAATTTCTGTGGTGTCACCCATTTGTTTTTGATTAAGAGTTTCATATTGACAGGAAAACGCTTTGAAGATAACGAGTTACAAAAAATTTCCAATAGCATCTGTCAGCAAACAGAGCGCACTGTTTCTGGTACGAGATCCGCCTCTGTTATAAGCCAGCAGAAGGACCCTTCTTGTAATCATGTTTTTTCATGTGCTTTTTTGAGTTTATACACATCAGTCATTTCTGGTATCAGAGCTGATATTTGAGGAGCTCCAAGCTTCAGTTTTTGTTTTTATAGATAGGTCCTAAAGGAAAAGTCCGGTCACCCTGCCAGAGCTCAGATAACCCCGATGACCTGATGACATCATCAGAGTAGTTCACTCAGGCTTTAAAACGTTCCCTGAGGCTGCAGAGGACGCTCCTAACTGGTTGAATAACACTTCCTCTCTGCAGCATGAGCCTCACTGTTTGAAACGTGAGTCTGTGCTCATACTTCAGTTTAATCTTATGAAAAGTTCTAGAAATTACATCCAAGACAAACAACTAAACTCACTCCTCAAACAATTCAGTTTAAAGACCACATGAACAGGTTCTTAATCCCCAAATTTTCCCTGCATGCATTTCATTCCTTAGCCCCCCAGAACATAATATGTATATATTCTTTATAATCTTACATTTATTATTTCATATTTCATTTAAAAACTTAAATCAGCCACCCAAAGTCAAAGCAACACAAGATTCCAGAAGTAAGAAAAAAAAGTGTCAGCTATCGTTGCCAGTGGGATTAAACAGGTCAACTCTTTGAGGTCTCAGGGCAACAAGGGGTGAAGAAGGTCAGACCTGATCATGTTTGTACACTTACTCTTCAAAGAGGTCAGCACAGCAGGCTTTGAAGAGGGTGATGATCTGGTAGAGTCTGAGTGGCTGTCAAAGCCAGTGACAGACTGTAACAAATCAACACTCTGTGAATCAAAGAGGCCACCCTGGTGCCTGGTCCAGGGTGTAACCAGTCCTATGACAGCAGGAAAAGGCTTACAACCCTTTGGCACCAATGACCATGAATGGTTAAATGGTAAAGATAATAGATGATTGTGAGTTATCGCAGACACACTTCAGCAACTCAAGGCGGTCAGGCATGTAAGTTGCTTTTTGACCAGTACTTTCAGGAACTTCTCCATGAATGGTTCCCTCAAGGCATCGATGCAAATCAGGGACTGATTAGCATAATCGTCACAGTAACTGCACTTCACAGCCAGACCAGTAGAGGAGTAGGTAAGAAAGCTATGAAGATCAGAGAGATTCATTGAATAAGCACTTAAAAGGAGACAATGTTCTTGGACCTCTGGAAAGAAGTAGACTCTAGTTCCTAGTTATTCCTCAAAAAGTCCTGAAATGAGAAAGCTCCTTTGGTTGAAAAATTCATTTATCATGACCTTTTGCAGTTTGTGATCCTCTAAGTCTGAGTAAAACCTTTTGAGTGCGAAAACCGGAATAAAAACTTTCCACCTGGTACTAAAAAGAGTTTAAAGAGACAGAACACTGAGGGATGTGGTAAAAGAAACGCTGAGCAGGTTCCTGTTCTGTCAGTCATCCTCTATGTGTGGATCCGGCCTCTGGCCAAGGAGAACTGAGTGGGCCCAGTCTTTAGGAGGGAGGGTGTGTCTACAGTGACCTGGATGTTTCCTCCTTTTCTCCTCGTGCATCTTTTCTTCTGCTGTCAGCCTAAAACAGTTTTTCCACAGAATGGAATTAGAAATGTGAGACCTTTGTACTGTTTGTAGTGGAACTATGTGATCATGATCCTTCTGTTGATGCCGACACACTTTTTCAGATCGGTGAAATAAAAAACAAAAAACAAAAACCAGAAGCATTGTCTGGTGAGTCAGAGGGATGGAAGCTGATCCAAACTATAGCGCTGGCCTCAGGGTTCGTTCTGATGTGTCCACAATGCAAAGAGCCACAGAGTCAAACATATAAGGTGCTCGTGTTGATTTCATGTTGACATCAGGTGATCAAGGCGTGGCTCTAAGAGAAAGTGTAAAATCACAGCTTCTTAGGCTTTAGTCTGCTTTGTTTCAGTTAGCAGAGCTCTGTGAGCATCCTGAGGAAGAGGAAGATGTTCAGAGGCAAAGTGTCTCCCACAGATTTCAGAGCAAAGATCCTGAAACCTGATCGGGTGATCACCTGACTTGCAGCTCTGACAGAAAGCTCAGGTGATTTGTGGTCTGATGTTTTAACTCCGTCACAGTCACCTCTCTTCTCTGTCGCTGACCTTTGATGCCTTGCAGAGATGTTCTCTTAGAGATGTTTTCTCTCATCTCAGATTCTAGAGCAGGAACCTGATCCTCTGTGACGTCGCCGCCCTCACTCCCGAGTTTAGCCAGAGGAAACTGTTGAAGTGTTTCTGAAGAACCGAAGGTAACGTCATCCCCTGTGGAATGTGATTCATGGCGTGCTCTATTCTGTTGGTCGACCAAACTCACAAGAGTTTAGAAAGAGCCTGCAACATGAGGAGGACAACCGGCCACGTGATGTCATCATATGTCAACACTCACACAGAAAAAGACTCATTTCTATCCACTAAAGTCAGAGTCCTGACTTCAGCACTGTAATATCTTCATTTATTTCTGAACTTATCCAGTCAGTGTGGCTTCTTTTGAGATTTGAGTACTTTTGGTTATGTAACTGTAACAAGCTCCTGTCTAAATTATAAATATCTTACCTTATTTAACAATAAACAAAGTTTAAAGAGGGGGTATTCTGCTTTTTAATGTCAAAAATATAGATATAAAGTAACAGTGCTAGATGTTCAGACTAAACCTGTGCAGATTTTCTCAAACCTCTACATGTTCATTTGTTGTAGAAATTCCTGAATCTGTCTGTAAACTCCTCAAAATGCTCAGTTTAAAAAATTGCACAAGATGTTCATTAGACTTAGCTGAAATCATGAGGTCATCACAGAAGGAACTTCTAACTGGTTAACAACAGATAAAAATAGTAATAGTAAAAATAAACAAAAACAAAAAATGAAACAACAACAAAAAGCAAACAAAGAAAAAAGAAAGAAAAAACAACAAGTGGCTTTTTGTGCCACTAATACAGGAGAAGACTCAGTTCTAAAGGGTCTAAAGGACATCCTCACTGCAGGAAAGAATGATCTCAGGCATACAGGAAGTAAATGACAAAAAATAAGAGTGCAAATGCTGTCACACCAACCAGGAATCAGAAAGTGGTCAGAATAGTCTCTGCATGCCATGTGGACTCTGATTGGTGCATGCATGATAAAGCCTGTTTCACTGTTAAACTCCTGCATGTGTACTTAGAGGTTCTGCAGATGAAGAAATAAAACTGTTCTCCAACAGAAAGTTGTTGTTTTGTGTTAAGGACGGCTAAACATTTTTCAACAACCTGACTTCACCTCAGCCTGCAGCATGTTGACCCAGCCTGAAAGAGACTTGCTACCACACAGTGCCATCTTGTGGTGACACTGTTAATCACAGCTGCATTTCTGATCTCACTGAAACTGAAGTTTAACATCTCTCAGACTTGTTTAAATAATTTATAACTAGAGCAAAGGTTTTTAAGTCTACAGGCAGTGACAGAGCTGACAAAGTTTAGCAACATGTACATAAGAATCCTTTTAATGTACAGTTCAGATACCTCGACTTGACTGTATCAAAACATGTGTTCTGTCATATATTAAATGTTTGTTGTTTTTGTGCTGATTCATCCAGTGTTATTAGTGTGTGTTTGGCTTTGAAATGTCCCTTTAAAACCTGCCTCCTTCCAATTAAAGTCTTGGAAGGTTGTCTGTAAGTGCCTGTCTAAAAGCTTGAGTGGTAAATCAAATAAACCTTGAAGGCTTTGAAAACACAGATCTGCATTCAAAAACAGACTCTTACTAAACAGGTGAGGAGCTGATGCAACGTCTGGACTCAGTGATGTGGTTGGAGGAAAGGATGCGGTGTTATTTTCTATCCTGTCCGTCCTTTGGATTGTGGGTGAAGCGCAGAGGAAATGCTGACAGTAGAGTCTGAAAGGCTGCAGAGCTCCACCACAAACAACCTGAATAAATGAATAAATAATAAAAACTGTATGAGGAGAACATCTTACACAGGGCTCTGTGTGGAGAGGAAAGTTATCACTAATATAAGGACTCATAACTTACACACTGTAAAACCCAGTTAGTAAACTTTACTTTAGAAGAAATACATGCAAACCAACTGCCTTCAAAAACTCAAAGTAAACTTATTTTTATGACCTTAGTAAAGTTAAACACCAAAGTTAAACAGATTTTGGGAACACCATAGATATGAGACCCTGCTGAACATTGAGATCTTGTTGTGTGGGAGGCAGAGGCTGTTTATGCTCCACATGGCACGGACCCACTGTGTGTGCTTAAAATACTGTCCCAGAGTCGATCATTTCAAGGTAACTGTTCAGAAATGATCAGAAATAATTGAGGCTTGAAATGTTGTTAACAGGTCACAATAGTCTGACTCTAAAAACCAATCCTGATCAAATCCAGATCCTGATCAAATCCAGATCCTGATCCTGTCATAAAAACATGCTGACATGTTTCCTCCATATCGCCCCCTAATGGAGAACATGTTCTTGGTCAGAAGCAGAGTTTGATGATGTTTACACAGCAGGTAACACTGCAGAGAACTGACCACTGATCATCTGGAATGAAGAGACACCTGAGGGACAGGTGAGACCCCTGAGGGACAGGTGGGACTCCTGAGGGACAGGTGAGACACCTGAGGGACAGGTGAGACAACTGAGGGACAGGTGGGACTCCTGAGGGACAGGTGAGACAACTGAGGGACAGGTGGGACTCCTGAGGGACAGGTGGGACTCCTGAGGGACAGGTGAGACACCTGAGGGACAGGTGAGACAACTGAGGGACAGGTGGGACTCCTGAGGGACAGGTGGGACTCCTGAGGGACAGGTGAGACAACTTAGGGACAGGCGAGACACCTGAGGGACAGTTGAGACACCTGAGGGACAGGTGAGACAACTGAGGGACAGGTGAGACAACTGAGGGACAGATGAGACAACTTAGAGACAGGTGAGACAACTGAGGGACAGGTGAGACACCTGAGAGACAGGTTAGACAACTGAGGGACAGGTGAGACAACTGAGGGACAGGTGAGACGCCTGAGGGACAGATGAGACGCCTGAGGGACAGACGAGACACCTGACAGGGACAGGTGAGCTTTGATTTCATCAGGCTGTGATGATGGATCAAGGAGGTTTGAGACACTTAGAGACTGATGTTTACAGAAATCACTCAAAGAAAGAGTTCACACATTCCTGTGTTACTTTAACGGTTAATAAATATCAGTAAGAGCTGCTGGTGCTTGGACATTTTCACCCAGTCAATTGTGGCCCTCTGAAAAAGTTTGGACACCCTTCCACTGAAGTGAAGTGGTAAGGTCGGATGTGATATTTTTCCTGTAGCGTGCCTCATTCTGGTGAAAAAGTCCTGATGGATTTCCACTTTTCCCCTGATAAAATATTTAAGACTCAAGAGGAAATCATTTCACAGTTTGTTTTTGAGAAACTTTCTCAGACTCTTGGAGGAAATCTGTTTTCTTCCAGGGACAGCTGTGGCTCAGTCTGTTGTGTCTCAGTCTGAATTCACAGACTCCGCTGTCCTCATGCCAGCGTGTCCTTGGGTAAGACACGAAGTTGCCACCTCTACTTATACTGAGGTCAAATTTCATCCATGTCACTCTGCTTGAGTAGGATATTTTAATACTCTTTAAAACCTTGTACAGCGCTTCTCGAGTGGCAGCTTGTCGCAGCAGCTCTCTCTTCGTTGTTCTTTTTCTTTTTAGTTATTTTCATATTTGAAGCCTGTCATTACTTTTTATGGCTCATTTGTTGGTGACTGACACAGAACTGGCTGTGTCTGAAGTGGTGTTTTTACCTTTTTTGTTCCTGTTTGTCTGGGGAACCATGGTTACACTGTTTACACACAAGACTCAGCTTTTAGCAGCCTGTAGCATGTCGATGCTAACCAGTCCGAAGTTGCCTGCGAGCTGAGGAAAAAGAAATGAAGACAACGTGCTGGTACCAAGATGTGAGCTAAGAAGAGACAGCATCAACCCGTCCTCACATCCATCATTTAGGAGAACGTTAAATCTATGTACAATGTTCTGGAATTCCAACAAAGTTCTGGAATTTCCCCCTGTGGGACTAATAAAGGTATTCTTATTCTCTTATTCTCTTGATGACATGGACATGCTAGCTGTGCAAACACAGCACCACAGGGAATACTGGCAGAGTAGCATCATGCTATTCACAGAGACATGGCTAACAGAGCTAACACTGGACACCAACAACACATTGAAGGATTTCACCTGCTGTGAGTGGACAGGATACAGGAGCGCTACACTGCAGAGACAGGTGAAGAAGGCCAGCTCAGGCCTGGACCCTGTGGACCCTGTGGACCCTGTGGACCCTGTGGACCCTGTGGACCCTGTGGACCCTGTGGACTCTGTGGACCCTGTGGAGGTGCTGGCTGACATGAGAATTATGACCAAGCTGACATCTCTGATGGACATTTTTTTTAGTTGACATTTATTATATTATACTATTTATATTTATTTATTTTTGATTATTCTATTTATTTATTTCATTTTGGACAAGCAAACTAAAATGAAATAAAATAAAATAAAAATAAATCAATTTAAGGATATACAATTTCATAATACCATACAACCAATAGATAAAGCATTTCATGATTCTGAAGAGGGAGCAGGAAGAAGCAGAAGCTTTTCGAGTCCTACCCTCCACTTACTCTCCTATCACAGAAACTTTTATTACTTTATTCTTGGAATTTTTGCACTTTATATTTTGTTTGCTGCTGTGACTCCTAAATTTCCCTTCGGGGATTAATAAAGCACCTTCTATTCTCAGTGTGAGGCCTTCTTTTCAGGACTATAAGAAGGCCCACAAACATCTTCCCACCAGAGCCCATCACTGAGCTGTTATGCTGCTGAACCTGGGTTGGAGACATTCCTGGAAGTTCAAGTTCAGGACTTTGTTTTCTTAATATCTTGTTGATCGTGCATGCACAGCAGTTTCAGCATCACATTCTGTGGTTGACGTGAGCTAGACTTTAATGTGCTGAGGTGAGGAAGTTGTTGGAAGCTTCTCATGGACAGAGTTTTAATGTAAAGTATAATTTTAGACATAAAGAGTGTGACGCCGTGTGCCGCAGTCTTCTAAGGAACCTCTGGAAGGCTCTCTCTCTCTCTCTCTCTCTCTCTCTCTCTCTCTCTCTCTCTCTCTCTGGATCCTGATGGATCCACTGATGTTTATTTTGATTGCATCACTCGGCTGCATCTCCTCCTCAGCTGAGCTCTCTGCCGTAAATGATTGGATGTTTGATGCAGAGTGACAGCTTTTTTCCATAATGCTCTCTGTGACACACAAAACCACACACACACACACACACACACACACACACACACACACACACACACACACACACACACACACACACACACACACACACACACACACACACACACACGAGAGAGGGCTGTCTGCGCAGTCTTGCAGAAATGACATTCTGCAGTCAACCACAGCTTCCATCTTCAGATTACACTCTTATAATAACAAGATCTTTTGTACAATTAATAATCATAAGGTTGAACATCCAACGAAGGAATAATTACTGGAAAAACACAAACAGGGAGTCTGTTCACTTTTCATGAGAATATTTTTAAAATAAAAATCAACAATCAACTGTTGACAATATCTAATAATTTTGTACTACTGTGAAATAATGACCAACAAATAACTTTATTGACTGTTTTATAGCAAAAAGTGAAGTTTCAAACTGCAGTGCAGAAAATAAGAGCTCACCTGAGCCTTCAGTAGTCTTAAACCAGTGCAGCAGACCAGCAGATGTCAGCAGAGCACCCATCAGAGGAGGAGGAGGAGGAAGGTGTGTGGTTGAGTTGTTTCTGAATCCTCTGACCTGTCAGTGAACTCCCTGTTTGTGTATCAGATGTAGTAACATGTAGTGAGTATTCGTCTAGTTTGTGTTAAATTATCTCCCTAAAGGAGGTCCTCTTCATTTATTTTCACCTCTCATGACGTCCGTGACACTCATAGAGCAGGTTTGTATGGTTTGCATGGTTTGCAGCTCTCAGGCTTCTATATAAACCCAAATGTTAGCACTCTTCATCCTCAGCCTGAAATGCTTTAGTTGTCTGGTTTTCTATTGATGTAAAGTCAGAAACAGCTTATGGATTTAACTTTTCTTACAGCTTTGTCATCATGAAACAACCAAAAGGTTTTGCCTCTACCTGAAACATCTGGTATGCTGTTTATACAACAACGGTTTCAGGATGAAACGTAAAAGTATTGTCGAGTTTCGGCCCCTCATTGACATGTAAACAGCGTTTTAGCCGACCTAAAAAGCTAACTTTTTGAAACGCCCTCCAGAGTGGAATTTTTCTGATACCCTGCAGCCTCCGTTACTGTGAAGACAGAGTTTTTAATGGAAACACCTCTTTGGCAGCAGCCTCCCAAAAGACTCTACAGTTATATCGCCAACTACTGTGCTGTTATGCATACTACAGTGTTTTCATTCCCTCAGTGTTTCCATTTAACAGATTTTTTTTCTGTGCGTTTTTTGCTCTTTCGAGTGAAATGTTGTGAAATGTTGTCGTGTAAACAGGGCTTAGGTTTACTTGTTGTCACATTTCAAACAACAGCGCTGTGTAACTGTTACCTCGTTACATTGTATTTGTTAAAAAAGTTGTCTTGAACAAAGAAAAGCAGTATTAAAAAGAAGATCTGATCTCCATTCATTTCCAAAACAAACACACGCCTTATTAAGAGGCATGTCATCATGACAGTGTGCGGGTGATTCCAGCCAAAAGGTGTCGCTGTGATCCACATCAGACAGATAGTCCTCACAGACACTATAAAATATCTCCACATCTCAGCGATGAGGTAATAATATTTGACAAACCAGACACCAGTTCACATGAGGCAGGGAGGCAGACACAGACAGGGGATGAATTCAAGACCAATTAAAGCCTGTTAATATGGGGTTCAGCTTATTAAGGGCAGGGGATGACCTACTTTCAAGAGACTGAATTCAGGTTCAACAATGAAAAAACAAGACCAGAACCAGTGTTCCCACTACACTCTGACTGACTTTAAAGAGAAAAGCTATAAAAGAGAAGAGAGCTAAAATGTGACAAAACTTAGAAGACTAAATCTGAGAAATCTCCTCTCCTCTCCACAGGCTTCTGACCAATCAGAATATTCAGTTTAGATGGATGATAATCAGGGTTAACTTTGATCTGGTAATAATCAAAATTCACATCATATCTCTTTTTCTTGGTTCCCTAAAATTCTTCTGCTGCTGACATCTTCAGTCACAGTCCTGCGTACCATTAAATCAATGAACGTTTTCCTTTTTGAAACAACCAAGCGGGTCATGAACAATGAGCAAATTAAAGAAACTGACGTTGTGAAGTAAAGGAAATTAAAGGCGAGTTCAGTCAGACAAAAGAACTGAGCCAGAACACGGTCTGGATCCAGCTGTGAGGAGTCTTAGAGCCAGAACAGAAGGACTTTTCAGAGCCAGTGAGGACAGAGAGAAGAACGTCATCGAAGTTTCCAAGGCCACAGGAAGAAGTGTCTGAGCAAATTTGGGCAGCAGTGGGTCTTGATTTGTCTTCAAAGCGGTCCGTTCTCAGATCTGGCAGTTTGTCCTCCTCACATACAAACTCCAGCTGAGAGCAGAGCAAACTCTTGGACTGGACCCATAATTGAAGTGTCATCCTGTTAAATAACGTCAGGCTTCTTCTCAGTGTGCTCCATTAGCTCCCTCATTCCTCCAAAACACTACAAGAAACATCTGAGCCAAACAGCTGGGTTTGGGGGTCTTTGAAGCATGCTCAGAAACATGTGGAGGCTGATGCTGAGCTCCCTCTCATGTCTGCAGAACACTTCACATGTTCACATGGATACAGCTCTAAAAGTAGTTTCAGTACGTCCTGAACTGACCCCAGCAGCTGACTTTTACTGCTCGTGGAGCTGTGCAAAGTATGCATACATTCACCATTAATTCACCTCCTTCACTCAGAGCTCATTTTTAGGGATCATAAAAACCTTCACCACTTCAGACTGATCTGCAAATGGAAAGAACAAAAACAATCAGACTGACTTCCAGCCACACTTTCATTCAAACGACACACTTAGCTCCTTATGGGCTCTACGCACACAGCACTTCTGCATTGGAGTAAGGATGTTTGGGCATTTCTGGTTACATTAGACAGAGGGTGTAATGATGGCAGAGAGGAAATAATCAAGGTGTTTGTCTAAAGTGTGGACCTTCATGTGTTTGTACTCTGATTAAAGTATGTGGTAAAAAAAAGAAAAAAAAAAAGAAACAGGGCTACAGATGAGATCACTGAGAGAGCCCACTGCTACCTTACTCTGTCACAAGACATTCATATTAAATCCTGTCAAGAACCCAGACCCAGAAGTGGACACAAATGCAAACTCCGGGACGAGATCCGTAAAAGCAAAAGGGTTTAATAAACAGACCAGGTTCAATACACAGGTAGTCAGCCAGGCAGGGTTCGGTACACGGAAACAGGCAGTCAGACAGGCAGAGTTCGGTACACAGGTAATCAATCCAACGAGAGGAAAAGGTATCCAGAAAAACGTGAGGCAAAGATCAAAGTCCAAAAACGAGAGCAAGATTCAAAACGGCAAGACAAGACTGTGAATAAAGGCTGGAACGAGGACGGTAACGTGCAATGAACTGGCAACGAGACAGAGAGACACATGAGGTTAAATACAAGAGGTAATGAGGGGTGATGACACACAGCTGGGGAAGACAATCAGGAATCAGGTGTGACAGACAGGGCAGACAGGAACAAATCTAGAAGACAGAGACAAGGGTTAGTGATTTCAAAATAAAACAGGAAACAAAACATGACTCAAAATGTGCAAAAACAACAGAAACTTTACAGACATGACAAATCCATTCAAAATGTTATACATCTCCTAACAGACAAAAAAAATAAATAAATAAAAAAATAGTAAGGGTAGAGCTAGCTTGATGCTAATGTATATGGGAAATTGCACTGATACGTTAGCGTTTAGCATACATCGATATTACTCTCTGGTTTCAAAGCAGATTTTTAACTGTCAGCACTGAACTCACAAACAAATGTTCATCACTCTCTCACATGAGATTCCTGTTCAATACATCCAACATGTTCTACATCTCCTACACCAAACAAGCCTGAAAGAGCCGTCCTCCCATCTTGAAAGAACAACTGTACCTTTACAAATCATCATATTAGGTCAGTATTAGGCTACAAGTAAAAACATTAAGATACATTAACATAAACAACAAAACAAGGCGAAAAGGAACAGTTTTGGATGTTTTGACAACAAGCATTTAATGGTAGCCTAACCCTAACCCTACCGTAACACAGCACTCTTACGGTTACCATAAGTGCATCCTGAGAACAACAGGAAACACGTCATGGTTGCTTGTGCAGACAGCCTATTAGGTAGTGTTCAGTCCCTGTTTACAGATCCATGTTAAAATATGTTATGTATCCTTGAGTCAGTGTTGTAGTACTCGTGTCCAGGACTCAGACTCGAGTGTCGGACTTGTGACTTGACTTGGACTTGTGCACTGATGACTTGGACTTGGACTTGAGCTCTAGTTGCATCAGAACTCAAAGGAGGACTTGGGTTTCTTTAACAATGAATCCTTTGATAATTTTAATTTAATGTGTCTTCTGGTCTAAGGTCCCAATAACAGATCAGTTTTCAGCTTAAAGCTGACACATGTTTTTGTTAACCTGCATGCGCGTTCACGTGCCGTCTCCTTCAGTCTGTAGCAAGATGTCAAAGGAGGCGCCATGGGTTGTGCGGTTTGTTTTTTAAGATGTTATGGCTAATGCTAGCAAATGCAGAGCAACAGGTTAACTATGTAAAAAAAAAATAATAATAAAGAGAAGACGGGGACATTTTTATTTCAAATAGAAAAAAAAAGATGGGAATTGTGGTGATGTGCTGCTTGTAGAGAGAGTGAGTGATTCCATCTTCACAGAGATGCCCGTGGATCACTTTTAAAAGCTTTCTTTCTGTTTGTTGAGGTGGATGTGACATTAAACTCGTTGGCTGCATGCTAACTACAGGAGGTCACAATCCTCACATGTTGTCATGTGTAAGTGTTTTATCTCTCCCTGTTTAGTTCAGTGCTGTGAAGCGAACTTCACTTCTCCTTGATTACACTGAAACTACCTAAAAACACCCAACAACTGACAAAGTCAAACAGTCTGAGTCAAAACCAGTACGCTACATATTTATCTTGACTTCTACAACAAACTGATATACAGAGCAGGGCCAGGTCTGAAGTTTTACAGCTACCAGGGGAGGATCATCATTGAGGTAAGAACTCAGGGCGTGGTCACACTGGCCAACGGTACCGTACCGCTTCAGCCCTGAAGTCCAGTTCGTTTGACTAGTGTGACCGCAAGTGTACCGTGCTTAGACACGGTACACTTCATGCACGAGCACGTGGACATGATTGCCATGGCCACTCCTCTCAACAGTTATTTTAACCTTGGGGGCATCATGCTTGAGTATGGCATGGTTTAGATGACTAGTGTGGCTACATCCTCAGTTCTCAGTCTACACCCTCAGACTCCAGCTGTCAGGCAGTCCTGTAACCTGCTGGACTGGACACACAGCTGGACCAGAGCCGGACTGGAGACACATTTGGTGTTTTCCTGGTGTAAGAAAGTCCTCACAGGGCCTTTAACTCCTCTTCTGCCTTTTTTTTAGCTTTTTTTTATTCGAAAGATTGGATGACTCAGCTTTTTAACTAAAGTGAACCAGAATGAGACGCCTCTTGATCCTAGATCAGACCTGACACAGACGGTAACACATCAGTTACTTCTACAACATCAAGACGCCCAATCCACTGGTTAAAGTTCTGTTTATAGTTTGTGTCGTTCACTTGGCTGGTGGTGCACTAGTGTGGATAGAAATATGAAGCGTAGAAAAACAAAAAGACACTGCAACTTCAACGAGTAACAGAGAAGAAAAGGACATGGGTCACAACGGTCAGCAGGAAATCAATGAAAGCCCTGTGCTCTCCGTGCTGCTGGCTGTGTTCAATAAGTCAGGGAGGTGAGGGTGACCAGATCAACATGCTGCACCAGGACACAGCACCTGAAGGTACCAGGACAGCTGGTTCTTTATTAGTGACAAAAAGCTGCTTTAAACTGCCAAGAGCTGAAAAAAGTATCCACAGAGAAAGTGAACTCAGTGAGTCAAGCCTCTGTTGGATTATAAAAACTTTTTGTTAATTGTAAGGAAGTGATTTATCCTCTCATTTGTTCTACAGTTTATCAGAGCACAGGGTCCAGGGACTGTGTGAGGCCTATAAAGGGTTAAAAGATGGCCCAAGTAAAGCGTGAAAGAGTTTATTTCCACCACAAGAATTCACCGTTAAGAGGGGACATACAGACAGAGAAAGCATGCAGTCAACACGCAACTGAACTGAGAGAGGGACACAGATCTGGTGTTTGTCAGGCGTCAGCAGCACTCTGGTTGAAAGAAGTCCTCAGCTTTACAGAACCATCTCTGAGTCCTGAGAAATTAAGCTGCAGCCATTTATTTTAAGAAAAGAAAAGTTAAAACATGTTGATACTGTACCAGCAAATCAACCAGGTGTAATTCTTGGCGTATTTGGCACAGTGAATGGATTTAACATCACATTTTCCCCGTTCTGTGTGGATATTTTTAAACATGCAGTCGTTCTTTTTGTTAAAGAACATCCTTGTTGATGTTGGTTTGGATCATGATATTCAAAAAGGATTTTTATTTCTCTCCTGTAAACTCAGACATTATTTCATATCTGCTGTAGAAACCTTAAAAAATAGGAACAGACCCAAAACCCTACAACTGGGTCACACTGGGTTCAAATCAGATCCTTTTACTTCCTGTTAAATCCGACCAAACTCCACAGAGCCGCTGGCTTTTTACACAGAAACACATAGACCCCCTCTCTATCTCTCTCTCTCTCTCTCTCACACACACACACACTCACTAGGATTTGTAAACTATTTATATCAGGCTTCCTCTTTTAAAGGCTTTTCAGAGAAATGTCTGTAAATGTGTGTTATGTTATCCCAGAAACAACATGTTACCATCCTCAGCACTGACGTCCTGTTCAGACAGCGAGTCCTCCAGAATCCGCCGGCGGGTCCGAACACACAGGAGAGCATGAGTCAGGGTGTTAGCGCAGAGTAGCAGCTGCATTAATAAACAACAAATGAGTGTGTCCTACACTGCTGTGTGTGTGTGTGTGTGTGTGTGTGTGTGTGTGTGTGTGTGTGTGTGTGTGTGTGTGTGTGTGTGTGTGTGTGTGTGTGTGTAAGTAGTGGTAGCATGGGTGAGTCTGACGTGATTTGTTGGTTTGGAGATTAGAAGTGCCGGCGGCGCTCAGTGAAAGTGGGATTAAAGACGGATGTGCGTCACATGGAAGACTGTGTCTGATTGGTTATTCCTGGAAGTTATGAATGTTTTCAGTGAAGCTGCTTCCAAACATCACATTAATATGAGACAAGGAATCAAACCGGAGTCTGACCACAGGTGTGAAAGAAAGACTTTATTTATGAAATTTGCTGTGAAAGCGTTACATTCTGAACAGTTTCTGGAGGAGAAGGTAGAAACGACGCTCGATCGGAAGCTGCTGGATATGACAGTGTGTTTGTATTTCCTCTATGCAGAACTTTTTTTTCTTTCATCTTGAAATAATGTGAAGATAAAACCAAAGAAAGATCACAGGAGTCCGAAAATAATTGCTGCAGTGGAGCTTCAGACGGTTAACAGTGACTGAAGAATCCATCGTCAGAGGGCAAAGTGTGTTTGGATGAGGTACTCGTTAAGAAAACTATCAGGAAGTCACACCAGCTTTCCCTCATCCACGTTGTCTCTGAGAATCTCCGACCTGTTGGGCTTTGCTGCGCTCGTTCTGATGCTTTATTCTCGTCAGTAAGAGAAATACAAGTGTTTTGTTCTGAAAATCAACTGCAGCCTATGTTTTCATTATGTTTTGTCTTTCTGTGTGATAGATAGAGGTCTTGTGTAACAGCTAAAGACGACTTTGGATATCCGGAGCTGGAGGATGGAGTTGTGATGGGCCTCATGTGCAGGCCACAAAAGACACAAAATATGACCCTTTCATACAGGAGTTTACCGACGCAGACTGAGACTCACGGGAGTGATGGAGCGTCAGGAGTTGGTCTTGGTACCAGCAGAACTTCAGCTGGACTTTCTTAAAATGTGCTTAATTATGTGAAAGAAACTGATCCGTTCTGTGAGGGTTCCTTATTTTTAGCGTTGTTCGTCTTGGATGGTCAACGAAGAGCTGACTGAGCTGACCCTGTGAGTGATAATCTGACAAATGCCTCATAAAACCACACGTCAAAAATGGCATCAAATCCCTGTGAAGTTGAGGCTTCAGCTTCACTTACGATCTAACATTTTTAAGCAGGAGGATGCAGCCGGTTCAGCCGGCTTCCAGAGCCTGTAGTCACCTCAGGTTTGTTAAAAACCCCGTGTGTTGCCTCCAAACGTCAACCAGTCAGAGAAAACAGTAAATAAACCCTGGGATCACCTTCTTGTCCCACATATCCAGCTTTAAATACACTGACCAAAAAAATATCCACAGCAAGTCTAAATACAGAAACGCTGCTACTCTCTGATTACTGTGGGCCAGACAGATTAAAGCCCCGCCCGCTCATCCAGTGTACATTTAAACAGCTCATGAACAGAGTAGTGAGCAGAGATAGTTACAGTAACAGGGAATGAACGGCCTGCCATTAGTGCTGTATCCAGTTCTGCTCCAGTTCTGGTCTCAGCCTCAGTCCTTCTTTGTTGTGTGTGGACAGCGTGGCCCATCATTCCTCGCTCCAGCCTCCCTGGTCTCTGATTTGCGTCTATCTGCATGAGTTCTGTAAACTTATTTTGTGTGTCTTTAATCAGGTGTCTCACCTCCTACCTGCCTCTCAGTGGCCTCTCCTCCTGCACCTTAACTTCAGTCAGATTAGACAACTTGTTTAAAACCTGTCTCGTGTTGGAAGTGTTGCTTTGGGCCCAGTTGAAACCAACACAATCCATACCAACCCTCAGCTCTTTGTATTTATTAATCTTCCACAAAACTTCTGAAATGTTTCTCATCAAGCTTCATTTTAGAAGTCAGAGCCCAACCATAAAGTGGCCAAACACACGTCAACCATAAAGTCCAGTTCCTTTGGCCAGTGGGACCACAAGTGTGCCTGTGCACGGTACAGTTCTCTGCTTTGGCACGGTTCACTTCATGCAAAAGCACAAGCACGCAGACGCAACGAGGGAATGACGCATATTCAATGACATAAAATCGCTGCGACCACTCCCCTTGACAACTGTTTTGGTCCTCCTGTGTCGGACCAAAACAACTTAACATGAGCTAAAAAATCACTAAAGTTGTAATCCTGTTCTTTGTGTCTCACTGTGCTGACTGTGATGAGACCGCGCTGCATGTAAACAGACGCTTCATGGTGATGTAGGCGGGCCATGTGTGTGCCTAAAGTCTGGTTCGTATTGGAGTAATGTGACTGCAGGCCGTACTGACCAGTGGAGGAGCGGCTCTGCAATGGGGGCAATCCTGCTTGAGTGCAGCACGGTTCAGATGTCCAGTGTGACCGTGCCCCGAGTCCTCAGATTTCAAACACTAACGCTACATTCTCATAAGCATGACTCAAATCTTTTGCACAAGTGAATTACATGTAAAGTCCATATAAAGTGCAGGTGACATGAATTGGTTGGCTCTAATGGTGCAAATTCCCAATGCATTCAGCAGTCAAGTTGTTAGTTTGTTCATTTGCAAGAGCCAAAAAAATCTGAACTCCAGCAAGTTATTCGCACAAGTTATCCAATCAGCTTTGAGATTATCCAGTGGCCTAAGACTGAACAGGCCATCCTGGTACAGGCGCTCCTGTTGGTTCTCTCGTCTTTTCATCAATAACCTGTTTTTATTTCACTCCTCAGATTTTTCTCTGGGAGTATTTCATGTTGGAATCACTAAGTTTAACACTCACTGTTATTGTTATTGTTATTGTTGTTGCTTTGTTTACTCAGTGCTCAGCTGGTTGCTCTGAAGCCGGACAGCTCGTAGGCCAAACAGCTGGAGATTGCTGCAGAACTCTGGGTATTTAAGATGCACAGGGATTCAGAGGAGGAAAGAAACTAGGAGGGAAGAGAGCTGAGGCAAGTGGACTGAGGCTTTCAGAGAGGATATATGAGCCGTGTCTCCCCTCTCTCATTATGGACAACGTGAAACTGGATGGAGGAGCTGACAGGACTACCAGGAGTCAGAGTGAGTCTGAGGAATGCAAATCAAATCAAATCAAATCAAATCAAATCAACCAGCTGTCATTAGGTGTTTAATCCCTGTTTAATTGTAACTTCTCTTACTGTTCTGATGTTATTTTATTGTGAATAATCAAAACGTGTGTGTGGTAAAGGGGATACTTTGGTGTGATGTGTGTGAGATATCTGTCCCCATCGGTCTGAATTCACTTTGTGTATCATAAATGAACAAAGTCAGGGCTGTGCACCAACACCACCCACACACAGCACACAGCAAGAGACCCTGAGGGAGACTCTCAGTGAACTGGACTGGGGAGGCTCTGTGATTAGGACTGGACACCCATACTTTAAAGATTCTGTGAGGGTGCTGTTTAGCTCTCTGCTGAGTCTCCCACTGCTTCACGCTACTCCACCCTAATCACCTTCTGGGTCCAGCTGCACACCTTACATGCAGACATGTTACAGATAAAAAATCTCCTTCCCAGAACTGAACTGAGCTCGTCCCCTTCTGTGAAACTGTTTTCATGTAGAAGTGGAGAGTTTTGAAGTGAAATGCTGACTCATAAACCAGTGCCGTGATGCAGGACTGTAGCACTTGTTATCACAGCATGTCCAGCACTGGAACAGCTCTGTGCTACCTTTTTACTGACATGATTAAATGCTAAGCTGGATGAAACACAGCTTACAAAACCAGACCTATAACTATGCAGTCACTCTGTACGCACACAAGAAAAAAAGAACAAACAATACAAGTACAGCCATTGAACCATGTTGGAGTATAAAAAAATGTTCACTTAAGGCGGTTACATCACTGATAAAGCTTTCCATGTTTTGAAGTCCTTTCTATTAAATACACAACTACAAAGATAGATTATTGCACGTCTGCAGCATGCAACAAGCAGTTCTGTACAAGCCCTGTGTGGTGCTTCTCTGCCAACTTAAGGTACGATGGCACATGGAGAGACTGCTGCACTAAAAATGAATAATTCATAGTAACTAAAAGGGATCCAGTGAGTGAAACGAGCCTGGTAAGTCCATAAATACTGTAGATAAAGACTCAGTCCACTGATGGAGGCGTTAAAACCCATAAAGTCCTGTTTAGTCCTGACTTTATGGGTTCCTCCAATCTGGGTAATTCCAAGAGTCGTTCATGAGGAAGTCGTGGCAGCAGCACTTTTACTGTCACTTTAATGGAAGTGTTGTCTCTGTACTCTGAGTGCTGTCAACAGAAGAAAGCCCAGTATTTAGCTCACTCACTGCCTCATTAGCCATCTGCTCTGGACACATTCACATCCACAGATCCAAAGGTTAGAGGCGACAGCAGCCAAATCATGTGCTGGTATTTTTCTGACAGTCCGATCAGGAAGATGGAGCGCTTCAGAGAGGAGGGTTATTTAAAGGAGTCTGAAAAGAGAGCTGGTTGCACAAGCTTTTCTCTGTTAACACTCCAAACTTGGATGAGCCAGTGAGTTCTGCTGTTGTGTGAAGCTTTAATGACAGTCTGAACACTCTGACAGTCTTTTTTATATTAACTCTGCCAGGATGGATACAAAACTGGTCAAGAGCTGTGAACAAAGTGGAATAAATGAGCTTCTTTCTCTGAGGGCTTGGGTAAAACCACAAACAGATGTGTAAGAAAGTGGAGAAGCACGGCTGCCAGAAACTGAGATGATGAAAAAACAACAAACAAACAAACAAACAAAAAAAGGTTTTCATGTTCTGCAACATCATCTGAGGCCTTTTTTTACACATCTGTTGACAGACATGGTATAGAAGTAAGAGTCATAGTTGAGGGTTAACATTTTGGTGTTAGAGGCGATCTGTTTTGTTTATATGGAGAGCAAAAAAAAGATAATTAGAGCCAAAAAGTACTTCCAAAAAAATCAGATATGGTCAGAAGGCAATTCTATAATATGATCTGGCTTGCTTGCAGACATGCCACTTAATAAAACTTGATTCTGATTGGTCAAAACCATGTTTTAACTCTGATTAGCAAGAGAAATGCCAAAGGCAACCAGATCACACGTCATATAAAAGCAATGTAGGTATTTCTATATCACTCTCAAACTTTTGATTGGTGGAAGGCCTGATTGGCAAAAAGTCTGCAAGAATCAGTGAGAGAGTGCCAGTATGGCCAAGTGGTTTGGTAGCGTGACCTTCAGCCATCAGGCCAGGTTCAAATCTAACCTGTGGCCTTTTCCCCCGCGTATCCCCAACATTTAACCACTCTCCTGTCATTTCTCATTATAGGTAAAAAAAAAAAATCCAAAAATACATCATTAAAAAAACACGAGGAGCTGAGTCCACTGCCAATAACCAAGAGCTTCCAAGTTGGCCTTATTTCACACCAGTTGTTACCATCACCAGCTGTGACACAACCCTCTGTGGAACAACAGTTGAAAGGGAGTAAGGGGCAGTGTTTGCAGACTCTGAGAGGTCAGCGTATATCAGTAAAGCCTGTTTGCAGTGGGAACACCACTCATTACTATCTAAAAGATCCAGCAAAGGAGGTTCTGGCACCTGCTGAGGATGTCTAGACACCTTTTCCCGCTTTTAGGGCACATCTAACTGGGGCGACCAAGACGACCTGGAGTTCACTTGAAGGATCATTTCCTATGAGGCTTGGGATTGCCTCTGGATGCTCACAAGAAGATGGAGGTTTAAACATCTGTGTTGATCCTATGATGTAGAGACCCACGTGTGTGTAGACGGATATACTTGTGTGTGTTCTGCTTTGAAAAAACACAATGCAGACCTATGGTGAAGGCTACAGCCTTGATTTGGAGTATAAACTTCAAGAGGTATAAACCAGGCAATGATTTGCTGCCAGTGAAGCACAGAAACCATGAAAACCCCAGAAAAGCAAAAGGATGGATTGTGGGTATAGTCGCAGATGTTGTTAAGTATGAATGCACCTTGTAAGCTAAGCTAGCAGTAGCATTAGTTGATGAATTAGTTGTTGCTAACCTCTGTTTCCTCTTCAGCTACATCCTTTTGTTGCCTGTTGCTCGCAGTGAACAGGGAGGTGATCGTGAGGTTTCCAAACTCAAAGCCTCAAAATAACAAGTAATGACTCCTTCTGGACTCTCAATTCAGAGCTGTAGACATGTTTGCCATAGATTTAGATATTAATATTAAACATTTTTACAATTGGCCTTTACCTGGAGTAAGATTAAAACCTGTGCAACCAGCCCTGATGGTTTGTTTGAGTATTTTGGGGTAAATCTGATCTTAGGATTTGAACAGAAGCTGTATTTGTGGCCCAGTTCAGCAGTGACCTTTGAGATATTCACACCGAAGTCTCTGATGATCCATGCAGACAAACCTCCAGGCTGCCACAGTTTTATCCAAACCCTCAGACTCAGCAGTACACACACCAGTAGATCAGGTTAAAGAGGATGTAGGATCCGGGGAAGATCATGCGAGAGTAAGTATCGATAGCGTGGGTGTTCTGGATGATCCGGAAACCGCGGATGCCCTTCTTCTGCTTGTTCCCTGTAGGTTCATTGTCCAGGGAGAGATGCACGACCATCCGCTCCTGTTTCTCTGAAGCATCCTCAGCTGCCATGGAGGCCCTCGTGTATCCGGCAAGGCTGTTGGCGTCTGCCTCGCTGTACGTCCCATCCAGCATCATGGTCCTGGCATGGGACATGCCACAAGTGCAAGGGAGTGTCTGGGACTAGATGAGAGAAGAGAAAGGAGTTAGGGTTCATTACAGTTAGTACTACCACACAGGAACTAATGTAGCTCTGAAAAGTCCCAGTACCTGCTCCCTGGCCTTTTCCCTGAGACGGCGGTCTTTGCCGTCCCTCATCGTGGTCAGATAGTTGACGGCAGCGTATTCAAGCACGGACAGGAAGACAAAGACAAAACTGACCCAGAGGTAAATGTCCACGGCCTTAATGTAGGAGACTCTGGGCATGGAGGCGTTCACTCCAGTGATGATGGTGGACATGGTGAGCACCGTAGTTATACCTTAGGCACAGAACAGACAGGCAGAACAGCAGACTCTTTTAGGAAACACTGTGATGTTATCTCTGTCTGACTGGTCCACAGATGGGACAAAACAAGCAAGACTTGAGAAACAGCTTCGTTGGCTTCATCACGAGATATAAAAACAACAGTTAACCATATTTAGAGGTTAGAAATTAGTCTCAAGACTATATCATTTCTTTTTCACGGATAAAATTCAGTTATAGAGCCACCATGATCTCACTTCGTTGATGGATGTACTGAATGAACAGCGGAGGAACAGCAGGGGAACACTTGTGAATGGATGTGAAATGTGATTGTAGTTTCCGGTAAGTGTGAAGCCATAATGTTTGATTTGGGACCACACTACCCTGTGAGATTTTTACAACAAAAGAGATCCCCCATAAGTCTCATATTAAAAAGTCAATTTTAAGAGCAGGGGGTTAAACTATTCATAACCAGAGTTTTTCCTTATGAGGGGCGTGGCTGACTGGACTAACACCAGGCGGTATCTATTATGAGACTCAAGTCCATGAGTCCATTCGAAGGCCAAACTCCCAAAGCCTGATCAACTTGTTCCCCAAACAAACATTAGCAAACAGTGTGATTATTATGCTGAGCACATTCTTACCAAGTGAGACCCTGGCAGGCACGGCTCTGCGGTCGATCCAGAATGACACCCAGGACAGCATGACCATCAGCGTGGCGGGGAAGTATGTCTGCAGCAGGAAGAAGAAGATGTGTCGCCGCAGAGTGAAGTTGATGTACAGACGGTTGTACCAGCCTGGAGACAGAAGAGAAATAATCAGCCAACCACAGAACATGTGGGAGGTAAAACAGAGCATAACGTGCCAAATGTCATGCAAGACAATGATATTCTCGACTAATCTGAAGAGAAATGATGGAAATCTGGAGGGCATTTATAACCAGACCAGAAATCTACATCAGCAGAGAGCAGGGGTGTAGGAAATGATGGAATAACAAAATAAGAGGAATATTAAAATAGCCCAAAGGTGTGTTTTAGATCAGCATTTCAGAAGCCTTTCACAGAGGAACATCTTTTATCTCCACACAGTAATGGTTTTGTTCTCTGACTGAAGCTAACCAAAGTGTCCTCAATCGTCTTTCAGTGTGCTCTGTGTAATGTGGTGAATAACTAGGACACTGTGTCTGCAAAGACAAGTTTCCACTGACTTCAGGTTCAACAGTTTAAAAAAAAAGTCTTCACATCACCCTGGAGTGGATTTAAGACCATCACTTCTTCTTACAATTCAAACCACAACACTAATGCTGTTGCCAGTCCAAACCCTTTAAGGGGAAACTAAGGAACTATTTTGGTCACTTCTACACACAGTAAAACTTAGAAAAGTTCCAAAGATTTCAATAAGGTAATAAAGTCTTGATTTATCCTCCAATAACACCCTATGGTTAACATTTTGAAGTATTTCAATGAGTGCCCTGTAAAGGGTCTAGATTTAGTCTTTACATAGAAATGTTCATTCATTTTCATTACTTATGGCCAGAATCACATTTACGCTGACATTTATGTCTGCTCTGTTAAGAACATATATTCCCAGTTCAATTTAAAAAAAAAAAAGTTCTATACACTCAAGGAACTGCAGTTATTAATACTTCTGCACAGGCTTCATGTTTTTTGACTGGAGGTTGTTGTTTTTGTTTTGATTGTGGTTTATTACATCGTAAATGGTTTCATTGAAATGACACTCAGAAGGAAAAAAGCTGCAGATTCAAAGAGGATCCAAAACGCCTGAAACGATGGAGCTGTGGCAGAGATGGACCACTGTTTCAGCTGAAAGAGCTGACATGTTATTTCTAGATCTATGTCCAGTCCGTGTCCACTCTATCAGCACATTTGAAAGGTTTCAGTTCTCATCAGTGTTGTAACAGAGTCCAGATGTGGTTATATGATGGCAGTACCAAATAGCCCCACTGGGCGGTTCCACCTTTCTTTTTTGGTTTCATACAAGTTTTTATGCTCGGACAGAGGTGTCAGATGTTGTTACGCCCTGCCTGAGAAAACAACTCTCATCACTTCACATAGTGCCATGGGGACCTGGCTTCTTGTTGTCCATGTCTAATTTTATACAGTAAACAGCTGTGTGGAAAGTCCCACTCTGCCATACTGGATGCTAACATGCTATCCTTCGGTGAGACCACTAGCTCTCTACAGCTACACCAACCACGTTAAAATGGGTTTAATTCCAGCAGGTCAGAGTGTGTAAGACGTTTATTTTAGCAGAATCCACACAGAGGGAAGAACAAACCGTATTTAAATAAAGTCCTCTGAGGTTCCCTGTTGTGCATCGGCTAACCTCTCATAGGGACAGAGAGATTAAGACATGTTAATAAATTACAAACTAGGAAGTATTCCAGAGGACTCCTTCAGCTGTTGTTGTTGTTCAGCTGAAGGTCTCCAGTTTACAGGGTCACTCTTGAAACTGGAACACCAGGAACTGACTGACAGAGACACATCCACACTATTAGGTTCAAAGAAGACCATTGTTTAGGAGGTACTAAACCAAGTCCATCACAGCTGGGGGTCATCTTTGTGTGGACCAGGGTGGGAAATAAAAACACAGTGGCTGCTCCACCAATCAGAAATGTCCAGCTTACACCCCCCCCCCCCGCCAAAAAAAAAAAAAAAAAAAAAAAAAAAAAGTTTCTGGACATCTGGAGAGTACTACCCTCAGAGAAGCAATTAACTACACAGGAACTAGATTTAGACTCTAGTTCTTGCTGCTGAAACTCAGAGTTCCTCAAAAGGTTCCCTGTTCCTGGGGAAAGTTCCTGCTGTTGAACAGCTCTTTTTGATCAGTGTGCTCAGTTTGCTCTCATCCTGAGATGCTCTCTTTTTAATGTTTCTCTCTTTTAATCTCTCTTGAATTTACTTTGTGCATTAAATATGTGATGTAAATGAACTTTCCTCGACGGCCCGGCCTCGTGCAGACCTGATTATTTCTGACTCTGCAAAAATCGGGTCTAACGTACCCATAATCACGCCTCTGGGCCCGGAGCCCCTGCTGAGTCTGTTCTTTAACCGAAGCCGCTCAGATGTGTTTAAGAGAGTTCATCATGTTGGTCCGACTTTAACAAAAGTAGATTTTCACAGGTGTAACCAGATAAAGTTGGTTAATGAGCTGAACTGATCAGTTCATGAACTTATCTGTCTTGAACCTGAAGTCTGTGAAGCATCCAGAGCGTCCTGAAGCTCCATGTGATGTGAACCTGTCAGCGTACCTGTGCTGCTGTAGAAAGCCAGCCTGGAGGTGGTGTGAAACTTCTGGATGAGAAACTGAGACAGAGAAATCCTGTCGTCTGTGCTCAGGGATTCATCGCCACTTTTCCAGTAAAGCATTAAGTCTTCGTCTGTGTACGCGTCTGCAGGACAGAGAGATGAGTGTGAGGATGGAGCAGTGCTGTTTGAGTCAGCTGAACAGGATGGATCGCTTCCTTTTCTGGAAAACACGTCATAGATAACAAACCTTCTACAAATAATTCTTGATGCCAGTTGGCTCAAACACTGAGTTCAAGTTTGTAGACACACATTAGATATGTTATTTTTTTATTTCACATAATTTGGACCTCATTTGATCAATATTTTGAAATAAGACACATTCTCTGGACCTGTGGCTCATATTCAGTCTTATAAGATCATTTCTACTGAAAAATGACATGAAGACTTTCTTGGATTTCAGTTTCTGCAGTGATTGATGAATAGTCGGTCATGACAAGTCCTGAATAAGGTCCAGCACCCCATCTTCAAGGGAGGCAAATCAAGCCTTAACCCTTTATTGTCAAACGTATCATATTTGATAGATGAGTTTCAAATCCTAAATATTAACATGATAAATAATTTCATTAAAAACCTGTCTTAGAAAAATCCCCACATTACAATTCCTGGCCTGTGCTCCCCCTGAGACCAGAAACATGAGATCTTCACCCAGCCTATCAGCAAAGATCACCCAACATCACAGTACATGTCACTGTGGCCCACTGACCAATCAGCAGAGGGCTGGAACACATCCAACTTCCTCTTCTTTCTGAAGGCTGAAAAAGGCTAAAATGTGTCTCCACTTGCAGTACATTTACCACCAAAACACCAAAACTGACCATAATAAGCTGATGAAAGTCACACATTTTAGAGTTGAATAGTTGTGCTAAGTTGCGACATAAGTGTCGTGTGTGGAGATCATAGTAAGATGAGCTAAAATACAGCACGAAAAATGTGAAAGCCATATTTGATCATAGGCCCCTCTGCTGGTGAAAACTGGTCTGTGCAGTTTTGGACTTATGCCTTATGAATCTAACAAGTCATACTTGGCCAAGTTCTTTTTTTTCAACCAACGAAATAAAACTTAAGACGTGTTTTGATTCAGAGAGAATTTTAACCTGTTTTCAAACATTCTGAAGCTATAAATAGTGAATATGAGTGATTTTAGTCCGTTTGTTGTCTGATCTTTTAATGTTCTGAAACAGTGTTTCTCAAATTGTGGTCTGCAGACCCCTAGTGGTCCACCAGTGCCTCCTTGTGGTCCATCTTCACAGTGAGTAGTTTTTTTTTAATCTATTTTTTTTAATGGAATCTTTTAAAAAAAGATGTTTGCCAGGTCTCACAAGTTTCCTTAAACTCCCCCCAGAGAAAACGGTCAAGGCAACATTACTCCATTAACGAGCCTACAGGTAAAATCATCATGTATCAGTGACTGAGGATGGAGACAGTCAAAAGAAAACCAAATGATGAAGAGAAAACCTCCAACAATAACCAGAGGAAGGTGAAGGTGGAGCAGCTGCAGTGAGCATTATAGACACCATAGAAGCTAATGTTAGCGCCAGTGCATGTATGTTGCCAGTTTATATCACATCAGTTGGTTATCTGGGCTCTTGCTCTGGGGCTTTTAAGCTTGGTGGTCTGTGAGGTTTTTTTTTTGTGGTTTTTTTTTGGTGGGGGGGGGGGGGGGGGGGGGGGGGGGGGGGGCTTAGTTGTCCTTGGTCTGAAACAATTTGAGGAACACTGTTTAAATACCAGCAGTTAACACCGAACACACTGCAGCCTTTGAGAAAAGCTTTCTTGGAGTTGTAAGCTGCCTAAATGTTTGCTCAAGAAACACTCCTACAGGCCTTCTCCTGTAGGACTGGCAGAGACCCAAAGGTCCATACGTAAATCTGCAGACTGTAAAAAATTCTCTACTCACAGTTTTTAACTAAAATGTAAAACACCCAATGGTCAATTTGTCGACCTTTATTTTCTATATGAAAATGAAAAAAATTGAAAAATGTGACTGAAGTAAACGAGTCTCTTTATGTTCTATAACAGTAATCTAAGGTTGAAAATTTGAATTTCAAAGTATTTTAATGAGCGCCCCAAAAAGGGTTAAAAAATGCTGCTTTCAGAAAGTAATCCAAACACTTTTGGGTTTTTTTTTCCAGGAAAATCTTTGTGGTAAGAATTTTATCCAAATTGTTGCTCATTATTAAAATCAAAAGTATTTTCTATATTGACTGAATTCATGTTTACGAAGAAGTTCACTAAAAAAGTTGCCAAAGGTTAAAAATACGTCATTAGCAAAATGATTGATGATCAGATTGATTGATTTTTGTGGATTTTGATAAAAAAGGCAATTAACCTATCAGTTCTAAAAAAAAAAAAAATGAATAAATAAATAAATAAATAAATAAATAAAAAATGAAATTCTGGCTATTTTTTCATAGGTCATGCTTTCAAGGATTATCTAGCCTTAATTTATTTTGGCCATTTTTATTACCAGCCTGCTGAACTGATGTGAAAACAGCAGGAAATACTTTAGGAAATATCCGCTTGAATGCAGGGGCCGGTTATTTTCTTACCATGTGGACAGTTCAAACCCAGCAGATTGACAAATAAAGGTGACTCAAAGCATCCAATGTTGAAGAAAGAGACTCCTGTTCAGGATGGGAACAGTGATGATAAACTGCCATCACAGTGTAGCTCTCGGTGTCTTTTGCCCACTATTGTCTGCATTTTCACCACAGCCTGACAACCCGTGAAAATTATAAAAATCAGGCAGGTGATGCTGTATATGGTGAAAAAATAAAATTATATGAACTTCACCATCATACCAGTAGAGGGCAGTAGCCTGTTAGCATGGAGGAGATTCTCAAACGACTTTATTTAATCATTAAATGCTGATCTGATGAGCTATAAAGATGTAATTTTAAACTAAACCAGGATGCACTCCAGAGAACTTCTTCTCTTTTAAACTGGACACGTTCAGCTGAAGGTCTCCAGTTTACAGGGTCACTCTTTAAATTGGAACACCGGGAGCTGACAGACACATTCACGCTACTCAAAGAAGACCATTGATTAGGAGGTACTAAACCAATCAAATGGATGCTGTTTGAAATGTTCATTTGCTTTTATTTTTAATTGCATAATTTTGCTCTTTCAGGGCCTCCGTACAGTCCTCTATTCAGATTCAGTCACACTCCACAAACAGCCTGCAGGTCTTTTGTAACAAGCAACACATAATCTCCTCTGTCTCCTCAGCTCTATGGTGAAGCGTCAGATCAGCAGACACTCACAGCTCTCCAGCTCCAGCGTGCACGTCTGAGAGTCCAACGGGAAACGGCTGAAATCCATGTTGCATGCGGCGGTGACAGTAACCCTAAAGGAGTGAAAGCAGAATGTAAATCTCGCCAGTGAGGCCGGAGATGTTTGTGTGTATCTGTGTGTGTGTTAACAGTGGCAGGAGTGTGTGTCCTCACCTGAGGCTGTACAGGACGTGACCATCAGGAAACACACGCAGCATGATGTTGTCTGTGGTGGTATCGTGGATGAACGACCTCTTGGAATGGACGAAGAAGACGTCGGGCACCCAGATCTTCTTCACCAGGCGGCCGTCGAAGGTCATGCTCTTGTTTGTGGTGCTGGGGAAGGCCAGGCGCTCGTCCTTCCAGTAGTGCCTCAGATACAGGGTCATGGTGAAGTCCTGGGGGAGAGGAAGAAGAGGGAGGAGGGTCAGATTCAGAGACAGCGTCTGGATCAGGGGTACCTTTCTCAGAGAGCAGACTCAAATCCATCCAAAGATCCAGGTTTTAAAGAGTGATTTGATGGACCGGGTGCTCTGCAACATGTCTTAGTGGCAACGTAGTGTTAACTGAAAACATGAAAGTAAACCCAGACTCCTTTCTGTTTCTACTTTAATCATCATAGTTCAGCAATCAGTAAATCAGTGATTTATAATCTGTTTATGAATATCAGCAGACTGTGAGCTGCCCTGTGTGCTGCTGCCTGAAGAGACAAAGTGGATTCATGCAGCGCTTCTGATCTTTATTTCTTTTTAAATGGCTGTGAGGACTGTCTGGAAAAGCTTGTGTTTTTAAAAGAGATAAAGACTCCATTTCCCATGAGCCTTTGCACCTACTATTGTGATGATGTGACTCTTATCAAGGTGTGTGTTTGTTTTGGAGATCAGATATTCTCTTTAAATCTACTTTTCATTGTTCAAGACAGCTTTTCCCAGGATGCAAAGCGATGATGTAGTGTATTCATTTGTAGTTGCGTAGATCTGCTGTTTGAAATGTGACAATCAGACTCTGTGAACTTTGTAGTTTAGTGTCCAGAAGGTGAGCAGACATCTGTTTAGTGTTATGGCCCATTTATGCTCTATGTTAAATATGGATACAGACGGAGCCTTCTGTTCATGTTCTGTGTTCATTCAGTCCTGCACGTTTCCATGAAGCCCAGGGATACGGACCAAATGGAGCAGTACCACCAGAATCCATGGGGGCAGTGTTTCTGTTACTACCTCATATGTAGCTCTAGTGAGACACAAAGAAGAAATAACAATGGAGGAACTTTTTGAATTGGTTTGAGTTGGTCAGACACCAGTGACGTTTTCTCCCGGAGGCCAAGGGAAGCCATACTTCCTCTCTTTTTTCAGACTGTAGCTGTGTTTTAATAAAAATACTCCTTTTAACAGTTTCAATATTTCTGTGTTCTGTGGCTGTCATCTCTTCCTTATTTCTCTCCTCTACTTATTGAGCATTTTACAATCTGTACGACAGCGCCCTCCTAAATGTTATGTGGCGAATGAGTGGTGAAAATACGGTATTGCACACTGTTGTCCGCAGGGAAGCCGGGCCGAGTTGGCATCCCTTTGTGAAAAAAATCAAGAATGATTAACCAATCAGATGAGGCTGTCGTCATGACACTGCTCATCTGTGATTAGTCAAGACTGTGTCAAGGGAAGCCACACCGTCTTTGGCCTCAAACCAATCAAATCACAGTGTCGTCATCATCTAGCCGCTGAATGAAAAGGAGGGAGATTAGCATATTTGTGTTGGCACTGTGCATGAAGCGGCCGGTTGTGTATTCGAGTGGGCGGTTGTGTGGATTAATAAGATGTTTAAGCTAAGTCAAGAGGACAATGTGTCTGTTACATAACAAGCGTGTGTACGTAAAATGAGCGCTCTCTGGACGCTCTTAACCGGTCATTCAATTACATGAAATAATGATATACAAGCTGCAACATAGTCTTTTATGTACCCAACTCCCTATAAAACATACAGATCAGAGGCTTTGTCTCAATGGCTTCCTCAAAAAAAATCCCCACGCCACGCCACTGTCAGACACTTCTGCCTCCATTTTCATCTTTTATTTGAGAGGAACGTTAGCTTTCGGCGCATGCTCTGAAGCGACTTCACTGTCTACATGCTAACCACCTCCAACAGAAACAGACTCGCAAACATCACCTCCCAACTCAATAACAAAGCCATCACACGCGGGGCACACACCGTAACACCTGACCCACACACCCCCTCCACTCATATTTCACACTGCTACCATCTGGACGCAGGTACAGGTCTCTAGCCTGGAAACGGACATGTTTAGCAGCAGCTTTGTCCCCTCTGCCATTGCTCTCCTGAACAAAGCATCTCAGTAATTGTTGTGTGTTTTGTATATGTGTGTGGATATGACTGTGTGTTATGGTACTGTGTGTGTGGTATCAGATTGAGACCAAGTTTTGCAGTATCACACACCACTAGTTTGTTGTTGTCACAAACTTTGACTTTGGGCAGCCCCACCTGGTGGATGTATTGGTTAAACGTCAAATCCAACACAAAGGACAGATGGAAGTATGTGAGCAGTGACGGTCACATCGTTTGAAACGGACGTAGACATTTTTGTACATAAAGAATAAATGGTGCTTTAGTGTAAACTGTCAGCAGGATTAGCCATGCTGAATTCACAGAGAGCGCCGTGGTAGATCTGACCTCTGTTGCTGTAAAACACGGCAACAGATGAGGTAGTAACAAAAACACTGCCCCCATGGTTGCTGGTGGTACTGCTCCATCCAGTTGTGGATTAGGATCAGGCAGATATCTAGAGCAGAAACTTTTTCAGGATCACTTAGAAAGTCCTCACAGGAACTTTAAAGACTTGTTTATGTGCTATGAAGCTTTTAGACAGAACAACTTAAAGCATGTGGTTATTCATCTTTCCCATACTTTAAACATGAATATAAAGTTCTGGATGTTCATACTGAACATGTTTAAGTACAACTTGAGCTTTATCCCTCCTAAAATCCACTCTTCACTGTGCCACTGTTTAACTGAGGAGCTGTAAAATGACCACAGAGTGTGAGATTATTAAGAGGACAAGAATGGAGACATGAATATAAAACATCAGCACCCACCCTGAGCTTGACATCACATGGGAAAATGGTTTACAAATAAAAAAAGAGTGAATTTTATAAATTTTTTCCATTTATAACAAGATTAAAAAAAAATTCAAATGAAAAATTGACTTTCTTCACATGCTTTTACTGAAATAAGTGATAAACTTTTGTTAAGAAATTATGATGCCTAAGTAGGACCATTATAAATAGGATAAAAACCAGAGAGGAGAAGTAATACCTGAAGATTAAAATCACAAAGTTATGGAATAAAAAAGAGCTTCAGATTAACCAACCTTCAAAAAACATGAAAACATGAAAAAGTTTCATAATTGTTGCAAAATAAAAGTTGCTGAAGATGAGCAAATGTCCAGGATAGAGTCACAAATATGAGACAGATATTTTATAAATTTGCACATCTATATATTCAAGTATTAACTTTGCATGAAAAAAAGGCAAAGCGTCATATTTAAAGACATACATTTTGAGAAGATAAATATAAAGAAGATCATGAAAAAGTACAAAAAGATGATCAAAAAAATATCAAATTTTGAAACCATAAAAAGAGAGGAAGAGTAATATTTAAAGATTAAAGTCACCAAATAATGAGGAATAGAGTGATTTTAGGTGATTCAGAAAGGTTAAAAAAAAGGAATAAGAAAAGTGGCTAATTGGTCAGGAAAAATAAGTCTTTAACCAATGAGATTATAAAGTTTGAACTCATTAGAGGACGTTTATAATGAAACCTTATTCCCACAAATTTGTGAGATGAACCTTGAAAAGGAACTCCCATCATCCTCTGGCTTCTGATTTTTTTTTCCTTATACAAAAACTGAAGATTAATTCATGACACCCTGGGTTGAAAAACAAACTCGTAAGAAAGTTAATGTTTTAAAGTTGTCCTGTGTGAGGAGCTGGACTAACTGTATACACGTCTGTACTCAACAGCCAAAGCCCGGCCCTTGATCTGGATTAAGTCTCACTGGGAGGTCCCTGCTGGTTTATCGAGCTGTGGTGGGATTACACAGCTGCAGATCCTGGATTATATGGATTCTTTATGGCTCAACACACACGTTGAAGAGAAGAGCTGAACATATGTTAACTTAACTGAATCCACAGCGTCTATCAGTCAGTATCACCCCGTCTCCTCGCCTCCGTCCTCCTGCTCCTGTGTAGGGTCTGCACGCCGCCCTCCCTGCTGTTGCATAAGAGCAGGAAGACGAGCTGCATCGACACATCTCTCTCTGAGCCCCGATCACTGAACTAACTCAGAGTTTAAGATGAGTTCAGGGGCGTGTTGGAGCCTCTGCAGTGAGCGATAATAACTGTGATGCTCAGCAGGTTTTCTAATGAGAGATGAGTCTCTGCATGGAGCCGTGAATCCTGGAGTTCAGAGGTTTGACAGACTGGATCTGAGCTGTTCCTCTAGACGGCTGAGGCATCGCAGGGGGCGCTGAGGCTGCCTGACTTGAAGTGTAAATATTAAACTTGGTATTATTGGACGGTCAGGTGTGGATTTCAGGACATGAGGACACTGAGAGTCTTCATAGCTGCGTGTGCATGTGCTGTAATAACACTTTCTGTTCAGGACACATTAAAGTTGAGTTTATCAGCAGCTGAATTCACCTTTGCTGAAGTTAATTTGCACCTCTTCAGAGGTTTTTGCTGCTTCAGCCTCCCTCAGCCGCTGATGAGCTCATTTAGGCAAACTGCTGAGTGGATGACATTACTGTACGTTCTCTGTCCCTCTGACTGCATCCAGCCATGAAAATTCACAGTTTTACAGGCTTGGAGGTGTAACTCTGAGGAATCTAGAAACACTGAGGACTGCAAAAACCAAGATCCACCAAGTCCACAAAGAGCATCAGGTGCACTTTCTGCAGAGGATGCAAACCTCACTGCTCATTAGTTCTCTGATTCTCAGTAGCCATGAGTCAGACACCAGGCTTCCTGTTGTACACCTGACATTAAAGAGAGGGTATCATCTCTTTTTTCAGTCTTCCTCCTGACCCTCTGGTACCCTGTAGTAGCTTTAAATGATTCACAGCTCAGAAAAAGTCTGTATTTTTCTCTCTCTGGTGTTTTGAAAAACCCTTACTTCAGCCTCTGTCCTAAACACTTTGTTTTAGCTGCTCTTTAATTTACTCTCTGAGGCTAAAATGGTCTGAGATACCTTATGTCTGAGTACCTTGGCCCCTTTTCCCAGCAGTAATAAGTTTTAAACATCTGTTAATGATTAGTGCACATTGTGTAAAAGAAGAAAAACACAAAAACAAAATGGATTTCTTTAGTTTAGTTTGGTGAGACAGACCTCTGTTGGACTTTTTTGACTTAGGTTAAAAACTTGAGGAGTTACAACTGTTTGATATTGTTGGATATTTCTGTTGTTTTGCTTTGTGGGGCTGCATCACGTGCTTGTGATCACCATAATGAACCATATATCACTGCACAATGTCTTTGGTTTTCCATTTGAATTTTTCTGCTTGAACAAACAGTGACAGAGCCGGTGCTGTCACATTAGACAAAGTGTTGTGGCTCCTCCCCTACACATAGGTAAGCATTTACCTCACTTCCCCTCTAGCCAGAGCTAGCCAGAGCTGTAAGGGCCCCCCGAGGGCTGACAAATTTCAACCTCTAGCAGCGACCCCACAACTTAATGTAATGACAGTACATACACTCAAACCCCCCTAATGGGGCCCCGTGTCACTGCAGTCATTACGCTGGGTGCTGCTCGAGTTGAATTCACTTTTTTCTTGTGAAAACAAGTTTTAAATGAAAGTAACAAAGAAAGATGGAGAGAAATGAAAGAGGAAAAAAGACGAAGAGGAAAAAAGAAAGCAAGACAGCAGTAAGTGGAGCGGATAAAATGAAGTAATAAAGTGATGATAAATTGATCAGCGCCAGGCATCACCAGAGGCTTGTTAGTACACTGACAGGCTGAAGCCAACTTGCTAGCTAGCTTAGCTAACTTAGCTAGCAAGCTAAAAAAAACAACAACTTTTTTTCCCAACATCCAGCTTACTGCAATCTACTGAACACTCATTATCATTGTTTTGACTTGATTATTTTATTATTTTAGTTTTCTTTTATCTGTTGCTCATTGTTCATCATATTAAAGTTTTTAAATGGCAGGTGAATGTTCAGTGTTTTTGTTTTCATTACTCACATTTGAGCTTAAGAACATATAAGTGTTATTATTTTTTTGTTTTAAAAAAAGCTTTTCTGATTATTTATAACAAGATGGTTATATATGCTAATTGGAGGGGGCCTGGTATTTTTTTGCCTTGGATCTCAACAGACTCTAGAATGGGCCCTGGAGCTACAAAAGAACAAGTGGTCCACAAACAACAATCAACGTGGCCAGAAATCAGCTGTCCTGACATACAGCCTGTTTACTGATAGGGGTACACAGAGAGTCTCCTTCCATCTCATGTCTGTCCAACGTGCTGATTAAACCTTTGTTTAAATAGACCAACACTGTCTGAATCATTTTTGAGCAGAGACTGATCAGAAAAAGCTGCAGAGACCGTCTTAAAAAAATATTACCACCTGAAATTACAGAGATGTGGATTCAGACTGGATTAGTTTTATCAGAGGACCTCTGTGTGTCTGAAATATGGTCGGTTATCTATCCTGGAATTTACTCAGGATTGAAAACACAGACATCCTCCATCCTTTTTTCACAGATTATCGGAGGTCCCCTCAGGTGAAACTAAGCCCATGTGAAGAGGGTCTATGATGGAGGAACTACTGAACATTTATGTTTCTCTCATTCAGAGGAGCAGTTTGACACACTTTACAGATGTTGGTGTGTTTACATTGTTGTTCTAAACAAAGCTTCACTGTGCTTTTGGTGTTATCTTTTTCTTGGCTTTCCCCCCCAAAACTGTTTTCATGTTAAAGGTTGGAAAGTGAGACATGAGCATATCTAGACTGACAGTCATGTCAAAACTATTTAAATTCTTTTCAGTAAAGAAACTCTGAAGAGTTTGCAGAATGTCACTTTTATTTGTCGGTCTTGCTTTTAAAATCATTTTAATTCAAGTTCTTTCTGTGAATTACAGCGATCCATCTGCTTCTTTTTTCTTTTTCGACAGCCTGTAAAAAAAAAAAAACTCTGACCGTTTCTCAAATCTGTTCATACAATCAGTCACACAACAGCTCCTACTGTTCTTCAATTTAGATGGTTTTCAAAGCCAACGCTGCCACTCAGTGGGCGTAACTGCAGTGATTTCCACTTGCTGTGATGTCATGTTTTGTTTATTTAAAAGGATCCCCATTAGTTGCTACCAAAGCAGCAACTAGTCTTCCTGGGGTCCATACAATCAACAGTCATACATAATTAAAACATAAAAGACAGCAAACACTTTATAATAATACAATCAACCCACCACCACCCCCAACACACACAAATCAATAAGTTATCATGAGTATCCAAATAACAGAGATACAATTTAATAACGGAAACGAAGAAAGCCTGGCTTCACCAAAAAGTGATGTCATGTGGGTACCCTTATTGGCAGACCTTGATGTTTGAGTCCCCCCCCCCCCAAACGTTTCATGTTCCAGTTATGCGATGACCTCGTCATTTCAACAAGTCTCATGAAGATCTTGTTAAGATCTGGTGCTACTTTTAGAACAGAGTCTTTTGATCTGTTTACAGACAGATTCAGGGACTTATACAACACATGAATACAATACAAACACATGTAGAGGTTTGAAAATCTGCACATGCTCAGTCTGAACATCCAGATTGATACTTTATAATCATATTCAAAATATGGAAAATCTGAACACCCCCCTCTGTAATCTTAACATTAAATCCCACAGAGCTAAAATAACAAAGAGTTAATGGAAGTTAGTATTGATTGTTAAAATTGTAATTTAAATAAAACAAACAAACAGTAAGTCTACTGGGTCAACATCACACAGCCTGAGTTTGGATTATTGTATGAAAATGAAATGTGTTGAAATGATGTCTTCGCATATGCATCGAGACTATGTCAAAAACATTTATAAGCCCTTGAAGAGCCTTTAAAAAGTTTATTTTGAAGCCAGGTCTTTCTTCAGACTAAAGTTGAAGTTCTCTGTTAGTGAAGGAGTCATGTGTGTTCATCCAGATTTGTTTTTTTTTTTGTCTCGTCCAAACAAACGTGCTTTTAAATCTTGTCTTTGCATGACCTGTTTTTTTTTTTCTGAAAGCCACAGCAGAGCGTCCAGCAGCTCTGTGATATGACATAATGTCATTAAAAGCAGCCGCAGTCAGGCTTCATTATTTATTCCCCCATTCCAAAACAATTAAACACGATGCAGGGATCCAAATTAAGAGTAATCCTCAGCCGTCCACGCAAACACAGGAGCTTACACAACATCAGGACCGCAGAGTTTTTGGATCCAATTTTTGTTTCCAGAACAGAAGGTTGATTTAATTACATTACTCAACATGCATGAGGATGACTTTGAACAGAATAAACATCCTACAGACGAGCTCTCAGAGGCTGGTTCTCCAGCTGAACAGAACAGCTTCATTACTCCAGACTAAAATAAAATGAATTAATTAATCTGTTCTCTCCAAGCACAGATCGCTGACTAAACCAGAGCGTGAAGACAGAGTTCAGCCAGAGTTCAGCCAGAGGACAACCAGCTCTCAGTCAGGTTTAGGCTCTCTCAGGTTGGTGTTTCCAGAAACTCCAGAGTGTCCCATGTTTAGAGACAGTGGCTGCTCTCCTGCTTTATTCAAACCTGGACCTTTCTTTGATGTACTTTAGAAGAAAGTGAAATGTTTCAAAAGATTATTTCAGCTGTCAGGGAAAAGTCTGGCTGTGACTCAGTTGTTGGAGGAATCAACATCCAATGAAAGTTCTCGTTTTGTTGCTGATCTCTTTGTCAGTGAAGTGGCTCTGATGCTGGTTGAGAGTTACTTCATGTTTAAAACTGTCAAAGCTTCTTTCTTCAGACAAAGACCATGCCAATGAAAACATCTGTTTACATCTCGAAAACCTCAAGAAACATGCACATAGCTTACTGACAACGGTAAAGAGTCACGTGAAAACTTGGATCATCTTTGATTTTAGGTCCACACTTAAACGCACAAGCTGTGTTTCCACCAAACTAGTTCCCATAATAAAAGGGACATTTTTGAAGTTGGATAAAGTACAATTGTGCCTTGTTGGAGTCTCTATTATGACAAGAATTGCGCATAACTTGAGTAAAATCTCATGAGATTCAATTTGTGGAATCTGGAAGAAGGACGGAGGACTCTAACCAATGTTGTTAGTAGATGAAGAGATGCTGCAGTGATGACGATGCTGATTGGTGAACACTTGTGTTTTTATTCTCTGGTCACTGTCGGCCCTGACCGTCCCAACTCAGAACAGGCAGAACCAACACACTGAATGATGATCATCATCTCCAGCTGACCTACTCTCTCTCTCTCACACACACACACACACCTCCGCCCCTCCCTCCTGCTGCGCTCTGAGCCCCTCACAGCCTTCCTGATGCCTTCACTGACTGTCAGAAACACCAACATCTGCAGTGAACACAGAACGAACAGCAGAGCTGTGATAATATGAACACCAGAGTCTGTATGTGTGTTAGTGAACACAGACCAGAGACTTCTGGGAAAGGATTGAGAGGTGAGGGAGGTGTGTCTGTTATTCACACCCTGTGACATGTTTTGCATAAAAAAGGTGTTTTCATTGCACTTTTGTGATAAACTTCAATATCCAAGCTTCTGAAAAACCTCCTCATGAGAGGATAGAAAGTTTTTATTAAAATTTGAGAGGTTTCTATTACCATTTCTTTATTGCAATATTTTGGTTTTGTGCAACTCTTGGTATAATGGAAATGCAGCTACAGTCACACTGTAGTATCAGATTTTTTTACTTTCACCTAAACGCCACACGTCGATGCCATCAGGGTTCAAGTTTCCTCATCTAAAGCAGGAAAGTCACTTCTCCACTGCATCAGCAGAACAAATTAGTACCAGGCCGGAGGGGGGGCACATGACCCAACAAAGCTCATCATGCTCACACATGCCTGCAACAGTGGGGCTTACAAGCATCTTCCATGACCAGAGCCCACCTGGGTCAGGGGAGTGCCCCCCTACCATGCGGGTGACTTGGTCCTTCACGAGATCTTCCTGAGACTTTCAAAAATAATTAGGTCATCACATCTTCTAACTAGCTCATTGGAGGGGCGGACCTCAATCACCAAGGTCTGCTCATAGCTCCAACAGGCTTTCATTGGGCTGGCTAATGAAAGTGAAGGGGGTTTATGCAGCGATGAGCCTTAAAGAGACAGCACCTAAAACAAAGCGTTTCAAACAGAGGCTGAAAAATCTGGTAAAGCTGCTACAGGGGCATCAGAGGGACAAAATAAAGAACCCCCTCTTTAAAATCAGCAACTTCCATGTTTGTAAACTCAATCTGCCACAGATTTACTGGCCAACTGAATCATAATCCAGCAAGATAATTAATAATAGAATTAATAATGACATGATATTTCTATTCCATCTGTAATCTCATTACTTTCAGTTTGTGAGTCTGGTTTCAAAGCTGACTGAATAATAAGTCAGAGTGATTCCAGTAATCCTCCACTAATACACCCAAACCCAGTCCACTTTAATGAGCTTTTTACTGTTCCTGCAGCGCATCTCTGCTCCCTCTGCTCTCAGACTGTGGCTCTTACTTCTTATAACACTCATTCCATATGTGTCACTTACCATGTCCACCTCTGATATGCTGTCCAAACTCTCCACCTGCACGTCCACTCCCACAGGGACAGCCGGACCTGCAGACAGACAGACAGACAGACAGACAGTGGGGGTAAACTCATGATCTTAATATCTACTAATAAGTTTGAAGAATTAACCCCTGTGCAGCGTGTGCTGATAGAAAAGGCAGACCCAAGTGGTTTTATGAAGCAGGCGGTAAATATGTTTTATTTATTTTCAGTGCTGTTGGTCATATTTTTGTGTCTTGGTGTCTTTGTGGTTTCTGGTGTTTCTGCAGACGGCCTCAAGCAGCAGATTTTAACACTTCAGCATGAGCTTCATTTTTTACATTCTGAGGTTTCTGCAAAGGCCAACATGTTTTATTGTTTTAGTGAGTAAAATGTGCAGCAAATTAAGAATTCATGAGCACACGCTGGAGTCCAATCTCGGCACTCTAAAAAATGAAATCCAATCAAGGGTTTTCGTCTGACAACATTATTCTTCTTTCGAGAAACCTGACAGGTAAATTTTGCCTCAGTGACAGGCGCTGATGAAAAAGTTCAGCATGTGAAAACAAAGTATTTACAAACACAAGTGGAGATGGATTTTATCTCCTGAGTGAACGAATGTGAAGCAGATGATAACTCCTGCTGTTAGCTAAAAACATGTGAATACAGAAAGGCTGCAGCAAACAATTATTTTCACGATTGATAAATCAAGCTGTTATTTGGTCCATAAAATATCACGAATAGTGAAAAATGTCGATCTTTCTCGTTTGTGTCTCGTTCTGTCTACAAACCAAAGATATTCAGGACTGTCCCAGAGAAGCAAAGAAACCAGAGAATATTCACATTTATGAAGCTGAATCAGAGCATTTTGACTTCTTTTTCATAAATAATTACTTCATCCGACTATTCGATTATCAAAATAATGGACGATTAATTTAGTAATCGATTAATAACTGATTATTTGATTAATTGTTGAGCCCTGTGATTGGCTGGAGACCAGTCCAGGGTGTACCCCGCCTCTCGCCCTAAGACAGCTGAGGTAGACTCCAGATACCTGTGGCTCTGAACAGGACAAGAGGGATAGAAGATGAATGAATGAATGATTAATTGTTGCTGCTCTAAAATACAGAAACTGGTTAGAGATGTACGGTGGCCTCGAGGTGCAAACACGCTTCAGATACAAAAACACACAGCATATAAGATTAGAAATACTAGCAGAAAACTGCGAAGAGCTTTATAAAAAAAACAAGAAACGTGGTGCAAATACTGAAAAGCACTGCAAAAATGAATTTATATATAAATTCACTCACACAGTGCAAGTGTTCAGGGCTTCTAGGGGCAGCAATGTGTTTTCACCCAAGAAACAGACACCAAGGAGAGGGACGGAGGTACTGCTGAGTTTGAGCAGCATGTGAGTGAATATGCAGCATTTTTTTCTTGTAGTTGTTTTTGTTTGTGCTGTGCTCCTCAGTAATTGCATCATCAGAAAGTCAAATCTCAGAGTCCTGACTTTTTTCTAAGAAAAATAATAACAACAAAAAGAATTATCGGACGTAGTTGTTTTGTTTTTTTTCCCAGTGGCTCTAATCCTCTTCTGAACAAGTTGGATGGAAATGAAGGCACATTGTTCAATTGTTAAACATTCAGGGTTCAGAAATGTTCTTCTTCTCCTCAGAGGTCCCACACAGTCAGTCCAGGTTCATTAAGTCTGAAAATAAGTTTGGACTTTGTTTCGCTCACAGTTAACAGAATCAGACCACCTATCAGGATGTATTCCAATCACACACACACATACACACATTCTGACAGGCTGAGGCCCTCAGGAGTACTTTGGGATTCTTGCCTGAGGACTCTTGGACGTGTGGAGTTGAAGGAGCTGGTGGCAGCGCGGTGGGGAGCTGTGTAATGTGTGATCCTGCTGCACAATGAGACAGATATTCCTCTGCAAACAGCCTCACGAACACACGAGCACACTCACTCATTATCTTTAAAAAAAAACATCCCTTCCAGCTGCTTCACAGCGTTCACATCGTGCTGATAATCCAATCACTTCATTTCAGCAGCCTTCACTGAGCAGCACAGCAGATTCCTCAATCCGTGTGTGTGCGGAGCGAAGCTGCTGGAGGACGTTTTATTTAAGGTCAGTTTGGGATTTCCAGAGAAGCTGAAGAGGATCCTGGTATCTGTTTCATTAATACCCAAACAGATCCACACACACGCCCTCTTTATATTTGTGTATTAGAGTGACATTGGCTGCTGTAGTATTGTTAATCTGAGCAGCAGAGAGGGCGCCAGCCTTACATAACTCAGCCCCACAAAGCTGCTACCTGGAAGAGAGAGAGGCGTGGAGGGTGGAGGGTGGAGGATGGAGGGGTATTTACTGGTCCAGCTGTCGTCAGTGTCCTCCCCGGTCTTACTCACACCATATGTCACACATCACGTGCCAGACTCTGCAATCCCTGAGCTGGGTCTGACATATCGTCTCAGAGGAAACAACACCAGACGCCTGCAGAGACCAGCAGCAAGAGTCTGCAGCCACAGCCAGGACTGGAGCTGGACCAGAACCAGAGCAGGACCCGAGCTGTGCTGCACTGTGTGGTCATCCAGCTGATGTCTTCTCAAAGGAGAGACAGAGATGTGAATCTTCTCCAGTTCCAGTACAAAGCGTCTGTTTCTGAGCTTCAGATCGAGGCTGATAAAAAGATGTTTGTGTGTGTTCAAGCAGGACAATCGGGCTCATAAAAAAAAAACATGTGTGGTTCTGCCAGAAGATTTCCTTTTTGCTATTTTGGGCCCACAGCATCAGCGAATTATTCCACTACACTGGTTATCAGATGAGGCTCACGAATGCGTCATCGAGATGCTCTACTCCATAACGCCGTTTGGCTTTCGTAACCCTTGAAAGCACATCTGTGTGCTGTAGTGAAGTGAAAATAATAATTATTAAAAGAATGATGAACTCTGTGTGACAGCTTTCAAAGCAGAGTAACAAAAAGCTTCAGAGCAGCAGAATAACAAAAGACGATCACTATGGTACAGACATTTTGGTAACAATAAAGTTAAAAAGAGGATAGACAGGTTAAAAAACTGAAAATAGGAAGAGATGGGAGTAAGATCTAAAACAGGACAGTTTGGAAGAGGACCACATAAAATTCATTGGAATATGTCAGGATATGATACAAAGCTGTATGACATGACAGTATGATCATAGTCTGTAAATAGAACAGACAATGTGGCTCAGCCTTTCACCACTGTACTGTTTTGAGGGCAAAAATCCTTCGTCACAGGAGCCATTGAGCAGCCAGGGTCTGTGCAGTAGAGACTATGAGGGACTGAGAAAATCTGAGTAGGGCTGCTTGACCAAGAAAAAAGAAAAAATCTTTAAACAGTCTAATCTCTTCTTATCTCTCCTTCCTGATGTATTTTACTATTCCTGAAAAAACTACACAAGAACAACAGCTGTCAGTCATCATTAAACCAGATGTAAAACCTCGTTTTTAAACTCTAAAAACTAAGAAAAAAGTAACATTTAAGAAAAAAGAGGACGTGAACACAACGCAGCCCAACAATATCTAAATATCACAACAGCATAAGGATGAGAGAAATATTTCTATGAGGTGTATTAATTTATTAAAATTTGACCACCGCCCATCTGGAATGAAGAGAGAGACATAGTGGAGCTGCAGTCAGCCACCAGGGGGAGCAGTTTTTGACCTATACTGCAGTTAGCCACCAGGGGGAGCAGTTTCTGACCTATACTGCAGTCAGTCACCAGGGGGAGCAGTTTCTGACCTATACTGCAGTCAGTCACCAGGGGGAGCAGTTTTGACCTATACTGCAGTCAGTCACCAGGGGGAGCAGTTTCTGACCTATACTGCAGTCAGTCACCAGGGGGAGCAGTTTTTGACCTATACTGCAGTCAGCCACCAGGGGGAGCAGTTTCTGACATATACTGCAGTCAGTTATCAGGGGCAGCAGTTTTTGACCTATAATGCAGCCAGCCATCAGAGGGAGCAGTTTTGACCTGTACTGCAGTCAGTCACCAGGGGGAGCAGTTTCTGACCTATACTGCAGTCAGTCACCAGGGGGAGCAGTTTTTAACCTATACTGCAGTCAGTCACCAGGGGGAGCAGTTTCTGACCTATACTGCAGTCAGTCACCAGGGGGAGCAGTTTTAACCTATACTGCAGTCAGTCACCAGGGGGAGCAGTTTCTGACCTATACTGCAGTCAGTCACCAGGGGAAGCAGTTTCTGACCTATACTGCAGTCAGTCACCAGGGGGAGCAGTTTTTAACCTATACTGCAGTCAGTCACCAGGAGGAGCAGTTTTTGACCTATTCTGCAGTCAGTCACCAGGGGGAGCAGTTTTTGAGAAAAGATAACCCTAAAGTGAGTCAAACTGTTCAGAGTTTCTGCTTCAAAACAACCACAAAAACTCAGAATATTAGACAGCATGGCTCAGTGGATGTCAGTGACACCCAAGCCTGTGCAACCACCAAGTTTCACATTTCTTTTACTTTGATAGATTACACTATCAACAAGCCAACTGGACTGTGTAGAGCTGGGAAGACATTACCCCACTCTCATCTGAGAAGCTTCTTCTGTTCCAAACTGCTGGTGAGGTAAGCAGGCATATATGTGGCTGGAGAAGAGGCAACAACCACTGGGTCCAGTCCACTACACAGTCCAGATGCCTTGTTCGAGTCGTCAGAACAACCATGACCTGGATGAATGCAAATCTACATGGATATAATCCACCTGTAGCCACAGCTGGCAGATAAACAGAAAGATGAATAGAGGTGTGTGTCATCTGCATAGAAACTTACACCAGCGTTCAGGTCAGTGTCTGTCGTCAACACACACACTGAAGGTCATCATCAGAGAGGAGCAAACATTGTGAGGTATACTGTAAAACAGCCTGTTTATGAGCACACAAAGCTGCAGCACAACACACGCTGATAACTGCGTAAAGCTCCGCTGATCCCCTGAAGCGCCGTTAAACTTCCAGCTTCTTCCCTGAAACCAAAATATTCTGTTGAATCCAAAACAAAAGAACATAATCCATACACGCCTGACATAAAAGTAAACATTTTATTAACAGCGCTCAGGGATTTATTCAGCTCTTGAATTTTTTATCAGGCTAATTATTAGAGTTCCTGTGTTTATGGACTTTCATTCCCCGCACTGTGCGGATGTTCATGAAGTCTTTAATTAGTAAAGTTACACTTAGAGGCTACAGAACGACAACAAATCCCCCAAAAAACACAGAGAGCTGGATCAGAGGAGGGACTTTTTGTTTTTGATGTGTGCTAAACATTAAAGCGTAATAAAGTCTGAAATCAGTCACTACGGGGAAACTTCACTTATAGAAGCAGGTTTTTAGAGATCTGTGAGCTCATCTCCTCTCTTTACTGCTTTATGCTAATCGAATGAACTCCCAACCGACAAAAAGGAGGAAAGAAAAATGGAGATAAAGAAATAAAAGGTCCGGTTTCCACAAGCAGAGCTGGATCAAACCTTTAGGGATGAATGAACCGCCCCCCCCCCCCTCCTCCCTCACCTCCTCCCTCGCGTGCTGGTTGTGTTGTTCAGCAGAGAGACCTGCAGGTTATTGATTTTCTTCTCAGCCTCATTTTCCAAAAATTGAAACATGAAGACCCTCATCCTGCTGAGCTGTGGACTGCTGATTTCTTTCAGGATTTAACAAAAGGTGCCTGCAGAGGAGGATTTAATGGGAATGTCCTCGTTCGTCATCAAAGCATGAACAGTTTCCTCTCCGCACAGAAACACTCATTTTTAAACCATCTCTTTATTTCAAGATGCTAAAGTTGCTTTGATAAGTAGTTTGAGGACGTCTCAGCAGGTAGGTGGACAGCAGCTGCTTGGAGATTTAGGAACCAATTGTTGGCAGAGTCTGAGTCTCCCCCTGAAGCAAAGCTGCACCCTGCTGCCGCTGATTCAGGGTACTAAACATTGCTGCCTGCTGGCACCCGCTCACCGTCTGAGAGCACCTTTAGACACCTGGGTGAGAGCAGCAGACCAAGACCACAAACAAACAGCACTTGGAAGGTCCTCTGTTTACTTCAGAGAGGAACTCTTTCTGTGTGACGGCTCAAAGACGTTTATCAAACTAAAAGAGTCCAATCATGAAGACAAGTTTGCTCACCTTATCTATTTAATATTTGACGGGAGAGAATTACAGTTAAAGAATCCGTTCAAATTAACATGAAGTGCTGTCATTTTGTTATGGGTGTGGAAAACCATAAGCAGCTCCTGAGAGGAGCTTTAAGCCAGTTTGAAAACAAACAGTTGTCTTTTTTTGAGCTACAAACGTGAACATGACCATCAGCACAGAGACTCTTTCTTCAGTCAAACTGCTGTTAAAATACAGTAAATGAAGATTCAGTTTAAACAATGTGACTCTGGTTCCTGATCAAACCAGAAACGCTTTGGGTTTGTTTGTTTGTTTGTTTTTTGTCATGGAGCATCCCAAAGGTCTTCATGCAGCTCAGAGGAAAATGGACTGAGAGGGGAGGAGGAGCAACAAGAGATGATACATGAGAATAAAATTATAAGGGCGTTTCAGAAGAGTCTCTGTTTGTCAGGAGGCTTTCTCCCCGACAGAACATCATTTATTAGCCCTCCCCATGAAACAAATATTAGTAACATCTGTTTTCAAACTGTTGGGTAGATGAGGATGAAGATGCTAACTCCTCATCTCTCGTCTATTTGGTGTAATTTTTTAAAAACATCTCTCTGTTTCTTGCTGAACAAGTCCTTCAGTTTTATGAAGGTTAAACTGGCCAAGAAGCAGTTGTGGTGTTGATAAAATAAGTTGTAAGTTCTAGCTTATGGCTTCTTTTCTTTTCTTTTCCTTAGCTAGCTAGCAAGTTGGCTGCAGCCTGTCGGTGTACCCAAGCGGCAACCTCCGGTCTGAAAATATGAGGCAATGCGGAAGTGCTAAAGTCTGCTGTTCCTCGAGTGTCCGCTTGAGGCTGGCTCCGGAAGTACCGGAAGTCACAAACACACCAAGCCAAAAAAAGCCGTTTTCACGGCCAAAATAAGCACATTTACAGCCTGGTACAAAGAATGTCTCCTGTCTGAATCGCTAATTTCGCTAACGGCACGCACTGTATGGGGAGAGAATTTTTTTCTAATTCGGCAGTGTCAACAATATGAAGCTCGCCAGTTCGTCCAATCAGAGGCACAGCTCAGATCACGTGACTGTGGAGCGTCCTATAGTTGTTACTGTGGAGACCCACAGCACGCCTCATTTCCAATATGGCCGCGCCGACCGTTTTGCTTCAAAAGTCCGTTTCAGGAACAGATGGGTGACGTCGCAGAGACTACGTCCATTAATTATACAGTCTATGGGTGTACCGAGTAGCTCCCAGTGTTGCTGTTCGCTAACAGCCTGCAGAGCAGAGCAGAGCTCAGCACAGCTCACCTGTAGACCAGTGAGTCTGTTTTGTTATCAAAGTTATCTGCTGTTTAATGCTAAAAACTGCTACCAATGCTAAAATGTAACACTGGTTGAATTTACTGTCATTGAAGAGTCACTCCTTCCCCACTGTTAGTTAAGGTGCAGGCTTAAAGCATCCATTAACTTATTTCTTAGCTTTATCAATATCTGCTCCACTTTTGTTGTCTTCATTTCTTTTTTCCTCCTCCTCCTCTTTTGTTTCTCGCTCCCAGACGAATAATTTTTTTAATGTCTTTCTTTGTTACTTTCAGTTAAAACTTGTTTTCACAAGAAAAAAGTGAATTTAACGTGTAGCAGCAGCCAGCGTCATGAGTGCAGTGACCCTGGGCCCCAATAGGGGGGGGGTTGAGTGTGTCTACTGTCATTGCATTAATTTGTGGAGTGAGGTTGAAGTTTGTCAGCCCTCAGGGGCCCCTAACAGTTCTGGGGCCCCAAGCAGTTGCCTGCCTTGCCTGCTGGCAAACGGCGTCTCTGACTCCGAGATGGACGCTGCTGAATTCATCCAGATTTGTGTCGTCCTCTCTGTTTCCTCCCTGCATCGCTTGTTCAGTTGAACACAATAAATTCTTTGACTTCTTTTTTAGTAAAAGGAGTGTTTCAGCATGTTTACATCGCACCATTTCTGCAAAACTCTATGTTGTGTGTGAAAATGTACTCTAAGGAATAACACCCAGTGTAAAGGCTCTCTCTCTCTTTTTTATTTATCCTTTCAAAGCTGGCAAAGTCCTCTTTAAAATGCTGCTGGAAACAAAAGCTTCAAATCCTCCGTGTTACACACCTCACAGATGATCCTGTTACATCTTTTTTTATGTTTGTTATATTTTAGCTTTCACAGGAAGCCAAATATCTCCCACTGCAGCGGCCCCCTGCCGAGCGGTCATTGTTCGTCTTTACAGTCATATTTCCACACACTGTTTTTCCCTGTTTTGTGCAATCCTCCACATGTGCTCAGAACAGAGGGAGAGATAAAGAGCCAGCCATTCCCACCTAATGATGCTGGACTGCTCCTCTGTTTGTGGATTAGCAGCAGCTGCAGATATCCAGGAGAGACGGCCCTGTTGTTGGAGGGTTCCTCATGAGGAAGCGGGTGAAATGAGGAGAAAACAAGCGTCCTGTTTAATGCAAATGTGACTAATGCATGACGGGTTTAAACCCCAGGCAGACAGGGAGGAGGAGCTTTATAAATAGAAGCACGCAGGAAACACGATGACAAACATTCACTACAAACAACCGCCTTCTGCTGCTCAGCTTCCTGTTTGATTTGTGAGGCCGCAGCGGGGGACCAATGAGAGCAGAGCAGGTGCCCTAATTAAGATGGCAGACACCTTATCCTCACTCGCAGCTTCACCTGCTCACCGATGATAACACAAACATCATTCTGAGCGGAGGAAGAGAAATCCTAACCACAAACATCTGCAGCTTTCCATTTGTTTTCTTTGGGATCTCAACATGGAGGGACGATGAGGAGCGGCTGGATCTGGATCAGTACAAACACCACAACAACAGTGATTCATTCAGCAAAAGCAAGCAAGTGAAACCCAGTCACATCAAATTTATCATCAGAGAGGAGTTATTTCACCTCTGCCTGTTGACTCTGTGGTAAAACGTGTTCATGGTCACATGCTAACTTAGTAAAGTAAACAACATGGACAACAACCATGAGAAGACATCTGTCTCATATGTTGTGTAAAATGTCAATAAATTCAAAATACAATGATTTGTAAATCCTGCTTAACCTACATTTAATTGAAAACACTACAAAGACAAGATATTTATTGTTCAAACTGATAAACTTTATTGATTTTTTTCAGATATTCACTCATTTTGAATTTGATGTCTGCATCATGTTCCTAAAAAGCTGGTTCAGGCTCATGTTTCCACTGTGTTCCATCACCTTTCCTTTCAACAACACTCAATAAGTGTTTGTGAACTGAGGACACTAATTGTTGAAGCTTTGGAGGTGGAATTCTTTACCATTCTTGATTGATGAACAACTTCAGTTGATCAACAGTCCGGGGTCTCTGTTGTTGTATTTTGTGCTTCATAATGCTCCATACATTTTCAATGGGAGACAGGTCTGGACTGTAGGCAGGCCAGTCTGGTACCTGCACTCTTTTACTATGAAGCCACGCTGTTGTAACAGGTGCAGAATGTGTCTTGTCATTGTCTTGCTGAAATAAGCAGGGACGTCCCTGAAAAAGACGTGGCTTGGATGGCAGCATATGTTGCTCCAAAACCTGTATGTAGCTTTCAGCATTAATGGAGCCTTCACAGATGGTCAAGTTAGCCATGCCATGGGCACTAACACACCCCCATACCATCACAGATGCTGGCTTTGAGACTTTGACCTGAGAACAATCCAGATTGTCCTTTTCCTCTTTGGCCTGGAGGACACCACGTCCATGATTTACAAAAACAGTTTGAAATGTGGACTCGTCAGACCACAGCAGACTTTTCCACTTTGTGTCAGTCCATCTCAGATGAGCTCGGGTCCAGAGAAGCCGGCGGTGTTTCTGGGTGTTGTTGATATATGTCTTTGTCTTTGCATGGTAGAGTTTGAACTGTCACTTGTAGATGTAGTGATGAACTGTGTTAACTGACAATGGTTTTCTGAGGTCTTCCTGAGCCCACGTGGTAATATCCTTTACACAATGATGTTGGTTTTTAATGCAGTGCTGCCTGAGGGGTCAAAGGTCACGGGCATTCAGTGTTGGTTTTCAGCCTTGCTGCTTACGTGCAGAGATTTCTCCAGATTCTCTGAATCTTTTGATGATATTATGGACTGTAGATGATCAAATCCATCAATTCTTTGACATTGTACGTTGAGAAACATTGTTCATAATCTGTTGGACTATTTGCTCACCCAGTTGTTCACAAAGTAGTGAACCTCTCCCCATCCTTGTTTGTAAACAACTGAGCCTTTCAGTGATGCTCCTTTTATACCCAATCATGACACTCACCTGTTTCCAATGAACCTGTTCACCTGTGGAATGTTCCAAACAGGTGTTTTTGGAGCATTCCTCAACTTTCCCAGTCTGTTGTTGACCCTGTCCCAACTTTTTAGGAATGTGCTGCAGGCATCAAATTCAAAATGAGAGAATATTTGATAAAAACAATAAAGTTTATCAGTTTGAACAATAAATCCTGTCTTTGTAGTGCATTCAGTTGAATATAGGTTAACATTTTACTCAGTGTCCAAACTTGGTTGGAAGTGGGGTTGTAGATGTGCCCCTCAAACTGCTCCACAGTCAGGATTTGTGCGTCCCTGCTCTGTTAGAGAAACAGCATTGTTGTGAACATGTTCTGCAGCCACGAGGAGCAGCGTGAAAAAGGTTTTCATTAGTAACACTGCAGCCGCTGCTTTTGAAGCCAGAAGGAACCAGAGCATCTGCTGCACACACTCTTCCTCCCCTCACACACATGAAGGCAGCACAATCTCACACACACAGCGGCGGCAGCAGGGTGCTCTCACGAGTCAGCTCTGGGGATGTTTGACTTGGTCCATCACATTCTTCTCCCTCTGCAGCCGCACAACAAAAGCTGACTGACGACAGAGACAAAAAGTGCTCCTCAGTGGGATCCTCTCCTCCATCTGTCTGCTGCTGCAGTCTCACAGGAGCATGAAATGCACCATGGGACCTTTCATTTAGCTCGCCACCTCCTCCTGTGTTCAATGGTGACACATTTGTGCTAAACAACAGAGAGTGGGAGTTTTTGCCCAACAAATAAGCTTCTTAGTTTTAATTGCTTCATGAAAGCCAGCAGCAGTAAAGGTGTGAAGGAAACACACACGATGCCCTGAAGGGAAGTTCTTAACACTTCTTTTTTCCCAACATCTCAGAGTCTAAATGATGAAAAGAAAGAAAGAAACTGTATTGGCTGAAACTAAATCCTATAGTGGAGTCTGTCCTCTAACAGTCCTCTTCATCGGACAGGAATACAGAGATGAGACAGATGTCTTCTCACTGTGAGGATAAATGTTCATCAATAATCTTTTTATGATGAACCGAAACTAAAATCACGCCTTTGTTGATGATCTATTAGAAACATGACAGGACTAAAATTTTAGATACTCAGCACCCAGAATACTAGCTATTCATTTGATCACTTTTCTTCAACAAGTGTGCAGCAGATACAAACTCTCTGTCTCCTCTTTCATTGTAAAGGGAGTACAGCAGGTTTCTGTCCCTCTGGTACTCCTGTAGAATCTTTACATGACTTACAGCCAGAAATCACTGTTTTTTCTTACTGGTGATTAAGAAACTCTTTAGCTGCTGTCTCTTTAATGTCAAGCTCTGCTCCGTCACAGCACCAGATCAGATAGGTTCACTCAAGTCACTGTGTCAACTCAATCTGGATCCGTTCTTTTGCCGTCCAGCAGGTCACAGCCATAGACTGTAAACAATAAATGGCTCTCATCACACTCACACACGCTCAAACTGAGGTCGCCACAAAAACTGCTCCCCCTGGTGGCTGGCTGCAGAACAGGTCAGAAACTCTGCCTCTCTATTCATTCCAGATGGGCTGTGGTCAAATTTTAAAAAATGATTACACCTCTTCAAATGTTTCTCTAATCCGTAAACTGTGGTGATATTTAGATAATGGGCTTCATTGTGTTCAGGTCCTCTTTTTTTCTGAAAAGTTTCTTTTTCATTAGTTATTTAAACATTAAAAACAGGATTTTACATCTTGTTTAAGCTGCCGTTTACAGCTGCCGTTCTTGTGTAGTTTTTTTCAGGAATAGTAAAATACATCAGGAAGGAGAGATAAGAAGAGATTAGACAGTGGAAAGAAAAAAATAAATTATTTTCATCACTCACTTCCACTCAGATTTTCTCAGAGTCCCTCATAGTCTCTACTGCACAGACTCTGACTGCACAATGGCGGCTCCTGTAACGGAGGTTTTTGGCTTCAAAACCGTACGATGGTAAAGGCGTAGCCATGCTGTCCATTCAATATACAGCCCATAGTCACAACTGATATGCTCTTATTTCTGCTGTGACATGTCACTGTAAAGAAGATCGAGTGGGACAGGAAGTAGTGCACAAAAACTACCAAAAAAAAAAAAAAAGAAGAAAGAAAGAAACAAACAGTTTCAAAACTAGATTGATTTAGCTTTAGTATTACAACAAAGCATCATAGTGAGTGTAGCCCGGCCAGGAGTCAACAGGTTTGAGGTTTTACATCACAACATGAATGACGAGAGGCTTATTAATGGAGAGGGAAGCATGGGAACTCAGTCTCATAACTCCAGCTGTCTGTCAGTCCTGTGGTTTGCCAGACAGAACATGCAGCTGGTTGACGAATGCAGTCAACACGCAACAGAGTGGAGCGGACAGCAGATGCATCTGGTGTATTCAAGGCTGAGGCAAAGACAGCTGGGATAGGCTCTGGACCTGTGTGACCCTGAACAGGGTAAGTGGTATAGATGAATGAATAAATAAATGTCAAAAAAGTAGACTATTCTTTTTTCAGAAAAAAAATCTACCTCTTTCTGTTCTCTATGAATCAGCAGCTGAACAGAGGCTGGTTTCATCAAAAACGCAGAACTCAAGCTTGATTTGTTTTTAGCGCTCGTCACTTTAAGAGAGCACTGCTGCCACCTACAGGGTCAGTTCCTCAGTGCACAGTACAGTATAACCCCTAATGCACACATACAGCGTGAGCGCTGCGGTCCGTCAGTGCTGCACACTACGCTGTACTTCGCTGCCACTCTAGTCAATCAGTGCACTCACACAGCTCGCACTGGGGTCCGTCTCCAATGCGTTCTTCCAACGGCTGCATGCGTCTGTTCTGCTGCGAGTCTACGCTGAGACGTGTCAATCTCCACAGAGCAGATCGTACCAAACAGGAAAACAGACACGAAAAACGATCAGAGTTTCCGGTCTTTTCAAAATAAAGCACCATGTTCAGACTGTCGATCGTAAAATTATCCTCGTGAATCAAAACTACGACACTGGCACAGGGCCAGCAGTCATCAGCGGGTCAGACCCAGAGGAAATCTGACACCATGGACGAGGAAAAGTTTATATTGGAGGTGGAAAACCAGATAATTATATACGATACAACACATCCTTTATATAAGGACACCAACAGAGACTAAAAGAGAAGGACTGAATTAATGAAGCTCTGGGAGGGCAGGTGAGTTTAACATACTAAATATCATGAAAGTAGTTGTCATGGGTGTGATTCCTGCAGGAACATGTGGTTCTCCTGTGATCTTGTGTATCCAGCTGCTATGAGTACGCTGAGCTGCGCTCCGCTCCTGAGACGGATCCAGTGTGAACTGACACGCACCGAAAACTGCAGCGCTGATGGACCACAGCGCTCATGGACAAGCTCCACCAACCCCCAAAACGGAACAAAACAAACAAACAAACAAACAAAAAAAACCCATGAAAAATCTAAAGATGCAGTAAATGGTAGCCAATGAGTTAAGAAGAGAAATGTGCTAAAGCATCCACCAGTCCCTTTAGACCCTAAAATCTATCAAATACTGGTCTGGGTTTTTAAACCACCTTAAAAAGTCTGCTGGTGTCAGCTTCAGACTGGCACCCTGTCTGTCTGTTCATCATCTGTGCTGTGAGAGAAACAACCTGAGATCACAGATCAGATGACTGCTGCAGAGTGTTACAGCCTGATGACTTCTGTTTGTGTGGTTTCCCTCCATCAGACGTCTCCTCTTGTCTCTCTTTCAGGTTTGTTGGTGGAGCGTCGGAGCAGACAGGTCGGATAAATAAACCTGTTTGTGCTCCGTCAGTCTGCTCGGTATCAACATTCACTTCATGCTCGGGTTCAACAAAGGGTGAACTGCAACTAATCCTGTGGGTGTGTCACATCCTCCAGACCTCTAAACACACACTGACACACACTGACACACACCACCACACACACAGAGCGCTCAGGTTTACCTGCGAAGGCGGGCCTCATGGTGAAGTCGTGCTCGTCAATGCGCAGGAGATGGCTCGTCTTCAGCTTTCTGGTTTTAGTCCCATCGGAAACTTTCTTGGACAGAGGACTGGAGATGAGAAGAGAGAGGAGAGGTTTTTAAAATGAGTCCAGAGAGCAGATTAAACTGATGTTATTCTGTGTTTCTGGAGCTGCTCCCTTTCCTACTAACCAGACTGAGTAGAGCACAGACCGTGGAGGATTTGAAAACTCTATTCTGACATGGAAAATAAAATATACTAAAGGGACAGTTCGGGTTTTTACTATTGTTCTACGAGGTTCTTCTTAATAGTGAAGAACCAGAACTGAATTGAGGCTCAGACCACATGAGATCAACTCATCCACATGATGTGAGTCACTGGGACAAACTCCAACCAAACCACTGTTTTTGCTTTAAATGTGAAAATATTTCAGTGTTTATTTGGCAGAACCCCAATTAGTTTTTTCATTATCCTCCAATGCAGCACATTATGTTTTAGCCTGCGGCAAACACTGATCATCTGCTGGGACAAGACAAGAGACAAAAATACAACAAAACTAAAAACTGAGTGATTCTTAGTTCCAGCCCAACCTGTGGACCATGTGGACCCTGTCCCGTGGCGTGTCACTCCTCACTCTCACACTGTTTTCTGTTGTATACACATCCAGAGAGAATCACTTTGTTTGTTCCTGTATGTGTCCAAAGATCCAATGTGTAACCATGATTGCATTGTTTAGGCATGAGATCAGCTGTTAGCAGCCTGTAGCATGTCAAAGCTAACCGGTGCTAGGCCCAATGTTCCCTGTGAGCTGAGAAGAAGGAGGGAAGGACAACAAGCAAAGAAGAGACAATATGAACCTGTCCTTCCAACCGTTGTTTTGGGGGAATGTAAGATCTATCTCCAATAAGCTGGACGAGCTTACGGTGCTATCCCAGCACCAGAGGGGATACCAGAGGGCAGCGTAGCATCATGCTATTTACAGAGATATGGCTAATGGAGCTAACACCGGTGGCAACGCCACATTGGAAGGATTTCACCTCATGAGGGTGGACAAGACAAAGGGGATACTGAGCAGACTGGTGAAGAATGCCAGCTCAGTCCTGGGCTACCTGTAGACCCTGTGGACCATCTGGACTCTGGAGGCTGACAGGGAAATGATGGCCAAGCTGTCATCTCTGATGGACAGCATGTCTCACCCCTCAAGAGAAGCCTTTAGACCTTTACGTATGTGATGCTTAATATCTACATATTTTTTCTAAATCACTCTGTTCTATTATAAGTTGTCATTGTAATGTTTTCACTCTACATTTTCTCTTTTGCTGCTGTAACTCTGTAACTCTGTAAATCTCCTTGTTGTGGGATGAATAAAGATGTATTTTATCTCAACTCATCTCAATGGTCCAAAGGAAAAAGTGAAGAAACGTCTGAGCTGACTGAAGAGCAGCAGAGATTCCAGGTGACCTGGAGGTGAAGGTGTGTAAACTGTGAGTCCATGAACCCAGAGAGCTCCTGCTGTCAGGAGCGGGACTTGATACCACCTGGAGATGGGATTTACAAGCCCTACAGAGTTGTGAGTCCCAAAGTTGTTGCAGAGTTGTTGTTAACTTATGTTATGCTAGTTAAGATTTGAAGGACAAAAGCTCGCTTGATCTTGATTTTCAGTATGAATACAGACCATGAAAGCAGGACCTCACGATCCTTCTGACTTTCTGGGTTTCAAGCAGGTGTCAGAAAAGTTACCACAGGGTATAAAATTCTATTAACATGCTAGCGGTTAGCGTACATTGAAAAACAGAATTTCAACTTTCACAGCAGAAACATCACAATTACTCTGTGAACAACACTGAAAACTCCAAATGACAAATATTCATAGGCATTTTATTTTTATTTCAGGAGGATAAAAGAAAACATTCAGGCTCACAGCGGACTTTGGGAAAACTCAAGATTCCAAACAAAGACTCTGTCATAACCACTTCCAGACAAGGCGCTACTCGCTGAAGAGGAGGCAAGCAAAATGTGCTCTTTGGCACTCTGTCCTCAGACATGAGCAGGGGTCAGAGGAACACACACGAGCAGATGTGATAAAGGAGTGGACTTGTACAGAACCCATCGCTTGTGACAGAGCCACATTAGAGAAGTAATGTCAAGAGAAACTGATTTGTATCAATGCTGTGATAAAAAATTGTTTTTCCACTGTAAAGAATGGTTTAAGGTGGGGGTATGAGTAATGATTAAAAAGTCATTCATTTCAGAACAGAAAAATAAGTCTCTTAAAGAAGGACATGGGGTTGCTGTGGGGAGGGACGTCCAAGACCGCCACTGTAAAGCTGAACTGTGGACTTTGTCTGCAGTGATCTGGGACACGGTGAGTTTGAGTTAAGGAAATTGTGTGTCTGCATATGTAAGATACAAAGGAACAAAGAGCTGTGTTTACAGATAAAACTGTTGGGGGGATTTATTCCAATCAAAAATACGGATTTTCCCTTTTGGGAATGTAACTCAGGGTGAGACCTTTAATGTTTGTGTTTTTAGCTGGCTAATTTCTTGTTCGGCTGATTGGCGGCGGAGAATTGGGTTATTTCTTTTTTTTCTTCTTCTTTCTGGGACTGAGGATTATTGGACATGAGATCAACAGTGCGGTCGAGCAGACTGAAACCAAACAGGGACATTTACAGGATGAAAAAGAATGCCGGACATTAAGGGTGAAAGCATCTACCTTATTATTTTGTTTGGAAATATTTTTTTTGTTAATTTTGGGCTGATCAATGTTTAAGTTAACGGGCTATTTTGATGGGTTTTTTAAATATTGTTTGTTGCAATGAGTTGAACACTTTGTCGGGCCAGTTTCCTCATGTTCCTCTAAATCCTGTCTCTGAACACACGCTCTCTTGCAGACACCTGGGCGTTTTAATGTTCATGCGTCTCTGATGTGAACATCACTCAGTCTGAGGACTATGCTTTTACCATTTATTTATTATTACACTTTCACAGCATCACCTCTAAGTGTCGCCAAAGGAACAAACGCTGCAGAAACGTGCGTACGCCAGCCATTAAGTTGGCGTGAGGCACTGCACATTTCCATGGTCATTTCACTCTTGATAAATCTGAGCAAAACACTGACCCCAAGTTGCTCCCACTGTTGTTCAGTGGTGTATGAATGTGGTGTGAATGTTAGATATAGCTGATGGCCTCTACATTAGTTTCAGCCAGTCATCAGTGTGTGAATGTGGTGTGATTGGGTGAATGAGGCTAGCAGTGTTAAGTGCTTTGAGTGGTCAGAAAGACTAGAAAAGAGCTATATAAGTACTGGTCCATTTACCATTTTATATCTGAACTTTACCGTCGAAAACAGCGTTTTTGTGCGTATGCATTCTTTGTACATGAGGCCCCTGATCCACAGATTAGAGCTCTGCAGGTGAAAGAGCACATGAATAAGAAACGTGCAAAGACAAACAGGCTTTTAAAAACAAGATGCTGAAATTTTCTTGAAGAAAGTGTGAACTCACTGAGACTCAAACCAGCACCCCCTCCACCCCCAAACCAGAAACAGCTTAGTGAGCTCAGGTTTGATTTTTAAAGAACAGAGGAAATGAAAACATTTGCCACCTTCAGATCCACCAAAACAATGACAACAGCTTCCACCACATCTTCTTCTCTAAAACCACTCCAGGGAGGAGAAGAGAGAAAGTTTAAAATAAAAACGGTTCAGTCAGACGACTCACGGCCGTAATGATCTGAAGTGTTTCTGACAGCAGCAGAACACCCTTTGTGTCGAGCATCTGTCCTCATCACTCCTCACAGATTTATTACACATGCTGACGGTGTGAGGAGAGATGGGAGAACATTTTAAGACCCTCCCTCCTCTCAGAGCGTGCTGCGGGTGGATGCTGGGGGCTGAAATCCTGCCTGTGTGGCACTGACGGGCGGTAACAGCTGCCTGGCTGATGGGCAGCGACAGAGCAGAGGGAGGAAGTCCTGTCAGATGGAGAGGAGACGCTGTCAGGTGACGGAGGAGAGGGATGTGATGAGCTCACATGCTTTAGCAGACCATCTCGTCTCCATTTATCAACTTCATTTAACAACAAATAAGTCTAGTTATTTTAGAACGATTATTTACTGCATATTTCATCCATAAATGTAAATATATCAGTAAATAAAGGGGCTTAAGTCAGTATAAAAGAATGCAAACTGAAAACTTTGATCTGTTTTCTACATTTCTTTATTAAAGACCCCTGAGGTGACTGAGCCAGCACTGTAAAAAGGTGGCTGTTCATTTTACTAAATAACCTGTCAAAAACAGCCAGAAAATTCTATTTTTAAACTAAGTTTATGAACCCTTTTAACAAAATCCACACACAAAGAAAAAAAAAGAAATATTGCCAGATCATTTTTTATGATGTTATTTTTGTATCATATTTGACACTTCAGGGAGTTTTGATAACTTTTTTAAAAAAGTTTTTAGTAAAGCTGCGTTCCTTCAGTGCAAAATGAGTAACATGATGTTAAGGTGTTAGTCTTCTCGCAGTGTGTGGATGATGTCATTAGAGCAGTCATTTTCTTCAGCTGCCTGTAGTGGGATTTTAATCCTCAGGGGGTAGAAAACATTTTCTAATCTTTTCTAACAGGTTATTAAGAAAACTCTTTATCATGTTGATAGGGCTGCCAAGATTAGTCAACTAGTCACGATGACGTCGACGATCAAAATCGTCGGCGACTTATTTAATAATCGACGTCGTCGTTTTCAAATTTTTTAAACTTTATTTTTTCCCTCAAAACTGCTGCTGTACTTTCACCTTTCTCGTCTGCCGTTCTGTCCTTGACGCATACGCGCAGAAGTGGTAACCGGGGTAACCAGTGATGTCACCGGAAAAGTTATGCCCAACAGTATCATGGCTAGCCGGCAACAGAGCTCCAAAGTTTGGGAGCATTTTTCCAAAATAAAGGAGAAAAGTGTGCAATGCAAAATCTGCAAAGCAGAAATGTCCTTCCATGACACACGACGGCGATGCACGAGCATCTGAAAAGACAGCACAACGTGGCTGATTTATTTTCTGACGAAGAATGACAATCTCGGTAAGCTAACTGGCTAGTTGGCTGCTAACATTAACGTCAACAGGGAGCTACCTACTTAATAGCGATGTCATGTTTGAATAGAAAATTGGTACATTAAAAAAAATGTCAGAAATGCTGCTACAAGCTGCAAAGTTCATTAAAAGCTGAATGAACTATGATATTAACTGTCTTCATTTTTAGTTAGCACATACCTTAAACACTTGAAGCTGGAAGCTAATGATGTTAGCTGTATGCTGGTGCAATAAGCTGCAATTTATGTATGAACCAAATAGTCGACTAATCACAAAAAATAATCTGTGACAAGTTGATTATCAAAATAATTGTATGTGGCATGTTGATGAGATCGAGGTTTTTGAAACTCGTGTATCAGATATGATAGGTTTGGCAGTACAGTATTAGCTTTCTGCAAGGATCCAATAATGACACTGTAAAAAATCATGACTGTATTTTGTTTACAGTATTATTACTGTAACTGTACTGTGGCAGCGAATGCTGAACCCTGAAACCAGCCCTGACTACACCAGGACGATGCTTGTAGTACTTCACCCCAGTGAGAGTACTCATGGTACCAGTAAGATACCGTATGCAGGAACACCAAGGGTGAGAGAGAAACACAGCAGCAGGGGGGATGAGACTGGCGGGACATTACCAGAAACATCAAGAACTGCCAGCCAGCAAACTGGTGTTGTGGGAACCAGCACACGGCACTGGTCATGAGGCCGCCGGACATTACCATACATGGATGAACTCAAGACAGACGCAGGAGTGCAAAGTAGAACCAGGATGATGGGGAGCAACAGTGGAGGGCTCATCTGAGAACAACCTAAAAGTAAAAGTATCACTGTTTTATTTACAGTATCATCAGTGTATGTTTTACAGCATTATCACTCTCTATTATTACACTCTTTGAGTTAACCTGGTCATATTTCCACGGCAGAGAATCTCTTAATATGGATCAACCTGAGTCTTCCTCAGCGTTGACTGACCTGCTGTCAGTTCACAGCTCTTTATCAAACTCTGTTAGTTGACTTCTTCAGTTCAGATCCTCCACAGGTGTGTGCTGACCTCAAACTCTAAAAAGGGCTCTGAGGGCGTTTGTGATGCAGCTGCCTGCTGACCTCACTCTGATGAGCTGCACCTGTATGCTTAGCTCTCAGGTTTGGGGCCTGTTTATCAGCCTGTGGTTAGTTCGTTAACCTGAGAGAGAAGAAGAAGGATCCAAACTCTACTCTTACAGGATGAGATGGATCACAGATTACCTTCTGGATCTGATTTTAATCTCTGGATTTTTGTGGATGGTGTGTTAAGATTATCTTTGACTGACACTTAAGGGTTAATCTCTGTCAGGATCCTTTCGTTGACTCTGTCAGACACTCACAGTAACATTTCAGCACCTGAGCTTGATTTTCATTTGATGAATGTGAATCTAAAGCATGCTGAACGTTCTCATATAATTCTGTGCTTTGCTTTTATTTTTTTATTTAGACCCCAACATCAGATTTAAACGAACCCTAAACTGATCTTTAATGGAGCTTGTTGATCATCAGCTGGCTCCTCTTTTTTTTCACTCATGCATCAAAGCAGTTTGAGCTCATTAGTTAAAGTCAGAAACTCAGTCCGTCACAGACTCACTGGTTAAATCTACGGACAGTAACATAAACCACTGAGACAGAGCTGGACTGTGAGTGAGCGCTCACTCAGGCATGGAAATGAGCCTCTTCTTCTTCTTCTTCTTGAGAGGAAACATCAGGGATGTTTCCTGAGATGCTGCATGTAAATTGTTGGAATTCCCCTTTAATGACACTGGTTCATGCAGGAAGCAGCGAAGGTGTCAAAGAAAACACGCCAAGTTTATTCACACTGGATACAAATCCAACCTGATCCCTTAAAGATTCAGCTGCAGACTCTGTCTTCACCTCAAAGATCTTCTCTCATGATTTTTTGAATGCTCGGGCGCTCGCTCCAGCTTTCATCAATCTCTGCTCAAACACACATTTCTCACAGCAAAGCTGAAGTCGTTCTGTGCATGTGAAGGCAGAGAGGAGAGGTGCAGACACTGAATGAAAACATGAAAACCTCAGCAGGTAGACTCAGATTCAAACCTTGTCCTGTCTGCTGTGGTTGGCTTCACTCCTGATGAAATCTGAGCAGCTGGTTTTAAACAGGTTGAGGATGTTTTTCTTTTCCATTGCTGTGATTTTGATTAAAAGTGAAGGATGCAAAAAAGTTCCTCTTGAAAGCAGCCTGGGAAATAAAATCACGCTCAGATTACGACTGAGCCAATCTTCAGAGTTGAGCTGACTTGAACTTCTCTATCTGCTCCTCTTCTTTCTCTTTCACTCTTTTTTTTCTATTGTCTCTGAGCTCTGCATCATTCGCTCGGTTACAGATACAATCTGAAAATGTCAGCGGCAGACCCCAGGAGCTGAGAGATGTCAAATTTTATGAGAAAAGAAATAAAAGTCATGTGTTTATTTGAAAGATAGCTGAAAGCGGAGCCCGTGGCTCCGACAAAGATCAGATCAAGAATGAATTCATGCGCTTTATGTGAAAACTCGCAGAAATCCTGAGCAGCCACACATCAGGGTAAAAGCAGCCTCTCTGCGTGCAGTCCACACAGAGGAGTCACCTGGAATAACATCCTTCATGCTCTATCTGCAGGGAGGGATTTTCTCCTCTCATGTAAACAAACAAGTTTTCTCAAGGACGCTGGATCAGTGACGGCGCTCCGCACCGAGAAAAGGCAGAAAACAAACCAAGAAACGTGTCATCAGTGACCTCCTCAGACTGGCTTCTGATGTGAGAGGGTTCAGATCGAGCCTGGATTGAATGGGAGAGTAATTAATTTGAATTTTCTTGGAGATAAAGAGGAAGTGAAGCTCGCTGCTTTGCGGAGTTGTGCGTAAACGTGAGCTCAGGATGGAGGAAGAAGAAGTGGATTCCTGATCCGTCCCGCAGAATTCTTGCTCTGTTAAATACTTCTGATGCCAAACTTCAGTTCTCCTTTTGTTTAATCATTTAAATCAAAATGGGATAAATAAAGAAAAGAAACAGGAAATGAAAGATTATCGGTACTTACGTTCCCGTTTTGTGCGTCTCCGCCGGCGCGGACCAGCGCTTTTTCCTACTTCTGTGCTTCCTGCACTCCCCGATCAGGACCAGACACAGAAAAAGGAGCATGAACCTGGCGTAACAGGGCATAATGAAGTTAAAAGTCCAGCAGCAAGTCGTTCAGTGCCGCCTGGGGTCCGCGTGCGGTCCGCTGAATGCGCGGTACCATCTTCCTGTCAGAGGAGGCAGGAGGAGTGCTGGGAGTCCGGGGACAGTGGTGGAGACAGAGGAGTGCGAGAGAGGAGAGAGACGGGATGCTGAGGTCTGATCAGCGCTCTGATTGGTCTTCAGACTCTGGGGGAGGGAGGGAGGGGGGGGGGGGGGGTTCTCTGGCTAAGGCGCGCGCAGCATCAGCACCACAAGCATCAGCGCCGCAAGAAACACAGACACACGAAGTCCCCGCTGAGGAGCCGATCAGAGGCAGAGGAAAGGGGGAGGCAGGGGGAGAGGAGGGCGGCTGTCCTCAGAGGGGGAGACAACAGGATGTCCCACATTCCTGCTGCTAGCTTTGACTCCAGAAACATGACAGCATCCAGAAAAGACCGCGGAGAGAGGAGAGAAGTTCTTACATGGTGTGAAAACCTCCAACAAGTGACTTTATATCATCTCTCACACACAAACTTCTTCTCTCTCAGTAACCTTCAAACACTCTGAGTGTCTGCTCATTTGTTCTGTAGGTTTTTGCGGTGTGGGTTGTTTTTATGTGCCGGCATCCTTTCTATGACGTAATGATGTCCACATCTGTCTCACTCAGGACTCCTCAGCCTCCAGCCTCACTCACTGAGGGAGGGTTTCACAGAAAAGGATCCCGAGCGCCAGAAACACACCTGAGGTCGCACTGCAGTGTGTCGTTAAATGTTTTTTAATGTCGTGCCTCTCAGCTAAAGTTCGTCTAAACATCCTCACTCTGTGAAGAATCGGTCTGTGGTGTCAGCTCTGATCCAAACAGAACCTGTCTGCAAATTATTGGTTCCCACACTGCAAATCTGAAATCCCAAATTTAAGTCCCTCAGAGTTAAAATGAACTCTGCTCCAGTGTTTATATGGGAACCACTGAAAAAGTGTTAAATGATCAAAGAGTTAAGTTTTAACACTATGACAGTGTGACCCAGTAAACTCTTTCAGAGTCAAATAATAACACTACAACAGGTTTAAAGAGGACTACGCCAGTGTACATTGTTCCATTAGTAACACTACAGGAGTAAGAAAATGACACTGAACCAGTGCTGACTTAACACTTGTTGGTGTCCTTCAGTTTTTAATGTTTGCTGATATGTACAGCAGTATCTTGTATTCTACTAACGCACTGTTAAAGTTAAAGAGTGCAAATCCAAGATGGAAACTTCACTGTTCAGGTGTGATTTTTTAAACATGAAGAGCACTGACTGTTGATACTGTGGAGCACAGACAGCTGGTCTGTGCTGTAAAGCATAACTAGTCTGTACTGTGGAGCGTAGACAACCTGTGCCATCCACACATACGCAGGGTCTCATATCCTACGATCTACAATCTACAATTTCATTTAGCAGACGCTTTGTTCCAAAGAGAGCAAGAATTGAAACAAGAAGGAGAAACCTTATTAAGAGCGAAGAAATGCTTCAAGTTAGTTGGGTCACAGGTACTCTGCCATCAAGTACCCACAGACAGCCCCCTTAAAAAATAGTATTCTATCTAAGTAGTAGCCACAACTAGAATTCAGAGTCATCCATAACAATATCATTCAACATTCAGCAGAAATCAATATTCAGTGCTTTCATTTGTTAAGAGTTCAGTCTGAGACCATCTATTCTGACCCTGAGGACAAAGAGGAGAAGGGTCAGATTAAGGTCCAAAGTGTTCCCTGAACAGGTGAGTCTTCAGACTTCTCTTAAAAGTAGAAGAGGACTCTGTAGATCGTATGGAGTTGGGTAATTCATTTCCACTCATATCCACTGCGTTTCCCCCTCTCTCACATTTACAATAACTGTTAGGTTACAATTCACAAAGGCATTCTGGGTATGACTTGTAAGCTGTAGTTTTGCTTAAAGCTGGGAGGGATAAAAGTGTGTGAAAAATGAAGGAACAAAGTGGAACACTGTATGCACGGAGAAGCAGAGTTTTGATTTTAATTGTTTAGCCCAACTTAAAAAAACTGCTCCTTCACATTTTAGGAAATGATTTCAGCAAAGTGATTGTTGTGATGGTGTTTGTAACCGTGAATGAGGAGAGAACACGGTGGTTGTTGTGTCGGGGTCAGGCCGTGTGTGCTGTCCTCGCTCTAGATTAAACACGGTCCCAGTTGTGAGATCAAAGTTCACAGGAAAAACAAAAGAAAAACCAAAATCTTTTCTTTCACACTTCATTTTAAAATTGACCAGCACAGCCCATCAGTACATCTCCTTTAATGATGGAGCATGGACCACGCCATGTAGAGCACAGACAGCTGCTCCATCCATTCACTGACCTTACAAGAAGTTGCTGTATTGAAAAAAATGAAAGCGGAGTTAAAAAGATTTCTTCTTAATTCATTTTCTTCAAAACAAACACATGCCTTGTTAAAAGTGGTGTCTGTAAGGACAGTGGGTGATGGTGCTCATGGGAAACGGAGTCTTTATCCTGGAACAAAAACCTGACAGATTCTGGAGAATCCTCACAGCAATGAAAAATGAGCCAATATGAAGCGGCTGTGGCTCAGTGGTAGAGTTGATGCCCCACAATCAGAAGGTTGTGGGTTTGATTCCAGCTCCTGCAGTCACAAGCCGAAGTGTCCTTGAGCAAGACACTGACCCCAAGTTGCTCCCACTGTTGTTCAGTGGTGTATGAATGTGGTGTGAATGTTAGATATAGCTGATGGCTCCTGCTCCTAGTATCAGCCTGCCATCAGTGTGTGAATGTGGTGAATGAGGCTAGCAGTGTAAAGGGCTTTGATTGGTCGGTTAGACTAGAAAAGTGCTATATAAGTACTGGTCCATTTACCATTTACCAAGCGCAGAACAGTGCAGTTCCTCCAGTGTCCACTTGAGGCTGTTTCAAGAAATGAAGGAAACTCCAAAAGAGTTTGTGTAGCTTGTTTACACGTCTACAAACTGACAGAGTGTTTATTCTTCTATAATTTAATCATTTTGAAAATACTGAGAGTTGATTATAAATGTGCTTATTAAGGGGCATGGCTAATTTTACTAAAAGGTGGATTCACTGCAGCTGTTTGCACGGCAGCTTTAGGACCTGTCTCAACTACTTCCACTTAAAGAGGAAGTGCTCTGCTCTCTCATATTTTAAAGAGGGGTATAAAGTAACAGAGGTGGATGTTCAGACTGAGCGTGTGCAGATTTTCAAACCTCTACATGTTCATATGTTGTAGAAATCCCTGAATCTGTCTGTAAACTGATCTTCATGAATCTTGCTGAAATTAAATTTTGGAGGGCCTCAAACACCAAGGTCTACCCATAGCTCCATCCCCTGTTGGTCTCCAGAGTGCTGGCTAATCAGTGTGAAGGGGGTTTGTGGAGCAGAGAGCCTTAAAGAGACAGTAGATAAAAACCAAGCGTTTTAGACAGAGGCTGAAAAAAGAGTTTTTTAAAACACCAGAAGAAGAAAAACAGGGACTTTTTATGAGCTGTAAATTATTTAAAGCTACTTCGGGAGCACCGGAGGGACAGAATGGCTGGTCACTGGTCTTTTCTGTGTGAAGGTTAAAACAGAACATCATGAAGTCAGACAGGAAGCAAACAGGCTTTCATTCAGGTGGTTTATTTTCTATCTCTGTACACCAGCCTTGAGCAGAACAACTGTAGAGACAGACACAGTGAGATCCTGGGTGGAGCTGAAAGGAATCTCTGCTGCCTTCAAGTAAAACCTGGACATGATTTTTTTGCTCTAAAAGAAAAAAAAAAACTACAGAGACAGATTTGTTCCTCTCAACAAGTGGACTGCTACGAGAACCCCAGAGACATTCCTCCACGCGGCTGAGTCCTGAACGTGTCAAAGAGCCGTCAGCTACCATGTGCAAAGAGTGAATGTAAATTGTTTCCCAGCGTCTCTGAGTCTCATCAGAGCCATAAAACCCTCCTCAAAGTGTAACAGAGAAGGCGAACGGCAGACAGTGTGTGGCTCTGTTTACACAGCGAAAATGAATGTTTGAATATGGCGACGGAAAATGTGAGACAAACAAGAGACTAATGCACAGAGACGAGACGTCAAACAGAGCAAGGGGGGCCGGCACAAAGGGGAGGGGGCCGAGTGTCCACAGAAACAAAGACTTCATGATTAGAATAAAATAAATACGTTCTGTTTATCAGACTAAAAGCCACAGCTGTGCTCAGAGAGTGAGGGCTGAACCTGCTGCAGACCAGACATATGGTTATGGGGGAAATAATCCTCCAATGATCTCACCAGAAAAGGTTTCTGTGGTGATAACAGTTCAAAGCGCTCTGCTCTCACGCTGTTCTTCTGGATCAGTGGAGTCGCCGCCTTCACATGACTTTTGGAAGCGTCGCTCTGACAGTCTGCTCTCTGAGACGCTCTGTCTGCTGCTAAAATGTGCTCAGATCACGGCTTGAGCTTCATTTTTAAAGAAGCTCTTTGACTTTTTTAAAAAATAAACCTGTTTCCAACAGGAAGCCTAAACTGAGCGGATAGTCGTCATCAAACACTGAAACAGTTTTCTGCTCCACGTCTCATCATGTCGGTGTTTCTCCGTTTACTCTCAGGCTTGAAATGATTTGCACACCATCAAATTCAGTTTGGATCAACATTTTGCAGACAGACTGTTTTTGGAGCTGGGTTTGTAATTCTGCTCTCAAAGCCACAGCCTCTGTAGCTGTTAGTTGTCTGGTTGATTGCTGGAGCAGACATCCTTGAAAAAGCCCATCAACAGTGTGAGTGTAGTCCTGTATCCTTGCAGGCAGTTTGTTCATTAAAAGTAGGTTCCTGTTTTTGTCACTCACAGGCTCAGGGTTTTTTTTCTTGTTGTTGGAAAACATAAAGATTCCCACATAGAGAGAGCTTTCTGTTAATGAGTAAAGACCCTTTTACAAACTCAAACAGCTGCTACACCATAACCCTTCATACGTCATGAAGACCAGAACAGGAACTTAACCTGACGATGGAAGAGAGTTACTGAAAGTCTTTATGTTCTTATTTTAGTAAAAAAAATGTCTGGTTGGATTTCAAATGAACCACATTCAACAGAAAAGTCCAGAAGAACGTTTCACTGTGAGACGTTTAAAGACAAAAATGATGCCTGAACTTTTTGTAAAGAATAAAAAAAAAAAAAAAATCTTCCACTGAGGTAAAAAACACCTGTTGAAATGTCTTCATCCAAGAAACCAAACGAGTCCATTTTCTGACCCAAACTGGCAGATTTTCTTTTTCTTCTCTCCTTAAAAAAAATATTCAGGCGTCATTTTTTTAACTGAAAATAAGACAAACATTTTCTTGGATTTCAGTTTCACCCTGAGATAAATCAACTGAATGAGCCCCCCTTCCCCCGTCACCATCCAGCGGGAGGTAGTAGAGAGGGTGGACTCCTACAAGGACCAAAAACAAACTGAACTGGTCCACCAACACTGAGGCTGCCTACAGGAAGGGACAGAGCAGACTGCTCTTCCTGAGGACACTCAGGTCCTTTGGTGTCTGCAGCAGGCTCCTGAAGACCTTCTACCAGTCTGTGAGGGCCAGCACTCTGTTCTTTGAAGTGGTGTGCTGGAGCTGTGCCATAAAGACTGGTGAGGTCAGCATGGTCAACAAGCTGGTGAGGAAGGCCTGCTCTGTGGTCAGACTGGAACTGGACAGTTTGGAGTTGGTGGCTGAGAGCAGGATGAAGGACAAGATTAAGGCCATCCTTGATAACTTGTCTCATCGTCTCCATGACAACCTGCCAATTTATGTTATTTACTGATCTTAGTTTTTAAGTTAGCTAGTGTACTACTGTGCACTGTTCTTCCACTTCTCATCTGTTGTATACTGCAACAAAAGAATTTGGCCAGATCAAAAAAACTCTCATTTCATCTCATTCCATCTCATAACATATTACCTCACCTCATGATATCTCATCTTATCTCATCTCATCTCATCTTAACTCATCTCATGACATCTCATCTCATCTTATCTCATCTCATCCATCTCATTACATATTACCTTACCTCATGATATCTCATCTTATCTCATCTCATCTCATTTTATCTTATCTCATCTTATCTCATCTCATCTTATCTCATCTCACCTCAAACTTAAATTCCTGTCATGGAGTCATGTTCATGTTATTTTGAAGGAAACCCATCAAGCAGCAGCTCTCTGTTTGGATCCTCTTTGTGATGTTTGTTTGACTCAGAATCAAAATCTGAGCCTGTCAGTGACAAAAACCAGCGTTAGCTTTGTGTCCTCTGAGGAGTCTGTGGTTACAGCCTGTTTCCCTGCTGCAGGCTGAGGAAAGCTCCTGGAGCCATCCTCAAACTTTCTCTACCTGTTGGTTGGTCATGACTTCCCTTTTGAGTACCTTTCCAGACACACCTGTAGGAGCTGAAGCTGAAGCACTTTGGCTGAAGTTAAATGGAGCACACACCCCCCCCCCCCCCCCCCCCCCAAAAAAAAAAGTGTGATTAAAGCGACACAAAGCTTCAAGGTTCAACAACGACCTTTAGACAAACCCTCCTGTTATTCAAGCACAGGTTACATCTCATCTTGAATTAAATAAGTGGATCAAGCTGCAGCTCTGGGACAGACGAAGGACACGTTACACAGGTGAGAAGATGAACTTCCTGAAAATAAAGACTAGAGAGTAAAAGGAACACAGATTAAAAGACACCCAGGAGGTGTGGTGGTGGTTACAGCGCCCCCTCTGCAGGAATGAGAGCTCCCCTCAGAGGACACTGAACCTCTGCTGAGGAGCACAGAGGAGGAGACTGTGTCAGCTGCTGTCTCGGCCCTGCTCACAGTTCTGTCCCGGAGAAGCAGGAGGATTGGAGGGAAGGGAGAAGGGAAACGAGGGCCGGGTTGGTCACAGCTCATAGTCGAATTTGAATTCTTGGGTCAGGTAGATCCTGCGGAAGATGAGAGCAGCCAGAGCCAGAGTGAGGAGCACGATGAGGACCGCTGACCCCGTGTGGCTCTCCTCCTCCTGCTGTTGAGGAGCCGGAGCAAAGGCTGGTCTGCTGGCCGGCTCTCTGCCGGCTCTCTGGCCCTGCTGGTTCTGGGCCCGACGCTGCCGGGGGCTCAGGGGGCGGCCGGTGATCGGGGCTGCAGGGGGCAGGGGTCTGTCTTCTGGTGCTGGAGAAGCTTCTGCCTGTGGAGCAGAGAGAAAAACGTGAGCATGAGGTGTTCCAGTTTAAAGAGTGACCCTGTAAACCTGAGACCTTGAGCTGAATGTGTCAGTGGATGTTTCAGTTTACAGCAGCTACAGTTTGATCGTTTATAACATCAAAATCTCCTCATCAGGTTAGTATTTAATGATCATCTGAAGCTGTGAGAGAAAGATGCTTCACACTGAAAGTCATCATTCAACAAGGTTGTTCTCTGAGCTGAACCACCAGCTGATCTCTGCTGTCTTCATGCTTTAGTCGGCACAGTGGTCCAGAGCTTCACCGCTCGAAGGTGTTTCAGGCTTTTTGAAACGGCTTCAACAGGTGAAGGCTTTGACGATCTCTGCTGTCTCCTCTCAAGGGTCAACAAATCCGTCAGCAAAAAAATTCACCCCTCGTACAGTGTGTGCTGGTAGTGAAATGAGCATTTCAGACCCAACAGCAACTTTTAGCACTTTAGCATAGACTTCATTTTTCTCTACTGGATTTTGCTCCTTGGTTTTAGCCTTTAGCTCGTGCTCTGTCACTCTCCTGTTTATCTTTCTTCTTCTCTTCTGTCCTTTTTCTGTCTGTCAGTTCAGCTCCAGTCTCCACCATCTCTAATAGATTAATTACAGAAATAGTTTTCTGCAGAGAAAAATACAGATCTCTTTTCTTACAACTAAACGCCATAAACTGGCGTGGTGTTGTCATAAGTCTTCAACGTGCTGTAAATCAATTCGATCCTGCCCAACCTGATCGAGAAGCTAAGAAGTATCATTTATAAATAACCTTAGATGGTGCTGATAATCTCATTTTAAGTTGTGGATTAAGATCAGGCAGATATCTAGAAAAGAAAGTCCTCACAGGGACTTCAAATAAAACTTCAACAGGGAAATCCTGAATGAGTTTTTTCTTGGTAAACTGTTATCCATGGATTGAAGCGTTTCTAATCAATTCTTAACAGGAACTGGTTATCCACACCAATCCCTATCAGCGATCCATCTGTACTTCACAAATATCAAAGTTACAGCAGGCTGAGCTCATCTACAGCATCAGTCTAACAAGACTGAAAACGCCACACGGTGAAAACAGATGGTACCTGAGAGAGCTCCACAGCTGAACACTGGAACTCTAAATCTACATTCATGTGGTTACCCTTTCTCACACGTGACCAATTTCAGTACGTCTCAGTCTTCTTTTGTTGCAATCCAAGACATCCTAAAGCATCTCTGAGAACTTGTGGAAAGTATTTCACCAGGTTCCTGAAAATAAACGCCACATCTAGCACAAAAAAACTCAAATATTTGATGTTTATTTAAAAAGATGAATGAACCCTGGAAGAAAATCTTCCAAATCTGATCCACAAGAGATTTTTCTTATGATGCAACTTTAAAAACCATTTGAAACTCACAGTCTGCTTTAGCTCACGAAAACTTGCTGCCATTTCTAACAGCACAAATACTGAAGGGCAGAGTCAGTTTATGAGATGAAATGTGTCATCTTAGTGTTTGTTTTCAGTCACGGTGCTGATAGGCTTAACTTTTATAGAAGAAGCGTACAGTTCACCCAGCAGCAGAGCAGTGTGTAAAACCCTCCTTTCTCTCTGGCTTTAGCAGCAGATGGTGAGTCCTTTCCCTGACCTCCTCCGTTTATCCAAAAATCAGAAACTCTAATCTTAGACGACCCTCTTCTCAGCTCCTTCAGACCATCGCTGTGGTTCTTTGGTGAGCAGCTGGCGGAAAAATCAATCCTCTTAGCCAACAAAGCTCCACCATATCATCTGAACTGGTGAAAAGAAGGCAGCAGAACCATCGGCTCCAAGCTACCGAAACTGATCCGGCGTGATGTGGGGAAACGCTGATTTTTCTCACTGCTTGATTTCACACACAGCTGGTGTTTATCTGGCATTGAGCTGCTGCTGCTGCTGCTGCTGTACTGTCTATCATTTTCATCCAGACTCATTCAGGATGACTGAGAGGCTCAGCAGGTTGTCAGCAGGTGATGAAGCGTGTCACCAATTACAGGAGCGATGTCAGCGTCGGGTGATTGACTGCATGCAGACGCTAACATATAATCCTCACAGAGGACAGCAGTATTTTTGAAACCAGCACCATCTTGTTTGCATATCTCAGAGACTAAATGACTCATGAGTAGGAAATGTTGCTCAGGTTTTTGTCTTCAGCTAGCAGACATGACGCAGACTGTGATGGGTGTATTCATATCCTGGAAATTCTGTACAGGAACATGGCAATTCAAGATGGCAGCCTCCTGAGGTCAGCCAGTTCCTCGTGTAAATATCAGGAGCTTATTCTCAGTCGATAAAAAATCGTTTTTAGTAAGGTGATTTTAAACTTAGATTAATATATTTATATTTATTATATTCTATTTTCATCAAATCTCTTCGGCTCAGTGTGGATTTGGCTGATTTGGCGGTAGACTAGCAACTCCCAGGTATAATGTTAACAAAGAAGTCTGCTGGAGAGGAAGAGTGAAGAACTGTTCCAAACTGATCCCTTCAAAGTCTGCAGACATCATCAGCAAATCAATTTAAACTGATGAACACGGGACCTGCTGCTCCGCAGCTTCTTTAAAGAGGAGGAATTATGCTGTCTTTAAGTTCTTATTCTGTCCCTCTGGTGCTGCCGTAGCATCTTAACATGATTCACAGCTCAAAACAATCCCCTATTTTTCTCACTTCAGAAAACTTTCATTTCAGCTTCTGTTTGAAACGCTTGTTTTAGCTGCTGTCTCTTTAAAGCCCCACACTCCATATACACCCTTCCCTCTGATTGGCCAGTCCTCTAGAGGCCTGTCAGAAGCAGAGCTATGGGCAAACCTTTGCATTTGAAGCCCATCCCTCCAACGTGTCATGAACCACACTGCTGCACACGTCCAGCACTGTTACTAATTTCCATTTTTAAGTCATGGGAGAGCAGAATACCCCCTCTTTAAATCTGTTACTTTGTTCATGGTGCAGCTGGCTTTGCACAGGGTGAAACAGCAGGAAGCAGTCAGGTCTGTTCTGTAATACTGTCTGGAACAAAGAATAACAATCTGAGCCAGCTGGTGACAAAAAGAAGAACCTGAAGTGGCCAAACTTTTCTACCCAAACAGGTCACCTACATTCAGCTGGAGCATTTTTCTCACCCTTATATACGAATAAGAATAAGTCCTAAAAATGTTTCAATAAGTCTGTCTTTAAAAATACCAGAGCTCCCATTGCAGAGACTCTGCTCTGCCCAACAGTTTGCAGCTTAAATGGATTGAAAAACACACCAGATGCTGAAGACGGGCTGGGTAATCCTCAGAGTCAGCTCTGTTGCATGTCAGTGAAGATTTATAGCTCAGTGATATATGTTTTATTCAGTCCTCAGTGATGTTAATCATCAGCAGTAAGTGTTAGCTTTTAGTGTCAGTCTCTCAGAGTAGATCAGTGCCTGCTGTACAGTAATCACTGAGCTGTCACGCAGCCACACGTCCATTACAGAGAAAGAGGATAATGTAAACACCGATACGTTCCTCGACGGAGAGACATTCAGACATGTATTACAACCGTCTCCTTCAGTCAGTCAGTCAGCTCCTAGATTTTAAACCACCATTCAGAAGAAAAACGCTGAGCGCACCTGTTGAGTGTCTGGTTCTGAACCAAGAGAGTCTCTCAGAATTGTAACATGTAGGGAGATGTGTTTGGTTACTCTGACCCCCTGCTTGTAATATTTCCTCTCATCCAGATCCACTGACTCGTCCTCTCTGCTTTCTTTGTCTGACAACCTCGCTGTTCTGCTTCTGCTGCCAAATCTGCAGAGCTAAGGTTTTTCCTTTCATAAGCCTCCTCCACTGAGTCCTCCCATGGCACTGTCTGCTCCATGAAGTAAACTTTCCTCTGGCTGACTGACCACAGGACCATGTCAGACCTCAGGTTACTGCAGAGTTACATTATGTCACATAGTTTTCACAAAGTTTTCCTTGGCATCAAAAGTGCTTTACACACACTTTAGACCACAACATGTTTTTAAATCAAGGTTTCTGTCACATCACCCACAGGATCCAGCCCTTAGTATAACATGCACATATGAATATGTGTTGTTATTTGGGGTTATAACTCTGGTTTGGGGATATATACTGAATTATTCAGTATACTCCCTGACATGTAGTAAAAGGCTGAATCTGTAAAAATGACTGTTTTGCAGACCTCTGTGACACTTGCTTTCCTTCCTCTGGCCCTCTCAGAGAGACACACACTTGTTCCTGCTCATCCAGTTTTTCCAGGGTGTGTGTTTTTATATACACACAGACAGTAGAGAGAGAGGGGGTGAGCAGGCAGAGTCTTTGGGGGATGTTAACAGCACCTGGAAGGGAGCGCAGTGAGCAGCAAAGATTGCTTCAGCGACTGGCTGGATTTCAGCATCCATCAATCCTCTGAGTGCTTTATACTTTGTTTCAGACACGTAGGTCCATATCAGCATTAAAAAAAAAACAAGAATAAAACATGAACAGAACGCCGAGACAACAACATGCATCCACTACAGTGATTTAAACACAAAAAAAACCATTTGTTCCAGTGTCTCTAATACCTTGTACTTCTTAGAGTGAGAGCTGAGTGAGAAACATTCTGATTTCATTGCAAAAATCGATTAATTAAAAATGGATGAAATGTGTCGGTACAGCTTGGAGCAAAAGAGGAATCATTAAACACACAAGGGCTTGTTGATGCTCCTCTTCAGTGGGTAAATAAAAGCAAACAACTCCAGGAAGCCAAGGAAGATTGACACCTTCACAACTTCAATGACAAAAACCATCACCCCACGCCACACAACCTCTTATGTTCCACCACCTCAACATGGTCATCACTCGTGTAAATCTATAACAAAAATGTTATCAAATCAGAAAAAAAGGAAGGAGGCAGGAACCCAAACTCCCACTCCATTAGGGAAGTCAGTTCTCATACAACCCCAGATCCAATGAATTTGGGACATTGTGAATAATAATGAATAATTAAAATAACAATGTAAATAAAAACAGAAAACAATGATCTACAAATCCTGTTTGGGTATAAAAGCAGCTTCCCTGAAAGGCTCAGTCGTTCACAAGCAAGGATGGGGCGAGGTTCACCACTTTGTGAACAACTGCGTGAGCAAATAGTCCAACAGTTTAAGAACAATGTTTCTCAATGTATAATGTGAAAGAATTGATGGATTTGATCATCTACAGTCCATAATATCATCAAAAGATTCAGAGAATCTGGAGAAATCTCTGCACATAAGCAGCAAGGCTGAAAACCAACATTGAATGCCCGTGACCTTTGACCCCTCAGGCAGCACTGCATTAAAAACCAACATCATTGTGTAAAGGATATTACCACGTGGGCTCAGGAAGACTTCAGAAAACCATTGTCAGTTAACACAGTTCATCACTACATCTACAAGTGACAGTTCAAACTCTACCATGCAAAGACAAAGACATATATCAACAACACCCAGAAACACCGCCGGCTTCTCTGGACCCGAGCTCATCTGAGATGGACTGACGCAAAGTGGAAAAGTCTGCTGTGGTCTGACGAGTCCACATTTCAAACTGTTTTTGTAAATCATGGACGTGGTGTCCTCCAGGCCAAAGAGGAAAAGGACAATCTGGATTGTTCTCAGGTCAAAGTCTCAAAGCCAGCATCTGTGATGGTATGGGGGTGTGTTAGTGCCCATGGCATGGCTAACTTGACTATCTGTGAAGGCTCCATTAATGCTGAAAGGTACATACAGGTTTTGGAATTGTAAATGGGGTTGTACTTCATTGTGTCCTGTGAGTCTGAATGGAAAGGCTGGCTGTTCACAGAGTGCTGTATCAGAGCATATTAATGGAAAGTTGACTGGAGGGGAAAAGAAGCACAAGCAGCAGGGATAAACACAGCCTGCAGAGGACTGTCAAGAGAAGTCAAATCAGAAGTTCACAAGGAGTGGACTGAGTCTGGAGTCAGAGCATCTAGAACCACCACACACAGACGGGTCAAAGAGTTTAACTACTGTCTCATTCCTTGAGTCAAAGCACTCCTGAGCCAGAGACCAGCTCAGGTTAGTCTGACCTGCACTAAAGAGGAAAAGAACTGGCCTACTGTTCAGAGGGTTAGGGTTTAATTATGTGAATTTAACTCTCACAAAGTATAACATAATAATGTTACCACATGGTGATCCTAAAGACCGATGCCTTTAATTCTCTACCACAAGAATAAAGGCTCTAATTCTATAGGTTCTATTTGTGATTGATTTATAAAGGATTATGCAAACACAGGGCGGCCAACAGAGTTTTCATGCATTGTGTCAGAGTGTTTCTTAGGGAGGAACCATGCCAATTGCTTGGATGCTCAAACCACAAACACTTTACATAATTGTCGACAATTTTCCAAAACACACCTGAAAAAATCATCCCCGTTCATCACAACGTTGGTCTAATTTTCTTGTTGTGCCTGACAGTTGTAGAATTAATTCCCTGCCTCAGTAGACAAGTCTGAGGGAAGAAGACGGCACTGTTTTGATGAAAGAGTCGAGAACAGGCTAAAGAAATTAAGACCACTAATAAATGTTTCATTTGAAGGTTAAACTGACATCACTGCTCTTTGATGGACAGGGTGAGTAATATTCATTTTAACATTTAACACTAAGTTTAACTCACTTTCAGATCGTCTCACTGTTGGGTTATGCCATTGCATTTCAAATGATCGACAGCAGTATTTAAAGTGGGTATGATTCTTTCCCATGTGTCAAACATAGATATAAAGTATTGCTCAGTCGGAACATCCATGTTGGATGTTCAGACTGAGCGTGTGCAGATTTTCAAACCTCTACATATTCATTTGTTGTAGAAATCCCTGAATCTGTCTGTTAACTGATCAAAACACTTTGTTTGAAAAATAGCACCAGATCGTCATTAGATTTGCTGAAATGATCAAATGATGATCTGGTTGATTTATGACAAATTGCATATTAAATGCTCCTTGCTTCTAAAGTCAATACAGGAGGCTTACAGAGGGGATACACAGCGTTTCTCACGCTCGCTTCAGGCTTTAATGGGCGTCTGAAGCAGATTGGACCTCTGTCTCTCTGCCCACTGAATTGAACTCAGAACGTTTTAGAGGTTCGTGCATGCATAGTCTAGTCTCATGCTGTTTAACATGGGCATCGTTGAAGTACAGTGCTTCTCTGCCTCTGAGCTGTGATACCGCGCCTTTGTTCAGGTCTCATGATGGTTGGCACAGACGTCGGTTTGTTTTTTTGGCTATCCACCTTAAAATGGAGATCTCTCATTTAAATACGTTTTCAACCTTGACACTTGATGGAAAAAAAGTCATCTCATCAGGAAAGCCAACAAATGACCTCAAGTTCTTAACCCAAAGGAAGGGACAAAAAATTGTGAGGACTTTCCAAAAGGAATGACATCAGAGGGTCGGCTGTGTTGATGTGATCAACTACAGCAAGCTCTTCTGCTTCCCATGTTTTGCCTTTCTTGACAGGAAGTGAAAGCATTTAGGTTTCTCTTCCCACTGATAGCTGTGAAGCTATTAAAGCTTGTCTTAGCGATACCGGCAACAATCGCATCTGTGGAGAGGAGCTTTTCAGCTTTAAAGTGTATCAAGACTTACAGTCAGAACAGGATGGAGCAGGAAAGACTATCATCACTGGCACTGATTTCAAGTGAAAAGCAAAGACTAATTAAAATTAAAGAATGGACCTAAAAAGGAGGACATCTACAATGACGTTATCAGCAAGTTTGTGCAGAAGAACAGGGGCATGGACTTTATCTACAAATAGAGTAAGTTTCATCCCACACTACCTGTCTAATAACCTGTGGTACGGTCTCTCTCTCTCCTACAAAGCTTCCAATCTTGTAAAATGTGTATGTGAGTGGCACTATAGCATTCGGTTTAATGGTACACATCAGGAGCGGGTAGTGTTTATTGATGGTCTTGATAGAGTGTACTGGAGGTAAATCCTGTGTTGTTGAGATCAGGTGGTTTTGGTTCATATTGTGCTCTTCTTCCCTCAACGTGAATCCAGTAGAAATGCAGGTAAATGTTTCAGATTTTAGTTGGCAGAAATCATCTGTGCCTTTAGCCACTGTGAGTAATTGTGAGTCATACTATAATGGCTACACACACACACACAGTATAATTATATATATACTTCTATTTCCAGCTCACTGCACGTTACTGAGTTTGAGACTGTTCATTGGTCATTGCTTACTGTTTCATTGAGACATGCCTTATTTACCTCAGTACACAGATGTTTGTGTTTAGTTTTTAAAAAATCGTTATCCTGAAGGCAGATGATTGGTTAAGGGTCTGCTCTTCTTCTCTCCTTCTCTCCCTTTTGAGATTTCTTCCTGCAGACGACTGAAGTATCATCAAATATCACAGGCAACACAACTCCACCACAAACAGATATTTCAACACTTCACTTTCAACACCAGGATCTTTTCTCATTCACAGACTGCATTCAGATGCTGGTTCTTTTCACAGACATCATTTTGTAGAATATAATGTCTTACCAGCAGAGAAAAGTATAGAGGATTGAACAAAGATGTAGGGTTTAATGCGTTCTGCTGGATTTAGGTGTTTTTATCATTTGCATCCCTTCGAGTCAGGATTTTGGTATCGGACTCTCTCTGAGGGATGCAGTGGCTTTAAAAGTGTTTTCAGAAGCTTTTAGTCTTTCCTACCTTTTTAGCGAGAGAGACAGGGCTGTGGATCGAGAAGAAAACTGAGAGAAGAGAGTGGGGGCAACATGAGGTAAAGGTCTGCAGGTTGGAAGTGAGCCCAGGCTTTCTGATTCATAAAACAAGCTTGAGATTTTCAGCAGAAGAAAAGTTCAGAGGGCAAACTCAACCATCCTTTGCTACATTATCAAAACCACAAAATATCACCCTGAGCTGCTGTCTCACCTCAATATATGCCCCTGAGAATAAAGACTCACATTTCATTGTTTGTGATGTAACTAAAGGTTAGCAATAAATGACTCCCGGCAGAGACTCCCTCATCTGTGCACAGCGGTGTTCACAGTCCAATTAGAGACTCCAGAGGCAAACCAGAGTTCACATTTAAGGTGAAAAGAAATTCATCCTTATATACCGTCAGGTGTAAGACTGAGCTGAGGTCAGGCTGAGAGGGGCAGGTCTACCTTACTTTATTCTAATTCACTCTCTGAGCGACGACTTACAATAAACAAGTCTGAAGTTTGCTGAAATAACACCGTGATGAAAATCAGTCAAAAGCCATCTTTGCCAGGTTTGTCCCCAAAGAGGAGATAAACACTACTTTTAAAATGTTTGTTGAATGAAGGTGGAGGGCTGCACGATGGTGCACTGGTTAGCGCTGCTACCTCAGAGCAAGAGGGTCACCAGTTTGAATCCCAATCTTCCCGGTGTGCCTTTCTGTGTGGAGTTTGTATGTTCTCCCCGTGCATGTGTGGGTTCTCTCCAGGTACTCTGGCTTCCTCCCACAGTCCAAAAACATGCTCACTAGAGGTCTATTGGTGATTCTAATTTGTCCGTAGGTGTGAGCATGAAAGGTTGTCTGTCTCTGTGTGTCAGCCCTGTGATTGACTGGAGACCAGTCCAGGGTGTACCCCACCTCGCTCTAAGCCAGCTGGGATAGGCTCCAGACACCAGTGACACTGAACAGGATAAGAGGGATAGAGGATGAATGGACTTATGAATGAATGAATGAATGAATGAATGAATGAATGAATGAATGAATGAATGAATGAATGAATGAAGGTGGGATCCATCATTTCTGATGCATTCCAGGAAGTCAGAAAATCTAAACACTGTTTCAGTGGGTGAGCCTCGAGCAGTGTCTCAGTGTATGTTTGATTCCACACAGATGGTTGCTGACTGAACCTGTTTATAAAGATAAAGCGTCATTACATTACCGCTGATTAGGGATGAGATAAGATTTTATTGATACCAACGGCATTATCGATTCCACTTATCCATTCATCCATCTGGAAATCAGGTTTCGACATCATCTGGATGTCGTTCAGATATCCAGTTCCCAAGTCATCTTGACAACACTTGTATGTCTGGTTCTGACATCATCTGGAAGTCATTGGGACAGTGAGGTCCCAATGTTATCTGGACATCACCTTGACATTGGGTTCTAGCGCCATCTGGACATCAACTGGACATCACCTAAACGCCAGTTTTTCAACATCATCTGGACTTCCGGTTAAGTGTCATTTGGTAGTCATCAACGTGTCACTTGGATGTCCGGATAATTTGAAACTTATTTGCATGTGACCTGGAAGTCAGGTATCAGCATCATTTTGACATCATCTAGACATCTGGTTCTGATGTCTTCGGAACAGGGCCACCTTGATGCTTTTTTTCATATGCTGGAAATCCAACACATGCTTGAGTATTTTAAGCCAAGAATATTAGATCTCAATTGCTAGATCTCAATATCTCTGGGTGTAAATTAATAAAAATAAGTAAATATTTTTGCACACAAAGTAAAGTCCGGCGGCTCTGGTGTGATGTAAAGTATCAACAAGGGAATCATTGGGCATAAAGACTAATGATGTCGAGGCATCAAACCATTTCTGACTGATTCTTTACAGGAACAGGTTATTGATACCCATCCCTACTGATAATGGGAGCTGAGATATTTAGTAGCAGGTTGTGTTGTACCTGCTTTTGCTCCCCATACAGATAGTGGTTCCTGCAGACACTAAAGCCTGTTGATACCAAACGGTGTACTAAACACAGAGACCAAAACACTCCTTATACTAAGCTCGGGACCTCAGACTCTGTTAGAGCTTCCTTTCTGTTTGGTGAACAAAGCCCTCTGTAGTTTAGACTTGTGGTTAATGGTCTCAGACCTGTAAAACCATCAGGTGACTCTGCTCTGTGGGTGGTGGTTCAGCTGAGGGCAGGTAATGTTCTCTCCTGTGTTTTCCCCTGAAGGAGCAGTTTAACACCTACAATACCTGTTCAGTCTGAGGCTCGTCAGCAGCTTCCTTTCCTGCAGACGTGGAGGCGTCTCCCTGTGAGGATGAGGAGGACTCGCCCTCTGCTCCTCTGCTCTCACTCGAATGTCTGGATGAACTGGACTCTGCCTGCATGAACAGAAACAGAAAGCTGCAGTTATTCACTCTGTGAACTGAACAGAGAAGAACATTATGAGAGTGAGGTGGTTCTTCTCTCAATGTGGCACACAGAGGACGAGTTATCGCTGATTTATTACCTGTTTAACATGCGCTGTGGTCTGGAAAGTGTGAGGTTGATGAACCCTTAAAAGTGATTATTATCCAGCATTCTTACTCATCAACTGGCAGTGTTGAATACCTGACTCTGATTGGTCCCTGGACAATGTCATTAACTCTGGCTAACATGAGAATCCCACACTTTGTGAAAATCACTTTCAGCACATTTTACTTCTGTAAGTTGAACGTGAGGCGAACAATGTTAGTTCTCAAAATCATGATGAATTAGTAGACCCAAAAACATGTGCTTTTTACACAGGAACTTCCCCAAGGAACTCAGTATTTTTAAAGGAACTATTTGCTTTTCACCAACAAGAAACAGGGTCTGATTTTAACTCCTGGGGTTTGGTTCACCCCTATGCACCACTTGTCTCCTTTCATGTGTCAGCGTATTCATTTTTTTCTGCGTGGCCTTTGTTGTTTTTATACTGCCCTCTGCTGGTCTGGTGGTGTGCTACAATAACTTTTTATTTATTTTTCTTTTTACATCATTGGACTGATTTACCTTAGGGGACTTAAGGCCTCATCTAGTTCCTGTACTAGTTGAACTTGGGTCAAAAAGCACCTTTAGATTCCGTCCTGCAATCCAGGCAAGAGGAGCGGGTCAGTGCAGTTCAGTGCAACTTTGAGTTACTCTTTAAAAAATCTTTAACCATTACCCATGCAGATGATAGCAGCAGTGTTAAAGCTGTGACACTTGCTGTGTTCATTTTCAAATGAGTCATCCACAGAGTTTAGAAATCTGAGTCAGGACAGAAGCAAACATTTTCACTCTTTTCATACTTAACCATCAATTGAAATGCTGTGACTTCACTGTAAATTGAAATGTCTTGTAAATCAACTGCAACAGGGAGAAAAGGATCCATTGCCAAGCACTGATGGCCATGGATAAAGAGGGACTATTCTTTTAAGGCTAAGCATTTTCAGTCAAGAAAACAATCTTTAAATCAATGTTTTGTGGCAATATGTTTCCACTTTGACCAGCGCAAGAGTAGGTTAGAGTTGGGAAGTTTGGTGAAATAGAGTCCTAGGAGAGTAAAAGCAATTTTATTTTGCTTGACCCTAACTATAACCAAGCATGCATACTTGTTCTTTATTTGTTAGAAATCAGATATAATCACAGGACATGGCTGGATTCAGAATATAATCCAGGGGGGTATGTGAGGGCACACCAGGGGCTACACAAAAATATATGTTCAAAAACATCAACCATGCAAAATTACTTTAACACTTTAACGAATCAATGTTTTAATCAAGAATAAGTTTGAGTTCATAAACTGATATGATATCCAGTAGGTTATTCAATTCCATTATCCTAAAAAATCAGAGTCTCCCTCTAACAGGATGTCAACTCAAATAACAGCATCATGGTTGAAATGTAGCAGCAATACTGCTGACAACACTGAGGGACACACGCCAAAGGAGGAAAAACCAGAACCAGCAAAATTCTGTCAGTATTTGGAAAAATATGCTTTAATGGCATTTATGTCCACAAATTGCAACCCACCCAAGGCACAGTGATTTTTCTGCGGGAGGGGGGGAATTAGTCAACAGTAGCATGAAGCCAGTGCATCTTCAGCAGCATTTTAATTTTATTTTTTATTTTTAACCAAATGTTTTACTTAAAATTAAGTTTGTCTTTTTTGTGTAGAGAAATGTTTTGTTAAGTTAATAATGTCAGTTTGAGGACAGCCCTTTGATTTTGAAACTTAAAGAGGACACTTTATATTATTTCTATGTGCTGAAACCTTTCCCTTTTAACACGTCTTTACTTATTTTTATTTAATATTTGATGTAGTTATAATATTTTGTGCCAATCTGGTCATGATTTTCAGGGCCAATAATAATGTTATTGTGATTAAAGAAAGGACACTAAAAGTACACCGCTGTGTTTTGTCTTTTTTTCAGCTTTGGGCTTGTTCGGAGGTACTTGGCAGAAAAGAAAACACTTCACTGGGAGTACATCACTGAAAAAAGGCTGACAACCACTGCACGAGAGGGTGGGACAAGATTCCCTCTGCTAGGAGTCAGGGTCTCGTCTTACCCTTTTCAGATTCTACTTCCCATAACCACCCACTAACCACACACTGTTTCTTTACTGATTGAA